>JAMZEH010000052.1:387500-1017500 GCA_024699665.1 Ostrea denselamellosa
GAAATTTGAACTCTGTCTTACATTTGGATGGAAGACCTTTTCAACTGCAACCATTTAGTTTACAATTTTATTTACGTAAGTTTTTTTTTTCTTTTAGAATTTATTAACATATATTATCATTCACTGGAAACAAATTAAGCTTTACTTTAATTAAAACAATACTAGAGTAAAAAAATACTAATAAATGAAAATCTGTTATCATAATAAAGCATCAAAAATTTTCAAATCGTCATTTACATGTGCATAAGATACACAAGTATATTGATTGTTTGCTGTTTTCCGCTTCTTTTTTTTAACGGTGGAAGAGAGAACCCAGATACAATATATCCGGGAAGAGAACACCGACCTTCCGAAAGTAAACTAGCTAACTTTCTCACATATATCGGCGCGAGCGAGAATCGAACCCGCGTTGATTAGATGTGAGAGCCCTTGTGATTTTGAGTGCGATGCTCTAACCACTTGCCCACGGAGGCCCCTTACACAAGAATAGATACTGCAAATGTTAAAGCACAGTATATAATAGGAATTTGACCTAGCTTGTCAGAGGTTTAGCCAATCCAATACCAGTGATTGTCCACGTAAAACTGGGCATTGCTCCCAGCAATTCAGTGAGAAGTATGTAGGTAAGGTTACAAAGAAAACATCTAGAACACTTAGTCAGTATGTATATTGTGAAACAATATGTGCTCACTTGCTTCATGGTTTCTTTGTTGTTATTAAATGACTACAAATTTATGTATGAATTTCGGTTGATAAATTGTAGCCTGATAAAGTGACAACCCAGTCATGTGGAGATGTGAACTTTTAACCCTGTTCTATATTTCAAATTTTGATATTACGAATTCGAACTGTTCACAACAATACAATTCTTGATATCAAAGTTTTCAACACTCCATTACGTCTTTGATATCACGGGCAATTATATCGCTTGGGTACGAATTTACTATTAAAGAGTAAAGGTATAGAACTCTAAATATAGGGTGCCAAGTTTGCCGAGGAAAAATCAAATGGTATAAAATTCTACTCTATATTCTGATATGATCACACATAACCAATCTACGTTACTACCAAAGTTGATCCCGAAATTCCTTATACGTCCCAAGATATACAGAAATGAATACAGAAAAATGTCTATTTTTTTTTGGTCGAAGTATATCTGGGCCCTGGCACTGTACGACTAAATGGAATGTTTGTGCATTGCAACAAGCAATTACATAGAATGTGCAACATTAAATATCATTTTAAAGATGAATTTTTCTTGTCATGATTTATAAACAGAAGTCGGTAATAGTTCCAAGTGACTGAAAATTGTAAAACCGTCTGCACTTCTACTTATCACAGCCATTTTGACCGGCGCCACTAAATGTCCAAAAGGGATAAGGACCCATAACGATTTAGAGTCTCAAATATTAATTTTGATGAATAATAATTTATTATAGTAAATAAATTATGCTAATAACATGTCTTTGTAAAGATACACAGCTCTTATGATAACTATTTATATCCAAATCACATCAACACAGCTGTTTCACGATTTATAATAATGACGTTAATTTGGTTATTTAGTAGCACCGGTCAAAATGGCTGTGATAAATGAAAGAAGATGTTAATTAAACGTTTTACACATAAACACTATACACAAATTTGGCCATACCATGGTGGAAGAACCTCTACCCCGGTGGTCATGAAATTTACAATTTCGTAAACGTCTTCCTACTTTACATGACTATGTATTTAGTTTTTCTTACAGATAAGTAGTCATAGAGGGGACGATTTTTGAAAATTGGTAAATTTTTGGCAGTTTTTGCCACACCTCTAAGGCCCCGGGGATGCACGGGTCCTGGAAATTACAATTTATGTCCCCCTTATCCCCGATATTCTGAAAAGAATTGGAATGGTAGTTAGCAAGTAAAAGTTTAAAATGTTCAAATTTTAGTACACACCTTTAATCACTATCACCATTTTGCACCCTCCATCGGGAATCACGAAATTGACAATGTTAGAAAAGGAATACGTGTTCTTTTTCATTTTTCGTTTGAAAATTGGTCAATTTTCAGCAGTCTTAGAAAAAAATCACGTGACAGCAATGGAGTAGGACGTGTATTCGAGGAGCTCTTGCTCAGTTTATTATTATTATTACGAATACAAGTCTTCTAAAAAAGCAAGAGTTGATGTGTATTTGTCGGACGATGAGTGAGTTGAACTGGATTTATTATATACAAGTTTTGTAAACGCGTATTTTTAAGAATAATTGTTGGTATATTTTGCGATTGCGTGAGCGAAAATCACAGAGGATACGGACAGGAAAGTATGGCGCCTCCAAATCCAAGTCTAAAGAGCGGGGCAGCTGGTAAACCAGAGAAAAACACAAAAAAAACTTATTCAACTGGATTTAAAGTCAGCGGCCACTTCTGTCAGAGGGACTGTTGTATCGGACAAGCAAGCAGACAAGAAACCTCGAACTAGTAGCTCTGATCACACCACCATGGATGCCTCAAACGAAACAGAAAAGCATAGGAAGATCCTTAAATCCGAATTTAACATGATGGACCATATCACACACAGTAATGCCAAACTTATTCAACAGCTCAAAGAACACAGACATGTGCAGTCGGCCTGGTATTTTAATGGCAAGATCTTTGCTCTTGATAAGAAATATCAGAACAATACAAATCTGTTCAATCAAAACTGGAACAATTAAGAAAACACTATATTAATGGTTTATTTGTATGTACAAGACAAAAATGGGTTGAGTTGGAAGAAAAACCCACAAAATATTTTTTGAGTTTAGAAAAAAGAAATTATGTAAATAAGACTGTAAGAAAACTGGTGCAAGAAAATGGTAATGTTTTGATACAGTAAGAGAACATTCTTGATAAGATTGAAAAGTTTTACCAAAATCTTTATGCTAATTATGATAACTCTTTGACTCAGGTAAACATCAACACAATTATTAATAAACAATGTATTAATATCTTAAACAATTCAATGGCAAAAGAGCTAGAAGGATTGATCACAAAGGAAGAAGCTTTAATGGCCCTGAAATATATGAAAAATGACAAAAGTCCAGGAAGTGATGGATTCACTGTAGAATTTTAAATTTATTTTTTTTTGAAATACATAGGTGACTTTCTGTTGAGATCATTAAATCTAAGCTTTTATAAAGGTGAGATATCTGAAACACAAAAACAGGGGATCATAACAATATTACCTAAAGGGGATAAGCCCAGGGAATTTCTTAAAAATTGGCACCCTATCTCTCTTCTTAATGGATCATACAAAATTCTTTCTGCATGTATAGCCAACAGATTAAAAACTGTCTTAAGCTATCTAATTCATGAAAATCAAAAAGGATTTCTTAAAGGGAGATTCATTGGTGAAAATACAAGCATCATCTGTGATGTTCTACATACTACTTTAGAGAAGAAAATACCTGGTATTATTTTATGAATTGATTTTGAAAAAGCCTTCGATTCAGTATCATGGAAATTTATGTATCAAACATTAGAATTTTTTAATTTTGGTCCAGACGTCCAGAACTGGATTTCTGTTCTTTATAAAAATGCAAAATTATGTGTTTTACAAAATGGTATTTTCGCAAGGTTCTTCAGTATTGGGAGAGGTTGTCGACAAGGAGACCCTGTTTCACCATACATTTTTAACCTGTGTTTTGAAATTATGGAACATATGATTAGACAGAATATAAATATCAAAGGTATTAAAATAGGGAAAGAAGAGGTATGATGATACGGTTATATTTCTTGATGGAACAGAAAAGTCTCTCAAAAGTGCATTAGATCTTCTTTTTCAGTTCTTCAAATTTTCAGGATTGAAACTAAATACCTCTAAACCTAAAGCTATATGGATTGGTTCAAAGGATTATAGTAATAAAAAAAATTGTAGTGATATTGGACTGCAATGGACCTCTGAACCATTCACAGTGTTAGGTATTCACTGTACAGCAAACTTGCATGACATACAATTTCTGAATTTTAATAACAAACTGTTAGACATAGAAAAGGAAATAGTACATTGGAACAAGAGAAACATTACACCAATTGGAAAAATAACTGTTATTAAGTCTTATTGTCGAAAATTACACACATATATATAGCATTACCAAAGCCAAATGAAAAGTGGTTAAAACAGCTAGAGAAAATACTTTTTTAAGTTTGTATGGAATGATAAAATAGACAGGATATCAAGAAAAACTTTGATTTTAGATTATGAAAATGGTGGACTAAGAGTACCTCACTTGAATACCTTCATTAAAGCACTAAAATTAACATGGATCAGAAGACTATTTTTATCAAATTCTACTTGGTTAAGAGTCTTTAGTGAAAGCATTGGGTGTAATGTATCAGACGTAGGAAAATTTGGATGTGATTATGCAATGCAAATTAGTAGAAAAACTAGCAACATTTTTTGGAAAGAGGTACTATCTGATTATTATGACTTTATAAATATAGTAGAAAGTAAAAGTGTATGTGATATATTGCAAGAACCACTGTGGTATAACAACAAAATCAAGATACAGAACAAGAGTATTCTGTACAAATCAATGTTTGATAAAGGTTTTCATATAGTATCAGATCTGTTTGATATTCATTTCAATTTTATTCCATATGAATGTCTACAAGATTATTACTCTGTAATTATTCCTTTTACTATGTATGAAGGCTTGAAACATTGTATTTTACTTCAATGGCCTCAGATAAGAGGTCTCTCAAATACAATATCAAATATGGAAGTACATGTGTACAGACCATTACAGGCCATGTGTACAGGTCATTAAGCTTTTACTTCAAAAATAACTCGGCTTCCAAAATAATGTATGACTTGTTTATTTCAAATATGAAGTATAAACCTGTATGTGAAACAAAGTGGACTGTAGATTTGGAACTGGATGCCTCATTTGACTGGAAAAAAATACATGGGAACTTAAAAGGTATATCAAATGAAACAAAACTGTTATGGTTTCAATATAGGATTTTTCACAGAATCTTGTGCACCAATAAACTGCTATTCATGTTAAAAATAAGTACAAGTCCACTTTGTGCAATCGGCAATGTAACTGCAGAAACTATTTCTCATCTTTTTTAAATATTGTCCAGTGGTCAAAAACATTTGGCAATGTGTTGAAGATTGGATTTTACATGCAATTCTGTCAGCTTAGATGCTTTAACTGTCTTGCTATGGAAAAAAACAATATTGGATTAAATCTTATTATTTTATTGGTCAAGTATCATATATAGCAATGTTCTAGACAAAATAAGCCAATACAATTCAAGAATATTAAACAATATATATATATATATATATATATATATATATATATATATATATATAATCATTATGCTTTTGAGAAAAAGATTTTCGAAATGAATATGAATATGTGTCTCTTTCAAAAGAAGTGGGATAAATGGGAGACTATTTTTGACAAACTTTGTTTTACACTGTCTTAATCTTCCATATCTCTCATTGTTTGTATGTATTTTAATACCTTACATGCGTAGATCATTCTGTTAGATGCAAAAAAATATTTCTGTTCATATGCATGGAATACATGCATATTTTTGATAATCTATTACAAGTACTTCCATGATGATGCTGTGTGGGTGGATGTGAGGGAGGGTGTGAATGTAGTAATGCAGATGTTTATTTTTGATTGTCGAGTTTGAATGCAATAAAAAAAAAATCAGCAGTCTTTCTTTCATCCCTAAAGCCCATAGAGTGCAACAGTCCTGAAATTCACAATTTATGTCCCCCTTGTCCCAAAAATGCTTCGTACAAAATATGAAAAGAATTTGGATAGTTGTTATCAATAAGAAGTTGAAAATGTTCAATTGTTAAAGCACGATGGACGTATACCAATTGCAATAGGTCACTTGAGCGACCCCGGTGACCTAAAAAGTATACACTGTATAAATCATATGAACACATCAAAACAAAGTTAATAGCTTCAATATCTAAAAAGTTTTTGGGAGTTCAAAAATCATAGACGATGGTTCGAAGCAAGCACATCGACAATGAAATATACGGCAAGAATTCTATTATTTTGCTTGGAAAGGAAGGCGATCTCCATAAGATTTTCATAAGATTTACAGCATCACGATAAGCTACGCCTAGATATGAAACCTGAGTCTGCGTCACATTCCAAATTCTCCACATTTTGTCCCTTCGGCCATCTCAAATTCACATTTAGATTTCAAAATGTTGACAGAAATCCTCGGTTCCAAAATAGTAACTCTACTTCATTAATAAATATCACACAAATTTGAATTATTGAGGACAGCGCACCCTCTTTCTAGATTACCACGTCGATCGCCATAGTGTACGTCGGATGTTATAGACTACATATATAAGCAATATATCGCCGAAATTCTCGCTAGAACATGAATTAGTGCGGTACAAATTAAATCATCTAAGACGCCCTTTAGGCTCCATAGGATTTAATCACGTGACCACCTCAAATGAAGAATTTTTATGGCTATCTACTTTAAATTCTTATATATACACGAGGAATTTATTATCGCGTAATTTCACGAGAAGCATCACTTGCGAAATAAAATTATTCGCTTTTATTTTTATGTTGCTAAAAGACATGTAAAAAGTCTTAATCAACAGATCACTCGCAAATTTATGTCCTCGTGATTTGACGTGTACGAGTCATTTCGCGATATTAAGTACTCGCGTAAAATAAGGAATGTACAGTATTTCTTAAATAGACATAGAATAATATTAATTATGTCACAAAAATTCGCACTTTATGATTGACTATCTCAGAATACGCTGCTCGTTATCATCATTTGTTCATTACAAGATATTCACAATTTCATTACAAAGTCCATTTGTTTTATAGGAGAATGGGAAAGTTAAAGATTCTTTTCACTGCTCTGACAGTGGCAGTGGTGGTGTTGGCTTATCATCTTTACACGCCAATGCCACCGGAAGCAGAAGAGCCCTACCAGCAGATGTTGGTTTTGGCAAAATTCAAATTAATTAAGACAATTGTAAGTAAAGGCCAATTTTGTCCCTTCCTTCCCATCAAAATTTGTTTTTGACATAATTAATTTCATCTGCCTTCCCCTCTACCCAAGGTTTTACTTCCTAGCTTATAAATTGATCGATATAGAAATTATAGTGCAATATATTTTTTTCCCTTATTTCCAGGTCTCTTTTATAGGCTGGGACGATTTAAAACTGTTCAAGAAGTTAGGGTCCCTTAAACTCTACACTGATTCACCCGACACTGTTACGGTTTAGTATTATTTTTATTCTTTTCTTTTACTCTCACCTCTTATTGCCATGGGTATTTGTGATATTATCCTTCAATCGTTATCAAAATAAGCTGATGTACATACACTAAGCCCCATTTATGGATAATACTTGAATCCAGTTATTTTTTTACGTAAAACAACATAATTTAATTCTGGAACATTGTAGAATTATTTAGCTATTTGTTAAAAAAAACTATAATTGTTTTACTAAGAATTGGTATATAAAGCATAATTGTCAATTTGCAATACTAAGCACATCGTTAAAGGTGAATTATTTTGATTTTCTTCATTAGTCCGTGGACGACACATTTGATGGCGTAGATGTACGAGTATACAGACCCAAAAACCAAAAGAGTGACGAAATTCTTCCAGCACTTGTGTTCTATCATGGTGGAGGATGGGTGTTGGGGTCTAGAGGTACTCCGAACATTCATACATTTGTAACAGGAAGGGAGAAAATTCAACAGACCGGGATTCAAACAAGTTGAATCTTTAGCCAGGTGCTATACTAACTGGCCACCGTTGACCGAACCCGTCTGACCGCCACATTCCTCCCTCCTTAAACTGTCTTCGTCCTCGAAGACACATAACCCAGCTTCTTATGCCCCTGACAGGACTTTCACCTCCAAGTCCTTTACACTTGGGTGGAGTGAGGAAATTCGTGTAAAGTGCCTTTCCCAAGGATATAACGTCGGTCCTGTCACGGCCAGGACTCGATCCTTTAACCTTTCGGTCGAGAGTCTAACAGCCTAACCACTAGGCCACCGACGCCATATATTATATTTTTATCCAGCAGAATTTATTCAAAAGCGAAGAAAAAATCTTTTTCTGTAGCCTTCAACTCGATATTTAGATATATTGACGACGTTTTATCTATTAACAACAATCATTTTCATTCATATGTCGATTCGATATATCCCAGGGAACTCGAAATAAAAGACATGTCAGAGCCTTCCACATTATATTTAAATAATCTATTGAACATAAATGTTATCGGCAAACTAACAGCTTTTCCATCATCAACTCCCTATATTAATGTAGCAATATTCCATTATCACCTGCATATGGTGTTTATGTCTTTGAACTGATACGATAAGCAAAAGCTTGTTCTACGTGCGATCAGATTTCAAATCGAGGCAGGCTATTGACGAATAAATAATGTTGCAGGGGTTTCAAGAGTTTCGTTTAAAGTCAGCTTTTCGCAAATTCTGTCGTTGTTTTAACGATCTAATTTAACAAAACAACCTATCGTTGGGTGAAAAGCTGTCTGACATGTTTCATGCCAGTTGTTTGGCCGTTCCTTTCATACTGATTTTAACTATGGATAACTCCGTTTACCTTATCAATATATAGGGCTCACGGTGGGTGTGACTGGTCAACAGGGGATTCTTACTTTTTCTAGGCACCCGAATCCATTTATCCAGGGGTCCGTGTTTGTCCTACTCTTAATTTTGTATTCTTTATAGGAGTTATGAAATTGATCGTGTTCGTTGTCTTCACATTTTCATATAGATGTTTAGACGAAGGTAACAACAGATTTTTTCTTCTCATATTAAAGCTTGTGAATACAATTTGTCTCGTAAAAATATAAACACAGGTCATCTAATGAAGGAGTGCAATTCGTGCCAATGGGAATTCCAACAAACTATTGGAAGACCAGATCACTAAAAACTACGTAGATATCGTCAATGAGGAACTCCAGCACCTTGTTAATATAAACTTCAAAGCACTTGTGCGTAGAATCAGAGTGGTGTCAATCTTTGGGATGACTGATCACAAGATATGAATATCTCCGCGTTCCATTTTTTTTTTTTTAGTGAAGAAGCAGCTGTCTTTGATTTTAAAAATTCTGGTCTTTGATTCATCATGAGAAATGGTCGTGTAAAGTTTTGAAAAGTCATACGTTGTAATGTTGATTTGAGAAAAGTTTTGCCATTTCAATTTACTAAAATTTCTTTGGAATTATGTAGTATCCGCATTTGATTTACTCCATTTCTCGCATTTGTTAAAGCAAAATACGTTTGAATTTTTTTTTTCTTCACAGCAATTGATATTTTTGTAAGGAGCAAAGATAGGGGTTTGGTACAATATTTATTGGATTAAGTTTACAATTCAGTCTTTCCTGTAACCGAAAAGTTATAGAAATGTACAAGTAGTTACCATTAGAGTACATCTGGTACTGTGAGAATCTAATTAAAATCGGACCTTTTTGATCCGCTCCGTCGACTACAGCGTAGTCTACTGAGCGGATCAAAATGGTGTGATTTTCATTTTCATTGGTACAGTGGAATTGTCCAAGATTGACTGATTGTTGTTTTCCGCCACACTCAACAAATTTCCAGTTATCTGGTGGCGTACAGGTTTTATTGGTGGAGGAGAGAACCCAGATGCAATGTACCTGGGAAGAGACCACCGACCTTCCGAAAGTAAACTGGCAAACTTTCTCACATATATCGGCGCGAGCGAGATTCGAACCCGCGCCGACTAGAGGTGAGAGGCCATGTGGTTTTGAGCGCGATGCTCTAACCACTCGGCCACGGAGTCCCCTTGTCCAAGATTATTCATTTCAGATTCCTATGATCTAGTAGTGAGACGATTTGCTGGACAGAAGCGGATGGTTGTGGTATCTGTCGAGTATGTACCTCTCCTATAACCTCAAAATAATTCAGTCTTAGCACTAATAATTTTCATTTAACCTCAAAATAATTAAGTCTTGGCACCAATCAATGTTTTTCTTTCTAATACTGCACAACTAAATTTTGTCAAGCTGTTTCACTTTTCATTTGGAAAAGAAGATATCTCATTACTTTAAAGTTCTTTTCTAAGAGAGAGAGAGAGAGAGAGAGAGAGAGAGAGAGAGAGAGAGAGAGAGAGAGAGAGAGAGAAAGATGTATCTCTTTAGAGTAATGAGAAATGTTTTTAATTCCAGAGTCATCTATCAACTTATAGCGAATATCTCTCTAACAAAGGGACAGGTCTTTCACGGGTACCTCCTTCACTTAGAGAGGTGTATCTTCTACATTGAGATATATCTCTCCCATTATAATAGATATCTTTTATCTTATAGCGATATCGTTATAAAATTTCAATGATTGATTGATTGATTGTATATTGTTTTACGTCCCGCTTGAGAATTTTTCACTCATATGGAGACGCCACCATTGCCGGTGAAGCGCTGCAAAATTTAGGCCTTTGCTCGGCGCTTACGGCCTTTGAACAGGGAGGGGTCTTTATCGTGCCACACCTACTGTGACACGGGGCCTCGGTTTTTGCGGTCTCATCCGAAGGACCGCCCCATTTAGTCGCCTCTTACGACAAGCAAGGGGTACTGAGGACCTAATCTAACTCGGGTCCCCACGGGGTAAGATTTCAATGAAAAATATCTTTAAAACAAGAGATATTTCCTTAAGCGTCCAAAGGAGACATCTCTCAAAGAAAAAAGATATATCTCTAAGTTAGAGAGATATCTTTCTCTATTAATCTGGTGGGTTTTAATATATTTTTTATCATTATTTTCCTACTTCTTATATCTTCAAAACTAGGTTGCAATGGGGGATATAAAGCGTCTTTTTTATTTGTTCGCGTACAGATACAAAGTATGAAACCATTTTTCTCACCTGTCTTCATCATTCTTTCGATTTGCTTCCATTTCGAATGTTCCATCAAATTCTTCAGAGAAATGAATTCTTGAAGATTTTCAAGAGCCCAACCGCCGACGTGTGTCCTTTACTTAGGACATACTTTATTTCTCACTAACTGCTAGGACAAAGTTCACCGAAATTGCAAAGGAACATCATTTGGGATAGTGGAATAAACTTTTACACACACACACCCTTTTTTAAGATGGGAGTTGGGCAACTGCTAAAATCTCCAAGAAAACTAGTTTTTATACATTATCTGGTACACTGGGCATGAATGCCTCTACCAATATTATAGAATTAGTCATCTCTACATTACGGTTTCACGTCAATTCGCGGCTTATATGGCTGGTTGTTTGTTTTACGCCCTGTGGAAAATTTTCCCCTCATACTGAGACGCTACCAGCTGTAGGTGAAATACCACAAATTTAGACCTATGCTTAGCGCTAATGGCCGTAGCAGTGAGGGTTCTTTAATATTCCAACGCTTTTCGTGACACTGGACCTCCGTTTTTTAGATTATATCTGAAAGACCAGTGATTCTTACCTCAAAAAACCAAGCGTTTGGCGAAGGAGCAATCATTGATTGATTGATTATTTATTGCTTTCCGCCACACTCAACAATTTTTCAGTTATCTGGTGGCGTCCAGTTTTTGTTGGTGGAGGAGAGAACCCAGATACAATGTACCTGGGAAGAGACCACCGACCTTCCGCAAGTAAACTGGCAAACTTGCTCATATAACGCCACGGCCGAGATTCGAACACGCGCCGACAGAGGTGAGAGGCTTTGTGATTTTGAGCCCGATGCTCTAACCACTCGGCCACGGAGGCCCCTTGGCGAAGGAGCAATCACTACCTATGTCTTAGGTTTGGCGCGGCCATGGCAAGAGCGGTGTTCAAACTCACGACCTCCCTGTTATAATTGATTGATTGTTTGTTTATTGTTTAACGCCCCGCTTGAGAATTTTTCACTCATATAGAGACGTCTCGAGAATTGTGAAGTGCTGCAAAATTTAGGCCATTGCTCGGCACTTGCAGCCTTTGAAATCGTACCACACGTGCTGTGACACGGGGCCTCAATTTTTGCGGTCTCATTCGACGGTTTGGTCCATTTAGTCGCCCCTTACGACAAGAAAGGGATACCGAGGACATGTTCTAATCTGGATCCCCACGGGGTTATCTGTTACGAAGCGAACGCTCTGCCATTGAGCTAGTTCATTAAATGTTTGCTCCTGCACATTAGGTTAGCTAACAAGATACATTCATGTACTTGTGTTAATCAAGGAAGTCTCTAACGAAACTCTACATGTCTCAGGGTACTAGGACTCGGGCTCTAGAGTTTTATGTACGGTATAGTATAATTTATAAGATAAAAAGAGACCCACAGGCCTTAACGGTCACTTGAGTATCATAGTCCATACAGAGACTGTCGGGGACTCTCATATTTGCATTTAAACCTCATTCTGGAGTCTTTTGGTCATAGCTTTATGATCTTTCTATATATGCATACAATTCCTATTCAGTTACATTACAAAGGAAGATGAAGTTTGAAGCATTAAATCAGTCAATATTTCCGTCACCAAGGTGTAATGAATTTCATAATGATGGTAAAGGACTTCACTAGACACAATAACCATACATTTTGTTTTTTCTCCCACATGTGTGGAAGTAGAGAAAATTTTTTAAAACTTTCGCTTTTTTTCAGTTTATGCCTCAAACATGAGGTCCTGGGGAGATATGATAAACAATTTCACAACTGCATTCCTCTTATCGTAAAAGATTTTGCCCCGCGCGTAGGGTACCAGAGGAGCAGGAGCCCTGAAATTTAATTTTTTTCCCTAAAGATGCTTCATACAAAAATTCGGCGGAATTGGAATGGTAGCTATCAAGAAGTTAAATATGTTCAGTTGTCAACACATTTAGTCACTGATCATTTTGTCCCCACCATTATTCCAAAACCCCTACACCTGCAATCACGAAATTTACAATTTGGTAAAAGGCTACCTACTCTTTCTAAATATTCATTTAGTTTCATTTTGCTATCAGTAGCATTAAAGAAGATGTATTCTAAATGTTTTACACTTGATCTCTATATACCAAGTTTGGTCTTGCCCTGGGGTCAGAACCTCTACCCCGGGGATCATGAAATTGACAACTTTGGTAAAGGCCTTCCTGCTCTACATTACTATGTATTTACTTTTCCTTACAAATGTGCAGTTCAGGAGAAGATTTTTGAAAATTGGTCACTTTTTGGCAGTTTTAGCCCCGCCACTAAGGCCCCAGTGGGGCAGGAGTCCTGAAATTTACAAATGATGACTGCCCTGTCCCAAAGATGCTTCATACCAAATTTGAAAAGAATTGGAGTGGTGGTTATCAAGAACAATTTAAAAATGTTCAATTGTTAAATCACGACAGACGATGCAGGACGACGGACGAAAAAAAAATTGCAGTAAGTCAAGTGACCTCAAAATCTCTTTCATTCATTGAGTAAACAAAGAAACTCTGGAGTTGTATTGAGCATAGAACACTTTTTCGTTCATGCTCCAGGGTGAAATTTTATAAATATCGCATAAATAAAATGCAGATTTCTATATTCCTGAACATCCGATAGACAAACTAGGTGCTAAGTAATTGAAAATACAGATAGTATAAACTAGTATAAAAACACCTGTGTCCGCGGGATCATTACTACCTTCCCTTCTGTATTTTTATTCAATAATCTTAATATTGGCGATTTTATCAATTAAGTATTTAACAAGCAGACTACTTCACCCATCCACTCTCCATACCATAAAGATACCCAAGAGAGTATACTGCCTGTGATTCTTTGAAAGCCATTGTCAGATTTGATATCGTGTTGCATCTCCTTCTGTCAGGTTGCTCTATCAACATGAATTGTTCGTTTTCATTAATATACTTCTGATTTATAGGTATCGACTATCCCCCGAATTTCCATTCCCCGTTCCTGTAGACGATTGTTTAACAGCAACGAGTCATTTTCTTCGTCACAGCAAAAATTATAGAGCTGATCCAAAGAGGATAGGCGTCATGGGTATAATATATTTTGTATTTTGCGTTTTCGGTATACATACAAAGTGTATAACCGTTCACTCTGACTGTAAACAGATAAACAGTGGCTGCAAGACTGTAGCTCTCTGGTAAAAACTGGGGTGTACCAGAGTTACATTTCCATTATAAAAACCTTCAATTTATGGAGCAACTTTCACTGGGCAAGATTCAGATTATGTTATAATAATGTTATATGACTGTTTATATCACTACCTCAGAATTTTGATATCGAAGAATTACCAACGGATATCCCTACTATATTTGTATAAAACCATACCTCCATACCATTTGAACTTAAAATGTACAACTTCAATAAAGGTTGCCTTTTGACGAAGCCATTTTAGTTATATAACCTGATTAGAAGAGCAATATCCTCGATATTGACTGTTGTTTCTTATGACGTTATGTACGATGTTGGTGCAAAGTGAAGAAATTTACTAATCATTTGCACAATCACATTTGTTGACAAGGTGTCTCAGATTCCTTGAAAGTGGAAATTAATACATAATAATAAGAATCTTCAATCAACAGCGCTATTAATAAGTTGAGAAGACTGTTACTAAGTTTATTTTATGGAGATATTTTTTTTTTTTTTTTTTTTTTTTTGGCATTGTAGCTACAATTTTCTTGTCTCTACAGGTGACAGTGCTGGTGGAAATTTGGCGGCCGCAGTGGCACTGAGGCTGCTGGGTCCAGATTTTGTCGACCTCCCAAGGATTAAAGTCCAGGTTCTGATTTACCCGGCTCTTCAGGCCTTCCAGTTTGCATCTCCTGCTTACGTTAAATACGCGGGAAACTCTGTTCCCGGATTACTTAATGCTGAAACAATGTGCGAATTCTGGTTATTGTATGCCCATGGACATGACTACAAAAAGGTGGATCATTCAGATTTGTTAGCTGGTAAGCATCTCACGGCGGAATGGTTGAATTCAAAAGAAGCCAAATATGTAGATGTCACAATTCTACCTGAGAAGTTACGCGAAGGTTACAGTGCTAAACAAGATTCGGTTAAGAATGAAACTTTATCGAATTTGATAAAGCCTGTGTTTTTTAATCCTTCTTTCGCGCCTTTAATGGCAGACGATCAAAGTATAAGTAGATTACCAAACACGTACATATTGACTGCAGAATTTGATCCCTTGCGTGATGATGGGTTTTACATGACAAAGAGATTACAAACGATGAACAAAAAGGTAGAGCATAGACATTTTACTGGAATGGACCATGGGTTCTTGACTGTTCCGAACTATCAAAATGGTTTAAAAGCTGTTGAAGAAATTTGTGAATATCTTAATAAAGAGTTGTGATGCATCTCGTTTTCGTTTTTCCAACCGGTATCTGCATAAGACTTATGGAAGGACCTAAGAACCGCTCAAAAATTCAAAGATCCCTACACTTTCACAAAAACAACAACAGACAAATGGGGCCACAATGCTCACCCGAGTTACCTTTACCCTACTGTTCTGTAAAGATATTTTCTTTATCCACTCGTAAAATTTTGACCCCATCATACCTATCGGGGTCATGACTTAACCGAACTTGAATCCACACAACAAAGGGATGCCTTAATTTCAATATTACTACTAAAGGATATCGATATTACTAAGATGGCCTTTCGTATATTCATGAATTATGTAAAATTTGATTCCCAATTTTAGCCTTACCCTAACTGGGTTTTTCCCCTCCATAGGTCGTGCCGAACATTTTACAATGTCATGAAAAGATGACGATAACTAACAGTGATCTATCTCATAACTCCTATAAAGGAGCAGGGTAAACATGGGTCCTTAAACATACCAGCGGTGGGAATCAAGTGCCTGATAGGAGTAAGCATCCCCTTCCGACAAAATAATAAAAACATGGAAATGAGAATAAAAAGAAGAGACGGAATGCCCTGTGAAATGGATTGTACGGGTGTTTTCACTGGATACACCACACACACACACACACACACACAGAGAGAGAGAGAGAGAGAGAGAGAGAGAGAGAGATAATTATGAAAAAATTCTGGATCTGGTTATGCGTATTATGTAATTTAAAATGAAAAAATAGGCTTGTTACCTTCTTTTAATTCATTTCGCATAATGATTATGAAAATGGTGCCTTCTATTTAAGTAATGTCAGCAAACAATTTTTTGTGTGCTTGCTTAGTGTTTTGCAACTATTTGTTCGTTTTCACACCCTGCGCTAAATTTCAATCTCATGAAACATTTTATTTTCCCTCTCAAGCTACATGAAATAAGAAAAAACGTTCAGCTAGCGCTTTAATAAAGATCTATAGTTTATCAATTTTGAGACAAATAACAAACAATTCCAATGTCCTTCGTCAACTCGGATATTCGGTTACAAGAAGTACAGATACTGGAAGTATTTGTATTGCATGACCTAGTTTGGGTCTAGAAGACGCCCTGGAAAGGTGTCTTTATTGACCTTTTGGCACCTGATCCTATAAGGGAAATAAACGTGCTATTTAAAACCCCTAAATAAAAGTCAAACCACATAATCTTAAATTTAAAAAATATCTTAAGGTTCTAAGAATTCTCTCTCTCTCTCTCTCTCTCTCTCTCTCTCTCTCTCTCTCTCTCTCTCTGTGTGCTGGATTCTACCAGTTTTAATACCTGTTTTAACACGTGTGGGGCAAGCCCTAGTACAACTGTCATTATCTATTTTTTTAATTTTTTTTTAGTTATCTAAATATCGCAACTTAGTGGGTGAAATATCTAATTAAATTCGTTTATTAGAATTTACGATGTCAATCGTGTCACAGTTACACAGTGCGAATCAAGAGGAAAGCTTTCAGGGGTTGCACCCCATCCACCCGCTTCGGTTGATTTTTTTATTATCAAAAATGTCATTTTCAACCCAACTCCTCCTTCTTCAATGGAAAAGTATAAAATTGGGTTATAACCCCTCCGTCTGAAAATATTTAAAACCCCTAAATAAAAGTCAAACCACATAATCTTAAATTTAAAAAATATCTTAAGGTTCTAAGAATTCTCTCTCTCTCTCTCTCTCTCTCTCTCTCTCTCTCTCTCTCTCTCTCTCTCTCTCTCTCTCTGTGCTGGATTCTACCAGTTTTAATACCTGTTTTAACACGTGTGGGGCAAGCCCTAGTACAACTGTCATTATCTATTTTTTTAATTTTTTTTTAGTTATCTAAATATCGCAACTTAGTGGGTGAAATATCTAATTAAATTCGTTTATTAGAATTTACGATGTCAATCGTGTCACAGTTACACAGTGCGAATCAAGAGGAAAGCTTTCAGGGGTTGCACCCCATCCACCCGCTTTGGTTGATTTTTTTATTATCAAAAATGTCATTTTCAACCCAACTCCTCCTTCTTCAATGGAAAAGTATAAAATTGGGTTATAACCCCTCCCGTCTGAAAATATTCTGGATCCGCTAATGTCTCAGAAACGATGAAACATTCTGATAGTCCGGGAAAATTTTTACTAAACTCGGGCTACTGGACTAGCGTTAGCGTCGAACCCTGCTTACATCCCAGAAGACTTCATACAAATCCTTCAGTCCAAGGGTAGCTCTACTAACATGACATTGAGAAATGTAAACTTTGATTTTAACGACATGCTGTTTGGTCGCGCAATAATTATCTACAGCAAATATTCAATAAATCGCCCCGCTACTTGTAGGTTTCTAGGTCCAAAATCTAGGACGTAAGCACCGAAGGTAGGGATATATATTTCCATGTATGAATTGTGTATTTCATTTGATAAAATGCATGTTGCTTTACTCCATAATGTATATACGTATCGAACATTGTTGTTATAATGCTGGACAATATATACAGCTGAAATTAATTGATGTCAGTAAGTGCTTGAAAATTTGTGTTAGCTAGTAGATGAAATGACATATTTCCTCAAAAAGAAAATTATCTCTTACTTATTACTTACAAAAAATCATCGCAAAATGTCACATTAACATGAATCTAAGTTATGAAGTTACTCAGGTATATCTGTTGTAAAGCTGCCAGTGCTACAGCACCATTTGGATGGGATGGTTATGTATGGTGGTATATTTAGGACAATCAATATTTTTTTTGGAGGGGGGTATTATGTCGTGCGCACGACATTATATCTCGCGCACACGACTTTTTA
The DNA here is from genome assembly GCA_024699665.1 of Ostrea denselamellosa. NCBI lineage: Eukaryota > Metazoa > Mollusca > Bivalvia > Ostreida > Ostreidae > Ostrea > Ostrea denselamellosa. The sequence continues at coordinate 405,603 of JAMZEH010000052.1, forward strand.
CCTCCTATATGACATTATTCTGTTATTTCAGAATTGTATATTATAATAGGGTGGTATACTTAAGACACGCATTGCAGTATATATATATATATATATATATATATATATATATATATATATATATATATATATAAAGCACTAAGGATGACTAAACGACACGAACAATCAAAATTGTCAAATTTTCGGGACACCCAGTCCCTTCTTCAGGACAAACTACAGATATATTACATTAAGAAAACACAAAAGAAAAACTAGCACTAAATCTAAAACTACAAATAAAACTAAACTAAACTTTCAAAAAACTACATTTTGGAGTTGATTAGAGAACAGTTTAATGATAAGGTTTATATGTCCGGTCAGTCGGGTGTACTGAGTATGACTGTCCGATTCACACCTAATACGGCTAATTAGGCTAATTAAAAATCGATGTTCGAACTAATAACTCTAGAATTAGAACAAAGGGTGTTAACTCGTACGGGATTGGGGTTGATTAAGCTGATTATGGAAAAGAACATGAATTTTAAAATATGGAATTTAAAATTTAAAACAGGGGAGGGGAAAAATAGAAGGCTTAAAAGGGAATCAAAGATAGAAGGCTTAAAAGGGAATCAAAGATAGAAACAAACACTAAAAAAAGGCTGACAGTGTTACAACTTTTATGGAGAAACGGGTGATGGCTTATGAGGCGTTCATCTTAAGGAAGTCATTTTGTTTGTTCAAGCCATTTGGTCTGAATGATTTGAGTATGTGCATCCAGAACTTTTCCTTGCTCTTCCTCTCTGAGTCCGTCCAATGGGGGTTATGGTCAATAACAACTGAAAGACATGTGTATGTAATTTTTCCTACAATAATGGCAACAGTCATCTAAGAAAAAATACATTTCATTCTGTATAATTACATCAAAATTAGAACGCGTTTTTCAAGTGTATAGTACGCTAATTGCGTGAACCTTAAGGTCCACATGTCTTTCAGTTTCACTGTCATGCTGGTGACCGTCATATCCCTGCCCCGTGGGGATCTGGGTTTGAAGAGATCCTCATTACCCCTTGCTTGTATTAAGAGGCTACTAAATGGGGCGGTCTTTCGGATGACAAAGCAAAAACCGAGGTCCCGTGTCACAGTAGGTTCGGCACGTTAAAAATCCCTCCCTGGTTATAGGCCGTAAACGCCGAACATAGGTTCAAACTTTGCAGCCCTTCATCAACAATGATGACGTCTTCATACGGGTGAGAAATTCTCGAACGGGACGTTAAACAAACAACCGTCACATCCACAATAGGGACAACAAAACAACATTTCAATGTTGAGGTACCCCTGGGTTACTCTCGGGTATATTTTAGCACAGGCGTGTCTCCTTTATATAAATCTTCCCTGTATCTCGTATTTCTAGTTCCTGGTGTATTGATAATTTTGATAATTTTTATTCAGTATCAATGAAAAGACGAAAACAACGAAAAGTGATCCATCTCATAATTCTTTTAAAGAATACAAAATTAACAGTAGGACAAACACGGATTCGTGAACATACCATTATCTAGCCAACCCGATACCAGTGTAGTGCCCCCCCCCCCCCCACTTAAAACTGGGCAATGGTCCGAGCAATTAGGTGAGAAGTATGTAAGGTTACAAAGAAAACATCTAGAACACTCAGTATATTACGTCAATTTCTATTTTAGAAAACAATGGGTGCTTATTGCCTCGTGAGTTTTGTTGTTGTTAATGGACTTAAAATTGATGCATGAGTTTTGTTGATAAAGTTGTAGCTTTATAAATTGATTTCAAACATGAAAAAAAAAGTCAGATAGATACTCGTATTTTACAATTCCTGCTGAGGCAAGAGAGACCATAATTGATCTTTGTTCACGATTTTTTTTCAAGAGCTTTTCATTTGTTCAATGGTCGTTTAGCATTCATTCATGCTAATTTCAACAAAATCTGCTCCCGTGAGAACCCGGGTTAGAATAAGTTCTTAGTACCCCTTGCTTGTCGTAAGAGGTGACTAAATGGGGCGGTCCTTCGCATGAGACGCAGAAAACCGAGGTCCCGTGTCACAGCAGGTGTGGCACGATGACGATCCCTCCCTGCTCAAAGGCCCTGGGTGTCTAGCATAGGACTAAATTTTGAAGCCCTTCACCGGCAATGGTGACGTCTCAATATGAGTGAAATATTGTCCAGCGGGACGTTAAACAATATATAATCAATCAAGACAATCTGTCTTGGTGCTCATTCAGTAAAACTTTGCAAAAACATAGCAGAGTAAACTCTTGGAGATGTTTAGGAGAGAAAAAAAAAACAAAAATGTAGTTATAATGAGTATGTTATAGCTTAATTACACATCTAATGATACCACACAAATTTGAATAACTTGGATCACCACGCCGAATGTCATGGTGTACGGCGGATTTTCTATTCTGAAATGACTTGCTTGTCTCAAATGTATATTCAAGTATTAAATAACATTTTAAAATCTTCTTTGGAAAATGAATTGGTGCGATACAGAATGGAATCTACTAAGAAGTACTTAGGATTTAAAGTATAACCACGCAACTTCCACCAAGTGAGGAATATTTAATATTGTACCTTTAATAATATTAGTTACCGGTATGTCGCAAGAAGCGTAATTTTAGATTAAATGTCTCAGATTAAAAGATCATCACAAACTAGTTACAAGGTCTGTTGTTTTATAGGACAATGGGGAAGCTGAAGACTCTCTTCACTGCTCTGTCAGTGGCAGCGGTGGGGTTGGCTTATCATCTTTACACGCCAATGCCACCGGAAGCAGAAGAGCCCTACCAGCAGATGGCGTTTTTGGCAAAATTCAAATTAGTCATGATATTTGTAAGTACACCTATTTACTCATATCTTCTACTCCTTTGCGTCCAGCAAAAATTGTTTTTGACATCGTGTCTTTCATTTACCTTCCCCTCTACCTAAACTTTTATTTCATCGCTTATAAATCGATCGATATCATAGATGTTATATTGCAATATATATTTTTTTTCCCCAGATCTCTGCCTTGGACAAGTTAGGTGGGAACGGTTTAGAAATGTTTAGAAAGTTAAGGTCTGCTACACAACACATTGATTCAGCCGACACTGTTACGGTTTAGTATTATTTTTCTTCTTTTCGTTTACTCCCACCTCTTATTGCCATGGATATTTACTTATCCTTCAACCGATATGAAAATAACCTGATGCATCACCTATACAAGACCCTGATAACCAGTTAAGAGACACATAATTATCTAAGTAAAGTAATATGACTTTGTGTAGCGATAATAGGTAAGTGGAGCAAAAGATTAGATTGTAGAAGTTTTTAACTGTTTGTGGTGATATATAAAACATGATTGACAATTTGTCATACCAAGGATTGGTGTCAAAAGCATAATTGTCAATATGCAATGCTAAAAATATTATTCACCATTCATACAATGCAAGAGGTGAATAATTATGATTTTCTTCATTAGTCCATAGACGACACATTTGATGGTATAGACGTACGAGTATACAGACCCAAAAACCAAAAGAGTGACGAAATTCTTCCAGCGCTTGTGTTCTATCATGGCGGGGGATGGGTGTTTGGATCTAGAGGTACTCCGAACATTCATACATCTGTTTCATTGAATATTCCTTACATTAATGTGACACTTATTTCGACTTAAAAACATATAATGACCTATAAAGATGATCTTGAATGTTGTTTTTTTTTTATTCGAGAATGTTTCACTCATTAACATATTTCATCAGCTTTACATAAAGTGTCGTTCATGATTTGACCTATGCATGGCGCTTTCGGTCGTAGCAGGGGGAGGGGGTTACCCAATGCCTATTATGATAATTCAAGGTCATATCCATGATTTTCACCCCTTTAGACATCTGACGAAAGAATAGATACTAGTAACTTTGAAGTAAAGACGGTAAATTACTGTGTAATTATTAAGCATTTTTATGTATAACACACGCCACAGACATGGTACGAAAGATTACACGTATTAGTATAGGACTCGAGAAAGTTGACTCTTGTGTAATTATTAAATGATGGAAGACAACAATTTCCACATATAACATGCTATTTACATGGAAAAGAGGGTTAAAAATTAGGCTAAAGCATTGTACAAGAAATCAAGCCAGTCTGACTTGAACGAAACTTTCACCGTCTGTGCTCTGGGCGTTAAGATCTTTCTGGGAAAAGGATACCAATTCATTTCCTATAGACCTTAATACTAACCTTTAGCCATCTCACTAATTTAAAATTTTATTAATTTTAGACAGTCGTCAGTATTTGAAAGTTAATTTCAAGTGCTAATAAAACACACACGAAATATATAGGATTCCATTGCTTTTACAGCACTTAACTATCTGCAGTGAATTACATATTTCATTTCAAACACACCCCTACCATGGTAATTTCCTCAGTCATTTCGATTTTGCGCGATATTTTTTCATCCCGACAATTAATTTAAACTTCTGTGATATTTCTTTCAATTCCAAAAAAAGTCACTCTCAATTTTACCCAGTCACGCAACACCTAGATATTTATACCTCTGCTCAATCTTGGCCAAACTGCGTCCGGGTACGCATTTGGGGATTTGGTACTGCCATTCCCCCTAGATGCTACTTTGGATGTGTTCACAATTATAGTAATGATTACTGTTACCTTTGGTATACTCAGTGTTTGAGTACGGTACCAGTGTTATCCACAGTCAGATTACAATTAACCATGGTCCCGTGTCATAGGAGTCTTTCTCGCAAAAAAAAAAAACCAAAAAAAAACAAAACAAAAAAAAACCACATGTCATTGCGCTTAGTTATAATAACACAAGTTTACGTGTAGTATCTCTAATACCAATGCGGGTTTTCATTGCGACTGGTCAGGGCCGCTATCGTTAAGATTATTTATTCTAAAGGCAATTACGGGCGCCAGCATTTTTTAAAAGTTACATTTTATTACAACGAAACCCAAATCTTGATTATGAATTTACATCGTTATCTTGATTATCCGTGGATTTTTTTTTAATTCGGACCCAGATTCTAGAATCCGCAAATCTACCACCAGGGATGGTTTCACATTGATCTGAGATCTGGTTTTGTCGTAAATGTAGGACAGAACGGGAGTATTGTTGTCTGTTTTTAAATTGATATCGGCCAAATTATATAAATTTTCGTCAAACGAGTCATATCTTTGACAACTGTTGCTTTCATTCTTTCACAACATGGTTATATTGATATTACGAAGGTAACCAGTTATTTCTAATGGTTAGAATGAATCCTCCGCAGCCCTGGCTTGTCGTAAGAGGCGGCTAAATGGGGCGGTCCTTCGGATGAGACCGCAAAAACCGAGGTCCTGTGTCACAACAGGTGTGGCACGTTAAAGATCCCTCCCTGCTCAAAGGCCATAAGCGCCTAGCATAGACCTAGGTTTTGCGGGTACCGGTCACGTCTCTATATGAGTGAAAGATTCTCGAGCGGGACGTTAAACAATATATAATCAATCTATCAATCTAATGATGAAAATACAAGAGTTGTTCGGATCACGAACGTTCACTTTCAATTCTAGTTGTACATGTTATAACTCGGTCGCTCCTGTGACAGAAATGTTACCGAATTGACCAAGTTGTTATGATTAGGGTACATCCAGTACAGTGACGATGTCCAAAATTATTATTTTCAGATTCCCACGATCCACTGCTGAGACGATTTGTTAGACAGAAGCGGATGGTTGTGGTATCTGTCGAGTATGTACCTCTCCTATAACCTCGAAATAATTCAGTCTTAGCACCATGATTTTTTCTGATACTGTATAATTCAATTATGGCTAGTCGTTTTACTATTTATTTAGAAAAATAAGATATATCTCTTATTCAAAACGGTATCTCTTATTTTAAAGAAGATATCTCTTTAGAAAGAGAGATATCTGTTAAACTCAAGAGATTTCGTTCAACTTAGAAATACATTATACTTCCTGAGAAAGAGATATGTCTTTCAATTTTACTGTTTTCTCGTTCACTTAATTATAAAGATATATTGTATTATAAGAGTTTCAATGAATATTTTTTAAAACAAGAGATATCTCTTTTAACGAACAAAGGAGATATTTTTGAAAGGAAAAGTGACATCTCTCTCACTAAATTATAGAGATATCTTCTCAATTATATTAATTTTCGTCTTATACACACAGAATACCTTACCCCCTCCCTCAAGTGAAAATCGTCCAAAGATTTAGATAATGGGGAATCTAAACAGAAATGTTACATGAATCTATGCTTAACTTAACATTATACTACTAATTAGTGAACAATTTCTAGTAATTTTAGTTTTCTTATCTCATCCTGCTTCATCTTTTTTTCATCCTGCTTCAACTCTAATCCTGTTGGTTTGCAAGGGTTTTCCATCGTATCCTACACAAAGATGGATTCTTAAAGATTTTATGAACCCTATCGTCTAGTGCGCCAATTACTTTGGACACATTTGTTAGAAAATGCTTGGAAAACTTCAACGAAATTGCTTTTGAACATCACATTTGGGAAAGCGGAATAAAAATGCAATGTAAATTTCATGGTTGCCTTTTTAGGAGCCCCCCCCCCTCCCCCATTCCCCCTAGTGGAAGAACTAAAACCTTGAAGAATAACATTTTAACTCCTACACTTCTCGTACAAAACAATCTTCTACTAATATTTTGATATCAATGGTCTCCGAGTTACGGCTTCAGGCCCATTATAGCGGGGCCGTATAAATCATTTTATGAAAATGCATTAAATGTTCAGATGTCATTATTGAACGTTTGCAAGCAAACTAGGAACACACGTACAATTATATTAGACACGAAAGCCTACACCAGAGATGTGAATTACACGGCCCTGGGTAGAACGATGCGGACTCCTTTAGTTATATGTACCATATAGTGAAAGTACATAATCACCTTTTCTAATCATGATCATTCAGAAAACAAACAAAATGTATAGATATATTTATGCATAGAGAATTATTATTATTATTAATGTCCCATTATTATTCATGCCCCAGGGTTAAAGTTAAATGGATATCGGATAGTAAAAATCCATTAAAAGTGTACAAACCTTCTGTACTCTTGAACATCCGATAAACAAACTAGATGTATAGTTATATTGAAATAGAGGCCTTTATTGAAATTCGTCACTCCTGGTTGGGGCTCTATGGATAGCACTAAAATATTCAAATATTATTTATTCATAAAAATGGAGGAAACAAGCAAGTTGTATTGTTATTCTAAGGATGGGGGCTTCTACCAAAACTGTGTGAAATTCATGGATCATAGGTCAGATGTTCAAATTCTACAATGGACTACTATTAAATGAAACCGTATTCTATTTTTAAAAATCTCCTCTACATCTAATCGTCTAGGAAACAATCTTAAGTGCATAAAGGTTTCAGGCCCGGGATGGGGCTAAAAGAATCATACGTTCAAAATATAGTTATTTGAATTTGTACAAGTTGATGATGTATTATCTATTCATATGGTCTAAAAAAAAAAAAAAAAAAAAAAAAACCCTGGGTCAGAATTTAGTGATTAAGAGATTTAAGCTTGTCATCATAGGTACAGAGGTTACTTATGGCCAGAGTCTGTTTTCAACGATAAGAATCTCCAGTTTAGGAAGTTTCAAAGACGCGTGCTTCTTCCATTTACACGCATTTCCAATTCATGTTCCAAGTTACGTGCTACTAAAGTGACCGTTAAGGTCTTCGCGCGAAGTTCTTCTTCAAAACGTGTTAGTATTTCCTGTATATTTCAAAGTCTTTACTGGGTATTAAGATTACGATCTTATTAAGTATTCAGTAGTGTAAAAGTATCCGTGTTAACCGGACTTTTACCACCTCCCCTTCTGTATTTTTTCTCAACAAAATTAATGTTGACGATTCTATAAAGTCGATTACTACCTCCACCATTCTTCCTACCATAAAATATTCTTGAGCGCACACTGCCTGTGATTCATGAAATCTTTGAAATCGTCAAACCTCAATGTATCTTTTTGCATCTCCTGCTATCGTATTGCTCTATTATCGTGAATTCTTCTTGTTTTCATTAATTGTGACATGTTTATACTTCTGATTTATAGGTACCGATTATCTCCCGAATTTCCATTCCCTGTTCCTGTAGATGATTGTGTAACAGCGACGAGTCATTTTCTTCGTCACAGCAAAAATTATAGAACTGATCCAAAGAGGATAGGCGTCATGGGTATTCTTTCTTTTTTTTTTCATTCTTAGCTTTTTATATACATGTATTGTTTGTAAATCCGATTCTTTGTCACTATATTACGTGACTGTAAAATGATAAATAGTGGCTGTAGGACTGTAGCTCTCTGTAAAAATTGGATACAGTTCCATTCACTATTAAAACGAAACCTTCGATTTATGGCGTTTCTTTCACTGCACACGATTCAGAGGTTATGTGTTATGTGATATCTCTGCCCAATAGTGTCTATATCGATGTCTCAGAATTTTAATACCAGATCATTCCTAACAGATTTCCTCGACATATCTATGTCAAACCATTCCAGCATACCATTTGAACTTGAAACGTACAGCTTCAGTAAAATTTGCCTTTTGACGTAGCCATGTTAGTGTGTCAATATAGCTATATGACCTGATTAGAAGAGTAACACTCTCGATATAGACGGTTGTTTCTTATGATGTTACGTACGTTGTTGGTGCAAAGTGAAGAAAATAATAATTATTTGCACGATCACATTTGTTGACACGGTCTCACTAGTTCCTCGGAAGTGGAAATCAATACTTAATAATAACAATTGTCATAAAAAAAATAGTAACTAGTAATTAGTTGCGTTGACTGTACCTAATTTTTTTAGTGGAATTTTTATTCCTATTGTAGCTACAATGTTCTTGTCTCTACAGGTGACAGCGCTGGTGGAAATTTGGCGGCCGCAGTGGCACTGAGGCTGCTGGGTCCAGATTTTGTCGACCTCCCAAGGATTAAAATCCAGGTTCTGATTTACCCGGCTCTACAGGCCTTCCAGTTTGCATCTCCTGCTTACGTTAAATACGCGGGAAATTCTGTTCCCGGATTACTTAATGCTGAAACAATGTGCGAATTCTGGTTAAGATACGCCTATGGGCACGACTATACTAAAGTGGATCATTTTGATTTGTTAGCTGGTAAACATCTCACGGCGGAATGGTTGAATTCAAAAGAAGCCAAATATGTAGATGTCACAATTTTACCTGAGAAGTTACGCGAAGGTTACAGTGCTAAACAAGATTCGGTTAAGAATGAAACTTTATCGAATTTGATAAAGCCTGTGTTTTTTAATCCTTCTTTCGCGCCTTTAATGGCAGACGATCAAAGTATAAGTAGATTACCAAACACGTACATATTGACTGCAGAATTTGATCCCTTGCGTGATGATGGGTTTTACATGACAAAGAGATTACAAACGATGAACAAAAAGGTAGAGCATAGACATTTTACTGGAATGGACCATGGGTTCTTGTCTGTTCCGAACTATCAAAATGGTTTAAAAGCTGTTGAGGAAATTTGTGAATATCTTAATAAAGAGTTGTGATACATTTCGTTTCCGTTACTCAAACCTGTGTCTGCATGAGATTAGATCTTTGCGGAATGACGGAAGAACTACCAAAAAATCCAAAGGTCCATACCCTCTTACAAAATTATAACAAGGGGCTTGTGGGACTACATCGTCAATCCGAGTCCTTGGCCCTGATGTTCTTCAAAAGAAGGTTTTATAAAGATTTTTTGTTTACTTTATTTCCACGAAAGTTTTTTTTTTTTATACATATTATAACACACCTTAGCCCAGCGACTTAACCGAACTCGAATCCACACATACATCAAACTTTATATATATATATAGAGAGAGAGAGAGAGAGAGAGAGAGAGAGAGTATATATGTGTAAAAACAATTAAATAATATCTTGATATCAAATTGAAACTAAGTAGATATTTAGAAGGAGTAGGTAGTTCTTTACCAAAATTGTAAATTTTATGATCCCTGGGGTAAAAGTTTTGGTTCCAGGGTGGGGCCAAATTGTCTTTTTCATTTGAAAGATTTCTTTAAGTATACTGATAAAGTATATACAGTAAATGTATATTCAGGAAAAGCAGAAAAGAATATGCCAACATTGTGAAATTCCCGACCCCAAGTTTTTCACTCTAGGTTGTATCAGATCGGTCATGTCGTTTCACATTACATATATTATGTAAAGTCTTTCATCAATATAAGCACTTTAAGTTTTACGAATAAATCTTGTTTTATACTGTTCGCTGAATATTAGAATTTAGCTTAGATTTCATAGCCCTTGAGACCAGTGACACTTTTACCTAATGCCAGGGTGACTGATGAGGCCTGTGGGCATTTTGTTTTCCTCTTGGAAGAGGTATGACCCTTCATATAAATAATTTTGAATCAATCTCTTTTAATCAAGAATGCTGTGTACAAAGTTTGATTGAAATTGGGTCTATTCAAAAAGTCTATGTAGGTATCTATTAAGAACTTCACGCTGTAGCCTCGTCAGCAAGGAAGTGTGGCATATTAGGGAGTAGTCCGTGTGTAATTTATAAGCATGCTATTGCATTTGTAAAGATTATCATGGTCCTGGGACGAGATAAGAATAAGCTACAGTGTATATATATATGGAAACTCTTAAGATCGGGAATGCTAACAGGTTGTCAAAATAAAATTTATCTCCCTAAATGTAAGGAGCTACGATTTGCCAATACTTGAAAATACGTGTCTAAGGGAAATCTTTGAAAACGTTTTTCTTTTCAAAAGAAATGTAATGCTAGTAGTTTATTAAAACGAAGTATTTCCTGCTCTGACTGGGTTATGTTATAGGAATGATGCGTCTTTCATAACCAGGTTGATGGCTGGAATTCAACAGATACCTACATAGTACATCCACGTGTTACACAGAAATAAAAGATAAAACTTTGTTGTTTTTTGGGGGTTTTTTGGTTTTTTTTTTACTTCGCTTTGAATACGCGTTTGATATAGCGCATCCATATATCATTTAAATCAAATGTGTGTGGTATTTCTAGATTTTTAATCGATTTATAATTTGGATCCTGTTTGATGTAGCATTGATGTTCTAGAATATATGATATCTAAAGCGTCCCCCAGATATGTTGCTATATAAATTTTTGCACCTACTCTGACGCCGCATGTTGAACCCACCCCACCTCCCCCGAGGGGTGTCAATATAAACAAAAATAAATAAGGTATACTCCCATTTTAACATTGGTAGATTTAGCTTGAATTTCGTGTTCTCAAATGAAGCGGACTGAAGTTATAGCTCCAATCAAAATGCATTTAACATACGAACATGTGTAGGTGAATAGTAACATAACATAACAGACACATAGAGAGTACGTCACAAACTTCTCCCTAGAAGACCGTAAGAACTCTTTATTAACATCTTTAAGATTTTCAACTTTTAATCCACATTACCACGCCATGATTGTCATTATTGACCAGCAAGACTGTGACAGGATCTGGTCTGTGTACATACGTAGAAAACTTTTCAAAATATGACACACACACACGCACGCACGCATACACGCACGCACACACACACACACACACACACATATATATATATATATATATATATTACAGTTCATACCAGTATCAGTATATCATATCATATCACTAGCCCGTTTGGCATGATAATGATCCCTCCCTGCTCAAAGGCCCTAAGCACCGAGCGTAGGCTTCAATTTTGAAGCCCTTCACCGGTAATGGTAACGTCTCCATATGAGTGAATAATGCTCGAACCGGACCTAAAATAATATAAAAAATCAGTCAATAACGTGATTATAGTATGTAACTAAACTTTTAAGAGATTCCCGAGAATTTCAATGGCCTCATGGAGCGCTCGTAACACATCGCGGTTGCCAAACCGGAAGTTTGGAGTCCGATACCAACAGATAAATTTTTAGACCGAAAGTTTGGAAAATTCTGTAATTAATACATTTAGGTGAGTCATTAATAATTCTTGTATAAATTGTTTTTGGCGCTTCTCAAACACAAGAATTTAACCAGTTAAGGCTATGTAATGTTTTATTCATCTATATGTGTGACAATCCTGACAATTCAAAAGCATTAAGTTGGTCTTGCATACATTTCATCCAAGGGTATATGTGCGACCCATCAATAAAACACTTGTAGAAATAGCGATATATTACATTTGTAAGTTTATTTTTACGGGCTGTTTTAATTTTTGCCCAGTGCGTAACCATTCTTTTCACAATATGAATACCTACAACTTTCTCCATACACCATACAATTCGGGGTACAATTCGAAATGTAAGATTTCGAATGAAATTCAAAAATTTAAAGTGATAATTTACATATTAAAAATCATCGCTATATCGGAATGCCACATCTGCTTTAAATTTGCTTTCGTGTTGTTTAATTTAAAAAAAATAAACTACATGTATTGTACTATTTGACTGATGTGAGTAAAGAAAAACTTGGGTATTTATATAGTAAATTGTACAATTACACAGTACACGTAGTGCATAAAACTATTAATATTCAAAATGTCTCCATCTGAGTAAAAAATTCTCAAGGGGACGTTAAACAATACAAAACTAACTTAATATTTAAGTACAGAGAAAATGATTATATATCCGCCTCTTTCTGACAAATATTTTGGTTGTTCCGATAACAGAATTACTACTATCCAGTCATTTATAGAAGCCTTTATTATTTTCTTAGTCAAGTTAGTGCATAAGCGAAAGTGTTTAGTGTAAATAGCAAATTGTGTTACAATGTGTTTAATTTAACATATTTTTTTCTTTTTTAAAGAAATAACACGATTAAAGCTCCAATGTTTTTTTAATTAGTCATGGTATCTTGGACGCTGAGAAAGTCTTGCACAGAGGTAACAAGCAGCTATTGACTTCCATGAATACTTTCAGTACTTTGATTTTTTTCCCTGTCGAATTCATCGCCATTGTCGAGAAGATCAATAAATACACAAGGCAATTCTATAACTATGGTGGCTGATTTGTGCCATTTTACATTTTGTTTTCTCTTGGTTATATCGAGGGGAAAAGATGACAGAGACTAGATATTTGTTTGTTTGTTTGACGTCACGTCGAGAATTTTTCACTCATATTGAGACGTCGCCAGCTGTAGATGAAATATCACAAATTTAGACCAATGCTTAGTGCTCAGGGCCGTAACAGAGAGGATTCTTTAACGTGCCAACGCCTACCGTGACACGGGACCTCCGTTTTTAAGATCATATCCGAAAGACCCGTGATTCTCACTTCTAAATGCAAAGTGTTTGGCGAGGGAGCAATCACTAACTATTTTTTCGTCTTAGGTTTGACGCGGCCATGGCACGAGCGGGGCTCAAATTCCGGGTTACAAAGCGAACGCTCTAACCATTGAACTACCGCGATCGGTGTAAGGACTAGATAGTTAAATTTCAGTATTTCAACATTTTAAATTAAATGGGTATAATTGTGGGTGGGTTTTTTAGAGATAGAATAATGTTGGCTACATATTTTGTAATTACACGTTCGTATCACTGTGGTATTACAAAGCATATTGTTCAGTTTTTGTACTTGGTCTATTTCAAGTAGATTATCATACTTATTTTCAATTTACTGTACATCATATGTATTTTTAGCGTTATATTTGTAAGAGGAAAGATGCTCTGATTATTTGTTCTTGCGTGAACTTTATTCAGACTGCACTTTGTTTACGTCTGTCCGCCATTTTTCTACCATGTGTTGATATGCACACATTGTTTCGCTTTGAGGAACTTGTTTAACTTTACGATCATACACTATTTTTAATGAGTTGTAAATATTACCAAACAGTTGTGTATATTAATTTTATCGATGTTCTAGCGGAAAATATTACTTGAACTTTGATTAGAATGCAGTTGCTCATTTCTACGATGACAGCATCGTCTGCTTGCCGAATCACATTTTGTTTAACGTAATGCAATATGTTTACAGGCATAACTGTGTACTTACAGTGCATGAGTACTTTCAGAATTATTTCCTAATTTTAATCCATTATTAGTTTTTATTTCACAACACTTTTCCACATTGTTTATCATCTTGTACGGCAGCCTTGTTTGACACTGACTGGCATATATCATGTTTGTACGGTACAGTGTAGTGCCATGATTGGTTGGACGTCTAGTAATTTCATTGGCTAAACCTCATCACGTGTTATATTTCAGAAACATATATATACAGCGCAAGCGATGTAATTTTCAGATAAATCGCAAGTCGCAGAAGCGGCAAAATTTGAACTTCTTTCCTTAGATACAATCCAGATTTCAAGATTAGGTTAGAAATCCCGTTAGCCATTTATCTCCCAACACACTGGATACCTGGTTTTACTTTTTATCAGCAAACATTGATTCAGCCAGTCATTTCCTTTTTTGTACTCAAACCTAGGCAGCCGCCTTAAACCATGAGAGCATTTTTGCACCACCTGTTAATTTGAATGAAATTAAAACATCAATTACCTTCAACTGTAGTCATTTTATATCAAATCTGAGCCCCTTGATGGAGATTACATTACCATACCCAAGAGCCACAGTAGCCAATTAATTACTTGAATTTGAGTTCAACTATTTTGTAGCATCCATATCTGTTTCACCATCCTTTGAGGAGCTTACAATATAAAACACATTCAATTCTTGCAAAATACAGGTACATATGCATAAGTGATACACATAGCATGCTTGCCTAAAAAAAGCATCAAATGTAGGCCTAGACTGCTATTTACCAGAGGCGGAAATGTGCACTTATAAAATGCTAGATACTCTTTATTCTGATAAATCTACGAAACAAAATAAACTCCTTTTGTATCTCGACAGTTACAATACGTTGTGATTCCATCATACAGACTGTGACACACATCACCCGTGCCTATCAGAACGTCTTCATTCGGAGATATCAGAGTCGAATGTTTTTCCTGTACTATATGATTGATTGCTCAGGGTTCTTGCAGTATACCAATCAAGAATCTGATCATGCATATACATAAACACTGTACATCTGTTTGGATATATTGCATGCACAATTCAAATCTATAGATAATTATATACGAGGGTTGTTCGATATGTAATGTGTATTGTACGATATCTTAAAAGCATTCGACTCAAATAGTGAAATGAACATTACACTCCTTCAAAGTATTCTCCGCGGTTTGAAATACAAATTTTCAACCTCTGAATTTATTTCTGAAATGCGTCACGGTACGCTGATTAAGGCAAACCTCTGAGGCACTGACTTGATGGCTGAGCCAAGGCCTTGTCGGGATTTGTAACGACGACCAGGTAAGTACTTTTTAAGTTTTGGAAAAAGGAAAAAGTAGATCTGGAGAGTATGGTGGGTGTGGCAAGACGGTAGCCTTCTCTGACTTCAAAAATTGCTTCACAAGCTTAGATGTGAGGGAGCATTATTATGAATTAGACGAACATGCCTTAATCCTTACACAGAGCGTCGTTTATGATAATATTTCTTGAGCTTTTTTGTATAACATCTCAGTAATACCGACCTGTAACACTTTTGTCCTTCGGTACCGGAATTTGTACGGCTATACCATCACATGAGAAGAATATGCAATAAAGAACCTTCTTTGTGCTTATGGTTCTTTTTGGCAACTACAGGCCTTCTACCGTGTTTAATTATTTATATTTTGTTTCCAAATTCTCTTACTGGTTCGAAATAGTGAACTCATGTTTCGTCATCAGTAACAGTGTTTGCAAATTGTCTTTGATTGAATTTGCGAAACATTTTGGGCAATTGCTTAGCGGTTTATACTCGTACCCGTTTTTGGTCAATATATGCGGTACCCATTTGACAGAAATACATTTATGGTACAATACACATTTCATATCGAACAGCTCTCGTACATGCATGAATAATAATCGAAAATATGCATCTGCGTGAAAATACGAATATTACATGCGCAATCCAAAATAGACAATTCACACACACACACACACACACAGAGATATATATATATACACACACACACACACACACATATATATATATGGACCATACAAACCCTGATAATATAACAATAGAATATTCATCTAATATGGGGATAAGCAGAGAAATATAACAGATACTAAGAATTCTACTATATTTAAATTCCCTTGTCTTCTTTTCGTTATTTTAGGGGAAAAGTGGCTAAGTATCGTTCTGTCGTGTTTTCGCCTCGAAATAACGAAAGACGACAATATAAAATGGCACAAATCGGCCACCATATGTAACACATTGTACGAAAACATTTAAGTGTTTTGTCTAAACATCAAATCATGTCGATATTTAGGAGTCGATATGTCGCTGGTTTTAAAAATCAATCGACTTTTTCAACTACTCCAAAAGTCTTTATCTTTATACACTGAACGACTTATTTTTCTCGTCTTGGTTGGCTTATCGCCAAATATTAAGTCAATAACATGATTGTCGTTTTAGTTAGTATACGACTTTTAAAAGATAATATCTGTCGTAAGTCGCAAAAAAATGTGTCCATAAGATGTAATGCTGTTCGACAATATATTCTCCTTTAATCAACCAAACGATTGAATGAAAGTGATTTTGATTACGCCATCTTGAAATTTCAAAGCCGATTTCTTCAAGTCGTTTGGTTGATTAAATGGGAAGATCTCGTCAAAAACTATCTTGAACATAAATTTACATCGTGTCGACATCTTTTCTGCAACTTACAACAAATATCATCTTTTTGAAATCCTTGTAATAATCATGATGATAATCATTTGATTGGCTTGATTTTAGTCGATAAGTTACATGCTATCATGTTGATTAATGTACAACCTAGAAAAAATTATCGTTCAGTGCATAGAGATGAAGATTTTAAAAAAAAAGAAAGACATTTAATTGTAAAAATCAACGACATATCGACTTCCTGATTCCGACATGTTGGTGTTTAGTGAACAAGAGAAGGCACTTAAACGTTTCCGTACATTTCTCCTTGCTATATTAATAAGCTGAATCTTCTGGGTCGTTGTTATAACATGGACGGGCAGAAGACTAAGGATGTTATCGTAGTGGGTGGGGGCCTCAGTGGTAAGTCTATTGATTTTTCTTGCGTAACTGACGGTGTTGTACAAATGAAATTCGGAATGCTGTGAAAAACAGGAGTTTCGGAAATCCTTGTCATTGCATGTCTAATTTTTACCATCAACACTCATAATCGTTCAAAGTACATGCATGGCCATTGAAAAATGCATCGTCTACTCCAAACACGCACAGTTATTGTGCACAATATCGCGTTTGATTTGTAGCCTGGCCTGACCTCGAGTAGTGTAAATAAACTGACATTTTTATTTTCACATCAATGTGTACGTGATGTCATTACAATCAATATAAGAAATGAAAAGTTTGCCGAATCGTTGCTTTTTACTATTGATCTTATAACATTTTCTATTTAAAAACTACTGCTCAAAGTCTCTCTACAGTTAATGCCTCATTATTGCATACGATTCACATTCCTGGTGCAAATCATGAAGGCCGTTATCGTCTTGCACGATTCTAATGAAGAAAAAAATCGATCAGGTGATAAGGATCCTTCCGTCCTTTCAGTTCAATTAACCCGCTTTTCAATTGTCACTGTCAGGTCCAAAGCATTCTGGAGAACTAATACTAATACGTGCAACTTTTACTATTATGATAGACCTATTCTTGAATCAAAGTAAAATGGTTGATGCTCGCAAAAATATAACATATATCGAACAATCTTCAGACACACATTTTTTGATTTTTTTTTTAACTACTTGAAATGTGATAATAATTCGAAAAAAATTCTTACGTGATAAGTCTAAATATAGAATATGTAATTATGAATCATTGCACATATTTTTATGTCATATTTAAAGGAACATGGACACCAATTTATTTAGAAATTTAATTAATAATATGATAGTATTACTACAAAGGCTTTACCCGTTGCCCGATCCCTTTGAATTTGTTTAAATCATTAAATCATAGTATTAGATTCAATTTGATCATAGCAACAAGCCTAACTTATATATATATATATATATATATATATATATATATATATATATATATATATATATCTGTGTGTGTGTGTGTGTGTGTAACTTTTCATGTTTATTTATCATGTGACTTGACTATCAGCGGAGCTCCAGCGTTGACAGTTGATAACCCTTAAAGACCGAGCTTGACCTACCTGAAAAGCCGGTGGTAGTGCAATTACGTAATTTCGGTGTTGGGCGATATAAATTCCAGCATATGATGATAGCACGTGAGTGAGTGAAAGAACATTAATGAAATATTCTCCGCATTTTGGCATTGCAGCAAAATTAATATACAGATGTTACAGGGGTTTCTACAATTCGTTATAACGATCTTGTTTGCCAGTACAACTTTCTACTAGGTCAAATGCTGTTTGATGTGTTTCATACCAATTGTTAGGCCATTTTTGCACAATGAATCTGACTGCGGATTACTCCGTTTACCTTATCAAGATAGAGGGCTCACGGCAGGTTGTGACCTGTCGACAGAAGATGCTTACTCCTCCTAGGCACTTGATCCCACGTCTGATCCCAGGGATCCGTGTTTGCCCATCTCTCTAATTTGTATTTTCTATAGGAATTACGAGATTTAATGTACTGTTCGTTATCGTAGCCTTTTCATTAAGTAGTGCACCATTCTCTGATCACCCATATTATCATGTGAGAGGTTAATTAGACTTCACACCTCAGCATTAATTATGATAATACCTACACTGTAATCATTTAGAGAACGTGTTACTGTCTTTTGCAAGCAAAACTGGGAAAGCAGATATAAATTTTGGAAGTGAGTGAAATGAAAATTGGTAATAAAACAATTCTTGCAAAGTGGTTGGGTTTTTCACCCTCAAGTTGACTCATCCCAAACTCCGTATAGAGTCAATTCTCCGGAACTACCTTTCCCTCCGAAGATAGTAGAGTTGTAGTGTAACGGAATATACTGAGCTGACCGGAGCTTGGTCATATCCCAGGAAGAGAAATATGGCAATAAAAACCATGAAAACATGTGGACAAACGGGTGCAGACAAATATAAAGTCTAATGGATAGTTGAAAATTGACAATAATGATGATGGAGAAAGATTTATCATCCTTCAAGACACAGAATAATAAAGAAGAATATGTCCATTCAGCCTCTGCAAAATCATGCATCAAAGATATCAAGGACAGGCAATTATAGTGGAAAATGGAGCCATTCACACCGCCTCATTCCGGAACTCAAAACTATGGAATACTGATAAATGACTGCCTTTAGACAATTCTATATCATGACGAGAAAAAAATTCAAGCTTTGAAAAATTTTGAGCCAGGACTGGAATGGCACAGACGTGGCATTGTATCTATGTGCATATGTAGTGAATTTCATGAGAACATGGCTACGAAATCCGAAAAATGTATAATTCATGGGTCATTTGTGGGAATATTTATTGGATTGATTGATTGTTTCTTTTAAAAATAAAAGCCCTGATTCACATACTTGTATTACACTGAAAAATACTTCTTAGCAAAATTTTTACAGTAATTTTGATTTGGTCCAGAGATGCACACTGACAAAAAGAGCGAGCTTGGCAAATATCCTGATTATAAATTCGAACCAGTATTTTGATATTTGTAAATAGTTCTGCAATCTGAATATGGCCTGTAAAAAATTAAATCTTCCTCTATATTTCTCATTGGTTACTATTCATACTCCAATATCGGCCTTTAATAACTCAGCAGAATTCATTCACAAAGACAATTTAAAATTTAACATAATTTATTTACAACTATTGGAAGAAAACTTTAACAAAAACAAAATACTAACTTACGAAAGGTATACATTAATAATGTTCGTAGCGGGTTTGAATGCCGAATTGAGTTTACACACAAAACTGTCACAAATTGACTGTCAAAAGTAAATCCTTAAGTCTCTCAGTTATATCTAGAAATGCTTTTAATCACCAGTGCTTAAAGTATTTGTCTACCTGTGCTTGATGTCACAGAATTCACAATGTATTTATTCTAAACATGAAGTTTCTGAAACTTTCCACTACAATTCCAGTAAACAGGTTATACAATTTTTACAGCAAAACAAATGTTACGTTATATTTCTGCAAACTTCTAACATCTAGAAAAATCTAGGTAAGAGTTGTCATCAAGTACAAACGTATTACACAACAAAAGGTTTTACAACATGCATTCTCTGTTCTCTCGTCTCTGTGCGTGTTACCTAAATTGATTGATCATTTATGAATGTCGAAATGTTGAATACTTTTGACATACTTTATTAAAAATCCTAGTGTTCTTACTTCCGTACGTGGTTTCCTGGTTATGACCACAGATACCCAGTCGCCGGATAGCTGAAAAATTGCTCAGGCGACTATAAATAAAACAAACAAACAAACAAAACCACAGATACCGGAAGTTTAATCAATAAATAGATATAAATAGAGAAAACTATCTATCTATCCATCTATCTCTCTTTCTTTCTCGATAGATAGATATAAATGGAAATAAACCTCCTACCCACCGACCGACCCATCCTGTGTGAAACGACATTTTGACTCCCTCCTTGATTCGGGTCCGATTTCATTATTAAATTTTCGGAAACAAGTCTATTTTCCGGCACTGTTAAGCCCAGAAACTATTTTCCTTCACATTCGTTGCTTCCAAGTGTAATCTCCCTTGCAACAATCCGACAATGGACATACTTTAACGATATTTTGAACATTCCCACCAAGACCTGACCACTATGCCGTGACGTCATGAAACCACATCTCCACACCAAGTAATGTTATAGAAGGGAAACCAAAACTACACCAGAGTTAGTCTATATAATATATTCATTAATTCATCAAAACAAACAAATAAAATTTCTTTATTTTTTTTCTCACATCACAATAATATATGTTATTAATTTTATCTAAATAAATTTGTAGATTTTATTAATCTGATAGAGTCAGACGTAAATCGAGGAGGGGGTCAAAATTTCGTTGCGCACCTGGGTATTTATATATAGAATTTCTTTCTTTTTTTCTATTTATATATATTGATAAAAATTCAGATAGCTGTGCTATGGCAAGTGTGTTCACAACACGATTTTGGGAGCCGGATTTTATGTAAATACAGAATATATCATGTGTGTAAAAAATGTTATGCCCGTGGAATCTAAGATTCGGAGGCTTATAGTTTTTGGCCTGTCCATCAGCCAGTCTGTCTGTCTGTGGCAAAAAATTTAACTTTGGTCATATTCATATTTTCCTTTGGCCAAGTTTTTTGAAAGTTTCAAAGAAAACTTTACCCTTGGTCATATTTTTACGCAACAAGAGGTAGACCTTTCATATTTGGTATTTGTATTCTTTGTGACAAGACCTTTCATTGACACCAAAATCTTTGACCTGGTGACCTTTACATTGACATTTGATTTACTTTAAAAAAAATTCGAATATAAGCCAGATCTTTAAATCTTAACAGGTACTGCTTTTATGTTTAGAATGCATATCTTGTGAGAAGGCCTTTCCAATGATACCAAATTGTTGACCTTGTGACCTTGACATTGATCCAGTTTGTCTGTCTGTGGCAACACTTTAACCTTGGTCATATCGTTTACACTATAAGCGGTATAGCTTTTTTATTCGGTATATGTTTTTCTTATGACAAAAACTTTCCATTTGCCACCAAAATCTTTGATCTGGAGACCATTGACTTACTTTTTTAATATAAGCCACATCTTTCAAATCGTAGGACGTACTGCTTATATATTTAGCATGTGAATTTCTGGTAAGAAAAGTTTTCCAGCGATACAAAATTTGTTGAACTTGTGATCTTGACATTAACCTTTGACCTAATTTTTGGAAATTTTCAACAAAAAAAACCAAACAAACAACAAACTTTAACCTTGGTCATATCTTTTATACCATAAAATGTCAAGCTTTCATATTTTTAAATATGTGTTTTCATTGTGACAAAACCTTTCCCTTGACACAAAAATCTTTGACATTGTGACATTTACATTGACTTTTAGCTTTTAGAAAATTCGAATATTAGCCATACACGTGTCTTTCAAATCGTAAGAGGTATCGCTTTTATATTTACCATGTGCATATCTTGTGAAATGTTCTTTCTAACGATACCAGATTTGTTGATCTCTTGACATTGTCCATTGACCCAATTTTTGAAAATTTTCAAGAAACCCTTTGATTTTGGTCATATCTTACAACATAAGAGGTACAAGTCGTATACTTTTCATATTTGGTATGTGTATTCCTTGTGGCAAGACCTTTTCATTGGCATCAAAATGTTTGACCAGGTGACCTTTACACATTTTATTCTTCCACTTTGTTGTAATACGGGGGCATCAGTGTTTCACAAACACGTCTTGTTTATTTATTTATAGAAGACTTTTATTTCTATAACAAAAAATTGTTAATTAAATTGTCGCATAATTTACGTGACACCATGCCCCTTTAATCTTCCATTTGCACAGACTCTGCAGACTATTTTCAAATTTGTATTTTTAGCAGATACTTTATAATCCGATTACCAAGAATGAGTAACATCAATTTCAGAACTTCAATAAATTAGCTAAAATGAAGACAGGGGAATTCAGAATGTACAGAAATCGCGAGTTGTGAAAATTTGATACTTTTCTGTTGCGAAACCTTAAAATATGGCCACATTATATCGAAATTCATTTTTCTTTTTTGTTGAATATGTTACACTGTAACGACAATGAACGCTGAAAATATTTACCTTTTTCAAAGAAAGAATTATAATGTACTTTAAAATGTATTAGTCATGCTTGATGTATACCCAAAACTATGACGAATAACAACACAGCGTACGAAAAATTCGAACAGGGGAATCTGTTTCGTGGAATGTGTGGCGAGGTAAGAAAAATTATCACTATGGCATAATGTCAATGTATTCGGAGAGTGTGGGATTGTTCGTTTTGCTGAATATGCAACATATTATACTAGACCCCTTCGACAGACCAGGGTCCCCGTCTACGGTCATCCTCCTCCGTCCCGGAGTAAACTTTGACCGAGGCTGTCATGTGAGAATGTCAATTTCGAACACTGTCAATTTCAATTTTTTGCTAAATCTACCGATATAATATGGGTACGTTACATTGATTTATTAAAAATATCAATGTTTAATATGCTGTTCATTTCGTCATTGTAGGTTTATCTGCAGCGAAACTTCTGCACGAATCCGGTTTGGATGTGTTAGTATTGGAGGCACGTGACCGAGTAGGAGGCAGGACGTTGACAGAACATGTCAGTAAAACATATATGGTAGCAGATGGTTTATCGAGAACTTGGTGAAAAATATATCCAAAATAAGTATATCATGATGATAAGAGCAACGTAACATAACGAAGAAGTAAATCTAAGGGCCTGTGTCGAAAAATCAAGGCACTCACCTGGGGAAAAGTACATAGGAAAGACGCCATTTTCCATACCAGCTGGCTTCAACAGATATTTTCTCATTTAACTTTTTCATTTGAACACTATTGCAAGTTAATATCCCTAAATAAATAATTTTCTTACTATTTTCCCATTTTGGAAGTTTACGTTAGAAATTGATCAAGCCAATAAATGTAAGCGATAAACGATCGGAACTGATTTTTGATTGTATATTGTTTTACGTCGCGCATGAGAATTTTTCACTCATATGGAGACAACACCATTGCCGGTGAAGGGCTGCAAAATTTAGGCCTATGCTCGGTGCTTAGGGCCTTTGAACAAGGAGGGATCTTTATTGTGCCACACCAGCTGCGACACGGGGGCTCGGTTTTTGCGTCTCTTCCGAAGAACTGCCCCATTTAGTCGCCTCTTAAGACAAGCAAGGGGTACTGAGGATCTATTCTAACCCAGATCCCCACGGGGCTGATAGATCGAAACTGAAAGTTAACCTCGTTAGAAGTGAGACCTTGTTTGAAATAAATGTAAGCGAACTGAAAGTGAGACCTCGTTAGAAATAGCTTTAAGCGATAAAGGATCGAAACTGAAAGTGAGACCTAGTAGGAAAATCATTTATTTAGGGGTATTAACCGACGTGAGTGTTCAAATTAAAAATTTTAAATGGGGAAAATAGCGGTTGAAGCGAGCGTGTATGCAAAATGGCGTCTTCCCTTGTTTATTTTTCTTGGGGGGGGGGGGGGTATTAATTTTTCTACACAAGCCCCTGTGATTATACCCTCAAAGATTAATTTATATCATCCTTTTTGTGACACTTCTGTGTAGCTGCATTGTTGAAGGAAGGACGTTTCTAAACCGGCTATTCAGTTTCAATTCAGTTTATTCACTTCGGTGTATGAGATACAAGAATATATTTACATGTATTCAAAGGACGAAATGTCTGTAAGAAGGTGTATAAATGCATGTATGTAAAAGTAAAAGGTCAATCGAGATGATGTAATTTTTTAGTAAGATATACTTATTTTTCTCAGCTTTCCTATATTATTTGAAAACATTAATTCACAAATTTTTATGAGATTTGGTTTTAAACAGAAATGGGCAACTCAAATAAATCCTGTTTTATCTTGCATAGAACCCTAGCGTGGACTACGTTGATCTGGGCGGGGCATATGTTGGCCCTACTCAGAATAGGCTTCTTCGATTGGCGGATGAATTTGGAATCAAAACCTACATGACCAATGAGGTCGAAGATCTTTTATTTTACACAAGGGTTTGTATCATTTATATAATTTATGAAATTTGTTTCATTAAATAATGCATCTAAGTACCTATCATGACCACTGTATTATGAATTTTTTATAATCACTTTAAGTTTACACTTTTAACCTAGATGATTTATTCTGTAAAGTGTTATTTACACGATCTGATTTGTAAGAGCAGGTTTCAAATGTGATGTCATATTTGGCTTCATTGTGTCATTTACAGTTCTGCATAATTTTTCAGACGTGTACTTCATTAATATTCCCCTCCATTTTTTTATCCGTTTGTACCCTAATGTTAGCGGCTGTCTACCATTTGAATATCCGTAGAAGACATAGAAGAACATGGGTGAGACCTTGGTTAGGACATCTTGAACTCAAACACTTGGAATAAAAATGTCCCGCCAAGATTTCCCAATATCTTAATTCCCATAATATATCAAATTAATCTAAATTGGAGCGAAAATCCGGGAAAATCCACGTGTTATTTGTGCTGTATTTAGATTAACCTTTTTGACCTGGTTTTTAATTGGTTGAAACCATCTGACTTGCCAGACAGAATAGAACATGTCCCTATTTTGATCTTGACTCCATCTGACTTCATGTCTGTAATATGATTTCCCTATTTATACGGTGTGGTGAGTCAGCTCTGACAAATCAGATCGTGTAAAAAGGGCTTTATCGTTACGGGCATTTTGATACAGAAACAATCACTAACTATTTGAAAGTATCATGTGTACACGACTGGGGTACACTGTTCGATCTTTCAAAAAGGGGTGCAAGAAAATGACGGCAAATTGTTAAAATAGAAATTATGGCAACTATAGGTTTTATATTCCACTTTGAAGATGCATTTAGTTTAACCATTCTGGAGTCATCTGGGTGGGAGCTGACAGGGTGAAAGGAGGAGATAGGAAGGACAGGGGGGAGGAGGGGTGTATAAAGGGCTTTGGAGGAGGAAGAGTGGGTCCACACAGTGATTAGAGCGTTCGCATCCTGACGGGGCCTGCGTCAAACCTATGTCGTTAAAATAGGTAGTGATTGCTCCTCCTCTAAACGCGTCCAATTTAAATCGTAAAAAGTAGGTAGTGATTGCTCCTTCTCCAAACCTTTGTCGTAAAAATAGGTATTGACTGCTCCTTCTCCAAACAGTCGCCATTTAGAAGTTAAAGTGACGGGCCTTTCGGATATAACCTTAAAAACGGAGAACTCGTATCGCGGAAAGCGTTGGCATGTTAATAAAAGCATTGCTAACGTCCTGAGCGCTGTGCATAGGTCGAAATTTGTGATACTTCTCTTACAGCTGGTGACGTCTCAATATCAGAGAAAATTTCTCGAAGGGACGTAAAATAAAGAAACAAAACAAATATGTGCGAATATTCGTCCACTTTTTAATATTCTGTATCTTCATCTTCGATTATCAAGTCTCCAACTTCCTTTCAAT
This sequence comes from Ostrea denselamellosa, assembly GCA_024699665.1. NCBI lineage: Eukaryota > Metazoa > Mollusca > Bivalvia > Ostreida > Ostreidae > Ostrea > Ostrea denselamellosa. Next base: position 431,762 of record JAMZEH010000052.1, read on the forward strand.
GTAAGAAGATCATAGTTTCAGTCTTGAGCAGTGGCGAATTCAAGGTTGGAGGGGGGCTCGCCCTTTCCCTTTTTGTGACCAAAAAGAAGAGAGAGAGAGAGAGAGAGAGAGAAAAGGAAAAACTTAGTAGAATATCACCAAAAGTATTGGATTTGACATTATACATACAAACAAGTCATAACGATGTTTTTGTTATTTATTGATTTTATTATGTAGAACGTATAGCTAGAATAACCCGTAAAAGTAACCGTAAAAGTATCAAAACCCCAGGTTGGAATTCCCAGTCTACCCCCCCCCCTTTTAGGTCACCTGAGCTACTTAGATGACATCTTGTCGTTGATCTTCGTCCGTCGTCGTGCGTCGTCTGTTAACAATTTTACATTTTAAACTTCTTGAAAACCAAGGTCAATTGCTACCAATGTTTGTGTGATGTTTCTTTAGGATAAGAGGAATGTAAATTGTGAAATTTATTATCTTAGCTCCCCCAGGGTCTCATGGATGGAGTCAAAACTGCAAAAAAAAAAATGCCAAATTTTCAAAAATCTTCATTTCTACTCCCACAGATGTGTGAGAAAAAAACAGATGTATAGTGTTGATGTCCATGAAACCCTTTACCAAAATTGGGAAATTCGTGGTCAGGGGTTCGTTCTCAAGAGTGGCCATATAGTAAATATATATTTAATCTTAGAAAATCTTTTCTATTCTCAGACATATGTGAGAAAAACTAAATGCATGGTCATAATATCCATGAAAATATCTACTTAAATTGTAGAAATCATGGTCCTAGGGTTAGGGATTTAGGCCTTAGCATGGGACCAATATAGCTCTCTAGTGAAAATGTAATTATTTGAAAGCCTTCTTTACTGTCAGACGTGTTTGAGGAAAAACTAAATACATGGGGTATATGGTACTCAGATGACCGTTAAGGCCTGTTGGTCTCTTGTTTTTAACAAATCCTGATCCGCCACAGTAGAGACAGTAGATGACTGAGATCCACATTTTAAGAGGATCAAAAGAAATTGGATGAGTTTGAATTTGAACAGAGAACTTCGTTTATCTCCTAATATCAGCCGCAATTACTCGAGCATTTCCTGTTTTAGGGAAGGGCCAAACGTTACAGTGGTGCCTTCTCACCAGCAAGTGGTTTTCTGGAGTATTTGGACATGAATAACTTTTTCAGATGTATAGATGAAATGGGTGAAGAGGTATGCCGTTCATTTAAAAATCAAAAGTTGCAACGATAATGTTGTGTACCGCACATGTTAAGTTTTAAACAATTATATGCTTTATTATAAACATTTTAAACTTAGAGAAAAGCTTGAATTCATAATACAAATTGAACTTCAAAAAATATTTGTATGAAAAATGAAATGACAAAAATCCGTTCACAAGATTCCCCCTGAAGCACCATGGAAGGCACCCCACGCCGAAGAATGGGATAGAATGACCATGCAACAGTTTCTAGACAAATATGTGTGGACAAAGTAAGTTTTCTCTGCATTTTACAGACAGATTTTCAGCCGTTATCACGTGTCATTGAAGAATCTCTGGCATCCATCTTTTGTACCAATTTCACAACATATGCATTTAATAATAAGAAGTGAGCACCCAGTCCTGCAAGAGAAGCCAACAGCAAACAGTTTGCGATATTACTATTTTCTTCATTGCGTCATTCTTTCACACCCGCCAAAAGTTTGTCACTTGCACGTTCACACACTTTAAGGCTTTCAGAATTGTATGACAGCCAATGTCCCTTCAACTTGCTACAAACAAGCAACTGAAAATCACTAGAATGATAAGGTTTAAGACACTTTTCTAAGAAAAGTGGATGTTTGTATCCTGTCCGAATTTTACACAACACTGAATCTAAAAAATTTAACCGAGACGGTATCCAGAACATCTTACAGATACAGCCATTTTGTTTTAAATGCCAGACAAGGCAGAGTTCGTTGTCACAGAAATTACATATCCCTTTGCTTTATCCGTAATACTTTATAAACGGCAGCTATGATTTGAGGTGACGGTTCACAGATTTAATGAAATGTATAACTTTAATTAATGCAATTATGAGACTTTATAATTTGGATTTTTTTAGAGCAATCCAACGCTTCGGTAAAAGTTTCATCAATGTTAACGTGACTTCGGAGCCATACGAAGTCTCGGTACTTTGGTTCATGTGGTATATCAAATGCTGTGGTGGACAGAAGCGAATATTTTCGACAACAAATGGCGGACAGGTTCGTGTCCATAAATCTCCAAGATCACTGTTCTCTTTTAATTGTGGATGTTAATGTTGCCGTTTGAAGGATTTTTTCCTAACAATGATAATTTGCGCTTGTATTAGAAAATATTTTAGTTTGTACATCTTTGCAGAGCTGTTCTAATTTTCGAATGCACACGTACTCCTTTCGTGTTTGCATGGCATGCCACATTCCTACATGTACTGTTTGCAGCCTTACTTTCACTATGGGGTCACTTTCGTGAAATGATAAAGAGATCTGTTATTGACAGTCCCTCCTCAGCCTGCAGGACTCGGAGTTAGCAAGAAATACTCGCAAAATGCGACTAAATTTGAAAAATTTGCGTATGAAAATAGTGGACACTCGAAAAGGTGAGCGAGTGGTGATTTACAAACGAAGATCGATCGTCTCGTATCTGTTTGGTTTTTTTTGTTGTTGTTTTTTTTTTTCTTTTTGGTTTTTTTGTTGTTGTTGTTTTTTAGGGGGGTTTTTTTGTTGTTGTTTTTGGTTTTTTGGTTTTTTGGGGGTTTTTTTGTTTTGTTTTGTTTTGTTTTGTTTTTGTTTTTTTTGTTTGTTTTGGTTGTTTGTTGGGTTTTTTTTTAATACAAACGCGTACGTGAACGACCGATTTCAACAACTGTTTCGATCCGTCTCTTTTCTTTATATATTTTGGAGGGTTTTTTTAAGAATTAAATAAATGCTCAAAAGATCAGACATTCATTTTAATCACAAATATAGACATCTTTTCACTGATAGGGATGATTAAATTGAGATTTCAAGTATGAGGTTTTTATTATTTATTTTTTTAAAAAAAGAAAAAGGTCTGTTGGTTTCCCAGTAGCCTTCTTATTAGAATGGAAAGCAGCGTCGTTTCTTAGTATATATACAGATCAATCTATTCCATCGCAATGATTATTTATCATTCCAACGTGTCCTATCTACGTGAATTTATCATATTGACGTCAGGTTGTTATGATGACACGAGAGTGTACCGTGGACGATTATCTAAAATTGTTGTTAATCCAAGGCCGATTAGCGATTTATATCACAATTTTAACACGTACGTCATTGTTCAAGAATAAAGCGAACAGCAGTATGTGTGTTCATTCAGAATTGAGATGCAGGAAAATTACTCCTCATTTTACTTTTTTCTGATACAAAAAAGGGCTCATGAAATTTTCATGGGACTCAAGCTGCTTATAAACCAATGATCTGGGGCTCACTTTGAAAAATCCCTAGTGAGAACCCTGATGTGGTATGAAATTGGAATACTTTGAATCTAGACCTGCGGTAAACATGTAGTGGGTTAGTGGTGCGAGGGTCAAGAGACCCAACAGCATTGCACATGACCTACGTCAGTGACTTGTCCAAACAAGTCTGTTGACTCACTATGCTCTGTAATCATGAAATAAAAATTATTGATTTCAATAAGATATGAAAAAAGAGCACTGCTTCATTCTTTTCATTTAGATTGTAGTTTTCATTTTGTGGATTATATGTTCACGGACTAAAATTAGCCTGTGGGAGAAAAAGGTTAACTTTGACCCCTTAGTAACCCAACTCTGCACAGTATTGGCATAAAACCACGAATTCCAAGCTGTGTGTAAAATGAAAGCATATCTAGACAAGAATATGTGAATTCAAAACTGCAGAGTTAAAGTTCATTTAAACAAGAAACCGTAAAAATGACCAGGTCTGTCCACAGTATATGGAGATACATGTTTAATCTTGATTAATGTCTGGTTGCTATGTGCAGCTTATGAAATGTTGTCGTTTTATACAATAATCCTGGTTAAATGTTGTTTTAGCTTTGATGCTTTGTACTTCAGCTTTTGCTTTCGTTGCATGAAGCTTATCAGGGACCTCCACAAAGCTGCAATAGATTTAATATACCTTTTAAAAAAAGTACTATGTATAGTAACTAGTTCAAAAAATAGTACTTTGTTATATGTATAATCTTCTTTTTTAAGTACAAGTTCCTCTGTTTCTTAACACTTCATACGTTTTATCAGTTAAACTCCTCAGATTGCTCTAGATTTTATGATAGCTCTGCGTGTTGGACGTAAACCACCCTTATCATCATAAAATGTATGATACAAGCTCATATAAGGACTGGTTTTAGTTGTCCAAGATCGGCGTATGCCGAATTGCGCCAGCCATATATTCTAGACGGTAATTAAAGTCTAGACAGTACACTGACAAAAAAAACCCCACTTTTATGATAAACTTCTTTACATTAATCACGGAAATTCCATGAAACAATAGATACAAACAAAGTAAAAGTGGATTCCGAGTTTTGCACAATAAAAAAAGTAAATTAAAATCCGATCTTTCGCACTTTTTGTTTCGTTTTCTTGTGAAATCATCAAAACTTTACATAGTAATGTTATTCTGAAAATCGCATTCAATTGTACTAACCGCCATTTCGATCACTACCATTTGGAAAATCGGTTTTTTTTATACCAGTGATCATTCGTCAGATATGTTAATGCAACATAAAAGCTATTGCATTATACTTTGAAAATGATATAGGATTCATATATCTACACTCTGATATAAGAGAGTTTAATAAGAATTTATGAAATCTTATTTTTTTTATCCCTTCGATATGAAACATAGTCCCCACCTTTAAAGGAATCGTAAATTAGTGTTTTGGTTCCTAAACAAGATCAACTTTTTTGGTAGTGGGCTAACAATCTATAAATTTGTATTCCACTATTTCAAAACACAGAAATGAACTGTTGGAAAAGATTACCATTGCTGTTACATTCATACGCATTTCACAAATAAACGATGGAGAGGAGGGGATCTACATTTTTGGTCAGTGTCAGCATTTTATAAATTGGTACTCTAAGGGGAAAACCTCAGTTGATCAGCATTATTTTATAAATCATTCGATACAAAATTGAAAATCAGTTACATTATATATGCAGTGTAGGTATTTATTCAATAGAAAGTAACTACACGTGTGCTTGTTTTCATGTTGTCAATCACCGGTGGTTGGGTCTAAATATACGAATACACATCTACACAGAGTTAAAACTCAAGCACCTATGGTCATTAATCAACGATATTTAACATTTCTGTCGATTATTCCATTAGTAAAACGTTTGACAAAAAACCAGATATGATATCTGTCCGGACCATTTGATGTTGTGTTGACCAGTTTTAGTAGGTCATACCTGTGCACTTGCGTTATCTGTTACGTAATGACATTGATCGTTCAAAGCGACCATGTGCTAAGCTTCTCCTTTAAGAACACAGTTTTAAAAATGATATTAAAATGGGTCACTTGAGGAAAAATTATTAGCTTTCTATGGAATAAACTTTTTAAAAAATCCTCTTTTATGACATTTGAACGTCCTGTGGATTTTTTCAAAAAAAACCAAACAATTTACGTTAGTGTAGTTAAGTTGTGGACAGTCTGATTTGGTAGTAGAGCAAAACAATTGATCAGCTTGTGGTGTGTGTACTTGTACCTATTATGTTCATTAACAGTGGAACATTTTTACCTTCTTCTTGATAACTACAATTTCAATTCTTTTCAAATTTGTTATGAAGCATCTTTGGGACGAAGGGGACATAAATAATAGATTTCAGGATTCCTGCACCTCCAGGACCTTAGTGAGGGGCAAAAACTGCTAAAGGTTGACAATTTAAAATAAAAATCTTTTCTACAACCGCATGCATAGAGATGTAGAGCAGTAAGACCAATAACAAAATTGTAAATATAATTTTCACGGGTAAATGTTTTAATCCCATGCAGGGCGGGGCCAAACTTGCAATAGGCATATAGTGTTTATATGTAAAACATTCAACTGATATCTTCTTTGATAATGTTCTGACTTCATAGGGCGGATCCAAAATAGTCATATAGATTTAATGTAAGATAATCATATTATGTAAAGTCTTTCATTAGTATAAGCACTTCTTGGGGCCTTTCTGTTATTTTAAAAGAACAAATCCCGTTTTATACTGCTGCTGAATATTAGAATATAGCCTAAATATGCAGAACAGGAAAATTATAGATTTTTTAGGCCTTGGGCTATACTTTTAAATACTACTAAAGTGACTAATAAGGCTTGTGGGCTTCTTATATGATATTAACATACTTGAAAATTTTGAAAAATCCACCAAAGATGAGTACAGTGAAATTCAACTTGTTTTCAGAATCTTAAACTCGAAAATTAATATGGTATAGTGATAACTCGATCCCTAGTTTTACTTTTGCTATGACAGTTCGTGGTATTTAAGTTCTAAAATATTCTTAGAACGAAGAATGAATGTTGTGAAAAGAATACTTGATTGTACTAAAACTAATAACAATAATACCAAATAATACAAACAAACGAAAATCAAAGAGAATTAGAATTAAATGAGAATTCTGTAGAGAGTGTGTATTAGTAACTGTTGACGTGCATATTTTTTCTGAAGGAAGCAGATAGGTAGATGTACACAATGTGTATCAAATTCACTTATTTATATTACTTATAAAGAGATCAATAAAAATTACTAATAGAGTGGATTGCTTCAAGAAGTTGATTTATTGCACATTCATGCCCGAGTTTCATGTAATCACTCATTATTTGGCTAATCATATCTACATTCGATCAAGATTAATGAACACGTGTAAATATTGAATATTAACTTGGGTGATATAATTGGTAGTTTTAAAGACATAGTAAATTCCTTTCTCTTGCTTCTGCCTTATTTATGACTTGCAGATCAATTATAAGGATTTGGTGCAATTTTTACATACAAATTCAGTTTAGCTTTTACATCTGTCGTGGATTTTAAATTCTATAAACTCGGGGGGCCTCCGTGGCCGAGTGGTTAGAGCATCGGGCTCAAAATCACAAGGCCTCTCACCTCTGTCGGCGCGTGTTCGAATCTCGGCCGCGGCGTTATGTGAGCAAGTTTGCCAGTTTACTTGCGGAAGGTCGGTGGTCTCTTCCCAGGTACATTGTATCTGGGTTCTCTCCTCCACCAACAAAAACTGGACGCCACCAGATAACTGAAAAATTGTTAAGTGTGGCGGAAAGCAAAATAAATAAATAAATTCTATAAACTCAATCTTCATGAATGTGACAGTGAAGGTAAATGCTAATCCAAACTGTAGCTCTGTTTCAATGACAGTATGTGGATTTTGAAACGTAAATTTAGATTTACTTCCTGTTGTTTTTCTCTTTTCACCTTCAAGGCACCAATTCTTCCCACGCAGCATAATTGATTGATTGTACGGGGTTCAGCGCCGCATTAGCAATATTTCAGCCATTATTCGGTGGTTAAATAAATAAAACATAATCGGTTTTGAAGAGTTTTGGAGCAGCTTAGGAATTAAACAGATTAGATATACAGTGTATATAGCATTAGATTCTTTGTGACATTTTGTATCGTTCGTCACCTCTTTTCATTACTTTCAGTACTTTGATTCATAATGCGCCGAGAAACTCGCCGGTCTTTTGAAACCGGCGTATTCGGCGTTGGTCGCGCCGGCGGACCGAAAACAAGCAAATGCAGTGTCACGCCAGTTTATGAAAGGTCAACCGGCGCATTCGGCGTATACTTTCACCACATTTAACAAGAGGCGTCCTCTGAAACCTCCTGCCGACGATTTTAATTTCTCAAGTACAGACATGTAGATATATGATGTTTCTGTAATAGTACATATTTTGTTATCAAATGTAGTGGGTTTATCTGTACTACTTGCATCGGTAGAGAAGAGGGGTATTTAAAACTAGTTCCTATCCCTCCCCTTCCCCAACACATTCTAACAAATCCCTGCACAAGATAGGTATTTAGCAACCGGTGGTGTACATGATAGTATGTGTACTCGTAAATATGCTTTAGATCACCTCTTCTGCCGAAGTAACAGACACGATGAAGTCCCTTTAATTCTTTGAAGTGCATTAATTGGATCGTATAGGCATTCGGTCTGCATCTTGCTTTGTACACATACCATCTAAATTTTATGATAGCAACATAATTATCACATACACACTTTTAAGTCAATAGTTATCTTAATTAACTAATATTGATGCTTGTAAATTAATACTCATGGGTGATCACACACAGTAAAACTACGTGAATAGCACGGGGCGCTAAATTAACAAACTCAAATAACTGAAGAGATATTTAATTATTAATGAAGACATCATCAATTCATTTGATGCGCGCACAATTAGTTTTAGATCTCTTCAAATAATTATTGATATCTTCAATTCTGAATTATTGTGCGCATTAATTGAATTGATGATACCATTAATTCTGCTGAATTGATGTTATAAATGAATTGTTGCTCTCTTCAAATGGATTGATGATATCATACAACAACTGAATTAATGCACACTACAGTTCAATTGAAGAGAGCAATAATTCAATTACTGTGAGCATCAATTCAATTAGTGCGTGCAATAAATGAATTTTTGCTCTCTTCAATTGAATTAATGATAAAATTATTCATTTGGTACGCGCAATAATTGTTTTAGAGAGCGCAACTGTATAATTATAGAGATATCTTCAATTCAACCTATCTATAATTGAATTAATTGATCTATTTAATTGAATTGTTGCTCTCTTTAAAAGAATTGATGCGTGCATTAATTCCCTATGCAAAAGCATAGTAAATTAATTAAAGATACATGTATCTTCAATTGAATTAAAGAGATCATCAAATCATTTATACTGAGCTATAAATTAATTTTTGCGAGCAATATTTCCACCATATTGATGGTCTCATCATTTGAATTGATGAGGGCAATAATTGAATTGAAGCACGCATCAAATCAATTATTGCTCTCATTAATTGAAATAATGCACACATCAGTTCAATTGATGAGAACATTAATTGAATTGATGCACGTATTAAATCAATTATTGCTCCCATCAAGTCACTTGATGGGTGCATTAATTTGATTAATGAGAACAATAATTGAATTGAAACATACATTGATTCAATTGATGATAGCAATAATTGATTTGATGTGCGCATTAATTCAATTATTCCAATCATTAATCGATGATATCTTCAAATGATTAAAGATATCGTCAACTATTTGAGTTTGTGTTAATTTGGCACGCCACAGTTTAAAGGCCTTACCTATTAATGAACCAATTAATATTTTCATTACGTTTCGCTGTTTGTTTTCAAAACATTTATTTGTACTCTTCAATGTGCTTGGATGCTGTATCTGCACAGACTGATGAATGTTATGTCGAGATGCACGGCATTCGCAAATTTTGCTATACTTGTAACCGATTTTGATCTCTTTAAAATTTCATTTTTTAACCAGAAATTGATTTTTGCAGTCCTCTGGTCATCTTATATCTTGTAGGAAAGATCAAATTAGGCCCAAACTACTCTTTACATGATCAAACTAGATCTGATTATTACATCCGACCTTCATCCTGAAAACAATATTGCAAGTCCCTCCTTAGGCAAAGTTGTATTTGTAAAATTGCTCGTAGTCCGAAATACAGAACATTTCTACAGCTAGCCTATGAATATCAAAATCATAGCAAAGCTGAAAACTTTCCAACAATGATGCCCAGTACATCGTCATATGCACAAGCACACAACCACATACCTGGTACACAAACGGATGACCAGATATATAAACAGATGACACGATCTGTAAATGTATGGTCTTATACGACAACCTGCTACAAAGACAGACGACACAGTACACAAATGGATGACATCACACACCAACAGACAACCTGGTACAATACCAGACAAACTGGTACACAAAGAAATAACCCAGTACGCCATTAGATGATACTGTACACAAATAGACAACACCATACACCAACAAATGACCTGGTACAGGAACAGACAAACCGGTACACAGAAAGATGACCCAATATGCCAATAGACGACCTGGTACACAAACAGACAACCATGGAATATACAATAGATGACCCGATACACAAATATTCCCTGTATCTTTGTTTTCTGCCATATTATTTGAGAAATATGTAATATATGTGTAGACATGATTCTTAAATGTACCAGTGCATTACACCTAGGCAAGGTTTGCATGATAAACAATATAGAATTTAACTTTTTCTCCTCAGAGAATGCATGAAAGTAGCACAGCAGTTTGTGAATGTCAATGTGTCAGCAGAAGCATATGAAGTGTCCCTATTATGGTTCCTGTTTTACGTTAAACTTTGTGGGGGTACACAACGCATTAATGCTTCGGAAAATGGAGCGCAGGTGCTTATGAGTTATCAGTGTGTCTATTTTAGTTTAATATTTACCACCATGTTATAAATACAGAATTCAGATATAATGATTATAAAAATGTATGTTTTAGGAAAGAAAGTTTATTGGGGGTTCTCAGCAAATCAGTGACAAAATTGCTGAAAGACTTGGCAAAGGTACAGTATAGAACTGTAATATTAAAAATAAAAAATCTAGTTTCTTTAATATTGAATAAAAATCTTTTAGAAATGTTCATCTTCACTTTTACAGAGCGAGTACTGTTAAGTCACCCAGTATGCCACATAAGTCAGACCACCATTGACGTCACTGTTTCGGATACAAATGTCAAAAATAAAAAATCTAGTTTCTTTAATATTAAATAAAAATCTTTTAGAAATGTTCATCTTCACTTTTACAGAGCGAGTACTATTAAGTCACCCAGTATGCCACATAAGTCAGACCACCAATGACGTCACTGTTTCGGATACAAATGGAAATAGCTATAAGGTATTCGAAACTCGTATGAAAATTTTCGCTATTCATGGCAAGTACTTTATCGTTGCATTTGCACAAAATTTCTTTAATGACGTAACTGATCCATGAATCTGTGTTCCAACTTCCATGTAATCAAACACTCCATAAAAGAAGTACAGTCAAACTTCGTTATTTCGAACTCAGTGGAACTGAGAAAACACATCGAGATATCTGAGGATTCGAGATATTGAGGGTAAAATACTTAAAGAATACATGGTTAGGACTTCCAAATTACTTCAAAATATCCTTGATATTCGAGATATTGGTGTTCGAGATACCGAAGTTCAACTGTATTTGAAACAAAAACAAAGACATCAAAAAGTGTTTCGAAAATGTCACAATCTTTTCTTTAATTTAGGCAAAACATGTTATTATTGCAACACCATTACCATTACAAAGTAAGATCACTTATGACCCTCCCTTGCCCAGTTTGAGGAATCAGTTGATACAACGACTTCCTATGGGCTCTGTCATGAAGACATTCTGCTATTACAAGACTTGTTTTTGGAGAGAAAAGGGCAAGTTTCTGAGAATTAAGAAGTGTTCAAATGAATAAAGCGATTTTATATTTATAAGATAAATGATAAAAGAATTTTTGTCTGACCCATGCAGGTTTCTGTGGCTCCACAGCCATAGATGATGAAGATGCTGTTGTTGAATTTACCTTGGACGATACTAAATATGACGGGAGTCATCCAGCGTTAATTGGGTTAGTGAACTATGATTGAGCTGTTGTTTCTGTTTGGGAGGGAGATGTTCATTCACAACCTGTATCTTCTTCAGATTTATACTGGCTGATAAGGCAAGGCATTATGTTACCATGACAAAAGAAGAAAGAAAAGAGAGAATATGTCAAATGTATGGCAAAGTATTCCAGTCAGATGAAGCATTACATGTAAGAATTACATAGTGTATGTGTTTTGTCTAATTTGAAATGATGTGTAAATCAGAACACTATTCGTCTACGGGAACATCCATCATGGAAAATCATGCCTATTGTCTCCATTCATATTACATCATAGTGGGATAGCGTAGACACTTTCAGACTTAGTAAGCGTGGCTAGTAATGATGAGAAATTTAACATGTTGTAGTCAAAGAACTAGATCCTGGTGAAGGAGCCTGACATGTATTTACACTCAAACCCTTAGGTACATTTTAGTACAGGCTTTATACATGAGTGAAATATGAAAAAAGTGCACATGCATCAAAGATATGTATTTTTACAAATCTTGAAAATGTATAGACATTTTTTCTGTGTGTATACAAAGGTACTAAAGTACGTTTGTGGGCGTCTCAATGGCCCCAGAGGATTGATATTCGGTGACTCTAATTTTGTAAGTTATGTACTAATTTTAGCCTATACATTATGAAGAGATGAACTGGCTAGGAGAGCAGTGGTCAGGTGGATGTTATACAACCATGATGCCTCCAGGATTCCTGACCAACTTTGGCAAGTAAGGATCAGTTAAACTTTTACATGTCATATATATATATATATATATATGCATTATTTATAGTGAATGCATTAGAACATAAAGTAGCAGACCAACATAAGAATTTAATTAGATCCATCAAACACATAACTACCTGAAAGAAACATTTACCAAGAAACATGTTCAGAAAAATATAAGAGCATTTTTTTTATAAATAATTGCTATTGTTTTGTAGAGAATTAAGAAAGCCTGTTGGTAATTTGCATTTTGCGGGGACGGAAACTGCCACTCAGTGGTCTGGTTATATGGAGGGGGCGGTCCAAGCAGGGGAAAGAGCAGCCAGGGAGGTTAGTTGAGAAATTCCCAGACTCGAATTGGTTTTGTTCAATCATGGAATTTATTTAAAACTTGAATTCCATTCCAATTAAATAACTTAATTTTTTTTTTTTTAAAAAGCACTTGTAAGAGACAATGTACCACTTATTTTATTAAACATGTTTTCAGTTGTTACATGCATTGTACTCTTCAGATTTTACACACCTTGGGTAAAATACCCGAAAATGAAATATGGCAAGATGAAAAGGAAAATTTGGTAAGTGTCCTTTATAGAACACCAAATTAAAATAGCTCCATCCTCATGTGAATTATCAATATTAATAATTCAAAGTGGAAAAAATATTCATTTCCATTTGATATTGTTCAATTTAATCAATAACCAAAGAAAATATGTATGTTGCCGCCTTTTTAAGATGACTCAGACATACTTAAACAAATGTGTATGTCAACATCACAGACAATCACACATTTTCATTAAAAAGAATAATAAAAATAGATAAAAAGCTTGTTAAAATGACCATTGTTTTAAAAGTTGCTGCTTTATAAAGGATCAGGTAATAGACACCTCAGCGTAGAAGTTATTGCCCTTGAAAATATTTTTTTAATTATAAATGATAGAAGATATCTTTATAATCATTTGAAGATATCATCAATTCATTTATTGTGTGCATCAAATCAATTATTGCTCTCATCAAATGAATTCATGCATCAATTTATTTAAATTGAAGATATCTTTAATTATTTATGATGCATAAAGAATTAATGTGTGCACCAATTCTTTAAAGAGAGCAACTTTAGGAGATTGTTAATTTAATTGTGGATATGTTGAATTGAAGATATATCTAATTAGACAGTTTCTCTCTAAAAGAATTATTACGTGCATCTATTAAATAATATCATTAATACAATTGAAGAAAGCAATTATTCAATTATTGCACACATTAATTGAATAGTAATGTGCATCAATTCAGTAGTTAATACTATTAATTCACTTGAAGAGAGCAACAATTCAATTATTGTGTACATCAATTTAGCAGAATAATTAATGCTAATCAATAATTCAAGTAATGCACACAATAATTCAAAATTGAGGACATCTTTAATTATTTGAAGAGATCTTAAATTGAATTGTTGTGCAATTAAATTGAGATCTTCAAATAATTAAAGATATCTTCACTTATTTGAGTTAGTTAATTTGGTGCTATTTAGTTCTTAATATTGTGAAATTTTTGTTACAGCGATTATTTGCTACAGATATTTTCATGTAATTTTTTATAAATTGCAGGTTGTGAAAGCTAGACCATTTGAAAGTACATTCCTAGAGAGAAATTTACCATCAGTTGGTGGTTTTCTAAAATATGTTACATTGGCATCAATAGCTGCTTGCGGTGCTGGAGTTGGTTTTTATTTGAAAAAACGTTAGTCTCTCCGTTACTTGTATATGTATACAACGTAGAGCATAGATTTAGTTGACTTCAATATATGGACATACTTCATGACATTCATATTCCAGAGAATTTTTTTTTCAAATGCCGAACTTTACATATTGTACATACGACATGCAACAATATATTTAATAGTAGCTAACAAAATTGTATGCAATAAAAGAAAAGTTTGGCTGCTTTATAATAAATACATTTATAATAGTGAATATTCTGAGTGTGGTCTTAAATGAAGTTAATTCAAACTGGTGAAAAATATTGGATTTCTTTTTAACATTTGTTCAAGGAGAAAAGCAACAAGCAGAATCAATTCATCCTAGTTTTCACAACAAAAAAATAAGAATGTTAAAGTCAAAGAAAATAATCAAGTTTTCCACAACTTACATCAATGGCTTTTAAAAAAAAAAAATTGTACTTGGATATTAATCCTTTACAAAAGGAGAGGGACAGAAGCTATATACTGGTACTTAGATTGCCTCCACAACTGAAATGTCTGTGACTAAGGTCTTGTATGTCTTTCTGTGTCCAAAAACTTTTTTTTCATTGGTTTGAAATAAGCTATAAATTGATAAAACCTACATCCATCAGTGTCTGATGACCTTGAGCTTTGATCCACATACAAAGGTTACACCAAAAGGGCCTTGACATTCAGAGTGTGTAATTCTTGTAACAAGGGGTTTTCAGTAGATCATTTAAAGGAATCCAAATATGGTACCATAGATTGTATGGCAGGGCATCTGTGTTTTACAAACACATCTCTTAGACTCATGACAAGCACATGCAAAAAATATTTGTATTATTATAGTAAATATGCCTCAAAATGAAACAAATGAACCTCAGTGCACATCGAACATGACTGAGGATACTGGGGTCAATACATATATTTAAAATTTGTCAGGCTTGCATACATAATACTAGTACCAATCCTGACTATTGTTAGAGTTGATATAAGGAATCAATCTAATATTGAATGACCGGGTATGTAGGAATATTAATAAAAAAAACGTGATCTTAACCAAGCCAAAGCTAAGGTCGCATTTTTCGGATTGATAATTCTTTATATTAATCAAAACAAGAGTGAGGAAATGTTTAATTAAAATGATGGTAATATTTACATCACTAAATTTTCCATATGCTAATTCAAATAATAAAAACAATTTATAATGCAATACATGTATTTTGTGTCTGAATGACATCAACAGCCACATCTGAATTAAGTGACCGGGCAGCAGTTTACCCAGTCATAAAAGTTGTATTGCTGTTACTTCAAACAAGAAGCCCACAGGCCTTAATGGTCACCTGAGTATCATAGACCATGCATTTAGCATTTCCTCACAGATCTGAGAGTAAAGAAGATTTTCAAAGATTTAATGCATTTTCACTAGAGAGCCATATTGGCTCCACCCTAGGATCTAAACCCTTAACCCAGGGGCCATGATTTTCACAATTTAAGTAGAGATCCTCATGGACATCGTAATCATGCAATTAGTTTTTCTTATACATGTCTAAAAGTACAGAAGATTTTCTAAAATTTAATATATCTTTATAATATAGCTATTTTGTCCCCACCTTATAGATTTAATGCTGACCAAGGGGCCATGAATTTTAAAATTTTAGTAAAGGGCTTTATGTACATCATTTAGTTTTCTCACTAATGTCCAAGAGTAAACATTTTCCAAGATTTAATACATCTTTACTATATAGCCATTTTGGCCCCACACTAGAGATTGAATTCCTGATCAACAGACCATGAATTTTACAATTTTGGTAAAGGGCTTCATAACCATGCATTTGATCTTTCTCACACATGTCCAAGAGTAAAAACATTTAATATTTCTTTAACATATGGCCATATTGGCCCCACCATAGAGACTGAATCCCCTGAAAAAAGGATCATGAATTTCACAATTTTGGTAAAGGGCTTTGTGGACATCATAATCATGCATTTGGGTTTCTCCCACATGTGTGGGAGTAGAGATTTCTTTATTTTATTTTTTTTGCAGTTTTGGTCCCTGGGGAAGTGAAGATGATATATTTCACAATTTATATTTCTCTTATCTTAGAGAAGCTTCACACCAAAAATGGTTGCAATTGGCCTGTAATTTTTTAAGAAGTTAAAAATGTAAAATTGCTGAAAGACATGCAAATGACCTAAAAATGTTGGAATCTTTGTAATAGTAGAAATCAAGCCATCGTTTTAAATTGTAATTTTGGAAATCAACACTCCTTATCAAAGAAATTATATTGAAATTTTTATTTGCATTTAATTTTTATTGAACTTTGAAAAAAGTTTAAAACATTGTTCACCTTACATATAAAACAAAACAAAGCAGTTTAATTGGAACATAAACAAGATCTCACTTGCACCAGTTGGCTACAGAAAATATTTTCTTACTTTAACTTCTTGATGAAGTGCATTTTACTTGCACACAATCTAGTTTACTGGTAAGTCAGTGTACTGGTATAATTTAATATTGTCCAAAAATTTAAACCAATTTGTTTTAATTTTAAAATTGAAATTGTTCAACACATGCTGTAAGTATACAAGAAATCAAATGACACAAAAATTGACATTTTATGTTATTTAACAGTTCATAAAATATATGTTTATTTATATTCTATATTGAATCAGGTTCTTGTATTTGAATTTCCATTTAAAGTAATTAGTATGAGGTAGCCTAAAATAATATCTTTAGACACAATGTAGATTTCCACAGAGATGAAACAAATCTGACAGTATTGTTCTACAGCAGCAATGCAAATTCAGAATCTGGAATTCACAATCATCATTAAAATGAAAACCACCTTTACAAAACCCTAACTAACAAATGTTGCTGCTGGGTTTGACTGTCTATAACTGTTAACAATTGTACAACATTACAAGCACCAACAAATCACAATGGCATGAAGCACAATCATATTAATACACTGGGGAAGAAGAGACTTCAAAGCCCTCTTCTTTGGTTCGCCGGCTCATCCCCTCTTCTGAGGAGTCGCTACTTACTACTGTCACATCCACATTAGCCTCCATTGCACAATTACCAGGTAATGCATTATCATTATTTCTGTTGTTGGGCAAACTATTATCTTGACTGACTTTATTCTCACGTGATCTTGACCTTTGACCCCTGGTGATTCTCTGATTTGCAGTGTCACTGACTATTTGTGCTGGCTTGTTTTTTGTAGCATTTCTACTACTTCTCGTTTCATTTGGATTTATTGCACTTGTAGATTGAGATGTGTCCTTGGGTATATGATTAATCTCAACTTTACTTGATTTCTTGGAAGATTGCCCTTTCTGTATTGCTGATTTCTCTTGAGCCAAATATCCTTCCACAAAACTGAATGGATCAGAGGGTTTTCTTCTGTGAGTTGGATTTGAAGGCATTTCTAATGACGTAGTCTCTGAACTCTCTGATTTATCACTTGTGGATAATTCAAATATACTTTCTTCTGTATCTGTCTGCTGTGTGAGGGTAGTGTGATCTGGTTTTAAATCCAATATTTGATCTTCTGTCACATCTGTCAGAGAACTTTTATGGGGTAAATTAGCCTCCGTTGTGTCCATTGACATAAAATCATAGTTTGTGCTCAATTTGCGAGAGTAGTGAGGGTTGGGGCTATGTTCAGATTGACTGTCTTCACTATTGCTTAGTTTTCTGGATTGAGATGAATCACTGGGCAATCTGACATTGTGAGATGTAGTGGGCTTATCTTTCTTCTTTTGTTCATCTGTATAAAGAAATAAGAATATCAATAAGACTGATGGATGCTCCCTGTACTGCATCTAACCAATGAACTAAAAATGACTTGTACAATAATCAATAACTGTTGAAATATTATTGAAATGAAGGGGTTTTTTCACATAAAAGGTACAATTTGAGTGACCTTGACAAAACGACTTTGCGTGACCTTTGTAAGCCATCAGCATATTACTTTATTTGTGTGATATATGATTAATACCTTTTCAAAATCTGATGAAATAAGTAACTTTTTCCTTATACAATGTACATGTATGTTCTGATTAACCGTGACATTCCAAAATGACCTTGAGAAACCTAGGTCTAACAGATTAAGGACTGTTGAAATATTGTTGAAATAAAGATTTTTTCATGAATAAGGTATATGTTCTGAATGATCTTGACCTTTATAAAAATGACCTTGAGTGACTATTGCCTGAAAGATATTTGCCTGTCTTATTTGTCTGATATATGATCAATACCTGTTCAAAACTGTTGAAATAGGAAACTTATTCCTATATACGGTATATAATAATAATATCCTTTATTTACCCAGGATGACACAAATTAGCACACAGCTAGTTTCCATTGTGGTCCTGCTTTAAAACACGTATACAAACATAAAATTAGTATTTAAAATTAGTATCTAAATATGAATACTTAATAGAAAAGAGAAGAAAAACAAACATATTATAAGGCAAACATAAAATAGTATCTAAACATGAATACATGATATAATAACATAGAATAAAACATATGCACACGCAGTGTCATAGTACAAGTATATTAAAGAATTTGCCATGTATACTATCAGTGACCTGAAGTGACAAAGAGGAAAGCACAATGCTTAAGTGTTACTTCTATTGAAATATTCCATTAGATACACAGTTTTAAAAATGCCAACCAAACCAGAGTTTCAGACATTTTGTGACAAGAAAATAAAAAGCTAGTAGAGGTCCTGATATCTCTAGTATTTAAAAGTATTCTTGCTGCTCTCTTTTGCAGTTTGAAAATCTTATCTAAATATAGTAGATTTTTTATGTTACTCCCAACAATTCAACATTTGACATTTCAGTAGCCTTTGAGATGTACCAATAAGCATACATTGTGTTTTTTGAATATTTATTTTTTGAATATCCATTCTGCACTTAACTAAAAGTCCTCTTGCAGTTTTGATTCAATTACATCAACAGATTCATCACCAATGTACTGTGAGACGTCGTCCATATACATTGTAACTGAAGAATGCTTAAGACATTTTGGATAATTGTTAATATATAAGATAAAAAATAATGGTTCTAAAATTGACCCCTGAGGAACACCTAAAGATATACTTTTTTCCCTCGATAACACACCTCTTCAGCTGACAGATATATCCTGTGTGATTACCTTGGTCCAAAGTCCATGTCCCAAGGAATATTTATGATCAATTTCTGATAATGGAGATAATGGCAGATGGACAGATGTGACACAACTATATGTTCTCCCTTCTCCCAAAATTTTGGCGAGCATAATAAGATTTGAGCCATACTCATGTAAAAAAAAATTTTCACAAACATTCAAACCAGTGTTTTATGTATATTATACACTCATGTAGAACAAATTTCCATAACTTGGAAATGTGTGTGCACCAAAAAAACTTGGAACTTGGATATTGACATCTAGTAAAATAATGAAATATGTTTAAAACTTGCTATATCATTGTTTACAAATGATACCAGTCAAATAACATGGTGATGATAAAATAAAGTCCCAACATAAGATGATTGGAGATCAGTAGCTTTAATACTGCAAATTTAAAAATAAACAAAAGCAAGATTCTATTAAATACAATAAATCATTTTAAGAAATATTAATGGCAAGGAGAAATCGTATTTACTCAATATGTAAAAACAGGGGTGGGTGTCTTGATAAATGCCCCTCCCCCCCACTACCCACCCCATAACTCAATTTTTCCTCAGAGTTGCCATTATTTCCCTGAGAAAAGCACATAAACTTACATTTTGCCTTTGCTTGTCCCAATTTATTGTCTTTTTCTTCCTCCATCTCTGTCTCAGTCTTCCTTTTGCTATCTAGTATGTCTTTCAAAATTTTCTGTTTCCTCTGAATCTCCTCTTGCACACTATGAAGTTTCACTTCACTAGCCACTACAAGGCTAGTTAGTCCCTAAAAGTAAAGTAGATTCATCAGTTCAGTATCTCTAAAACTGTCTTAAAATTTAGTTCAATCTAACTTATTGTACGTGTTGTTGAGTACAAATCATATCTTTCAATCTTTACCACGTCTTTTCCTAAAAGTGTCAGTTATGAGTATCATAGCCACACTTTTCAGTTCTTGTCTACATTGCTATTTATTGTGTAACTGGTTCCAATTCTAGGCTTTTTTGTTTGTATGTTGTTTTACATCCCATTTGAGAAGTTTTCACTCATGTAAGAGAAGTCACCAGTTGTTGATAAAGCACCACAAACTTTGACTTTATGCATGGCACGTACAGCCATAGCAGTGAGGGTTCTTTATCATGCCAATGCCTACCATGACATGGGACCTCTGTTTTTATAGTCATATCCAGACCGGAAACTTTCACTTCTAATGACAAAGGAACAATTGCTACCAATGTTAAACGTTTTAAGATTGACGAGCACAGGAATTGAAAATTGAATGCAGGCTTCTTGGTTGCAAAGTGAGCACTGCAACCAGTTATAGGTACATGCATTACTGCATGGGCTACATGTAAGCAACATATATGTACATCAATAGTGAATGGAACTTAAACATGCATACTGTGTTGCAATAATGCCTGAACATCACTTACCCCCAGCTGGGACTGTAAATCTTCCGCAAATTTCATAATTTTGACCACTTCATTAGGTTGTTCATTATCACCCAATAATATTGGTCTACAAAGATTTATGATTTAATTACACATTAAAGTGATAACAATTGTAATAAAATAACGTTATTCATGTAGAACAAGATATCCTTTTAATATTCCATAATACAGAACCAAAACATAAATTGCATCAAAATACATGAAATATTATTTTATACAACATTTCCTTTTAATAAGAAGTACAATGTGATTTTTTCTGATTGCAAGAAATCTTTTCTACAATTTGTCACTGATTCAGTATAAAAATCTCTTACTTGTGTTTATTTATGATTTTAGCCAATCTCCCGAACCCATCATATCCTGTAGCAGTCCATTCATATTTATACTCAGAGTGGGTTGTGTCCCCTAAATTTAGCACTGTCAGGGGAACAGGAATATAGTCCCTGGAACTGAAATAATATTCTTTATATGTTAGTGTTCATTAAAACTTATTCAGAGCTGCACATTTCATCCCAGATAATTCAGAAAATGAAAGTCTGTTCACGATGCAATATACATGTAAATATGGAGGACCATGTCTAGTTTTGTCAAACACTTTGACTAAAGATTTGTTTGTCTAGTTGGAGCTAAAATGAAAGTGTCTCAAAACTTTTGTATCAAAGAACTTTAGACCTAAGTATTCATTATTGGATGCAAGAAACTTAGTTACAGCAATTATAGTATGCTTGATGATATCAGTATTTAAAAAGGATGTAAAAATGTACATATTAGCCAATGCTGAAAATCTTAACACATGTACTTTACAAATCTCACATGTGTGTATCTACAGCCAGTAAAGAATTCTTACCTAATAAAATTCATGTACAAGTATTTCCTGCAAACAAACTTTTTTAATTTGTGTATACATGTAAACCCCTAAAAGCAAAAATTTTGATGCAGAAGTATCATGCTTTGTATGAAATGGTTGAGTTCATAAATCAGACATATGCAACCAATGTTTACATATAACTGAAAGTCGGTTTATATTTGTATAATAACCTTTTACTGCATTTTAAGACATCAAAGTCAAAGTTGTGAGTTGCCAAATTCTCAAATGGTGATCCAGTGCAGAGTAGAAAGATGAAGTTGTCTTCCTGCTCTGTGGGCAGAATAGTTAGGAAGTTCTCATGGATGTTCTGTTCTCTCAGGGAGGGATAAGGCGAGGTGTTGTGTCTGAACCGGAACCAGCCAATCACCTGTCAACAATGTATGATGATTTACATTTGTGTAAATTTTGATTTTTTTATTGTTTTCCACCACACTCAACAATTTTTCAGTTATCTGGTGATGTCCAGTTTTTGCAGGTGGTGGAGAGAACCCAGATACAATGCACCCAGGAAAAGACCATAGACCTTCCGAAAGTAAACCGGCAAACTTTCTCACATATATCAGTGTGAACGAGAATTGAATCCGCACCGACTAGAGGTGAGAGGCCTTGTGATTTTGAGCACAATGCTCTAACCACTCGGCTACGGAGGCCCCTTATTTGTGTAATGAAACAATGAGCAGATTTAATGAAAACTTCAGAGTAGCTGGTCATTAGGACTATTTGACTTTACACTTTTTTGCAAACCAAACTAATGTTGTATTAACCAAAAATTTACACATCTTTTTCAATTTTTTCCCCAGGAAGTTAGCACTTATCCATCTATCATCATATAAGGATATTTTTTCTCTAATGCATTATCATCTACAAGACTCGAAATTAACTTTTTTTAAGCATGTCTGGTAGGACTAGAACCTATCAATGTTGACTAGTCCACGAAATATTTCACTAGTGACTCTCTACCAATAAGTCTCAGTGTCCTGGACTAAAATTCTCTGCTAAAAATGTTTATGAGGGCTATTTGGAATTATTGAGACATTTGCTATAATTCTTCTATCATATGACAACAACTGATGAAAATTGGCTAATTTGTATAGCACAGTCTTATTAGTAACAAGCATTCTGAGTGTATTGCATGCAATGCAAAGTCCCCTATCAGTAGGAAAAATTCAGTCACAAATAGGTCAATCGTAATGAAACTAAAACTTGATCTGTAATTATCCAAGACATAGCCAAATATTAAATCTTAATTAAATATCTTCATCCAATGTGGAGAAAAGTAAAACCTCAAGTGGAATGATAGATAGACAGACAGACCGAGGGTAAACTAATAGTCTCCTTTGGCAAAGCTGGTTGGGGACTAATAAAAACAAAAAACATTATATAACTTTACATATTTATTAAGGATACATAGCTTGCAGAATGGGGTATCTAGCACAAGGCAAATCATTACTAGTTAAACAAGTAATCTGAGAATATTGCAAGCAATACCCTACCAGCATCTCTCTTCTTATTTGAAGGATGCCATTATATGCAAACCATGTATATTTGGACAAGTGGACAGATATTATTTTTTAATACTATTTACTTGGTTATTTGAAGTACATTGATTTGGGCCGAGTTTACTACAAAAAGGAATGACAATGTGATAGTTGCAGCATAACATTCAAAGATTTCAAACAAAGTGCTACCAGGATGTTCCAGGTGACGCAAAATGATTAATCATAAATTAATTGTTGCAATTAATTTATTAATGCTAGAAACATTTTACACATTGTGTAGTGAAATTAAATCTTGTTGAATATTGAATAATTTTATTTCATTATTTCTCAAATAAAAATAGTCATGTCTCCAAAATTTCCAAAAATTGCTCATATTAATGTAAAATATTTTAATCTTTACAATGCTGTGATAAACATGAGTTAAGATCTGAGATCCTGAGATAATGAGCATTACCTGAGACCCTTCTGGTGTCACTGCACGTATTAGCTGTGTATCAATACGGCAAGCTCTGTCATAAAACTTCTTAGATTTGTCACCTTTATAGTAGGAGTATATATCTATAAACAAAAACATTAATCCATAAAATGATACATCCAATTCATGAAAAAAAAATAAATAAATAAAACCCACACACTTCATTAAACACTTTTGTATTTCTTTTGTGACATCTGGGCTCATTATATTTCAGGAACATGAGTACCACCATAAACAGTACATAATATGGCCGTGAGATGGTTATATCGGGTGTTTTTATCATTTACAAAAGATGTTTTGTGACATTGATTAGCAAACATAATCTTGGATCATTATATGGCAAAAATGCCAGGAGTTGTAGAACTTTACTTAAGGTAGCATAAGCCATCATCTAACTGTGACATCACAGACTTTGTTTTGTAACCTATGAATAAATATATTTCCTGATCTTATAAATTTTCATATCTATTCAGGGTAGCTTATCTAATATATAGGCTAATCTATAAACCAGGCAATTCAAAGTCCCCTACTAGGATAATTCAGTCAACAGTAGACCAAGCATAACAAAATTCAAACTTGATCTGTAACTACTCAAGACAAAGCCACTCATCAAATTTCATCTGAATATCTTCATCCAATGTGGAAAAAAGTTCAGAAAACTGATTCTTGCAATTCATCAAGGGACATATTTCAGTCAAAAGAAGGTCAAGCATAACGAAACTCAATCTTGATCTGTAACTATCCACGACAAAGCAATATATAAAATTTCAATACCACCATCCAATGTGGAGAAAAATCTGACATATTTCAGTTAAAAGTTGGTCAAGCGAAACTCAAACTTGATCTGTAACTATCCATGACAAATCAATCTATAAGATTTAAGTTGAATACCTTCATCTTATGCAAAGAAAAATCTGGAAAACTGATTCTTGCAATTTACTTTGGGGCATAATTCAGCAAAAAGTAGGTCAAGCAAAATAAAACTCAAACTTGATCTGTAACTATCCAAGACAAAGCCATATATAAAACTTCAGTTGGATATCTTCATCCAATGAGGAGATAAGATTTGAAAACTTCAAGCATTCATCAAGGGGCATAATTCAGTCAAAAGTAGGTCAAGTGTAACGAAACTCAAACTTGATCCTAACTATTCAAGACAAAGTCATACATAAAATTTCAGTTAAGAAAAGTCCAGAGAACTGATTCAGAATAAAAGACAGACAAACAGATGGACAGACAGACTGACGATAAACTAATAGTCCCCTTCAACAAAGCCAGTAGGGAACTAATAAATATACTTTTGCTAGAGTTTATGCCAAATCTGTATATATTACATCAGATCAATATTATATGAATTAATACTTTCCTTTTATTATGAATTTCTTGGGTTCTCATACCTCCTCAACAAGACATACATAATTTGAGAGTCAAAATACCTTGCAAGATGTTTACAAAGGCCCTTGCTTTAAAACTGTAAGAGGGTTAAAAGGACAAACCATGCAATTACATCATAATACTTCCTCAAAACTTAACAAGTTCAATAATGTGTAATTTTCTCAAAAATTGAAGAAAATCAAAACCCTTGCCACATGCACATCTTCATTACCCATATAAACACTCTATAATTAAGAAGGTATTCACTCTGTAAGACAGACAAATCATGTAAAACCAAGAAATATTTCCTCAAAATTAACCTAGTTAAACGTGTAAATATTTCAAACATCAAAGAAAATTACAGAATTGCTGAGAATGAAATCCTTGCAATATGCACATCTTCAAGTTGTTTATGGAGGTCCTAGCTTTAAAATTGTGAGAGGAGTTAAAAGAACAAACCATGCAATCACTTTATAATATTTCCTCAAAACTGACCAAGCTCAACAAAGTGTAATTTTCTCAAAAATTATAGGAAATCAAAATCATTTCAACATGCATGTCTTCAATACCCACACAAACACTCTGACAAATAATACTGTCCTCACTTGAAAACTGTCGGAGAAGTTAGCTGGACAAATTATGTACCCTTCATATAACATTAATTTTCAAATAAAGGGACAAAACTCCTGCAATGGCGATAGAAATGGATTAAAATTGCAACATGATCAAGAGTGACCCACAAAGAAGCTACAAAGAAAGCTTTATCTTGATATGTGACAGAGAAATGAAAATAGAAACAGAAAGACCCAAACTGATATACAGACATACTTGTACCATAATATGTCCGTCTACAGATGGGAGTATAAAAAAGAATGTGTACATGTAATCCACTAATGTGTATAAATATGAATATGTCAATTCCCAAACTTCCACAAAAAAATTGTGTCCTATATTATAGACAGCTGTAGCTCTACTATCTTTTTGGAACAGGAGTCCATTTTTATATCTATTTTGATCAAAGATATACAGAAGAACAGGTACACAAGACAAATTAATATACCCTCATTATTGAGCCACATTATATTGACTAGTCTGTGGATTGCAGATGCCTAACAATATTCACAATAGAGAGCAATTTAGCATTTCCTTACATGTTTTTGTTTCCACTCTGTAATTGTTGATCTGCGAATCACTAATTGTATCCTTTACTCTTTGGGTTACTTTTCCAAACAGCAAGCCTTCCTGCACAACAAATATAAATATTTATGTTTAATACAAACTAGTTAACAAACCAAACAACAAAACTTGAGAATAGGCCAGACTCTTATTTAACCTCAAGATTTGACTCTACTATGATGATAGCATCAGGTATTCTCTTTGGAGAAGTGCAATGGCTTAGTCTCTTTGCAAAGGTTCACATTTTGATTTTGAAAAATATGTAAATGTCAGAATCAACAGTTTACAAGAGCTTTGATTAACTAGAATATGCATGGTTTCACATAGGAAACAAATTATTTTCTTGACTTTAACATTAATGAATGCATCTGTCAAAATGAAATCAACACTTACTCTTAATAAACTTTCACGTGTTCTCTGCCACAGATTTAACTCAATCTCTACTAGTGAACATTATAAAGAAAAAATAAAAAAAAATAAAAAAACAACAGTAGAAAATTTTGAAAAATCAGTAAACACACATTTTGTCTTAAATTAATTATTCTTGTTGATATCAAAAGATTGAAAAATTTAATTGAAAGTGTCAGACATGTAAAAAAAAAAATTTCGAGATATGTAATGCTCATTTAATAATTTTTCTTACTTCATATATTCGATTTTTTTAAATGCCTAGACAAAGGACAGGGAACAAGTGAAATTGTATTAAAATCATAAGTGTTGATTTCATTGTGACAGATACATTCATTAAAGTTGTGGAAGTAACTAGTCTCTTGAGTGCATCCTGGCACTTTAAAGTCGAAATATTGGTTGAAGCATAAACTGTCACTGGTTCAGGCGTCGAAAAGAATTTTGTCAAAATCAGCTCTTCTGAACAACTTTTCCATGAAATGTCATTATTCAAAAATTTCTATAAATTGTCTAAATATGACTGAACACAAACCAATTCCCCTTCCACATCAGAGTGGTCGTAGAACAAGGAAGCCAGAACTGTCCCAGAAATAATTGCCGCCATTTTTCCACTCGATCATCAGCATAACCATCTAATCATAACATACTCAATGAGTCGTATGTATGACGGGATATCAAATTTTCGTATACCTTCCGACCTCTATTGACATGAATACTATATTACTAGCAAATATTCTGTTTATATGTTTTGAGTCATAGCCACTCACATCAGGAAGTAAGAATTTTAATGTAATACTCAAATCTTCTTGATTCCTTTTCCGGATTACTAAAATCTAGATTTTTCACTAAATCTCCGTAAGCTAACTTTTTAAAGAATGGATGGTCTCAACTTTCATCTAATTACTGGTATTCTTCTTCAGAGAAAATCCATATCGATCACGCATATCGGTATATACATATATTTTTGATATGAATCGCGATCACATTCATGAATGTGTCAACGAACGAGATATCTGGCGAAGTTAACTTGGGGCATGGGTATTTTAAGTAACCAGGTAAATTTCATTCAACCGCTCTTACTGTATTTACTTCAATTAGACTCTGTGTATTAAGGCATAGCTGTTTATATGCAGATTGATATATCAAGCACCGCAGGGATTTTAATATTTTGTTGATGACTTTACAATAAAAAGGCAATTTTCGCTCACTACTGTGAATCAAGAAAATGGGGGGGGGGGGGGGGGGGGGGAGGGAGGGGGTCTGACCTTAGGTGATAATTTAGCTGCTTGCAGTCCCTATGTTGTAAAAAAAAAAAAAAAAAATGTTGTTAAAGTTTCCAAATAAAGGAATTTGTAAACCCTTAAAAACGCTCGAATAGATCCACCAGTGAACAAACACACTAAATGAACAATACTTACTTTAAAAATCCGTCCTTAACAATATCTTATTTGTTATCTTTTTACTTGATATTCCTTGTCAGATTTCTGTCTTTAACCGATTTTATCACTGAATTTACCTATCCTATCATATTTCTATAACTTTCACCAAAATTCATCCTTTTTATTATTATTATTAATCAATTATTTTTATTAGTTTATTTATTTATTTTCATTTTTTAAGATAATTTAAATATGTAACAGGAAGGGATCAAACACGACGGACCAGACCGGGATTTGAAACTGGGTCCCCTAAATCTGTTCCAGTCTGGTGCCACCGACGATCGAACCCGTCTAATCGCCACAAATGAAACTGCATCACTTTTAAACTCTAGCTCTAATTGACTAATTCCCATTCTACCTAAGATTCAAGAAAAATAAGATGAGATTCTTGGCTGTTATTTCTTTAAAATACACTTGATCAAAGAAAACTGATAAAGTAATCAAGGCTAAAATTCCATTTATAACCCAGTCAAGGCTAAAATTCCATTTATAACCCAGTCAATAATGAAAAAGTGAAGATAACAAACAGTGATCAAACTCATAACTCCTCTATGGAATACAAAAAAAGAGAGTTGGGCAAACGCGGACCCCTGGATATACAAGAGGTGGGATCAGTCGCCTAGGAGGAGAGCAAACCCTGTCGATCGGTCACACCCGCCATGAGCCCTTTATCTTGATCAGATAAACGGAGCAATCTGTGGTCAGAATCACTCAATAATATACCCTCTCATACACCTGCTAACTCCTGTTCAAAGTTCATTTTCGCCAACCAACGGTTCCTATCTGTCACTCTCATCTTCACCCTTGGGAGGTTGAAAAGCTTCAGAGTTTCGTAAGTTGACGCGTTTCATCCAATGTTATCTATCGGATAATGGAAGTACGCTTGTTTGTATAATATCGTTATTAACCAATAAGATTACATGCACTAAAAGATGAGAGTATCGGATCGGATGCAAAGGTATTCAACGTCTAGCAATCACTTAGATATTTTTTAAAGAAACGGTTAATAGTCATGGGTTTCAAAAAGTTTGGAGTAATATATTGCCGGTGTTAGATACCGTTAAAACGAGCCCAGCTACAAATATACATGTCTCCAGAAATTTAAATTTTCTCCAGGGAGGTAAGGTCCATGCTTCTTTTTTTTAAGGGGGGGGGTCCAATCGAAACTATGAATTAGCATTTGGTATTTTACAATTGGAAAGTGCATAAAAATAGGCAGATTTATTCATTTTGTACCAAGTTCAGTGGATGGTGGATTTGGACCTTCAATCCACCCCCATATGCACGTTTGGCATAGCCTTTATCAATGTGTCACAGGATGAATTGTCTGCTGTTCAATATCATCTCATTATATTATTCTTCATTTCATTATATTACAGAAATAGCATTATATGTCTTTTCACCCCATTCATATTCGTCGTGCTGATTGGCGGATTAAGGAGTGAGAAAGATCAGTATGAATAACTGCCTGTCTTATGGTTTGACGCGGTCAAAGCAAGAACGAACCCACGACCTTCCTATCAAGGAGCGAACACTCTAATCATTAAGCCACTGCAAAAGGTCCGTAATTGTTTTATCATATGATTGGACAACTTAAAACTACGAATATGTCCCCACTACCCCTTGCTTGTCGTAAGGGGTGACTAAATGGGGCGGTCCTTCGGATGAGACCGCAAAAACCGTGTCACAGTAGGTGTGGTACGATAAAAATCCTTCCCTGTTCAAAGGCCATAAGCGCCGAGCATAGGTCTAAATTTTGCAGCCCGTCACCGACAATGGTGACGTCTCCTTCTCCACATGAGTGAAAAATTCTCGAGCGGGACGTTAAACAATATGCAACCAGCTACAACGAAACCGACTACTAGAGCCAACAAAACTATACCTGGTCGATTGGTCATCTTTGTTGTTAAACTAATTAAAAGTGATTAGAATTACGTTTTTGTTTGTTATATTGATTGAATAATTCATAAGATTGAAACGAGCTACAAGAAGTTACGAAGGAGTACCTGGTCAGCCATCTTTGTTTACATCTAGAATGCAAGACCAAATCAGAAGTGATTAGAAACGCAAGTTTTTATTGGACAACTAAACACTCATAACCAATTCATTTCCAATTTATACTTGGTCCGATGATCAGGATGGTGGAAAAATCACCTTGATATAAAGTACGCGGACTCTTGGAGGTGATACATAACGTTCTGTTTTTCTAGTTTATTGAATCTCACTCAATCAGAACGCCTGGGATTATTCAATCATATAACAAATAATATTATCTCTAAAACATATATATTCCAGACTTGATTAGAACACGAGATAGCGGTTTCCGGTTGTTCGAGCTACTAAAAATACCCATGCCACGATAACGGGAGATCACTCTATTTTATGATGTCGTTCAAAATCGCATTGGTGCAACTTGCTGTTTCAGCAACAAAGGCTGACAATTTGAAGCGTGCTGCACAGCTGGTGTCACGGGCAGCAAAAGAAGGTGCAAAACTTGTGTCTCTTCCAGAGTGCTTCAACTCGCCTTATGGAACTTCTTACTTCCCAGAATATGCCGAAAATATTCCAGGAACTTCGTTTGATTCTCTGTCAAACATGGCAAAAGAAAATCAAATATATCTTATTGGTGGATCTATTCCGGAGGACGAAAACGGTAAACTGTTCAACACATGTTGTGTGTTCAACCCCAAGGGCGAAATGATTGCTAAACACAGAAAAATCCATTTATTTGACATCGACGTTCCTGGGAAAATTCGATTCCAAGAGTCCGAGACCCTTAGTCCTGGAAACAGTTTCACGATATTCGACACACCTTTCTGCAAAGTGGGAGTTGGAATATGCTACGATATAAGATTTCCAGAACTGGCACACGTATATGCAAAGCAGAATTGCAAACTTTTGGTGTATCCCGGTGCTTTTAATATGACAACAGGTCCTGCCCACTGGGAGCTGCTGCAGAGAGGGCGTGCACTGGACAATCAACTATACGTTGCCACGGTTTCTCCGGCACGTGACACGGAGGCAAAATATGTGGCCTGGGGTCACAGTAGTGTTGTAAACCCCTGGGGAGAAGTTATAGCGACAACAGAACATGAAGAGACTATTCTGTATAGTGAAATTGACCCGACATACGCGGACGAGGTTCGGGAACAGATTCCAATTGGGAAACAAAAACGGAATGATATGTACACGCTGGAATGTAAAAAGACATAAATTCGTGTTTTATATCTGCAGTTGACTTATTGTTTCATTAGTCAGTCTTTAAAAAAAAAAAAAAATTCAATGTACTGTTTATCAAATTTTGTACAAGAATAAACGGAGTCAATTAATTTACATGATATACCGATATAAACGGATTGATATTTGACAGACTTCCTTTTTTTTTTTAAAAATACAAGTTTTTGTAAGGGGAATCATGTAAATATGACAACAACTATTTAATAATACAACCATAAATATTTTCTGCAACTCGGATTCTCCCCCCAAGTCCTGGTTTTGTAATCCATCATGGACTTTTCTCACCAGCTGTCGATGACTATTCTCAAAGGTTATTGTTAACGATATGTTGACGGTGCTACCCGTTACACAGTTGCGTATCTTCCATTGTATTCTCAGAAATGCACTTAGTATTTACAGCACGGAGATGGATAGATCTTAGGGACAACTTGTCCCATCTTTGAGACAAACGAAACAAGACGTTTTCCAAATAAACATACAGATGAAAGGCCGATCGAACACACCCTTGGACGCACCAGAGCTAGGATCAAGTGTCCAGGAGGAGTAAGCATCCCTGTTGACCAATCACACCCACCGTGAGCTCGAAAAGTCGTACGTTAAATTACATTTACCACTAAACAGATTAGCTTAAAACGAGTCAATCTATAAGTAATTTACGACAAAATAGTGATATCGACAAAACCATTAGTAAAAAGATAACTGCATAAATATGTGCAAGCATTGAGGTGTACGTCATGTACATAAATCTAATTATGTACATAGAATCTAATTAGTTTCCCAGAAAACCCCTCAACTTTCATTTTAAGTTTTTTTTGGGGGGGGGGGGTGGGTGTTAAGGATTTTTTTAAAATCTTTTTTCATAAGGTATTTAGTACTCGGTAAACTTTCCAAAAATCGCCAGTCTGTGTTCACGTTCACTTCGAATACTTCAGCTATTTTTTTTCTGGATTCAGTTCATCAGTCTCATTTTTATGAGCATGCAATAAAAGCAAATTGTTTGTTCGTATTTGGCTCATTGTTGATCTCAGTGATGTTTTCAAGGCGCTGAATGAACGCTCGCTTGTAGCGTTAGTTGCAGGAAGTACCAAAATTAGTTTGAGGATCTCGACAGACTTTTTTCATTTGAATGTCTGAAAAATTCAACCACATTTGGTATATCTGGCGTAAAGTCTTCTGGCAAAACAGTCAGTTAAGATCCTTTGCCTTCAAATTTGTATCATATAGGGTCGTGACAAAATTGAATTCTTCAAACGTTTGACCTGTGCAAGCCTTAATTACGAGATTTTCAAGATTAACATAAGCTTTGTAACCTGGTTGGTCAAATTCATATTTTATGTCAGCTAAAAGCAGATCTAATGCTTCTTAAAAATCTTTCCTACACATATCTGCACACGATAAAAAGGTATGTGCTGCTCTCCCATTATCAAGTTTACGAGGAATTTTGCGTTTTCTAGGAAGAACAGGATCACCGATGTTCATCTGGTTTGCTTTTTCAACAACTTCCTCGTAAAACTGAGTGAAGATTGTCTCATCTCGGAGACTTTGCAAAGCACTCATTGTCGTTGATGCCATTTTTTGACCATCACTCGCCGACAGATTTGGAGCCTGCAGAGCCCTTGCCAAATTATCACTATAACGTAAAAGTTTTTCACTCAGTAAACACCCAAAGAAGAAATCACACCTGCACACATAAGCAGCCACTCCCCTAATTTTGTTTCTCATTTCTACCTCACGCACGTATTGGAGGCTTTCATCCCAATCATTTCTTAGAATTTTATAGTTTGACAAAATGCTCAAAATTGTGTCGGCTTTTATTGTCCATCTTGTGGGACCCAAAATCCTTATTCCCGCTGACGTTTTCTCTAGATTTTAGGTATTTTTGAATGTATTGAAAATCATCTGCCTTCTTGGAGATTCTTTAATCAACTTTGTTATATCCTTTGCAATGTCCAGGGTGTCTCTAAGCAGCTTATATCCCTTAAGAGAATCACTACAAGCTAAGTTAAGAGCATGACCATAACAGTGTATGTAAAGGGCTCTGGGTTCAAGTGCATGAATTTGTGTTGCAACACCTGTCTTTGAACCAGCCATAGAAGCAACCATGTCATAACACTGGTCTCGTACTTTGTTGATAGGCAGATCGAACCTCAAAAGGGCATCTTTAATTGCTAGGGTTATTGAATTATCCCCAACGTGAGAAAGACAGTACATCCCTAATAAATCTTCATGAGCGGTAAAACTTTGATCAACCCATCGAATGCATAAAGCAAGTTGCTCTTTGTTGGAAATATCTCGTGTTTCGTCTGCCATTATTGAAAAGAATTCAGACAATTTGATGAAAGCAACAATTTGTCGCAAAACCTGCAACCCCATCACCTGCAAAATTTCATTTTGTATATCTGGAGCAACATACTTATTTGTCTTGCGTTGTAGCCATTCCTGAAGCCGGAGACCACGTTTAGCCTCTAGAATGGGAAGTTGATTGGAGTTCGAGTTTTTCTCGTCTTATCACCCCGAAGAGCAATTCCTTGTCGAGCAAGAAACTTCAAAATGTTTCTGATTTTAAGCAAATTATCTCTGTTTGACGTCTTCTCGACTTCGTGCGTCTTTGAAAAACATTCTCCAATATCTGTAACCTCCACCTTTATCGTAAACGTCCTTTCCATTGCCTCTTTATGGCAATCACTTTTCTCGTGTGCGGCGAATTTTGTGGTTGCTTTTTTCCAGTTTGCAAAACAACTAGATATGAAAGCTTTTTCTTTCTTGTGACAACTGAGTCTTCGTCTGAAATGATTTTATGCAAGAAAAACAGAATACAACATCTTTGATTTCTACATACTGTAACCAAGACCACCGATCAAACCAGGAGGCATTGAAAGATCTCATCTTTTTACCAAACTTTTTTGCTGGAAAGTAAATATTCCGTGGCTGATTTGGGGTACTACCAATCTCTGGTGTTTGCCATTTTTCATGTACAACATGGGCTTTTTGAACTGGTATTTGTGAGAGATCATCTTCTGAAGAAGAAGAAGAGGAAGAAGAAGAAGAAGAATCAATAAAGGAAGCAACCTTAACATGTTTGTCTGTTTCTTTGTTTGCAATTTCCCCTAATTTGCCTGTTTCAATAGACTCCTCATTTGTGTTAGAGTGGGGAAGGACTATCTTGTGATTGTTTTGGTTCAAATGAGCGATGAGGTTCAGAATCCTCAAAGGATAACCTCGAACGCGTTGAAAGAGATTCCTCAAGCTTGTGAATACAGGCAACAAGCTGACCAGGTGCCCAACCATTTATTTTTGTAGCAATTGTTTGAATCCACATGATGTGGATAGCATCCTGATATTCTTTAGCATCAGCACGGTCAAGAGGAACAATAAGCAATAAGCTGATTATGATCTTGTCTGTTTACACCAGGGTTTTGCACCTTGGGGGGAAAATCGATATGATTGGTTTCTGCAATTTAAAACGTTGGAAACTACGAACATATGTAAGAGGCTTGAATAGTAACCGTTCTGGGTTGTTTTTGTTGTTTCCTTTTGTAACGAAGCAATCAAATCACCTGTAATTAAACACTCTTCTGACAGGGAACTTTCAAAGACATTGAAGTGAACTTTTGTTTGTGGACATGGTCACAAAGTGTTTTCATTCGTGTAGCGCTTCAGGTTTGAAACAAGTTCAATCACAATTCGTACCTTCATTTCCTTAAAATTGTCCTCATGTCCAAACACAAAAAAGAGAGAGTTCTGAATAAACAATTCCCATCTCCATATATCTGAATCGGGATAAGCTCAGAAGGAGCATAATTCGATAAAGCTCTGAGAAAACAGCATCTTTTCGAATATTCGAAGCTGGGATATTAGGTATGCTTGTTGGAGGGGGATATTTCTAAAAACTTTGCCCTTTGAGTCTAACAAGAAGACTTAGTGCTCCCCATCCCTTTTTTCCTGCATTCCTTGCTTTTTCATGCACATTTTCGAAAAATGCCTTTCTTTCCTTCTTCTGGGCATTTATTGTGAAATATAATCAAAGTTAAAACTGTGCGGAAGGTTGATCTTACACTGATATGACAGTGTCTACTCTTGGACTAAGAATGAAACAGGTCTTGACAGCCTGAGACTTTCCAAGCTTTGAAAAAGTTGTCACACATCATGACCTATGTCACATTGGGGTGTTACGTCACTGATAAATAGTACTTCACACATTGTCGAGTGTACCTTTACCATAAAAACTGTGATGATAAAAAAAGTCCACAATTCATCATACAAGTTTTACAAACAGATGTGAAATATATACAAATGTTGAACTGATATTAGGGCAGTTGGGCATAGGCATTTTTGTATGAAGACGAAGTTTCTATGAACAAGCTATCTACTGAATTATTAGACCTTGAAAGTCAGTCAAGGTCACACATATTACACACCTTTTGATCAGTCGTCCCTTGCGGGATTTTTTCACTCGTATGAGTCGTCAACAAATACCGGTAAAGGAAATTTAAACGACACTTTAACAGTGAGTGTACTTTACCGTGCCAACGCCTTTCGCGACACAACTTAAGGTCATATCCGAAGTATCCTTGACTTTCACTCCTAGTGTCGGGCACTTGGCAAAGGACCAGTCCCTACATATCATAGGTTTGACACCAAATGCGGATCTGAGAACGAGAACCGAACCATTACCTCATGATTACGATCTTTTGGATGATGCCCTAAGAAATGTGAAGGCATTAAGTGCATTTCATAATATTTTTTTTATTTAAGCTGAAGGACAGTCACACTGAAAGACTCTGAGTCTCATTGAATTAAATGAACTTTCTGCTTAAAAATAATTATACATTACAATATATGTGAATTTGACTATGAATTTGTTGGGGGGAAATATTGGGGGGGGGGGGGCATCCCCCCCCCGGTTCTTACGGCCATGAGCAACTTGCCCTTTGTCAAAATTGTGAAATTTATGTCCCATGGTTAAAGAGTAACCTCTGATCTCAGGGTAGGACTGTATTGATTTCCTCTCTTTTTCCGAGCATCAAGTACACAAATTATGTGCATTGTTGTGAGCATTGAATTTTGATTAATGTACTGAATATTTAAGAAATAAAGTTCGTATGTTGCAGGATAACCATCGAGGTTGATAAATGTTGTGTAGAAATATAAAAGCCGATGCGTTAAACATTTCAAAACCGAGAAGGTTACCCTGCATCATCCTTAAATTTGTAATCTACCACAACTCGGCCGATCGTTAACCGATACATTTACGAATTATATGTCACTTTTTGCAGTTTCTGAAACGGACTAGGCCTACATGTTTTTTGCTGACGAAAAAGTTGAGATGGTGGAGTATACTTGATCTATTTTTAAGAACATTTCAAGTGTTTAGTTTGATGTTGACGGATCATATCAACTGCTTTGAATACACAGTCCAAGAAAGGAGTAGGGATAACCTGTCTGTTCATCACCATGTCTGTTTACATTTGTATCGATTTCAGAATGCAGACGATTGATTTATATTGAATGACAAACAGTCTTTAGTTATTTGTAAATTTGTGTTGCAACGTATACTGACTAATTTTTGTGATAATAATATTGAATTTTTATCGTTGCATTAATTAGCAAAATACTAAGTTCATTTGTTTGTTTGTTTGTTTTTTATTTATAGTCGCCTGAGCAATTTTTCAGCTATCCGGCGACTGTCACTATTACCGGTGACGGGGCTGCAAATTTAGACCTATGCTTAGCACTAATGGCTTTTAGCAGTGAGGGTTCTTTTACGTGCCACACCTGCTGCGACACGGGACCTCCGTTTATAAGGTCCCATCCGAAAGACCCGTGACTCTCACTTCGTAATGCCGAGCTCTTGGCGAAGGAGCAATCACTACCTATTTTAACGTCTTAGGTTTGACGCGGCCGGCCCGAGCGGGGCTCGAACTCACGACCTTTCGTTCACGAGGCGAGAGCTATACTAAGTTCAAGTGAGGTGTGTATCAATTATCGCAGAATAATGACCGCGGTATATAATTCCTTGGATCTTCGCAATAACCAAGACAGAATTGAGCTTTTAGGACTCAAATAGTTCAAATCGCATCTCAGCCCCGTGGGGATTCGGGTTGTTAAAATAGATCCTCGGCACCCCTTGCTTGTCATAAGAGGCGATTAAATAGGACGGTCCTTCGAATGAGACCGCAAAAACCGAAGCCCCGTATCACAGCAGGTATGGCACGATAAAGACACCCCCCCCCCCATGCTCAATGGCCGTGAGCGCCGAGCATAGGCCTAAATTTTGCAGCCCTTCACCGGCAATGGTGACGTCTCCAGTCTCCATATGAGTGAAAAATTTTCGAGCGGGACGTTAAATTATATATAAGCAATCGATCAAATCGCATTCAGCTGTGATATAACTTAACAAAAAAAGCGAGTATTTAAATTATGATGTGTAACGTATTGAAAAATCACACATTTTGATGCGGTTGATTTTGGGAAAAGTTTGTGATTCAAATTTACTAAAAGTTCTTGGGAAGTTTTGAGGATACATCTCTTCTCGCATTTTTTTCAGTTTTAGGGTTTGCGGGGAGCGAAGCGAAAATCCTTGGCTTGCAAAGATGCACATTCACCATATCCATTCCATACCTCACGTTATGCCATAGATTTTTGCAAAATCGTATTCCATTGAAATTTGCGCATGCTAAAAATATATATTTGGAGGAATTTTATTCACTGGCCATAATAAAAGATTTAGTAAACCATTTGATGTTGAAATTCTATAGACTTGATGTTGTCAAGGGCACTGGTATTCTCTATTGTATCTATTATACAATGGTTTCTTTGATATTCACATTTAATTCATATATATTTTAAAGTAGCAGTTTCTTTTTTAAATTGTTGAAATTAAAATGTTTGTCATTTCTACCAGTTTTTATGTACGGGATTGATCAAGTGACGTTCGTTGTCTTAGCCTATTCATTTTTATCATGTTGTGTGTTTTCTTTTGTTTTTGCATGTCTTAGTCCTATATTTTCTTTGGTTATTGGTTAATTAAACCTTTATTAAGTAGAAATCATAACAGTTTGTTTATTTTGAACAAGCAATTACACTATATAATATACAATAACTTTTGACAGTTTCCCCCCATTTGTGATTTAAATGGATGATGTCATTTTGTAATGTATGCACTTCCGCTTTTACGGTAACTGCACTTCCAGTAAGAATTAAACCTACAATTATCTAAATGACAACTTAAAGTATGAAAGAATATCTTCCTTAAAGTGCAATATTACATAAATCTTAACTGAGTGTAAGTAGGAACCTGTGTGCTTTTATTTTCGAATTAATATCGTTGTAGTTGAATGGTCAAAATAGAGTTTGCTAAAATGATAGAACAGCCAAGGGAGCTAATTATAGATGTGAAAATTGGGGAAGCCTGTGAGCAGTTTCTGGGTCAGTTTTGGCAGGGATAGTACCTTATTTCTTTGCATGTTTCGAGTAATATAGATATAACACCTCATCAATATCATTCCGAGGGTAAGTATTATATGCTTTTGCATTCAGAAGTTGTATTCACTGCGAAAAAAAAAATATGGTGTAACAATGTCGGCAACGGCGGTGTGCGATTTTTAGCCACAGGTTCAATTTCCTGTGTACCAGACAATCGATTGAATTGCAGTGATTGAGGGGTTAATTGTTTTATTACTGTTATGTAAAATCTTTTTAATGTAATTCTAAGCAACCGAAAATTACCGAAAGCCGGCCGCAATTTACAATTACAAACATGCATAACAAGGTCGAGTTTTCTCAGTGGGGAACGTTGTTTATCTGTGAGCGGAACGCTGCCTCAGTAGCTCACGCTATCAGTTTGTAGACTCACCACGAAACGCTATCTTTACAAATTAAGATGTAGAAAATGGTTTGCTTGAAAGGTGATACTGAAGGGTGAGGCATTTATTCTCCAAAACATCATCCCCTTCAGTGTCACTGTGTGGAAGGTGAAAGAGTAACATACAGTGCATGTGCATGTGTATATTATGAAAATGCATATGTTTAGAAACATGATTGCTGATTACTTGATAAGTATGCAACAGATTCACCAAGATTTTTTTTTTATATTTAGTATTAGTTGGCTGTAGTATTTCTTTTTATACCTCATCATTGAAGAATTGGTATTGCATATAAATCTGTAGAATATGAATTTTTTGAAACTATAGAGCATAGAACACAATGTTCTTTATAAAGTTTATTCATGTAGAATTATTCAAGGTTACAGTGATCACTCTTTTCCAGTAACTCGCTATATTTAACAAAAGATGTCACCCCAGCTGACATGTAATTTGATTTGATCAACAATACATACTCTCCTTACATCTTTACTAAATATAAACAAACCACACACCAAAAAAAAAAATGAAATAAAAGGAGGTGCACATAGTCAGACAAGAACATTCCTATACTCTGATTGCAGCAGTTGACTGAATTAAATGACATGATGGCTATTGCAACATATTTTTCAAACGAGAACTTGGAACAATCCTGGTATGATTCTATTTATGACATTCTTACAGAAAATTGACTGTTCGATAATGGCTGGAGTCAGGATTTGAGAAAATGAGATACATTCACTCTTTTCATTTGATGAACTTGTATAGAATTATATTGGTGTAATATACACTTGAAATATTAAATCAAAGTATCATAATACTATGCACTTCAATGACTTATGTATTACATGTAAGTTTGATTATATATATGTGTGTCTGACACAGTATTTTTGTTTAAAATTACCCATCATGAGCACATACCAAAGATGACGGTATATTTGAAACATAAATATACAGAAATTCAATATAGGAAACATATATTGTATCTTCAATGTTCAAACAGAGAAAAATCTGGGAACTAAATAAAGGAGATTATTTTTGTGATCATGGATCATAAGATGAAAGCTTTTCCTGATTAATGATTATCCTCTGGTCCTTCATCAAATATCAGTAGCTAAGAAATCTCTACTGAAATCTATCTGTTAATGAAAAAGTCTATTACCAAATCTTTATGGAGAGTCCAGGTATTTCATTTGATCAATACCTAAACTGTGTAAATGTTACGTAAAAACAAATGGGGGTCTGTTTTGCCTGTAGATTAAGAGTCCTGTAGTGTTTATTTATATGGTGGATAAGTAAAAAGTTTAAATGTTATTCTAACCCTGCTTGAGTTAATAACCAGACAGATTTTATCAGATTCTGCATGGATGACTGAATTTGAGTTGTGAATGAAGATGGAGTAGATACCTTTAGTGGGATACTTGACACTTTAGCAGAATATGTCAGTCTTATTTACAAATTTGTTAAAAAGGGTAACTCTCAAATTCATGCTCTGATAAAATAGGAAACATTATAGTGGTTTTGTACTGTGTGCTGAGTGTACAACTAGATTCTGTGTCAAAGTGTTACAAAATGTGAAAATTCAGAGTCACAGCAGATAAAATAGATAACATCACCTTCTAATTTATTCCATTAAAGCTAGACATGTCATTTTGTTTAGTAGAAAACGATGAAGTTATAAAATAAAAATGTATGTGCATATTGGTCCCCAGACAGCATAAATATAAAGCCTGAAGACAAAAAGTCTGTTCTCTCATTTACTTCTGTATCATTAATATTTACTGTGTCTGTAACCAGAAAACTGGACAATGAACAACATTTACAACTAATGAGAGATATACAATTTGTTTTTTTTAATAAAAACTAGAATCTTGCATGTTAGAAATTTAGGCAATTCCACTAATGTATTTGCCTCCCCTTAAATCAAATGATGAACAAATCATAATCAACTTTGCCAAGATTTCTCAACCTCTATTTATTTGTAAGATGACTTTAATGTTTCTGTGTTTAGGTTGTTTTTTTTTTAGGGGGGAAGGATGTTATATTTTAAGCCTATGTTTTGACAGGTACAGTTGTACAGAGGGCATATCTTCCCTGAAATATTCACAGGAAAACATTTAAATGCTTTTTGACCTCACTTTCTTCAAAGATATGTTTTAGTAACACACACTTGGAAGTGTTTATGAGAGTGAATCAGACTTATTCAGACTGAGAGTATTTAGCTATTGGCTCTGTTATACTGATTTCTGATACTGGCAATCAGAATATGCTGAGATGAGCAGATTTGCTGGAGAACTGTTGGATACAAGGCGGGTTTGCGCTGAGATCAAGCATCAATGGGGG
Organism: Ostrea denselamellosa; assembly: GCA_024699665.1. Classification (NCBI taxonomy): domain Eukaryota; kingdom Metazoa; phylum Mollusca; class Bivalvia; order Ostreida; family Ostreidae; genus Ostrea; species Ostrea denselamellosa. The sequence goes on from JAMZEH010000052.1 coordinate 473,205, forward strand.
ATCTTTCTTGTGTAAAGTCAAAAAATGTAGTCTCTTATTGGTTTATATTATAGCAGAATCATTTAGATAGCCAAAATACAAAATTATGCAGCAAATGGATACTTGCATAAAGGTTGTGTAACTAATTGAGGAAAGCACTTGGAGACCTGCACAATTTAGCTGTCATTGGTGACATTTATATGAAGGACAAAGGTGATTGTGTTTACATGAAATCTGACCAATGTATTGCCAAACTGTTGTAGTACTACTGTCTAACGCTCCAGTGTGTGCTGAAGAATGAAAATGAATATGTATTAGTACTGACTGTGACAAAGTGTATGTGACCTACTTTTCAAGAAATAAAGCTAGAAATCTAGTCAAGTTTACAAAAGTTTTTTTTAAAAGGCATTTCAATGTATTTTTGTAAAATTAAGAAAACTGATGTTCCTTGACACAAAGAGTACAGTTGGATGCTGAGGAATTTAAATTTTCTCATGAATTTGTATGATAGGAACATATATAGAACTTTTATTAACATCACATGGATACTTTGTGTCCAAGTAAGTGAGAGCATTTTGATTTCTCTTTTATTCCAGTGGTGATAATGTTATCATATACTTTCAATTATAATGCCAATTCCCTCAATTAATTTTGATTTAACAACAGCATTAGTATTACAGGTAGTGCAAACACTAGCACATTTCCTAGTTCCACAATTAATGCCTTGCATTCAAAGAACTTACGAAACAAGGATTATGTTTAGAAATAAATTCCAAGAAACTAAAGAGTGTCTAATTACCTTTAGAAAAATAATTGAAATAATAAATTACATTAATGAAAATCTGTGTAATTGTAATTTTATCTAATATGAACTTTGCAATGTGCAGTTGGAAAGTTGTCTGAATGTCCATAAAATTTTTCTTTCGGTTAAGTAGTTTAAATAATGACCCACATAATCACAATACCAAAATTATAAAGACTTGAATATTAGTCCTTTGATTGTCCTTAGTCCACAGTTTCACTCAAAGAATATGCAAGAAAATACTTCATATCTTGACATTTCATATGATGAACAAGGAGGACAATCAGAACATGCACACTTTATCAATGGAAAAGGAGAAACAGTACTTCCTACTTTAGAGTTTTGCTAATAGTGTAAATTTATGAAGTTATTATGTATATATATATATATATGTATTACATGATAAGTGTTATAAGTGGGGAGTGTTTTAATTGGAATGGGGGAGTTGGTTGTTAAAATTGTCAGTACTTTATGAGAAGTAGTGATGAAAAAAAATTGAGATCTAATACTTTAACTACTTTTAGTAGCTTAGTTTTTATGTACATAAAACAGTAAGTGCACTTTAATCATTTGTGATCTGTGACATTGAACATGAGAAATACAAATTTTGATTCAGAAGAGCTTTTGTAAACTATTTCATTGAGGTGATATAAATGTTATACGCCCTTTTACAAATAAACAGCACATGTTTCATCTCAAAACAAACTCTTCTGGTGTCAGTAGAAGTTCACAGAGTGATATAGTTAAAGTGGATCTGGATGAGATGGAGAAAAGGGGCGATAAGTGAGAGACTATAACGATGAGTCTTGGTTTCTTTACCTGTATGTTCCTTTGTGGGATGTATCCATCTGAAGTTATTGATTACAGAGCTCTGCTTTTATATATATATATATATATATTCCCTCAAAACTTGTTTGTTTAATGACCAACAATACTGTTACATTAGTTGGTATGTTGGCCTGGCGGAATACTTGATTGATCTGAGGTTATGGCCCTGTATGTTCCTGAATAAATAAGCAACTTGCATTAAATCAAGGTTTGTAGTAAAAATGAAGCTTTAGATCTGGTAATTTTAAACATATTGATTTACATGCTGCATTGACTGATTTAAAATGTCTGTAATGCAGAATATTGTCTTGTGTCTTTTATTTAAAGTTGGGATTAGATTTTATCCTAATCCTGTCAACTGTATGCAGTGACTTTGTCAACTGCAGTCTGTCAACTGGCTATTGAAAGCTAGGCATAATATTCAAGTATTAAAGTATGACACACCATTAGTTACTTGACAGGGAAAAGGGAAGTTTCTTACGGTGCAAGTTTATGCACAATACATGTATTATTATACAATACAGAATTGCCTCATAGTGTTTACAGTGCATTACAACAGTGTTGATATATATGTTCAATTTTCTATTGCAGGCCATGTTCCGATAAGTAAAGAAAAGTCAGCAGCTGAAATAGAGAGTTACAGATTCATAAAATATTCTGTTGGTAAGTTATAATTAGTTCAGTTAGCTGCCTTGCTCAAATAAAACATTGCTTTGATAGATGTCACTCGATACACAAGGAATGTTTTTAGTATATAGTTGCATTTTGCCTCTGTACATCATTTTGTGTTCGACATAAAATTGTTATGTATTGTTGGTTAACCCCTGAAGAGTTCATAAATGTATATTTTAAATTGCTTTCTGGTGTTCTAGCAGTTAGAGAACTACAACTGTCAATCCACAGCAGTTAATAAAAAGTTGTCCTTGTCAGTTTGTCTGCTTTGTGTGTTGTGACATATTATACACCTTTGGTTTCTTTTCTTCTGTGTTTAGACATTAAACTTATCTAAGATTAATAAAAGGTTGACCCAAATAAGGAAAAATCAATACCTTTTGAGAAGCTGTAAAATGTCTTTTTATTGATGGGGCATATTATCCACAGGGCTTTATGTTGAAGTGATAAACATGAAATATGAAGTTGAAACTGCCAAAGGCAGACTCTGAAGAGTAAAGCTCCATATAGGAGGTATTGAATTTGCACTTGTAACTTTTGGAGAATTAACCTTGTGACCAAGTGCTGTCTTGGTCGCCTGTTGGTTCTTATTGAATGCTTTCAGAATAGGGTTGGTATCTTTTGGCGGGTTCTGTATTTTCCTTATTATGATGGACTGGGTGAATTGAAAACTTGACTGTTAGGGGAGAAAAGAAGTTAAGATTTTGTAGCCACTGGTGGCAAAAGGCAGTGATTATTTCACCATTTATCAGGTGTCGGAAGCACTGTTCTGTTTATTTTATCTGAAGGTGTTTGCCTTTGTTGTGTGATAGTAAAGGCTAATAGAAAATGAGTTTTACAGATGGAGTGAACACAGGATCTTATCAAACATTCCCTGCTCCTCTGTCATGCATGTGAATTCACAAGTGAACACTACAATCTATTATTATACACTGTCAAATGTTTTAACCATGCAGTTTAAAATTACAATGTACTTGCAAGCATGTAACATTAACATGATATATTTTTTGGTAAGGCATAAGTGCATTTTAATGGACTGTTGCTTATTTGGGTGATTTTAAAAAAAAATCCATCAGTAAATCTCGGCATACTTGACATTTAGTTCCAAGTGGAACTGGTGAGTTTCTGCTAGAGATTGGGTAAAGCCTGTGTACCAGTGTATGTGAAGATTCTCATGATAGTCAGCATTCTGATCTATAGTGTTTAGCTGGTGCATTCCTGAGATGTCTGTAATTAGATTGAGGTCATGAAACTACACTGTGTAAGTGCTGTCTGGAGGGAGGATGCTGTTTTGCTCACTGTTATCTGCTGGAATTGGACCCTGACTGCTTGGGAGGGGGTTAATGTTTTGTGTATGGTGCTGAAAGTGGAGATTTTGTAGGGGTACATCATTGAGATTTCTTAGTGAGGTTTATTCATTGATTTGTTTGACCTAAGTGAACGACATCTTCTGTTGTCTGCTGGTAACATCCATCAGATGTACTGTGCTGGTGGAGCTGCTGTTATCTAAGGTAAACAGTTATACAGCACTGCTTTTACCAGTGTACTGCTGCAGTGTGAGTAGTGTGTGTGTGTGTGTGTGCATTATGTCAGTGTTACAAGCCAAATGTTATAACATGTCTTCTATGGCAGCTGTGGCATGATCTTACCAGTCATTTCCAGTGTATTTCATGATCAATTGAACATTGTCAATAATTGTCATTTTGATATGATTTCAGCCTTTCAAATGTGTGATCTTACAATAATCTGAAAATGAATTGCAATTGTAAATGATGTGGTAGGTTACAAGAGAAACTGCATGAGTCACTAATTTTTAAAAACATATTGATCAGTAATGAAGTGGTTGGAGCTAAATAGAGCAAACATCTTGTTGCGTGTTTGTGAGGGTATTATAGCAGTCTGATGCTTTATGTGTTGATCATTAGAATGATCCCTTCTATTGATCATTCAGAGATTAAATGATGATTCAGTATAAAAGAAGGGAGTCCACAGTATCACAACTGAATAATGACAGTTGATTGATGGCAAAAAAAGTTGACACAGAAATATCATGTTATGAATTTACAAATTAAACTTATTGGTACAGGTTTGTGACAGCAGTGATGGTAATTTACAAGGTGTAGTTTGTAGTTACCTGTTTACCTGTCAGGTGCATGGTTAATGCTGACCCATTAGTTATTTTATGTCTCTCTTTATATATATATTGAAAAAAAGTTATCAGTACATATATTTTAGGTTGATTTTTGACCAAGTGCAGTTAATGATAATGAGCAGTGAGGAATTTCATTGATAGAAGTTTTACAATCATGTTCTGTTTTCTTGCAGTAATAATGTCTGAGGGTAATATTATACAGAGAAATAATGGTGTATTATAATACAGGCTTGTGCAATATTCAGTGCTAACCAAGTTTGTTAACTTTTGCAAAGTCCTTGAACATATCATGAATTGTCTTGAAGCATTTCATATTTAGGTACTTAAATGTCCAACAAAGCCAAGAATTGGATGAATGAATATATTGTAAACCTATTATAATACATGGTACAAACAGTTTGTTCACTATTTCATGTCGTAGTATAGCATTACCAAAGCTTTTTCTATATTATTGACATTTTGACTTTTGGTTTCAACAGTTTGACAGTGATTGAAAGTGTATTAGCTCTTCATCATTTTCCAGCTAGGATTTCTCTTTAGTGAATCTAATGAACTTGAGGCAGATAAACATTTACATTTTGGGCTATTATGTAGCTACAGTGTCATCGATTGCATTCATAGAAATGGAAATAGTTGTCATATTGTATTTCTGAGCTGTGAATTGACATGTAGAGTGAAATTTTTGTAAGTGTGTGTGTGTATGCCGAGACTCACATTATCTATTTTCATTTGGTATCCACCTAGGCCTCTAATGTACCAATTCTAGAGCCTGGAATGATATTTGGTAGTCTGTAAAATATAACATAAATGCAGGGTCTTTCCTTTAATATATAATAATTGAAACGTGTCGGAAGTGAGAAATAGTCTTTCAGACATCAGGACTGCCAATCATTTTCAGTCAGATTTTCTGTCAGTTCTGAAGATTTTCAACCAAAAAAAATAAATGATAAAACCAACATAACTACATGTCGTTTCTGTGTCGTACAGTAACCAATCACACTTTTCTTTCCATTTTTCTGAGAAGGGCCTCTCTGTTTTTAAGACTCGTATGCTTTTTTAATTTTTTTTCATCCTTCCTTTCTTTGTCATCAGAGACAAGGAGCTTGTGTTTTGCCCTTGTTGGATACTGAATAGGTCTTCTTGGTACTTGTAAACATGTGCAAAAATCCAAATACCAATCTGTTAAATGTCTACAAAAATACGATGAGAATGGCCAGAGTCCTTGTTGGATAATAGGACTGATAGCTATGTGTTTTCAATCGGTCCTTCATTCAAAATGAGCAGCAAGACCACCAGATCACCCATTTTTGACATGTCTGTATTTTTCATGTCATATTTCCAACTCTTTAGGATGAATTGAGCTTAAAGCAAAATATTTAGCAAGCCATATTTTAATCCGTTTTCTATTCAGATCTGAACAGAAACCACTCTTTTTTTTTCATGAGATCCTTTTTTGTGATGGGGAAGGGCTGGTCCTTTCCAAGAATCTCCACACTGTTATTTTCCTTCGATAACTTATATTGAAGGTGAAGATAAAATGGTGCTAGAACCTATTAATGGATGCAAATTACAGAATTGATGCATCTGTGGCTGAGTGGTTAGAGCATCACACTCAAAATCACAAGGCCTTTCACCTCTGGTCGGCACGGGTTCGAATATCGCGCCGATATATGTGCGAAAGTTTGCCAGTTTACTTTCGGAAGGTTGGTGGTCTCTTCCCGGGTACATTGTATCTGAGTTCTCTTCTCCAATAAAAACTGGACGCTACCAGATAACTGAAAAATTGTGGAGTGTGGCGGAAAACATCAATCAATCAAAGCCAGAAATGACAGAGTCATTAAGTTTCTATCGCACACGCCTTTTGGGCAAGTAAATTCAATCTTTTACTTGTCCAAATGAAAAATTTTGTCTGAAAATTTTCAACTCAAATTCATTTTGGATGCTTAAGGTTTTATTTGTTTAATACAATAAACATGTCAAAAGTAAAAAAAAAAAAATGTTTTTATTCAATAACTCAATAAAAATGTGCAAGAATGTTATCACTTCGATAAGTTGTATACTGGTAAAAAAAAGAAAGAAAAAAAAGAATAAAGTGTTGGCGAAATTGCTGCATTTGACACAAGGTAAATACCATACCTTTGTCTGTCAACTAAATCTGCAAATTCAATTGCAACACTGCCTGAGTCTGATGTTTTCTTATCAATTCATATTTCTTTTTATTCTCAACATTGTCTTTTCTTTCATCATCATCTTTCTGACTATTTTCCACACTTAATACTATTTAAAAAGATACAGATAGAGAAAAAAAAATATGGAGTCAGACTTAATGGTTATTTTTGTTTTCTGTATGTGTGTTTAATATTTATTAGGTGTAACACATGTGAGATAATCACTTTCCTACTGAAATAATAACTTGGCTGCTCAGGCAAGTGTGTATTGAATTTCACTTGTTGGAACCAAGCAAATTAGTCATTGAAATTTTGGTCACCACATGGGCAACCAGATTATGGAATTTGGTAGTCCAGAGAGGGAAAAAAGGTGTCATTGGCAACTGGGGACTGCTAAATTCAGTCTCTGGTGTGTGTGTCGTGTAGAATATGTGAGTGTTATGTAATGTGAACAAGTACTTTTTTGAGTGTTTATCAATTTATATCTATAAATAGTGTTGTATAATCTTACTATACTTGAGGGTGGAGTGAAATGGCTTGAATTATTATTTGCTGATAGCAGACTGCACTGTAATTTTAGTAGATTACATTGGTGTGGCATGAGGTTTAACATTTATATACATGTATATATGTAAATTCTTTAAAAGAACTAAATATGCTTAAGATAGATGTATATATAACATACATTTAACACTTTTGTAGGAATGCAGTTGTTAACCATGTGTAGTGTATTAAATCACATATATTTGTTTTGACAGGTGCTGAGCCAGGAAAATGTCGAACGGTACAGCACATATGAATGGACCTAGTACTGGGAAATATATAGATACCATAGGTAATTCTACATGATACTGAACCTAGTATATGCATGCATGTAACTTAGATCTGTAATCCATCCACACTATCTAGACAGTTTGGGTGGCAAGATGCGAATGTGTTCTGAATGTCTTTTAAATCTTTTGAGCAGCAGACATACTCTGGCCAAACTGTGAAGTTATGTACTTTTGCATATTGCATTCCAATAGATGTAACCAAGCACTGAACAAATTTTGTTAATTTCATGATTAACTGTCACCAAATAAGTTGTCATCAGGCTTTAAACAGTTGAAACTGAGTAGATGTTTCAGACCATAAAACAGAATGTGGTCTTGTATGAATTTCTGTGTACATTTTTTAGATCTATACATACACTGTACAACTATTTCACTTTTAAATGCTCTAATGATACTATAATTTGCATTCAACTCAAGTTGGACAGATGAATCAAAAATGACACATTGTCTTTATCTGGGGTATGGCAGGCATTTCATATTGAAGGACAGGTGACAGGTATCAGAGGAAATAAAAGATAAACTCAGGGATCACAGTACTAGTGAACAAGATCTGCTCTAGAACTTGGTAGCTTATGTATTGACCTACTTCATCAGAAAATTTTATTGCTTTAGGATGTTTTTATGAGGGTGTGTGAATCGTAATAAGATATGTTCATGATTTAATTGGAATACTATTTCAATAGGTATCTGTAAAATGATTCCAAACAATGTTTAGAGGAATTTAGAAAATACACTCAAGTAGGTCTAAGACAGTTATAATATGGGCAAGGGGATATATCAGAATGAGAGAAAACTTGCTTTGGATTTGTTTATTAACTAGTTGGAGTATCTACCTCTCCTGTTTCATTCATCATATGCACATAAAAAGATTACTATTATAATACACTGCATTACACTCGAGCTTCAAATGCACAGAGGTAATCTGGGTGTGTTATTTTGAAATGATAGCATCCATCCATGCATTGAGAGCTACTGAAAACCTTGTTTATGTGAAAAGTTAATTTGATATTCCTGATAAGATCTTTATTTCCCAGGCACAAGTCAGTCTGACATCTCTTTATAACTTGACCTTTTGTTAAATACATGCCCTTATTCCAAATCATTTGGTAGCTGTGTTTGATGTGAACCATGTTATTCTGTCACTAAGCACAATTAACATTCATTTTCTGTCTTTTATCCTGAGATGCAACTGGCATTTTTAAAGCCACTCTTAACATGAAGGAAAACTATTCAGCTGTCTCCTTGAATTAGTTAAAAATATGATGTATTACTGCATTTCATTGTTGTGTTTAAAACACTGCAGTAGCATGATTAGGAGTAAAAGGGTGCCATTATTAATTGATTTCTGTACAATCTTTGATCCACCTCAGAGGTACATCTGAGAATCCCTAATGAAGGTTATATTATGTGTGGAATGCTGGCTTGATGTTGTAACACTGATTGCTGATGGTTTGTGACTGTTGTATCTTCTTACCATCTGTTATTACCAGCTCTCAGCTGGAACCTACATTTCATGATCACCTCTGTCTTGTCTGTAATTGGAAAACAGCCCCCTTGAAATACTGTTATAGTGGTGGTTCTTTTTTCCCACCCTGGAAATGAATTTGAAAGATTGACCCTAGATGACATTAAGGCAGCAGGAGTCTTGAATATATCTGTTGTCAGATATTTTATGTCCTCTTGTTTTGGCTTATCACCAGTGTCACACATTTTGTGGAAGCTTATTAGTTGGTCATTGTTGACCAAAGCCTTGTAAAATGCCAAGGATAAGATTACCTGGCCATCAAGGACAAGATCACCTGGATGGTACCTTGTCAGAGGAAGGAAGGTATTGATTTATAATGGGAAGAAGGTGAAGAGATTTCTCAGCATGGGCTGCTGTGGCTTATGCATGTAGAGCCAGTGATTTTTCATGTTGTATGATACATAATCACATCACTGGGGCAATGACACACTGGGGACCTCTATTGAACCCTCAATAACAATACAGAACATTGTGTTACCTTCTGTCAAGATCTGAGTAATATACATATGCACTACTGAGAGGTGGTCACCAAAGATACCATTAATATATAGACAGATGCAAGATTCACAATTTTAAAGAGAAAGAAAACAAAGGTTTTTGTACCGATCTATTTAGGTTGTAACACACAACTACTGGGTTTTGTGAAACACATTATAATATTGAGGAATGATAAATATTTCATACAAAGAGTCAGACTATTGGCTGTTGGTTCAGAGGCAGTGAGGGGTGAAGTGGCGGACTTTGCTATATGATACATAGTTCTGTTGATGGTGCAGAATATTGAATACTCAAACAGTTGGAACTGTTACCCTTTGGTATATCACTCACATGTATAAAGGATGTTAGTAATCAATAAAATCCATATCTCTGTGGAGAAACTGGAAGGCAAATAACCACTCTAGTTTAGGTTAATTAGAAAATTACTATTATAAGCACAGCAGAGAAAATTTTATATGCTATAAATATGGGGAAGAAAATTTGACAATGCCGTATTAATTTGCAAGATTTTATTTCAATTCCGAATTAGGGCATAAATGGGCATAACACTAAATATATATGATTCAATCACAAATATACATGTAGGACAGAGTTCTCAAATATAAATAAATGTTCATATATGTAATTAGCTGCAGAACTGTAGCATTAATGAGTTATGGGTTAATATTTTAGTCTTTGACCATTATAGTCAAAGTCTAAAATATAAAACCATAATGCTACAGTTCTGCAGCTAATATGTAATGGACATGCTCAGCACTGATCATGAATAGGGGGTGTCATATACTGACTGTACACTCAGCTGAAATGGAATCGTGTGTAACACAGTATCTTGTTAGCTATAATATGATACGAAAGGTAGCAAGAGATGGTACTACAGGACAAAATTAATTCAGTACTGAAATATCCACCTCTACGAAAAGCAACATGCACAACACACCTAGTATACCTCACATATCTAAAGTAATTGTTAAATTCAGTGCAAAACACCTTTATTCACAAATTAGTGAAAAACTTAATAAGGCTGTGTATGTAATCTGATGCTGAGGGTAGCAAGAGATGGAGCTATAGGACAGATGGTTTATGTAAAATATCCAATTCTACCCAAAGCAGCATATACAACTACACACACAATACCTTTAACAGAAAGTTTATGTAATACTTATGTTATATGAAAGGGTTGTTAAATTGTGATATATCTCTGTGTAACATAGACATATATGGAAATCAACCAGGTACATTAATCCTTGCCTAATAAGCTCATATAAAAATAAATATAATAGTGTATACAGTGAAAACCATCTAATCTCACACCTGTGCAATATGTTTTATTGGGCATTCCAACCCTTATTTTTCATTCTGAATTTCATATTTTCATTGATTTTTACACTGTATTCTGACACACTGCCAGTGCATGTCGGATTAGACAGGTTTCACTGTAAGGTACACTGTAAATATGTCATCAGAACAGTTTCATATATTAAATTTAATCAGTAGTTCAAAAACAAGTCATTGTGTTACTAAGTAGTTCCAATATATAATGGCTAGGATAGTTGTTTTATTGTGGCATTTATGGGTGACATCTTGAACATGTAGCAATTCACGCCAGGACTTGTTGATGAGGCTCTGACTTAGTGAGTCTATCACATCTTAACAATAAATAAAGACCAAAAAAAACCAAAAAACCAAGAAAAGTGTAAGGTAATCCTATTGTACTTCACTTTCAACCAAATGAGCATTGTTAATAATTAGCATTTATAACTTTCACTATTGTAAAATCAAAAAATACTTTAAAGTTACTTTGCATTTCTAAGTTTCTAAAAATCATTGATCGAACAGATGTGGTCAGAAACAAACGTCTGTATACAATATTTATTCTTAATATTGGATACAATCAATATCTCAGGTATATTTATATGTATTTACTACATGAAATGGGAGAAAATAATTAATGTCTATGAGGATACTGAATCAGAAGTTTACAGTGTGGAAAACATTCTCTAAAGATTATTACTTCTCTTTGTACCAGTTAGAAAATACACAGTGACATAACGTGCACATCAACCCCCATTTCCAACACTTTTATCTCCCTCAAATGCAGATGATGTGTTTGGTGTCCATGAGTAAGTAACATGTTCATGTGTCAGGAACTCAGTTGTCCTGGACTCAAGTACTTATAACCACAGCAATTACAAAGCAAGATTTATGCTCAAATCAATGCATGTACATATATTTATCATTTCAGGATATGTTTCTATTTTTCTGTATAATGTACTTGTAAATGAAAAATGGATTAGTCCTGATTATCTTTAAATGTAAGCTTAGATTTTAAAACAAGTAGATGAAAAAGCTGCATTTATTTGTTTAATGTATTTCAATCGGTCATGGGCAGTTCATGGAAATAAATTTATCAGAAAACACCCATTCATTACAAATTTTGTAGTGATAACAGGATTACTCATTCTAAATGTAGAACACTTTCTTGATTCTGAAATTCAGAGATTTTAACATTAAGTTTCCATTATAATAATCATATTCACCCCTAGTGAATGTTCGTGTCCTACATGTGCCAATTTTCTTGCAGAGCTATGATTCTTGTAGTGTGAGTCATATTTAAGCTATTTAGCTCTTTTGAGCTAAAGACCCAAATGGATCAATTGTTATCAAACATATCTCTATTTGTATGTCCATCTGTATGTCAGACATGAAGTATTCACATTGTCTTTTCTGAGAAAATTGGGTTATTTCAACCAAATTTGGCAAAATTATTTTGAGCAAAAACATGGCAATTTACAGAGTTGTTAACTCATTGGAGAGGGGAGGTAATTTGTAAATAGTGAAAATATGATGGGAACAAATACAAATATAATACATGTTTTTCTCCAGAACCACTAGACCTAGAAAAATTATACTGATATGAAAATTTTATTTTACTTGGTTTGTAGTTAACAGAACTGAATTACCAGTGTGTTGCAAGTGAAAATTTTTAATGATTGTATTGTTGATGACATTTTGAACACATTGTCAAATCTTAAATCATTTAACTCAAAAGAACATTGCTATTAGATTAAATGGTTTTTAAAGTCAGTTGCCATTAAGTAGTAAGACTAAGTTGGGTTGATATATCTTATTAGACCAGTTACCTGATCAGATGTTGAAGTTGTGAGTATAGCAATTCTGAACACTGCCATTTGAAGCAAATGTTGTATGCAAAGAAAGAATAATATAAAACTGACTAGATGGTCAAAAATAAGAAGATTAAAATTGCCAGACTTAATATACTGGTAGTTGTACTGTTTCCTTACAAATTAGACTTAATCATATTTGTCATGTCACCTAGTAAGTAATTCTAATATGATGTCATCATTTACACAATCTTTTTGGTTGTTTTTTTTTGTTTTTGTTTTTTTTTCAATATAGAATTTCCCACCCAAAAAGTTTTCCATATTACATCTGAGAATAGAAATACAAATTGTGTATCATAGCAGTGAGCAGAAGTGTGATTTTAACATAATATATTTTACCTTTTAAAATTGTAAAACTGAGATTTAGTAACAGCCAAAATTGGTATTAACAGATCCAGATGACCCAGAATACCTCAAACAGATGCGACGTCCGGCAGAGGTGAAGGAAGATGTCCGCCAGATGAATGACCGCAGTCGAGTGTCTGTGATCCTCAACAGTGAAGCATTTCGTCGGGAACTAGAAGAGGTTGTAGAGGAACAAATTAAGTCTGGTCCCCACCCTGCTAGTCTTCTGGCCCTCCAACAAATTACAGATCTGTTGCTGCCCCATTCCAGGGGTCAATCTGGGCTTGTAGGCAGGGGGGGTAAGTATCAATTCTCTATTTGTAGTCAGTGGAAATTGTATATCTACCATAGAGTCACCTGAATTAAACAGGTAAAAGATCATTGCTAGTGGAAGCATAAATCTACATGTACATGCATACATTTAAGAAAAGTAAACAGATGAATTTCTCTAGAGACAAGAATGCATGTCATCCAACGTAGTGCTATAAATTTATTTCTTTGCTAATGAACTACATGGTCTTGGTAAATAAGGATTTTGTATGTTAGTGTGGTTGAAAATTTAAAAGCAAACAAAAACATGTTTAGGAAGACAGTCATATCCTGATTTATCATCATGTGACTTTGTTCTTTATTTTTGTGTGAAATCCTTTTAAAATGCATTTTCTTGATATACAAAGTAATGGAGTAATGTAATATTTATTAGATTTATGGACTAATAATAGAAAGTTTGAATAGGGTGTGATTATTGAGTGGTAATAAACAGCCTTTATTAACTAGTTAGTGCTCTTTTAAGAAGATTTAGTTTCCATGGCAACCTAATGACATTTTTTCACCTTAAGTGGAAGACTAATTCCTTGTTTTGTCTGATATTTTATTGATTTTCTCATGAATAATTCATTAGCTCTCAAAATTAGATACTGCACATGTTGGAATGTGTATTTCTATTTGTTTATTGATCTCGGTGAATGAGATTTTTATCAGTGGGCTTAAGGTGCATTAATAAGCTGACAAATTCGTTATGCAGCACCTTCTAAATAAGGGAGGTATCTCTTAGTCATTTAAATTGTTTATTCTGGTGCACAAATTTTTTTTAGGAGGTGATGATTCATTATATTGTGTGTAGGATGGAAACCAAAATATCCTTATTGCTCCCTTTACCTTTGTGGGTGTTTAAAGGCTGAATTTCATTAATCTGAAATTGTCACATGAATGTGAAATGAACAAGATATTATGGCTTGGAGGCATACTTCATCTGAGACTGTCTAAGTAAATGATGAAATTATTTCTAGTGTATAATTGTAAAGATGTAAAAACACTGGAATTCATATAAATTTTAAAAAAATAATAAACATGAACTGAATTTGTCCTAAATTAATTTTTACATAATTTCTAGTACACATAATATGTATTTGTTGCACAGTATTTCACGATGTGAATGATAAGTATCCATACTCATAAGTATCCAATTCATTGGAAAAATTTAAGAACAGTCTCAAAACACACATGTTCTGCAACTTTTATGACTATTTTTAAAGGAAATATTTATGCACGAACTTTCTTAAAAGGAGTATTTTACTTTCTTGGCATTAAAAAAATAAAAAATAAAAAATCTTAATTTCTGTATATATCTTAGTGTAAATACTGTACATATTTAGATATCACATACTATTATGTTTTATTCGTTTTAGTAACAATATTCATACGTATAGTTGTTTTTTACTTCTTATACCCTTGTATTTTATTGTGTTGTAATAGATTTTATTATTCATGTACAACGCCATAGAATATGTATTTCATATATAGTTTTGGCGTTTAATCAAATTAACAAGTTTCAAAGTTTCATACTCTGCAGAAAAAAAGCTTTTATTTCATTGCTAAAGATAACAATTGATAGAGAATATGAATTGGTTTTAAATGCATGGTATCAATATTGTTTTGACGTCACATGTAAACTATTGCCTCGTCCTTTGCAAGGTCCTTTGCAAGGTCCTTTGCTCTTCACTGAAGAGGCCATTTATGTGTATTATTACTTTATATTTGTGTATCATTACATTTTTGTTAATGAAAAAAAGAGGACAAATCTAATAACATGCATTATAACATGGGTTTTATTTCAACAGACAAATAGCTCTTTCTCCCAAATTGATGAGCAATAGTTATTGCAGTATGTTATGATATTCCTATCACTGTCAGATATTGATCAAATTTCTGTACCATTTTTCAGCTGCCCCAGTTATCCCCATCAATGACATAAAAGGAACTGAGAGCCTTGGTTACTCCAAGGGGGAGAAACTCTTGCGATGTAAGCTTGCAGCCTGCTACAGACTTGTGGATCTCTGTGGCTGGGGGCATGGCATCTACAATCACATCAGTGTAAGTGATTTGACAACCATGTTAGTGTATGTAAACAAACATTACAGTAACCCCTACATTTATTTGTTATTGACAACTGGAAATTTCATGCACTAACATAATGACAAATACATGTATCCAGAAACCAGAGGAAGCTAACATTGCATCAGGCAACAAGTACTGATGTATTTCACACTTCTCAAAAGTGATTGATACCAAAAGCTTATTTGAGAATTTTGTCTTGCATCAGTCATCTGCTTATCTCGCTTAATGAAAAGTTTCATAAGATCATAAGATAAGTTCAATTGATTATCTTCACTAGAGAACATTCTCTAGAACTGACAGAGTGTGGTTTTGAAGTTGGCCATTTATGGGAATATATTTTTGCAATATTTAATGTATTTCACTTCATGTACAGGTCAGAATTAACCAAGAACAGGAGCACTTCCTCATTAACCCGTTTGGATTGACTTATGGGGAGATCACTGCTTCTTCATTAGTGAAGGTTGATATGAGGGGAGATGTGATCGAGAAAGGCACAACAACACTAGGCATCAACAAAGCTGGCTTCACACTTCACTCGGCTATCCACCAAGCACGGCCTGACCTCAAATGTGTCATTCATCTCCACACACCATCAGCAGTAGCAGTATGTAATAATTAGATAGCCTAATTACTAGATTTAAAGACGAAGGGACTTGTGTTGTGTTTCAGTGGACATTCATTTTTGCTTAATTTGTGTTGAAAAGTGCTGTTTAATCCAAAACAAACCAAAAAAATAACCAGTCCAGTTGATCTCGTAAAATCAGGAAGTAGGATAACTTGAATGTTTACATTTGTATATTTCAGGTTTCTACATTGAAATGTGGCTTTCTGCCTATGTCCCAGGAATCCCTTATTTGTGGTGAAGTCAGCTACCATGAATATAATGGAATACTAGTCGACCAAGAAGAGAGGGACTCATTACAGCGCCACCTAGGACCAAACAATAAAGTAAGTCAGTATGAAAACCACAATGCAGGCATCTGACATAAATTTCCTACAGCTGAATATGCATAAGGAGGGGTCATTGATACAATATGCAATGTGTCATACTCTACTAGTATCAATTTTATGTTAGCATTTTGGTGAAATAATAGTTATGCAACTTTAAAACAAAAGCCTCAATTTTATTATAAGATGGAGAAAGAATTTTATAGTTAATTATGCTATTGGTCTTCATCCATCACTGTGCATTAAGTTGAACAGTTTTAACTTATTCTTGATGACTGTTCTTGCAATTCTTTTCAGATTTGGTATGAAACATTTATTATGTAAAGTCTTTCATCCAAATGGGCACCTTTGGGGGCATTTGTATATTAAGGTAGCTCATTCCATCGAAATTTATTTAATGCTTGTTAAAATACTTCATATAAAGTATGATTTCAACATCGAAAGAGTGATACAAGCTCTCAATTATTTTATATGAATTTTTTGTAATTTTTGCTGGAATAATAAAATATGTGTTTTGTTTGCAAATTTAGATTTTAGGTCCAAATTTTGTTGTGAATTGATGCATGATATAAATAACTAATAAAACACGCATAAAAGACTCATATGGTCATTCAAATTTTTTAATTAAAAAAAATATTTATGAAAATTGAAATTATTATTTATTAATATTTTTTAAATCTATGAATAAAATCTTCAAGAAATATGTCAATTATGAAAAAAGATATATCATAAATATGTATTTTAAGAAGAAATTGAAACTAAAATGATCAAAATTCAGAAATATTGTGATTTTTCAAATTTGAACCAAACTTGATCAGAATTATAAAAGAGTAGTCATAGAGAACATTGTCCTCAGAAAATGACATTCCCTTGATGTAAAATAGTTTACAAATTAAATGAATTTATAAAGGAAACCAATTTCTTGATTAAAAATGCATAAAATTAGCAAGAATATGATTATTTTAGTAATTTTTATCAATTGTGATCAGTAATTTTTATCAATTGTGATCAGTATCAGTACTTTTTTCTCTGGTTTGGTTAAAATCTAAGAAAAAAAATCACTAAATTTCTGAAGTTTGATCATTTCATTTCAATTTCTTTTTAAAATGCATTTGTATGATAAATCATTTACAAATGGACATGTTTTTTGAAGATTTATCCGTGGTTATAAAAAATATTAATAAATAATGTTTTCAATTTTCTTAATTTTATTTTTTATTTAAAAAATTAGAATGACTGTCTGAATCTTTTAGGTATGTTTATAAGGTATCTATATCGTGCATCAAAATGAAGTTTGGATTTTAAAATATCTTATTGCAAACAAAACACCCTTTTTATCATTCCGGAAAAAAATTACAAAAAATTCATATTAAATATTTGAGAGCTTGTATTACTCTTTCGATGTTGAAGTTGTGCTTCATATGAGGTGCCGTAATGAGCCATTAAATAAATTTTTAGTGTCATGAGCCACCTGAAGAACACAGCTTGTTTTCTGCTGACTTTTAGAATGTAGCTTAGGTATGCAGAACAGGAAAATTACAATAGACTGTTAACTAATACTCAGGTGACCGAAAAGACATATGGGCCACATGTTTATATATGCATAAATATTTTTTCACAGATCATGTTTCTCAGAAATCATGGAGTTGTTGCCTGTGGTACAACAATAGAAGAAGCCTATCACTACGCATTTAATGTCATGGCAGCTTGCGAATCACAGGTTTGTTCATTTAGAATTGGACAAGTGATTAACAGAAGTTATACGACTTCCAGTCAAATTCACATTGGATTAAATTTTGCAAAGTTTTACAGTAGGTAATTTTGAACAAGAAATTATTTCTGGATGGAAATCACATTTTGTTCATGTTACAGTCAAGTTGAAATATTCAAACTTGGAAGAATGAAACAGAAATTATAAAATTAGCTTTTATTTGGAAGATTAAAGCTCTGCCGGCTGGTCTAGACAACATAATTTTGGTTGATGAAGAGGTTCGACAGAAGACATTCGCTGTTGGAAGTCAGGGTGGAGGAGGAGTGGATACAAGTGGGAGGAAGTGGAAGCCAGGAGAACTGGAATTTGAGGCACTCATGAGGCAGCTAGATAATGCTGTAAGGACAATTATTTAATTAAACAGCGTCAAGGTACTCCTGAAGCTGTTAGCAAATACTGACGAACAGATCTTTAATAAAGCGATACTGAGAAACACTCAAATCATTTAGTTACTATTATATTGAAACAGTGGACAGTTTGTTGTGGGAAGCACATTTTACATCCTGGTGATATAAGAAAATTTTGCATTCTTAATCAAATTCCAAAATAAAAATTGAGTTTCCAATTTTTTGTCTGTGCAGGGTTTTAGGACTGGTTTTGTATACAGACAACCAATCATCAAGGCGGAGTCCAAGCGAGAGAGATGTAATGATGATGTAGAAATCCCACCAACCTCCAGTTCATTTACATATGTGTTTGATGGGGATTACGAACACTCCAAATACATGTAAGTCACACAAAAGTCAAGGTATTAATTAGATAGTACAGGTCAACTTTAAAATTACATTTGTCAAGACATACAAAAGGATTATTTACTAATGTTTTTTGTTTCAAGGTCTCCAATTAAAGTTGCCATTGAAAGACAAAAGCAGCACTATAAAGCAGGGTGGTTAAATTCTCCCAATACTTATGTCAAAAAAGAATTGGAAGAAACTGGAACAGCTAACCCCAAAAAGATAACTAAGGTAAAACAGATATTGCCATATTAATATCCTGACACTGAATAAACTTATAAAACTTATAATTGGACTGTAGTATGTCCAGAAATGAAGACATATATGAACCATAGGTCATAATATTTCATGGGTTTGAATTTACTATTAAAGAGTAGAGGTATAGAACTCTAAATAAAGGGCACCCAAGTTTGCCATGAAAAATCAGTAAACCAAACGGTATAAAATTCTACTCTGTATTCTAATATGATCACATATAACCAATCTACATTATTACCAAAGTTGATAATAAAATTTCATATACTTCCCAAGATAGGCAGAAATGAATTCAGAAAATTTTTGGTCGAGTTTTAGCTGGGCACTGGCATAGTATGACTAAACAGAATGTTTGTGCATTGCAACAAGCAGTTGCAAAAAATGTACAACATTAGATATCATTTAAGTTAATTTGTTACCTCAATTCATAAAATGAAGTCCATTATAGCTCCAAGTGACTGAAAACTGTAAAACCATCTGCACTTTCACTTATTACAGCAATTTTGACCAGTGCCACTAAATACCCAAATTACTACATTATCATAAATTGTCGAACACTTTTGTTGATGTGATTTGGATAAAAATAGACATAATAAGAGCTGTGTATATTTACAATGACATGTTACTAGCATAATTTGTGTACTATAATAAATTATTATTCATCAAAATTAATATTTGAGACTCTAAATCGTTTTGGGTCCTTAATATCCTTTTTGGGTAGTTATTGACACTGGTCAAAATGGCTGTGAGAAGTGAAGCCTTTGGCCAGTCATGAGTGTGCTAATTATGACTCCTGACTGATTGAGACACCTCTTGATGTTGAATGTTTTTGTTTCAGTGGGTACAAGATGGTTCACCATCTAAATCAGGCACGCCCATCAAGGTGGATAACCCCAACCAGTTTGCACCACAGGGAGAAGATCCAAAGGAATTCAAGAAAAAACAGAAAGATGTAAGTATGATATAATCAATTGTAAGATTGTGGTACCCAGTGTGTGTGTGTGTGTAATATTTCATATATTTAATGATCATGACCTCAAGATATTCCATGTTCATTTTGGGGTAGAAAATCAAAGGTGATAAATGTTGAAATTCTTTGTGAATGAAATGATTTATGGTACAAGAAAAACAGAAATTGGTGTTCATATTTGAAATTTTACAAATATTTACCTTAAATTCTGTTGTTTAATTAGAAACATTGAATACTTTAATAATTCTCAGATAAGGAAAGATTATTATGAAGATAAGGTGACAGCTGGGCCACAGTCCCGAGTTCTGGAGGGCATGACCTGGGAAGAGGCCCAGAAACTGCAGGTCAGTATCACACAATACACCAAGTTCCATAATTCATTGGCTATCCCAGAATTCATTGGCTGTCAAATGGACTATTTCAAAAATGCATGAATCTAGCAAACTTTTCATGCAATTATGTGTTTAAAAATGCTTTCATTTGCTTTCAGTGTCTATAACACACAAAAAAAAGGTTGTGCAGCAAAGAATTTTGTATTTACTTCTAGTTGTTGGATGATGTGTGACTGATTTTTCAATAAGATAAAAAATAAAGAATTGCAGACATTAAGAATGAGATGTAAATTTTGAAACTTGTAAATTTGTTATTCTAGATGTAGTAATTTTGTATCCCACTTGGACTTCCTGCCTTATTGAATGTTCTGTGTAATGCCTGAATTATCTTGAGCTTTGAATTTTGTTATGCATTTGATATGGAATTTATATTTTCAGCTTTTGATTTTGTGATGTGAGTTGATTTGCTTTTTTGTTTTTTCTCACTATAGGCGGAAGGCAAACTAGTAAGTTCTCATTTACTCCATCTCTAACTTTCATATTACATGTACTAATATAACAATCATTATCTGCGTGTGTGTAATTTATTGTAATAGTCATAATTTTTTGTAGTAGGACTGTAGATTCGGTTTTATTCTATAGGCTTTTATTTTTGTGCAGTTTTGCAAGATTATGAAAATATCAAAAAACTCAAACAATTTCAGATCTACAGTATTTTGTTTCTGTAAAGATCTTTTACTTTATAATACAGGGGAAATATGTACCACCAAACTAAATTTTGAATATTATTAAAGTTGAATGATTTTCACTGGTCAACATTGTTGACTGCTGATAGATATGATACAGAGTGGAAAGGGGGAATGGGACAGAAAGTAGTGTTTTATTTGATATTGTAAATATTGATAAAGTGGAGAAAATATTTTATAGAACATATAACTCTAAATCGCAATAGAATTGTAGTAGATAAAGACAAACGATTTATTTTTTCAAAAATTAAGAATGTAATGATTTTCATTGATATTTTGTAATCTTATCCTGTTTTGTTCTAAGGCTGGAAAATATGAGGTATGATCTAACTGGTGCAGCTTAATTTTTTTTATATATTGGCTCAAATGAGAGACTAACACACAAACATTTTAAGCTTTGTTACTATTACACAAATACCAATTTACAACAACCACAGAGACACACACGAATCCATCACTGAGACTGAGTGCAAGTGAGACAACAATAGCGAAAAATTATTTGACTTATAAAAGATAGGAAATTAGATTATAAATTTTTAAGAAATGCCTTTCAGATTTTGAAAGAATATTATATGAGATGATATATACCCTTTGTGTTTCATGAAATATATACCATGTTTGAATTGGATTGAGGAATATGTCATGTAATATACTTTCATAAGCTGAAAAGAGTTCATATATTTTACATCTAATCATTGTAATTGCGTTTTGATAATAAACCCATGTTGTACTAAATTAGATCAATTGTATTCATAAGCAGTGACTATTTCAAAAATTGAAAATCTTCAGTTTCAGTTAGTACAAATGTTAAGGGGAAAGTGGAGTGAATATAAATATTAGAATCTTATGATACAGTCTACACTAGAAAATTACATAATCAGATTTATGAAGTAGAAATTGCTTTGGTTGCTTTTCTTTGTGTGAGTTGAAAAATAATTCTGGTTGCTTTACCACACTGTACTATACCAGTGTTATTTTTCTCAAACTTTCAAAGCTATACATGATAGTTTAGATTAAGGATATTAATTAATAACAGGGTTTGACACTAATGGTAGACCATGAACAGTAAACACGGTCAGACCAATATTTTTTGAAGAAACCTTCTTTTTTTTCCCATTTTTGTTGTTAAACATTAAAAATATAACTAAAGTTGACAACCAAAGTTTGGTCCTTAATGCAGGGATAAGAGCAACTCTGGTATGTTTATGTTTACAAACTAATGGAATGTTAATTTTGTAACTTAAAGCATCATAATTTTGCACAGACACAAATTTAAACACCTTGCCTAAAGAATACTTGAAATGTGATGTATGTCATAAACTTACATTGATAACCATACATTTTCAAAACTTGGTAAACAATAACAATTCAATTTTTGTTTACATAACAAATAATAAACTCTCTTATTATGAGCTTCTGTCATTATGATAATTGAAATTTTTTATTTGTAAAACCCTTTAAACTCTTTAGACAGTAGATTTTGATCATTAAAAGTAAAAAAAAATACCCCCAAAATAATGGGGAAGATCAGTCTCTTTAAACCATTATTCTGTGCACAAGTGAATTATTTCAACATGTAAGAGAAAAATTCTCATTTACTCATTAAAACAACTTATAGTTACCCATAAATTGTCCAAAATTGCAGGATTTGATTTCTGTTTTTAAATGTCTAGAGGTGACCAAGGTTCCACACTCGCCCGTACATGCTTCATGACTCTAGCTAGTGTTACAGATATAGAGCTAGTAAATTATTTACTTTATTAGTCCTACCTTACAGAAAGTTAAAAATTAGTGTCAAACTCTGAAAAAGGGAGTATTTTGAGGGCTAATAAACATTTGGATGATTTGTAAGGGGAAAAGCAAACCTCAGTGCAAAATAACACAGCACACACTACACAGGTTCTGCACTAATATAGGGTTATGGCTATTACCCTAGCTATCCCAATAGTTCATGAAAACCATACCCAATTCTTCTGGGCATTATCCTCTGCCTTTACTTAAAGATACCATCCTATGCCCATCACTTTTATCCCATGTCAGATGAATATTAAGAATATGTGTAGAATGTATGTGTCTCTGAGATTAAGGAGTGGGGGCATATCGTTATCTGTCTGTCAGTATATCTGTTCAGATCTTGAATTCTGGTCATTATTTTTTAATTGCACAAGATATGAACTTCATAATTGATCAACCTGAATAGTCAAGCAGTTGTATATTTCAAGGTCAGATTTGCCACATTACGACTTCTTCAGCTCTGAAGCAGTGTTTCACATAATACACCTAGTTATATGCCCCTTATTTTGGTGTAGTCTTTCCAGTACATCTGTTCCATTAGCTTTTTTATGTCCAGGTCATGTCTTTCAAACTATGAGGCCTAGGACTATCAAACTTGTCACAAACCAAAAATAGTTCACTGTGGCATCATTATGTAATTTTATGGCTATACATACTCAAACCATGTCTAAATCATGTTTTTCACACTTAGGTTTTGTACCATCAAACTTGGTCAGTTGATGCATTTTGGGGAAGGTGTGAACTGTGTGGTCTTTTGAAATTCATGATTATATATAGGCACTTTGTTTCCAGAGCATATCTTTCACACTGAGGCTCAGGACTATCAAACCTGGTCAGTTGATGCATTTTGGGGGAAAGTATGTCATGACACAAATAAAGGTCACTGTGGCCTCCTCCTGAAATTTTATGGCAACACATTCTCAAATCATGTCCAGATCACATCTTAAACACTGTGAGTCTAAAGCCATCTGATTTGGTCAGTTGATGCATCTTGGTGAGGAGGTATGTCACAAACCAGAAAGGTGTTACATACTCAAACTGTGTCCAGATCATATCTTGAACACTGAGGCC
Source organism: Ostrea denselamellosa (assembly GCA_024699665.1). NCBI lineage: Eukaryota > Metazoa > Mollusca > Bivalvia > Ostreida > Ostreidae > Ostrea > Ostrea denselamellosa. The sequence continues at coordinate 497,207 of JAMZEH010000052.1, forward strand.
AAGGACCTTCAAATTTGATTAGTTAATGTATCATGGAGGAAAAGTGTGTCATAGCCCAAAAGTAGGTCACTGTGACATCATTTTAGAATAGCAATTGACAGCATCACTCTTGTGGAAGCATGCAGACATACATACACATCATGTACATGTAGTTTGCAGACAGGTGTATCATGTACCCAAGCGGTGCACTTTATTTAGGATAGACTGCAGAAGTGAACTTAAATTAAGATTACTTTTCTTTACAGTAGATAGTATTTTTCTTGATTTTTAATTCTTTGTCTAGGTTGATAGTTTTGATGAGCTGATTTTGTTTAGAACAGATTTTTTTCCCACTGTTAGCTGTTCAGCTTTCGTGGGTCCTAGCCTGAAGTGAAAGTTCTGATCAAAGTGTTTGCATTGCCTGTTTGTCAATCTATCTCTCTGTCTGGCACTACCTTCTCATGTGCAGAAGGGCTTTATGCCAGAAATTGAAATTTATTTTTCTAGTGGTTTATAAGTAGTGTTCACGATTCATGAGAATGAATTAGCTTTGTGAAAAATTAATTCTCTTGAACAATAACTGCATGACTGAAGTCGTCAAAAGTGTCATAATTGTTCCTCAAGCTGTTCTGACAGTCTCATTATTAGTTGGAAAATCAAAATTTCAGAATGATCACCATGGCTTTGGATTGACTTTATTAATAGACAAAATTTACTAGGCCAAAATAGTACTGTTACACCACAGTGACTGCACTTTACTAAACAGAAAGGAATCAGTTTCAAAGGTGGCTTCTTTGACTTTTAAATTGAATGCGATAAAAATTTGTCTTTTCCAGAACAGGTTCAACTGAAATCATGAAAGTTGGTCATACATTCCTCTAACTGCACTCAAAACATGTTGCTGGTTTTATTTTGATATTCTTGAAGCCCCATTTAAAGATAATACTCATAAATAAAATGGATAAGGATCAGTGACTTTACATTGAATAATGAAATTAATGTTAATTCATGAGATAAATTCTCTGATGAATTCTGCTGTATCTTGGGTGAGTAATGTGGCCCTTGGTCTTTCTCACATTTGATGTTGTTTTTGTCAGCATAGATGTTGTGTGGATTATAATGATACGGTGTATTTTTTTCTTTCCAATATTTTTAGTACATTATACATTTTTTTTTTCAAACATACATACATATAATTATAATGTTGATATGTATCGCATGCTGTGCTCTTTCCTTTGTTATGTGATCATGTACAATATGTTTTGGTACAGGATGGTACACTAAGTATGGCTGGAGACAGTGTGATTGTGATTGGGGCAGCCTCCAAAGGCATCATACAACGTGACCAGCAACACAATGTACAAGTCTACAAATCACAGTATCAAGCCAATCCCTTTGAAAACATGACCCAGGACGAAATTGAACGGTACAGAGTTGAGGTAGAGAAGAAGTCCAAAGGGGAACCAGGTAAGAGGAGAACCATGGCATGCCCAAATTATGAAGTGTACTAGATTTGTGGTTTCACTTGTGTTAAAGTACAATATATTCAAAGATAAATTGAATATCGGAGAGACTGTACAGTTAACTCGAGAATTATCACCACTCAATTCATCCCCATTTTCGTTATAATGCCATATTTTTCTAAGAACACTTTTCCTATTGCTTAAAATTCTCGTTAAAACTCCACATTCGCTATTGCCATTTGCCACAGTGTTTTTATTACAAAAGTCCATTTGAAAGTGTTTATTATCTTGATAAACTGCCACGGGTGCACATGGTCAGTGAGACGGTAAATTGGTCATTATTGATCTCCAGCATATACCTGGGCAAAATGACCCCTGTAATTGTAGTATCAAATAAATGAGAAAAATTGTAATCTTGTTTTTACATCATAGAAAAATATTTCATTTTAGATATTGATTCTCCATGAATCAGAGGTTTCTGTTACATTTCGAAGAAAATAATCAAATTATTATGTACCACACAAATTATCCAAAATGTACACAACAGGAAATGTCAATCATTTTACTGTTTTATGGAAAAAGTCCATAAAAAATAGGACAATGGGTGATATTTTGACTGCAAAGGATGAAATTGTTTTTCAACCCTGGTCCAGTTAATGATGGCTCGCATGCCAGGAAATGGCCAGTGCGCTAAATTCTGACACTGGACAAGCTTTTGAATAACTGAGAACATGCAATGTATATATTTTTTGCATGTGTATTGTTTTAAGATGACGCCTTATTATTGATAAACTATTTTAATCAGGTTAGAAAATTTGAAAATAATTTCTGAGATATTTCTACATTTAATTTATAATTACATAAATATTGTAAGTAAAGGAAAGATAATTTTTACACATACAAGAATTGTAATGCTTTATCCTGAAGATGGTGGAAATTCCAATTCATTGCCAAATTTGTTATGATGCCATAAATTCAAAAGAACAAAAGGTGGTGGTTTATTGAGAGTTGACTGTATACAGATTTGAAAACAAGAATTTGTGCTAAGCAAATCTGTTTGAAGAATTGTGATCTATGAATCCATTTCTACAGAAAGATTAGAAAATACATTTTCCTTAGGAATAATACATAAAACCTTCCACTGATATTTCTTCTGGTAAAAAATTTTTGGTAGGTATTCCAAAACTATATCAGTAAGTTATTGATTAAATGATTCAGAGGAGGCCCCAGCTGAGGAATCTTTAGAACCAGGGCCTGATGGGAAACTAATCTCAACAGAGGAGCGAATGCAGATAATCCAACAACAACAGGTACCAGAGACAACACCAGAGAAGAAGGCTGCAGTAGAAGGTACAGTAAGCTTCCACCTTGCAACATGGCATATCCCTAGCAGTCTGGGAGTGCATGTAGTTAGGAAAGTCTCCTTAAAGCTTCTTTATCTCAATGTTGTTGTCTGAAAGAAAACAAGCACCTGTTGTCAACAAATTTTCCCTGATAAGGGGTTCCTTCAAATGTTTTTTTTTTTTTTTTAAAAACAAAACAAAATTAGATCTTACAGGAAATTGTCAGTGAAAATCATGTGTTGATAATAGGATAATAAATGTCCTTGGTATGGCTGAGGGTGCATGGTATGTTTCAAGTCTGTCGTATTGAATTGTTGGAAACCCTGTAGATTGATAATTCCTAGATGCTTGCTTTCACACCATACTGTGCATAGATACTGGTACCTGAATAGTTATAGAAAAAGACTCTATTGAACTTTCAGTTTATTATCAGGGTCTGGGTTCAAATTCAGGATTATTTTTGAAAATTTTAATCAATTTAATTTTGATATTACAGCTGTATTGCTATATCAGATATACTGTACATTTTCTGTGATTAAACACCATACTATCTATATGATCCATTTAGAGTGGCATGGGTAAGTTAATGAAATGTATATAACAGGAAAATAGCAATAGATTGTGTACATAGTGTAGTGAGTCATTGTCCCATGGGGACCAGCTACTTCCAGTGAATAAATGATATTTTTCAACAGATGTAAAGATTTGGCTTTTCTTACCACTAATGCAAGTCATTTATAAATGACAAGCTAATCTAAGGTAATATCTTAGATAGGACAAATAATATCTTGCATTGTATATACAACACAAAATGATGATATAATCTTAAGATAAATTTTCAGTAAATTGCATTTTAAATAGAAGCTTGTTTGCACTGCATCACTTAATGCATTGTTGTGCTGCATTCTCACACAGGTTGTTATAAGGGTCAGAGCACAGATTAAGATTTGTAATACATTGTGAAATCCTTTACTGTAATACCCATCTCCTAAATTACCAGCTCATTAATCTGTTATCTGTCAACACAAAGTTTGCAGGTGATTAGGAAGAAATACAGAAAATTCTTTTTTTTTTTTTTTTTTTAAAATCACTTTGTAAATTTCTTTCCATGTTTAGAGGTGTTGCAAAACACTTTTTATTTTCTTCTTGTGCATTCTGTTTTGTTAAAATGTAAAATAAGTTTCGTGTGTATTGTGCAACATGTAAAGAGGTATGTTTGTAACAAATGGTGTAATTGAAGATTTGGGGGTTTATTGTTTTTGGTCTGTCCACAAAAAAATTAACCTTGGCCACAAAGATTACAAAGTTTTAATGTCATTCAACTTCAATAAATTAAAACAGTGGAGATTATTTTGGTATGCACTGATAGTTTAAAACCTCCTATCATTATAGTTAATATGTAGAAAATTCAAAACAACTTGACCTGTTATAATCTTCAAATTAACAGAATGGAATTTTGCCATTCATGAACATACTTCTTTTTGTATAAAATAGATAGAAAATAAACAGAACTGCAGATTTGCTGTGTTGACAATGTATTGCTTTTGTAGTGTGTGTGTGTGATTGATGGGATTTGGTATACTACAAACAAAAATACCAGAATCATATACAGATTTTTGTACTGCTCTCTGTCAATTTTGTCCAAAGAGAATGTTGTAGATGAGAATTCTCATGTGAAGTAATAATGTCTGACTGAGTTGTAATATCCAATCTCTGAAGCAGTACAAAGATTTGTGATGCATGAAGCCTTAGGTAGCGGTGTATATCCTGGCATGTTTTATTGTTGTGTAGTTAAACATGAAGTAGAACCATCCAAACCGGCAGCTGATGATGATGACGATGTTTTTGTTGATGATTCATCAGTACCTATATCTCCTACCACTAATGATTCATCCAAAGGTTTGTAGATATTAGTTCTCCAAGAACACGTCTCAGAGGCCCTCCCCCCCCTTTTTTTTTTAATTTGAAATTCAGTACATACATTCCTTTCACAGCATTGTACCAGTGAATATTCCTCCCTAGCTCAGCACATTTAATTGTCATCTTTTCTAATAGTATGTTAAAATTCTCATGAAAATTTGAAAGAATGATTTTGTGTTGACAGGAGTGGTAGTGAAGAATTTCTTCTAATTTGCTTGAAAAAAGAGAGATTTGATACTGAAATTTTCTTCTTTTTTTCCAAAAAGTATGATATAGTAATAAATATTACAACTTTACCTTGTACCAGTTTCTGTAGATTTAATTAATTTGACAGTGTTCTGTGATTTAGACTCTCTACTAAGTTCAAACTATTCTGTGTATCTTCCACTATTTGTGTATATCATATATATGATGTTTATTTTTAACATTCAGATGCCTTTATTTACACTAAACGGCTTTGCATGCTTTAATACTTTGTATGTTAGAATGCCATTATTTTCTGCTTTCTAGTTACCAGAAATAAACGCTACTCTCAGAGCTCTCGTGGTTCATCACGAGAGACCAATGTGGACGACATACTCGACTCTTACAGGAGCCCCAGCAATAACAAGGGTTTGTGTCAGAACTTCTTGTGGTTGATGGTTCCTGACTTGTCATTAATATGAATGTTCACCAAAGTGTGATGACTAGACAAGATTTATTTCATTCCTCTCATTTTCATGTTGTTCTTAGAAATCAATTAATTTATTTGAAATAACAGAGGGCTTGTCTGATCATGACTTCTTGGTGCTCTCTGTAGTAGGAGTAGAAAAAATAACATAGAGGGGACTTACCTCAGAAATTGCAATCTCATGACCTTTCATATTTGCACAATTTTTACACAGAGTATGTTTGAGTTCCAGTTTGTGTACACTTCTTACATATTTTGCATTTGCACATTTGATTTTCTCTGAATTGTTGAACACTGATTCTTGCATATTGTGTAAATTTCATCAAGAAATGGCTGCGCAAACATCTTGTTACAATCACTGTTGCATGATGGGTAAAAACAAGTAACCCAGATAATGCAGTCATTTGTTGACATTGTATGTTGTAATCTGTATTAATACAATTTGACTGTATGTTGTATCTCTGTTTTGCTTTGCATGTAAACAGAATCTGAAGAGCCTAAGTCGTCACAATTACAGCGCTCTGAGTCCACTCGAGAGCCACCTCGTAGCCCAGAATGTAAGCAGCTGACCCGTCCTTTATTTAATTCACATGAGTTAAACAAGAAAATTAAAAGTCTCAATGATATTTTGTTGGAAATGTTTTGAAAATTAAATTCTGAGTTAGCAGTACAATGTTATTTTGTGTAAAATTAATTTGTGATTATCAAAACCTGTAAATCACATATTTATTTGAATAATTGTTCTGCTCAGTGATTGATGAGTTAAAACAGAAGAATTTTGAGCGGTCTAAATCAGACCGCTGGGCCCGTGGTAAGTGTTTAGCCACGCTCTTACAGATTTCAGCATGCTTTGCACTGACACTGATAGATATCACTCATATCTAATAACGATGCTGTTCGTGTTTCTTGTCTAACAGAAAGGACCATGCTAGATATTAATGAAATAAAGTGGTCTCAGTTTTCAATTTTATCATCTTATTAAATTTCTAATTCAGTTGAGCTATGATGGGAGGTTCATTTATTTTTAACAAGTAAATTATGTGATACAGTTCAAATTATGCAGATAATAAAAACAAAAATATGTTCATTAATGCTTACAGTAAATTTATAAAATATGTATTGTAATCAAATATTTGGGTCATTAAATATATAAATAATCTTGGAATTATTTTTATTACAACACAAGTATAGTGCTTATATGATAAGCAATAAGTAGCTTAATGCTTCAGTATATGAAATATTTGTTGGCATTTTAAGGTTTGAGTAGATGCTATATCATTTGGTATTTTTTTTTTTTTTTTACTTTTCCCATGGGCATTCTGCATTCAAATGGGAATTAAAAAGCATGTTTAATTACTAATTTGAATATTGATTTTCTGATTTAGAAAAGAAAATGAATAAAACTAATGGATAATAGATAAGTTAAATTCTGTGTAATTCTGTTTTGATGTATAGTTTAACTTTCCTTTATGAAATATTTTCTGTGGTTGATATCTGTAGATCACAAAATCAATGGTGATGAGAAGCCAGGATCTCCATCCAAATCTGACACGCTGAAGTCAACAGACAGTGCTAGTGGAGGGGAAACTTTAGAGGATCACAGCAGTAAAGAGGTCAGCTTCAATTTAGTGAAGTACACTATGTGGGCAAAATCAATTGTATTAAACATACTGTTGAAGTACACTATGTGGGCAAAATTGATTGTATTAAACATACTGTTGAATTACGCTATGTGGGCAAAATCAATTGTATTAAACATACTGTTGAAGTACACCATGTGGGCAAAATCAATTGTATTAAACATACTGTTGAAGTACACCATGTGGGCAAAATCAATTGTATTAAACATACTGTTGAAGTACACTATGTGGGCAAAATCGATTGCATTAAACATGCTGTTGAAGTACACCATGTGGGCAAAATCAATTGCATTAAACATACACCACTTGGTGATGTAAACCAATTTTGGACATTAAAAATGACACTTTATTACTTGTCACATGTAAAAAGAATTTTTTTTTACTTGTTTAAACATATAAAGATTGTTGCATTAACACCTATTAAAAAATTTCATTAATTTTCCATCATAAAACTGCGTTTTTTACAGGGATCTCCAACTAAAGATATACCATCACCAACCAAGGACAAAAAGAAGAAAAAGAACAAGTTCAGAATGCCATCTTTCTCAAAGTCGAAAAAGAAGGAAAGTAAAGAAAGCACCATTTAAATATCCCTTGATGCCCGACATGGACGTTCATCCTTCCACACTGTTTTATTCAGAGGTTTCGTGCAGTGGTGCATACTGGGTTAAACCTAGACAGCAGAAGCTTGCCAGTTGAACAATTTGCTTATCATTCATATTGACAGTGTGTGATTTGTTACACAGGTATATGAATGCAAAGAAATCCTGCTTTACCCATTTTGAACACAATTGCAAAATGTAGTACTACTGCTGAAAAGACCACCAGTACCAGCAATACTTTGTTTTTGCACTCATGGACTATTTGGTTTCACTGCAAAGTTTATTCAAATAAGTGAAGATGTTGTGCCTTTGACAGCATGTGAAATTATTCTAAGCTTCCGTGGAGGAAATGTGCTTGAGCTATATTTTTCTTTTCACTCCAAGTTTCGATGTTCGATAAGTAATTCAGGAGAAGAGAGCAGGATTGTTGTTTGCTTGTTTTGCCATAGAAACAGTGCGGGAGGGTGACAGTTGTTGGGCAGTGTCTATGTTGGTTTAGCCATTCTCTAATTCTTCTGTATGTTTATGCAAGTCTGTGCTTATCTTCTCCTTCCGAGCTTTTTTCGAGGAAGCATATTTCACACTTATGATTGCAATATTGCATGCTACTGTAATATTTTTTTTTTCTTAATAACCAAATAGTTATTTGTTTAATGATTGAACTTATTCACAGATATAACCATTGCCTAGAGAAGGATAATATATATGTACAATGTTAGGAATGGAAATAGAAATTCATACAATGGATTGTACATTTGTCATATTTAACTTACAAGAGAAATGTCTCGTCTTAATGTCCTAGATCTGACTGTTTGTTGCTGGCTCACAGAGGCTGTGTCTGCTCATTTTATCTACATAGATTGTACCATTATGTAGGGGTGTTCTGTAGAGGAGATGTAGTGGAAGTCTTCCCACAGAACAGCTACTCAAATGGAGGAAACATTTTTAAAAACATTTATTGATGTACATTTTTACAGTTTTTGTTGATCGAGTCTTTAGTATAGAGTTGTCCTAGCTATATGCTTTGAGTGTTGTGCAATTTTATGGGAAAATCTTATTTTCACCATTGTGTTCTCAAGATACTGCAATAGATGTAGGTTGTAGGTCGTCTTTGGTGCAAATCCCTTTTCTCCCAACCAAGGGCATGTTGGGAATAGCACTATCAGATTACATAAAAACAGAGCATAGCATTTGAAAGTCTAAAGTCCAAGGAAAATAAGTACATGTATACAAGTCCCAGAGTGTGATGTAATTGCTCAAAATATGAACTTATAATTTTTGTGTTTTTTGAGAAGTTACTATATATATAATATTGACAAGAGCTAAATGAGTTTTTATTTCCACTGATAATTGGGGCATTAAAATAAAAATCATATCAGATGTTAATATTTGTACACAAAAGTTATGACAGCAAGAAGTAAATACTAGCCATTGCTTATTCAATTTCACTGGATATTGTCTTTTTGTTTTGTACTTGTGAAGCACAGAGCAATTGCAGTAGAAATGTACATGTTTGGTTTGGTATGTATTTCTTGTGTCTGCTCAAATACTATCGGTGTGGCATGCAATATGTCAAAATATTTTCAGCCTTTTTTGCAAAGTGAAAGTTACAATATTTTTGCCCTAAGTAAAACGTGCATAAAGTTTCAAACTGGAAGGTATCCATTGGATCTGTTTGTTTATTTCATTGCAGTGTATTGCAGGAAGAATATTGGTGAATTCTCCATGTAAATATACCCTGGAAAATTGTCCTCCCCAGCTTTAATGTAGCATGCTACTCCGCTTTTGTAACGTATGGTCTACAAAAGGCCAAAGGCTAAGACAAAAACATTCCCAGATTCTTGTAAATTGCTTGGCATTTTGATGTTTTCTTAATATTCTTCCAAGTGTTTGTTAATATTTTTTTTTCTGAACTTGTAAAGGAAAAGGGGGATATTGACTGGCCTACAAATTTTGAATGTTTTATGTTCATTTGTGTTTCTTTTTTTACCCAAATTAGTCCTGTGATTTTTTTTTTAATTTGTTCAATGCCATGTATATAGTCATTTGTATGAATACAACCATGTGTAAAAGAGCCTTAATGCAGAAGTAAATATATTTACCGCTATCATGTCAATTACACTGTATGTGCATTCTCATTTTGACTGTAGAACAGAAATAATACAGATTCATGGTAGCTTCTTTGTGTGTTGGTTTTTCTTTTAATCAAACAAAGGTTTGCTATAAAGCAAACTCGAAATAAAATCTTATGCAATGATGGATCAAATTAGATGGATGAATCTGGTGGCTTTTCAAATGTTCGGAAGTAACTGGATGCTGAAAAGTTCACTGTTTATTGGTCCCTTTTAGTCTTGCATCACAAACCTTGCCTCGAAGGCAAGAGTACAGAGATGAGTCCAACCAATAAAGACTGCATGGTTAATGATCAGGTTAAGGTTGTGAATTATGACAATATAATCATTAAGTGGTGAGTGTGTATCATGTCAAAATATACGGCCATTGCCAGTTTAAAGTGTGGGAGTGATAAATCAAACTGATCAGCAGATCTGAGCCAACATGTATATTGATATACCAATACATATCTCTATATGTGTGCGTATGTACGACAACAAACTGACCTCAGCGGATCTGAGTCAACTTGCATGTATACATGTTCAAGAAATATTGCATGTACAGAGGTAATGCTTTATTTATCAGTAATTTTATCTACTGACTGATAAAACCGTGTTTTTTTCCCCCTCTTTCTTCCAAATGATGCTAATCATGGTAAAGGGTTTTTTTCTCTCCCAAGACGCTGACAAGAATATTATGGCAACTTGGTACAAGTTAATCTAGTCTTGTATGCAGCACGTGGTTTATCTTAAAACGTAAACAATACAAACCGGTCAGTCCCGGCTGAAGATCATGGCCATAGAGTTGGGACATGAATGCTTTGAAATGTGAAAAACTGAGGTAAGAATGAGTTTTAATTTTATATAGACTCAAAATTTTAATCATCGGATACTCTAAAGCTGGCAGGGAAATAAGCCGTAAGGTCATCGTAGACCGAATTTCCTCAGGTCTGAAGTTTTTGTTGTTCGGGCTGTCGATTGCATCATTGTTGACAGATTATGCACGTTTATATCCTTGACACCTGAAAACCTTGAAGTTTTTATTATTATTAAATTGATAAACATATCCATGCGGTGCCCATGAGAAGGTCGTTAATCTAATCAAAAAAAAAGTTCAGGGTTATAAAGTGAGGTGCTGGCGAAGGTCGGGTTATTATGCAGGTGTTCATTAAAGGTAGTGAGTCTTTAAAAACGGTTCCTATGCACAAACTTTGTTTAACAGGTAAGAATAACATATATTACATAATGGAATGATGGAATTAATTTTACTTAAGTAGCAATTTTAATGCTACTGATTTATTTCAAAGTGTATGTAGATTACGGTAGAGTGATGAAAAATTTGTGCTTGAGTTCTCGTGCAGTATGTACTTAAAAGAAATGCTATTGTATAATATCAATAAAGTTATTAGATGACATGTATTTACAGTTTGTGCAGTGAAAAAAAAAATCACTGTGATAAGTATGGTTTAGAGATGTGCTGTCTAACAGACCAATATGTGGGGTGTGTCAAAAATTGTAAAGCAGACCGAGCAACTATAGCATATTGGGTGATGATTATTTCATGTAACCCCTTGCTGACATTAATTAGTCTGGGAAAATTACTTGGACAAAAATAATGCATAATAGGGAGAACAAATGCAGAGACGTGCATATAATGTGATTAAAGGAACATATGCTTCATATTTTATCTCGGGTATTAATATATTAACACAGTTAGTCAATGTTTAAAATATCTGTAATAAAACAGAATTGTCTTTCTGTAAACAAACTATTCACATGAATAGTTTTTGTTACAGGAAGACAATTCTTTTTTATAAAATATAATACAGCATACTACAGTATTTTGTGAATAAAATAAACATTTGTAGAGATATACATGAAAATAGTTCCAAAAGAAATCAATTTAGGAAAAAAACAGCCCAGTTTTCGATTTGGAGTGGTTTGATTTACAGGACCCGCATGCAAAGGATATTATGCCCTGATTTATCATGATGAGTTGTAACTAGATCAAACTTCTATTTAACCAATATCTTATTTTTTTATCTTGAATTACATAGCAATCAGTTAGGGATTTTTATTTTTTGTATTTTTTTTTTTCTTGGAATGTGACTGATTTTAACAAGTCTCTTTTTAAGTCACCTGAGAGTCATGCATCATCTGTAACAATCAATTTTACATTTTTAATTATATCTTGAAAAATTTTACCATTTTTGGGGTGAAGCTTCTTAAGGATAAGGGGAATGTATATATGGTGAAATTCATTATCTTAGCTCCCCCATGGCCAATGGATGGGGCCAAAATTAAAAAACCAAAAAAAACCAACTATTTTTTCAAAAATCTTCTCTACTTCAACATATGTGGAAGAAAATCTAAATGCATGGTTATGATGTCCATGAAGCCTTTACCAAAATTGTGAAATTCATGGCCTGGTCTGTACGTCTCTAGGGTTGGGCCATTATGGCCATATTGTAAATTTATATTAAATCTTAGAATTCTTTTTGCTTTCATACATGTGTGAGAAACACTAATTGCATGGTTATGATGTCCATGAAGTTCTCTACCTAAACTGTGAAAATCATGGTCCCTTTAGGCCTTAGAGTAGGAGCAATTTGACCATATACAGTGAAGATGTATTATATGTTAGAAAATCTTCCCTCTCTACTCTCAAACATGTGTGACAAAAACTAAATGCATAGTTATGATATCCATGAAGATCTCGCCTTAAGTTGTGAAAATCATTATCTTAGATCCCCCATGGCCAATGGATGGGGCGAAAATTTTAAAAAAAAAAAAAAGGAAAAGGAAAAAAAGCCATTTTTTCCAAAAATCTCTGGATTGGGGGTTTAGGCCTTAGGGTGGGGTCAATATGGCTCTTTAGCATTAAATCTTAGAAAAAAAATCTTTTGTGCTCTCAGGCATGTGTGAGAAAAACTAATTGCATGGTTACAGTGTTTATTAAGCTCTCTACTTAAATTGTGAAATTCATGACCTCTGTGTCAGGGATTCATGCCCTAGAGTGGGGCTAATATGGCCATATATTGAAATGTCTTAAATCTTATAAAATCTTCTGTATGAGAAAAATTAAATGCATAGTTATGATGTGAAAATTTTGGCATCTGGGTTAAAGGTTAACTTGGCCCCAAATTTATAGTAATTATGTGTTCTGTTTTAGAAAATCTACTTTAATTTACTATGCATTTTAGGTTTGTAGCAATAATCTGTAAGCATGTTGTGTGCATTAATTATAAATGAAATATAAGTAGGAGAATGAAGGTTTATACAGGTCTATGTACGGGCTGTGCTACTCGGGCAAAATGTTGGTCATACAGGTCCCTCCATTGATGTTTAAATAAAAGATGTCAAGTGTTATTTTTATCTGAAAATTTCGTTGACAAATAGAGCCCTTATCATATATATATATATATATATATATATATATATATATATATATATATATTCCTTTTGGCATATTGTTTAACTATGATGTAATTTTCATTAATGTACATGATGCAGGCATGACAGATTGAATGGGGTTGAAAAAGCATGAATTTTGTGTACGGTCTGTAGATATCACTCATGCACCCTGAGATCATGAAATTTATAATATTGGTAAAGGGCTATCTAAGAAGTTAGCTACAGTACTTGTAGAGGAAAGTCACTTTAATATTATTTTTGTGTGTACATGAAAGAAGACTAGCACGGTATCTAAAGTTATACTAATAAAAATATTAAATATTTTTATAGGGATAACTTTATATACTGTAATGTTGCAGAGGGTTATAACCAACAGCAGAAGAATCAGGCCAGTGTGATGTAGGAAGACCCTTTGTTTAAACTTTTGTTTTTTAATCAAATTCATAGACATGTAGCACCTATAGATATTGTAAGTTTGATACACATTTGATGGTGCTACATTATATCAAGGTGTGATATATTGCATATCGACTATCTCACCTGAGGCACAATTAGCACCACTGTAGAGTGCCCCTTGTCTTCAAAACAGGGTACAGCATGGAAAATTTTTTGATATTTACATGTAATGTATATTTAAAAGTGCTATTTATTGGAAAAATGTTTGCAGGTACATGCATAAGTTTATTTTTGTATTAACGTTTAGGGTAAATGTCCTAAGGACCTGTTTATCTATAATCTGATACAATTCAGTAGTTCATCAGTGTGTTGTGGTGAATATCTAATCCGATATGACAGTCAATATTTACAAGTTTTAGCTGGGAATTTATACTTATCTTAATATGAAGGACATGTAGTTGTACTATGCATCAGTTATTGAACTGTCAAGATATGTACGTGGTTTAGTATTCCAGATTATCTTATTTAATCGAATGTTGTATTTTGAAATATTACGTAATTGATTAATTACAGATAGGGAGGGGCTGTCAGGACAATGACAACCCAGAAATCAAATGACCCCCTGACCCCCAATATGCAGGCAGTGTTTGCCAAGTGGGAGGGGAGAGGTCCCGAAACTGGTGTTGGGGATACTTTGGGAGAAAGCCAAATTAAATGGGACCAAGTCGGACAGCTGGCAGAAAAAATAACACAGGAAGGAAGATCAAAATGGAGGGAACGATATGGGAACAATATCCATCCAATGGCTCACAGGCGAGCAAAGCAAAGAAACAGGAGACAGGCAGCTTTATCTACAGAAGTAAGAGTATCTTCAAAGAATCACAGAGAAATAGAACAAAACTTATTACCATGCTCTATGAATTACCCCAGTCCTCAATCTGATAATTATTTCCTGCTTTCCCGAGAGAGGAGGATGTATATCTCACCAGGTTCTCGGGCAGTCTGCCACAAAAACTTTTAACTTGATCCATAAATTTGCAAATTCTTGTACTTCAAACTTCATATTTGTCATGTATATATTGCTTGTGATATTATAGTTTGATCAGTACTAACTATACTAACTAAACAGATGTCCTGAAAACAAAAACCTGCAGTGTGGACACACAAGTCTTTGACTTTAATACTCTTCTGCATCTAAATTTATGCCATTCATTGATATTTTGATATTTTAAAATGAAAATTAAGAATATGTATTAGATATATTAATGTTACAACTACAGGTAACATTCAATGTGATCGCCGAGTTTAAGAGTAAGCCTATCATTACACCAGAGATGTTGATGGTGACTCGGCCGTATACAGGAAAAGTCTGTTCCTGTATGCCAAACAGCCAGGTAAAAAGAAAATTAAGACTGTAGTATTTCCATTGAAAAGCTATATATTAGATATTTTTGTCATTTGTTGTGCCCCTAGAATTGAAGATTTGGGGGCATCTAGTTTTTTGGCCTGTTCGTCTGTCTGTCTGTGGCAAAAAACTTTAACCTAGGTCATATCTTTTACACCATAAGAGGTAAAAGTTTCATATTTGGTATGTGTATTCCTTGTGGCAAGACCTTACCACTGACACCAAATTTTTTACTTGGTGTCCTTAACATTGACATTTGATCTACTTTTATAAAATTCAAATATAATCCATATTTTTCAAATCATAAGAGGTAATGCTTTATTTAGCATGTGCATTTCTTGTGAGAAGACCTTTCCAATGATACTAGAATTGTTGATGTTGTGACCTTGACATTGACCTTTGACCTAATTTTTGGAAATTTAAAAAAAAAACTACATTGTCTTACAGTTCTACTTTGTTGTAACCAGGGGGCATCATTGTTTTTCTCATATTAAAATCAGTAATGGAAGTTTTATTTCTATGTAGAAGATTTTATGAACATTTTCATCCTTTACACATTTGACCAGTGTGTGGTGTCAACATTAATGATGTAATGAATTTTATTCTGATTTAATCTATGTATTTACTACAGGTTGATTTCAACACAGTTGAAGCTGTAAAAATGGGTTTCAAGAATATTCTAGATTTAGAAATGAGGTAAATCTCATTTGTAACACCGTGAAATAAGTTAATGAAATGTTTAAATCCTTGTATTGACAATTTTAGACATTGTCATTATTATTATTTTTTTTTTTCATTGTAATTCATTAAAGTCTTTTGATTAATCATGAAAAATTGTATAAAGAAAAATGATAAAGTTTTGAAGCATGTTTATTTTTTAATATATATAAATATATTAAAGCAATTGTAGCATGTTGATTTTGGTTTTAAAAACATGATAAAGTGATTGTTATTTCAGTCAATCCATGGGTTTATCGCACCATCCAAGAGTACATATTGACCTCAGAATTCATCCTTGGTGGATATGGTCAATCTTATCAACTGTTGTAGTGTTTCTGTTTTGGTCTAAACCCCATTACCACAGCTAGGTTTGATTCTTTGTAATTGTAGAGGGAAAAATTGGAAGGAGAAGTATTTTGCTAACATTGTGTATGCTGTGAGAAGGCAAACAAGTTATGTTTACCCAGATGTCAGTTCTTCTGTTCTGTGTCATCCAAGGTGAGAGTTGTTCTCCTTTTTCAATTTTTTATAATATTTTATTCAGGGTTGTCCCAGTAAAACATACATGAGATGGGGGAAGACACTTGAAATATTGATTGATTGATTATATATTATTTAACGTCCTGCTTGAGAATTTTTCGCTCCCATGGAGATGTCACCATTGCAAGTGAAGGGCTGCAAAATCTAAGCTTATGACCTTTGAGCAGGGAGGGATCTTTATCATGCCACACCTGCCGTGAAACAGGGCCTCAGATTTTGCGGTCTCATCCAAAGGACTGCCCCATTTAGTTGCCTCTTAAGACAAGCAAGGGGTACTGAGGACCTATTTTAACCCAGATCATATGAAGTATGCTGGTGTGAAGCATCACGGTTCATGCCCTCATGCATTCTCAAAAACAAAATTTATTTCTTAGATAACACAGTCGTGAAATGATTACAGTTGAACACCAATAAATGCACCCTACCATTGAAGCCATAGTAATCCATATATGCATTTTATGCTATATGCAGTTTTTCTGCAAGTATCATCCGATTAGAAAATGTTGACAGTTTATTGAGGAATTCTGTGTGTCCATGAATGATTTGTAAAATGTGTTATTCCAGGGTACGTGAAGCTATATCTCAGGAAAACGTCGAGTCAGCAGGTACTGGAATTTTTCAGTCTGGCTTTGCTAGATACGTTTGATGTTTCTGTGTTTCCTAATTTAAAAAAACAAATCATGCTCTTTTTTTGTTTTATTTTTATTTGATAAAGATGGGAGCAAAAAAGCAGTCAACTCAGAGAAGAGGGCAAAAAGAATCTTGGAAGTCATGAAATCTGCCATTACTGGGAGATTTACAGGGTAAGACTAATGGAGTTACAACATGTATTTTGTGTAAGAGATATTTCAGTTCTGTTGTTCTTAGAATTATGTTGAATATGGATATGAACTGTTTTCTGAATTTTAAGTGCCAATTTTTTTAACCATAAAATACAATTTTTTAGTGCCCTCTGTGGCAGAGTGGTTAGAGCATTGTGCTCAAAATCGCAAGACCTTTCACCTCTAGTCAGTGTGGGTTCAATTTTCGCTCACACAGATGTATGTGAGAAAATTTGCCAGTTTACTTTCGGAAGGTCAGTGGTCTCTTCCTGGGTACATTGTATCTGGGCTCTCCCCTCCACCTACAAAGACTGGATGCCACCAGATACTTGAAAAATTGTTGAGTGTGGTGGAAAACAACAAATAATCAATCAGTCAATACTATATTTTAATAGCACTGTGTCAGGCTTAGGCTTGACTAATAGATACAGTGATATTCAATGTGTCGATTTTAAATATTTGTATATTTATATACCTGTAACCTAAATTGACTAAAATCATAAACATTATCTTTTTCTGTATTGTACTCATTTTTATGTAACCAGGTGTAAACACATATTCAAATTTATGAAAACAAGAATTCTTCAGTATTTTAAAAGATGAGATAAAATAGTTCATATGAAGTCGATTTAATGACATCCAATAATAGATCCATTGAAAAGGACAAGACATCGGTACAACCGCTACAAAAATACTCATTTTTTAGCAAACAACTCTTCAATATAAGCAATATTTCAATATTAGTGATTTCAAAATATCTGGAATTGAAATGCATAAACATGATAAGGAAAAAAAGATTTTATAGCTTGTGATGAATTTTTATTTCTAATTTGGTGTAAGTGATATTTCAGTATAAACAAATTCATTATCAATGCTCTTTTTGATATGATGAATTGATTCAAAGTCTGCACTTGTTTCAGTGTTGTTGCATGGATACTCACAAAGATTTTCCCATCACTTTTGCGAGCAATTTTGGTTCACAAAGGCCAAATGGATGTTGTCAAAAAGGCGTCTGAGGTAAGATTAGAAGATAAGTATCAGTAGAATCAGACTGAATTTTAAAATGACTCCGTCTGAATTTCCATGATACTGCACTGGTAAAAATTTTTTTATAGGATACAGGATCGGACTCCATGAGCATAAACTAAGAGCAGAATTAAATCAAAAAATACATTTTGCATATCCATAAGTCGTGGAAATCGCTGATATATTGACATTTTGCATCATATTTCAAATCTCAGCCAGAATGTTAACTAATTAATGTCAGTATTAATTTGATTAGATCCATTTGAAATTTTGACTTCATTGTCTCTGAGTCTTTTCTCACTCTAAGGTCATGGAGTCTGGGGTCTGATAATGTGTAATATCCATTTTGACAATTGTTTAATGGTCTGTTTATACATGTATGTCATTCAATATTGTAAATAACGTACATCATACTGTTTCCTAACATTGCATACACTCTTTATACACTAGAGAGGCCTGCCTGTGATCTACTTGCCGCTGCATCGCAGTCACCTGGACTATGTTCTGATGACCTTCATTTTTTGGCATTACAAGATCAAGTGTCCATATGTAGCAGCTGGCATCAACCTTAACATTCCAGTGTTTGGGTAAAGGGAAACATAAATAAATCAGATCTCATCAATTTATAATGGTTCTCGGGTCTTTTTTTTTTCTTAAGTAGATGCAACAGGAAGACAGACTGTTTTTTGATTTGGGGGGGGTGGGGGGGTGTGGATGTGACCATGTATATTTTTTTTTTTTAGGTATTGGGAGATGGGGGAATGATATGGTCATGCAATATTTTTTCAGAACTAATTATTTGTGAACACAAGGTTAATGTGCATGCAAGGAAATATACTTACTTAACTGTGATATGATTATTATTTCTAGGTCATTCATGAAGAAACTGGGTGGGTTCTTCATTCGTAGAAAACTTGACAAAAGCAGTGGAAAGAAAGATGTGGTGTATAGGTCTATACTGCACATTGTAAGCTCATGTATATTCTTTACAAAGTACCTTATAAGTGGTATTTTCAGCGAAACACAAAGCGATTTTTTTCATAAAAGTGGGTATATATATTTAGCAAGAGCTAATTTTAGCGACTTTATAATTCCAAGGAAGATAAACGTTAACTCCGATATGGAATATTCAATATTAGTGATCTCAACACCCTTGCTGATAATGCCAAAATTGAATCCTCGCTAAAAATTCTGCTTATATGGTACCAAAAATTGAAAATGTAGTGAAAAATAGATTGATGGGATATGTCTTGATATGTCAGTAAAACTTTGATACCTCTTGATGTTAGTACATGTATATGTATTACTGATTTTGCAGTACATCGAGGAGTTGCTGAAAAGTGGGCAAAGCTTAGAGTTTTTTTTGGAAGGAGGTCGAAGTCGATCAGGAAAAACTTGCATCCCTAAGGCAGGCCTCCTTTCTATCATAAAAGAAACATTATGCAATGGTAAGAGAGCTAAGATTGTTTGATGGACTGCTTATTTCTTCTTTCTGCGTTCTACATGTATGTGTTGGGATTGTTTGTTTCATATACAATATAAAGTTTATAATCATATGTAAAGCATTACCTAATTAGTACATGAAATAGGTAGATGGTTTTTTTGTATTATAAGGTTGTATTTTTTGGGGGTGTCTTTCAGGACTTGTGGAGGATGTGTACATCGTTCCAGTTAGTATTAATTATGAGAAGTTAATGGATGGAAACTTTAGTACAGAGCAATTGGTATGCTTTTTCATTTTAGTCAAATCCCAAAAATGTTCTTTAAAATGAACATGTGTATTTCTATGTGAACTTTTCGAAATTGAAATGAAGAATCCTTTTTGTTTCAGGGGCTGCCAAAAAAGCCCGAGACATTTATTGGAGCTATGAAAGCTTTACTGAATGTTTGTAGAACACAATATGGGAGTGTTCGAGTGGATTTCTGTCAGCCCTTTTCTCTCAAGGTAAACTAGTTACTTTCAGCTCCCAATGAAACTGGAGAGGAAGAAGAGCATAGAAAACACAAACTATGTAGTTTCTTGCAAGGGGTTATATTGATTTGTAATACCCTTAATATCTTCTTGTAGCAGAGATGCAGAGGGATTTATCAGCAGTTATTTCTATTTAGTATATATGTTCATTGATTCATCCATGTGTAGGAGATGTAAGCCATATTTCATGGCTGAAATTTATCAAACTTGCAGGAATGGTACCTTTGCATGAGCAATTGAACCCTATTGGTTTTCTAGTTTCATTGTTAAAGATCAAGGTCTTTGATAGAGAAATTCTTTGTGCACAAGCTTGAAGCTACACTTAATATCCATTTTTCCCCCATTTTCAAAGATGGTACAGTACCTCTCCAATAGATATTGATCTCTCCTATTGGTTATCAAGTCAAACCATATTAAGCAATGGTCAGTGGGAATCAGTTACAGATATTCCTAGTGTATAAGGTTTATGGTAGGGTTTTTTATCGTAAAATTTCAATCTCTCTCAGAAGTTATATCTTGAACAAAGATATGTATTTCTAATTTCTTTTTGCAAGATTGAATAGAAAAGGTCAAGGTTAATGGAGGAGATATTCTGAAAATACTTTCATACAAAATTTCTATCTGTATTTGGTATCTAATTTCAGTTACTTGCAGGGATACTATGATGCAGAATATCTGGGTTGTTCTTTATTCTCTATCTGATTGCAAAGAAACTATCTTGCACTTGAATTTGAATTCTTATTGATTTTGAAGATCAAAAGACAAGGTTAATGGAGAGCACTTGAGAGAATAAACCATGTTGTGAGGGAATGTCTTGTGCAAACATGTAGGTTGGATAACTTCACAACACTGAAACACTGTTATATTTTAATTTTATTATAGGAATACCTGCAAAATACTCAGTCTGGACAATCCAGTGTTCAAGGGAGTGAACCCAACTCAGATGGGGAACTTTCAACTGATTCTGATCCCCCAGTCCCTCGTGTTATTCAGAGACTTGGGAGCTTATCGTCTCTGTATGGTTGTGATACTGGAGAAGAGAACAGGCAGGTTGTCATGGCTCTAGCAGAACACATCACCTATGGTAAGTTAAATTCTACTGAATTGAGCTTTTTCATTTCAAATATAGATTTGAACATTTTGAAAGAAATAGCATGTGAAAATTTTTGTAAATCGTACATGCTCTCATGATTTTATGGTGATGTATTTTCTGAAATTTTTGATTAAATACTGTGGAATCATTAGATCTGTTGGGACTTGATTTTCATGGGTACCCCTTTCCCATGAATATCAAACCACCATGAAATCCACAATGTGTTTCAATGTGCGGAAACTATCCACAAATTCCAATGAAACTGTAAAATCTCAACAATTTGTGAAAATTGCCCCCCCCCCCCCCCCAATTTATATGATTCCACTGTATTAAAAAGTGAAACAAATATTTATGTTTTTAAGTTTTTGTATAATTTAAGAATGATTAAATTATGCTCCATGTTGAATTGTTAACAGCGAGTACAAACAGCACCGCTCTGATGAGCACTAATCTCCTGGCGTTCCTTTTGTTGAAGAAGCACAGACAGGTAAATTAGTACATATACTATTGAAGGATTCATTCTACAGCATTTTGTAAAAGTACTTTAATGCTGCCACATAGCTCAGTACCCTTGTACTCTTCTGATTCCATTTAAAGGGAGTGGACAGAGGACAGCTAGCGTCAGATTTGGAGTGGCTGATTTCAGAGTTGAAGGTTCGTCAGCGAGACGTAGGATTCACAGGGGAACCTGAAACAGTTGTTCATCATGCCAGTCTCCTGCTGGGGGAAAACTTAGTGACAAGGTCATTTGCAATTGAAATAAAATTTTATTTCACCTGATTCAAAGCATAATGTTACAACACAATGGTAATTCTGGTCATGGGGTAAAAATTGCAGGGCATTTATATACATGTTGTCAAGATGTCTTGCAGTGGACATTTTATTTTTTGATATACATGCTCTTGATTGATCTATCTTCATATAGAACAACTGAACCCAGTTCATCAGTAGTGTTTTATAAACCCAGTTCTGAATTGTCTGCCATTGTGGAGCTGAGTTACTACAGTAATGCTGTCCTATCACCATTCTTACTGGAGAGTGTGATTGCCTGTGCCATCATATATTGTTGTGAAGTGTCACTTGACAACACTCCAGGCCATGTGACCTGTTCAGCAACCAATGAGGAGATCATAGAAACAGCACTAGAAATATGTCGGCTGCTAGGACACGAGTTTACATTTGTTTCAGTAAGATCCCAGTGTAATTGTATTACGGATACCACAATAGCAAATCCTTAATATTTTACTCAGAAAATATAAAGGATTGGTATATGTAATGATTTTAGGAGGAAAAAAATTGGTCTATGCACATCCACTTGCTAACATGGGGTTATAAAGTATAGTTACCTGAATATTATTGGTATTACAGCCCTGTAAACACTTGGAGGAGGCTCTTGCAGATGCACTGGATCAGATGATATGCATGGAAATAGTTCAGGTCAAGGAGACCCTTGTGAGTGCATTTATATTTAGATGTTGATAGACATGATTAACTTTCCACTCGTTTGTTGAACAAGGAAATAACTTTTCAAATTAAAATACATATTTCACAACACATTTTGTGTTACATTGTTGCTTTTATGTTATTTTTTAAGTAATTTTTCAAAAAATGTTATTGGTCAGTGTGAAGACCAGTACAGTACATATGAGAAGAGTTGGGCCCAGAGACTCTCAGCAAACATGGCATGGGATGATGAGGATGATGACGATGATCACTTTGTATTCCAACAGACTTGTCAGGTGGTAGCTCATTTTTCAGACCTATTCATATGTACATGTATTACCCATTTTAAGCTTATCCACAAGGTGTATACCATTCTTATACAGTATATATATAAACTGGAGCACTAGCAGTGTTCTATTGTTTGATGTCATAAGTATATGTGCTCGTGTTTATATGTTTGGTCATGGACTATTTGGTGCAGCCATAAATTAACACACACAAACATGTTGTTTGCAAGGAAAAAATCAAGGTCACTTGGACAGCTGTACAGAAATGCTGTCAAACCGTATTTGTACAATAGAGAGGTCATTTACATGTAGGTCATTTGAACAAAATGAAGAACATAAAAACAAAGAGGAAAATTCTTGTCCTTCACTTTCTAAAGTGAAAACATCAGACAATAATACCATATCCCTGAGGTCCAGATTTTTATTGATAATTGTCAGAGCCTTTTAAAATAAATGCTATACATTACGCCATCCAGAAAAATACCAAGTTTCTTAGGTTTTGTCTATAAGCGGGACTTGGAGGTTTGGACCAAAATTTAACTCGCAAAAATCCAACTTACTGGCAAGTATATACAGTATGCAAACATCCCCAGGTAGTGTAGATTCAACTTTGTTTTGGATAGTTTATCCAGTATAAATTGTTTGATATGATGTTAAGGTGTTTGTCACACAGAAATAGTAAACTTCTATTTAAAGATGATCAAGAAATTCATCTTTAAATAGAAGTTTACTATTGAAAATCATGGTGAAGCTTCTTTCTAAAATTGTAGAATGTTTAAAATGTCTAATTGCAATTAACAACACTGCACAGGAAGTTTTCTTCTCCAGAACAGCAAGGTCATGTTAGCCATATTGGTATTGAGGCATCCCTATGTTGTGTGAATTCAAGTTTGGTTATATTGTGACTCTAGAAGCTAGATTAGGGTCATAATATAGGGTAAAAAATTTACATGGAAATAAAAATTGGGGGGGGGGGGGGTGGATCTTTTAAAAATTACAACATTACAAAATTACAAATTACAACAGTAGGTCCCAGGTGAATCTGGTGAGCAATAATAATAATAATAATAATATATGCATTTATATAGCGCCCTATATAAAAATAAATTTACCCTAAGGCGCTGAACATGATAAAAATTATATCACATGACCACATTAACAAAAAGCCTGTGATACAGTAAACATGGTAAGGAGCAATGTGGCCTATAGACCTCTTGTATTCTTTTGGGCATGTATTCTACACTTCTTTATATGATAAAATCTTGTTTATTCTCCAAATTGCTTTACTTGATGAGAAAAAACAAAAGTTTTCTAACCATTAGCTCTCTTTCATCTCTATAGGTTAACACAGGCCGTCCAGACTGCATGGAGAAGCTCAAGTTCTACCACCAGGTGCTAGCTCCATTTCTGGAGTCTTACTATATCACAGCCTGTCAGATAAACAAATGTTTGCACACACAGCTCCTTGGTAAGATATTTATTAAATGTACAGTTGTACCATTGTAGTTTGTTGTTCTCAAATGGCCAACAGAATTAAATCTCTCAAAATCTGAAGTTCTTTTTCTCTTCTGGCTTTATCCGTAATGCAGAATTATTGAGGCATCTTGTTTTGTTGTTTCCTGGAGCCCATTTGTAGAAACATTTTAGATAACTTCTTCCAGAGATGAGATTACCTACCTACGTGCATGTACCAAATCATATAGAGTAAGGAGAGAGCACACAAGGTTATTTCTGAAGATGGTCTTATTGAAAGAGGCAGAATTACACAGTATTTACTTACATTTATTTCAGAGAGTGAATTTCTTCACCATATTCACTTTGAAGCCAAGAGGAGAGTAACTGATAACCTTGCATTGTATGGTAAATATATTTTTACAATACACTGTATAAAATAATTTCATGTTCATAATCAAGAGAAACAAAACTTGGTAAAGAATTTGATGATTGTGCTGAAATTTTCAATACAATAAATGTATTTATTTCAAGTTATTGTACAGTGGTGTTCATTCTGGACTCTAACCAATAAATTTTATTTATATTGAAACTATTTTAATGTTTGTCCCCAGACATTTGGTGTATGTAATATATACAAGGACTGTGTTGTGATACTGAAGATTACCTTTATCTTTACAGAGGAGAGCGTTGTTTTGGATTCTTTGAAGAATTCCCTGAAATCCTTCAGTGATTTGAAAATTATTGACATTTACTGTGTGGGAAATCTAAGAATGGTTGAACTTCATGATCATTTTGAAGTGAAAGAAAAACTCAATAAATATTTAGAACTTTTAGAAGTCGTAAAAGGGTGACTTGATGTCAGCTGTGTGTACTGTTCATTGTGTGATTGTTTGAAATTTGAAATAGATGTGGATCTACAATATGGAATTACAGAGACAGTTAGGTATTTTGTGCAGAACATGTTCCAAGGTTGTTAAAAGTGTTGTGGTTTATAAATACAGATGAAATGCTTTACTCTGTGAGAGTTAATTGGCAATAATTGTGGCTTATGTAGGAAAGAAGCTCATAGAAACAATATTAATGTTAATTACACTACAATATATATCTATTGCACATATGTATTTATATTAAACACGTCATGTACATCATGATGATCTCACCAAGTTAATAGTAATTTCCATTTGTGTGTTGGCAGGTCCAGTTTTCTGCAACTTGTTAATGTTTTTAGTCAGAGAAAAGAAATATTGAAGCCAATACTCAGTTGTCATTGTATAATGTTTCACACAATGATTTTTTTTTCTACAGTAATGGAGGACATTCACTTGTAATTTCATTTTACAACTCTCCAAGGAGGGAGATGATCTCTTGTCATGATTAAATTGATGAAATGTTCTGTAATATTACATATTTATAATAAATTACACAAAATGTGACAGTTTTTCTTACTGATCTCCACAAAATCCTTCATGTTAAGTGTTCACAAATATTGTAGTGTAACTGATGCAACTATTTGGTTACAGTCAAAGTATAGTAATCAGTTTGACCAAGTTACGTTGTAGTAAATAAATATTTCCCTGACCTATTAGTTTTTATATGTCTGTCTTTAGATGGAACGTATTATAGTACAGTGATGTCTATACATTTGTCAGTCCTTTCATCATTTGGGGTTTTCTGTTTCTATTTTCATTTTTATGTTGCATATCAAGCTGAAACATGCTTTGTAGTTTCTTTTTGGGCCACTCTAGATCATGTCGCAAATTGATCCATTTTGACTTCCCTTGCAGTTTTGCCTCTTTATTCAAAAATTAATGTTATATGAAGGGTACATAATTTGTCCAGTGAATTCCTCTCACAGTTTTCAAGTAAGGACCTTTTTGTTTTACAGAGTACTTGTATGGGTATGGAAGATGTGCATGTGGCAAGGGTTTTGATTTTCTTCAATTTTTGAGAAAATTACAGGTTGTTGAATTTAGTCCATTTTGAGGATTAAATGAATGACATGGTTTGTTCTTTTAACCCTTTTCACAGTTTTAAAGCTAAGGCCTTTGTAAATAACTTGAAGATGTGCATAGTGCAAGGATTTTGATTCTCAACAATTTTTAAATTTCTTCGATGTTTAAAATATTTACTGATTGTTGAACTTGGTCAAATTCGGGGAAATGTTTTACACATAGAGCTCTTGGTTTATCTAATTACCTTCTGTCACAGTTTTTAAGCTAGGACTTTTTATTCATGTGATGTAAAAGAAAGAATGTCACAGCTTAATGATGACTGATGCTACCTTAAGTAAAGTTTTACACTCATGGTGTACAAAAAACACCCTATAGAAGCTTGTGATGGGCGTCTTCTGTAATGTTTTCAGTACTCGTGTTGCCCAGATATTTCAAGGTCTTTAAAAATAGTCCTTTACACGTAAAGGTCAAAACAAATGTTTGCAGGTTTTCTTCAATGGCCTTATACTTTCATGTACAAGGCTTTTGGAAAGGGCAGCAGGTGTGAACTTGGCAGTTCTAAGAATTTGGGAATTGCTTGTTTAAAAAAATATTTTTCCACTGTAGAAGAAATAAGAAATCTGTCAAAGACTTGGAGTACAAAATAAACTAGTAATCCTCACTGTCTTTAAACAATGAGATGTCTTTTCCACCTTCTTAGGGTTTAAAAGGTGAGATGTTTCAATATGTAAAAAAAGAAAAAGAATTATAGAAAGAATGTAATGTCATGAAGGAAAAGAACTCTAAGCATTTCCTTGTTGAATTTTATAAAGAGAATACACAGTGTTCTCTATGCAGGACCACAATGAAAACTAGTTGTATGCTAATTGTGTTATCCTGGGTAAATAAAGGTTATTATTATTATTATAGTGGATATGCACCCTTGGCTAAATGGTAATGCACTCTAAGACGAAGATTTTAGTGAGGATTTCGAGTCTCCTCTGTTTATAGTTTATGACGAGCAGTGATAACAAGATAATTGTTTGCACGAGGTCCCTTCAACTCTGTAAGGACACAAAGCCCCAAGTACACAGGCTGATATTTAATCTTTTTGAGAACTTGAACATACTGTATCTGGTATACTGTATGATTACTTTTACCAGGTATATTGTATAATATTGCTGGTATCGTCATGTATTATTACTAAAATAAATAATAAATAACCAGGTATTCTGTATAATTACTAGTACCAGGTATTTTGTATAATTACTAGTACCATATATATAATTACTAGGACCATGTATATTGTATAATTACTAGTACCAGGTTTTGTATAATTACTAGTACCAGGTATTTTGTATAATTACTAGTTCCAGATATATAATTACTAGGACCAAGTATATTGTATAATTACTAGTACCAGGTATTTTGTATAATTACTAGTACTGGGTATTCTCTATAATTACTAGTACTGGGTATTTTGTATAATTACTTGTACCAAGACCAAGTATTTTGTATAATTACTTGTACTAGGTATTCTGTATAATTACTTGTACCAAGTATTTTGTATAATTACTTGTACTAGGTATTCTGTATAATTACTAGTACTGGGTATTTTGTATAATTACTAGTACTAGATATTTTGTATAATTACTAGTACCAGGTATTTTGTATAATTACTTGTACCAAGTATTTTGTATAATTACTTGTACTAGGTATTCTGTATAATTACTAGTACAGGTATTTTTGTATAATTACTAGTACCAGGTATTCTATATAATTGCTAGTGTCAGCTATGCTGTATAGTTACTTTCACCAGGTATACCTACCAGGCATTCTGTACAATGACTAAACCACAAATGCTGTATGGTTACTGTTGTCTGTAAATTTTATCTCGAGTGTTAAATACAAGGACAGTGCATTGTAGATCTGGACATATCACAGAATTTAGAAAGTCAAAAGATGGAATACACCTGCATCAAACTGGAGTTTCTGTCTCCTGAGGAGATGAACAGCAAATCAAATCGCAGTTTCTCTCTTCTACTGAAGCGATAACATTAAATCAGTTCCTGTCCTTTAACAAAGAGATAACACCAGATCAAATCAAGAGTTTCTGACCTCTAACAAAGAGATGCACTAAATTGAATCAGAGTTTCCGACTTCTAACAAAGAGATACACTAAATTGAATCAGAGTTTCCGACCTCTAACAAATATATACACTAAACTGAATCAGAGTTTCTGACCTCTAACATATAGATACACTAAATTGAATCAGAGTTTCCGACCTCTAACAAAGAGATGCACTAAATTGAATCAGAGTTTCCGACCTCTAACAAATATATACACTAAATTGAATCAGAGTTTCCGACCTCTAACAAAGAGATACACTAAATTGAATCAGTTTCCGACCTCTAACAAAGAGATGCACTAAATTGAATCAGAGTTTCCGACCTCTAACAGAGATTACACCAGATCATATCATAGTTTCTGTCCTTTAATGAAGAAATAAAACCAAATGATTCCTTATAACCAAACCCCTACAGATACTTCAAGTGCTGATTGAGATCAAGATGCTAAATAAATGAGATAAACAAGATTAAAACTGAACAAAAATATTTAATTGCAAAGTATATATATAAAATGATAGTTTCTTTTATCAAAAGCTATTATTTCATTATACTGGGAATGTACATGTATTCATATAAAAATGATATGATTTTTATCACAAGCAATATTTGTATCACAGCTTATGAAAATGAACACATTTTCCATATGAAATACATAATTTTCATCAGTAAACGCATAGTTACAGTATCAACAATGAGGATATGATCTGAGTTCACATCAGTTATGCAACACAGTTATTAGATTTCTGCACAATATTACTGTCTCCTAAGTTTCTTGCTGCTGTTAAAGTTCAATCGACAAGGTAGGATACAGACCAATGTGGCCCCATTTTCACTTAATTTCAAAATATATTTAAAACCATGAAAACTTATAAAAACTTGTTTCAAGAGATTGCCTTAATAAAAATATATTATGATCGTGAATGTACGTGACTAAAGCCGCAAGATTAAAAAATTTGAGCAAATTTATGGCTTTGGAAAAAATTGCATTGGGGGGGGGGGGGGTTGAATTTTACAATGGAGCACATTTACCTACATGTATGTAACCCTTCCCCCACCCCAATTTTCTTTTTAACCAAAGTTGCAGCTCATACAAATGTACAAAATATATCAGTTGGAGAGGTACTTGGCAAATGTGTAATCTATACTTTCTTAAGCAAAATGTGCTTCATATTTGTCAATTTTTGGCCAAAAATTTGGAATTTTCATTGACTTTGTGACCTTCCTGTGAATATGTAATATATTGTAAGTTAATTAATTGTCTCTACAACTCAAAAAAAACCAACAAAACGTTCCACTGAAGGAAGTGAATGCTGATATGTCAGTACCCACTGCATACATTAAATTGAATAACAAAGAAGTTTGATTGAAATATTACTGTGCTATACAAAAGAATATCATGTGAAAATAATTATGAAAGACATAAACATATTGCACAGGAGCAAAATCAAACTTGGTCAGTTTAACTGACTTCACAAAATAAATCTTTCTCTCCTCTAGCATGTTTCTCAACATAAAGCTGAGCAACATTATCAAAGTATTTCCTACTCAGCAAAATACGGAACACAAAATCGGGGATTATTTTTATTTCAATGCATTTCTCAATTAAGCTGTTGAGCTCCTCTGATCCAGGGGCTCTGCTTGGGGCGAGGCTATCAGCAAAGCTAGCAATACGATAATACTTCCTCCGACTGTCTTCAAATAGGAACTCACTGTCTTGAAAGGAATTGTTCAGTAAGCTCTCATTCAGATTTGGTGTTGTACAATGGGGGAGATGCCACCCTTCAATATCATGATAATCCAGTACACTGTGCATCACTGTTCTGAATACTGGGTTAGCACTGGCCACAGCAGTGGCACTAGGTGTCTCATCATCGGCATGATCATCACCCGTTTCTGATGTTAGCTCCCTCTGGCTGTTGGACGATCCCTCATCTTTGGTTTTCAAATTTGATTGCTCATCTTTGCGCGTTTGGGACAAACGAAAGCTTCTTTGAGCTTTAAGAGACTGAGGGGTCAGTTTCAGTGGGCTGGGTGATACGTATGTCCTTAGATTCTGATGTATAGTGGATCTGACTGTGTCAGTTTGGTGGCCCTGTTCTATGTTAGGCGTAGCTGGATTTGAATGTCGTGAAGTCTGACGCATAACATGACTGGGATGAGAATCGTATGACCTTTGGCTACGCAGTAATACTGGTGTACCTCTGTGATGAGAATAAAGACTTTGATGAAGTGATCTTTTAAGAGAGGACTGCGATCTTTCTTCTGTGTGGGGGACAGGTGTACCTCTTGGAGTGTTTGTGCTGGAGATATTCCCATCATATAGACAAGAGGGTCCATTTTCACCAGCTAAGCTTATTTCTGGAAAATCAACCACATTATCCTCTTCTTCAGAATCTGAAATCAAAACAGGAGCCATATTTAATATGATTTAATACACTGTACATCATCACTTGACTTCAAAATCTAATTTCTTCTGACCTGTATCATCTTCAGCATCCATGTCTACAATTATTCCCCCCTTTAGCAGATTCTCTGCTATGGATATTGCTGTCCATCTCTTTTCTTTACTGTTGTCCGAGTTCTCCAAATCAGGATCTATAGATAGAAATATAGACACTACAAAACAACAGGGGGCCATTGATTTAAGTACTCACAGGTGTCCTCTTGCTTACACTGAGATTGAATCTCAAAATCTCTGTCACCCTTAATGTAGCCCCACTTTGAGCCAAGAGTCATGGTTCCAAATAAATATTATGACAATTACACTAAATATATTGATGCTTGTATATCAATCTAACAAAATATTGCTATTATTGATATAATGATTTTTATTTTTTACAGCCTGAGTGAAACTTTCTGAGCTCATTGTTTCACATATAGCGATCACAATAATTTCAAATTATCCACCCCTCCTTTTAAAAAAAAAAAAAAAATATCCTGTATTCATTATTTTTTAACATCTCCTCCTTGAAAGGGGGCATAATTCTTCTTTATTAGAAAACAAGATTTCAGAACCACATTTTTCAAAGGTCAGTGTGTAAGTCAAAATTTCATAATATTCAATAAAACTATCAGAATAACAACACAGGAACGTCAATATATCATCAGAGGGTCCTCTCTCTGAATGTGATGGCAAACATCACAAGAAGGGCCCCACATTGTGGAATAATTTATGTTGAAGGTCCACAACCCAAACTCTAAATTGATCTATAACTTATTGATGTACCAGTAAGTTCATGTAAACAAAAAATTGATTTTAAATGATAGCTAACAAGAGGTCCATGGGCCACATCACTCGCCTGAGTCACCATGGCCCAGCAATTGTTCAGTTGTTGAGATTTTTAAAAGTATTTTTTTTAAATCTTTATTATCATGAAAAAATTTACACCATATTGTAGTCCTAACTTAAGCACAAAGACAGTCATGACATAACCAATATGTAACACTGATTCCCTATTATGGCCCCACCCTAAACTCAAGGGCCATGATTTGAATAAACTTGAATCTACATGGCAGGAAGTTTTCATTTCTGGCCCAGTGGTTTTTTACATGACCCTGACTTGAATCCTCTTTACCCAGGCATACTTTGTGTCAAGTTGGGTTAATATTAACCCTGTGGTTCTGGATAAGTCAAAAGTTTACTGATGAACAAACAGATAGGTGATCAGAAAAGCTAAGTGAGCCTAAAAACTGTCAAATACATGCTAAGTTCAAGGTCCATAACTCTTTCAAAAATATGTCAATATAGCCCAAACTCAAACTATATTCTTTAACCCACTGATATAAGTTCATGTTTAAAATTTAATTCAAAAGCTGCAGGGATAGACCCCCCCCCCCCCCCCAAAAAAAAAGAAGAAGAAAAGTCCAAAAATCAGTTGCACAGATGGATGCAGACACAAACTAATCACTATAGGGCACCCACCTAGTGCAGGGCCCTAATAAAATGGGTGAAATTTATTGGAATTTTAAATTACCAAGTGTAACTCATTAGTTATGAAGCTTTATATCAAGTAGTATGAAGTTTAAATATATCTGTGAATCACTGAATGACCTTAAAACCTAGATATGCTTTGTACAAAATTTAAAAAAAAACATTCCAAAGAAATTGATTCAATCACTTGCAATTTCCATGTCAAAATCCATGCAACATGCACATCTTCCAATACCCAAGCAATACTACGTGTATTAATGTAACCTAAGCTTGAAAACTATGAAAAATGGTGAAAGGACAAACCATGTTCCCTCTAAAGCTACGAATTCCCCCCAGCTACCTAAATTCAACCATAACTTTTGTAAAATTGGGTTACACCACAATAAAGGTTGAACATGGTGTTTCTGCAAAGAGGTACACACCAAGTTTCAATTCATGAAAGCATGATTGAAAAGAGTGCATATACAAATATTAAAAGTGTTAACTACACTATTACCAAACTGATAGAAGAGTTCTGGGTGGTGAATAATCCAGGAGACAAGATGGGAACCACTGAAGCACTTCCTGTAGGTAAGCAAGTCTTCTCGAATTCTATGAAGAATGGTCTTGACTGTGCCATCAAGGGTACAAATACTGACAGTATCAGATCCATAGTACTGTAAATAGAAGACAGTGACATCAGATCCATAGTACTGTAAATAGAAGACAGTGACATCAGATCCATAGTACTGTAAATAGAAGACAGTGACATCAGATCCATAGTACTGTAAATAGAAGACAGTGACATCAGATCCATATATAATAAAAGACAGTGACATCAGATCCATAGAACTGTAAATAGAAGACAGTGACATCAGATCCACAGTACTGTAAATAGAAGACAGTGACATTATCATCAAGGACAAACCTGTGTGTGCTATCTCCTGCATCCACTGCAGGATGATGTCATAGTACACAAATTTTATTCTCTGCAAGATTCAACCTGGCTATGATGTTTTGGCTAATGTTTACCCTGCTGTTGGCACCAGTCCAATACATCACAGTGAAATTTGTCATGATTAACATGAGTTTATGATTCAATAATTTGTTTGTGTGCATGCTCGTGATGCCTAATTCTATCAACCATATTTCTTTTGGACACCAAACCTTGGCACACTGACTACATATGTTCATTACACTTGTTTGATTTACTGGCTTAACCCTCATAGAGTGCATATTGTCTCCAATAAATACATATCGTAAGTCGATTGTGTAAATGTCACGAAGGTTTTATAGCCTCAAAACTTTATAATATAAATGGGAGCAATGAAAAATACTATAGGGGAAATGATTGAACAGTATGAAATCACACGTACATGTACACTGAATACAAAGCAGATATTGCAAATCAGGTAACAATAAATATATTTTTTTTTCGATAAGATTTACTTATAAACATCAAAGTTTATACAAAATCAAACTGTATAAAATGCTTCTATTTTGCCTGTAATATACTAAAAGAAAAGACCATTGAAACCATAGAAACTATATGCCAGTCCATCTGGCTACACATTGACAACAAATTCATCCTGCATTACTATACAATCCCTTATTTTTGTGGTGTTAAATATTCATAGTCAGAGAATAAAAATGCCCACACATGTATGTGGGGTCTAGATTTTGTGGGTGAAAAGTTTAGGATTCCTTATATTGTGCAAGAACTTTAAAATTTGGTTAAATCACCCTTGAACGTCCATTCACAAGAATGTAGAATTCAGAGTGAATGAAAAGTGCTATAACCAGAACTTCACTTTCATATAAATCTGTGATAAATGAATAAAAGCAAGACAAGAGGCTTCCTGGGAATTAAAGTGAATGTCAAAAAGCCATTTCTTTTACTGTACTGTAACCGAGAAATAGGTGTGGCCTGATGACACATACACAGGTGTTATTTACCTTGGGTGACTAGAGTGTAGAGGGAGGCTAATCGTTAAACACAGCTATTGCATGTATATTAAGATTAGTGTCAGTTACTGAAACACACTGGGAATAGAGGGGGATATCTAATTAAAACCAGAATATTTGTTGTATTTGACTATCAAAATGAACATTGAAATAGCAATCTAATTCAGTTATTAAGAAATTAATATACAGTGAAACCTGACTAATTCAACATGTACAGGGAGGCAAATAATCAGTGTGTCCG
This sequence comes from Ostrea denselamellosa, assembly GCA_024699665.1. Classification (NCBI taxonomy): domain Eukaryota; kingdom Metazoa; phylum Mollusca; class Bivalvia; order Ostreida; family Ostreidae; genus Ostrea; species Ostrea denselamellosa. The sequence goes on from JAMZEH010000052.1 coordinate 531,684, forward strand.
AATAAACAGTGAAAAAACGATGAAAATATATGAAATGAAAATACGAGTCAGAATGGCCAGTGAAACAGACTGCACAGGTGTAGATTAGGCAGTTTTCACTGTATAATGGTTTTAATTCATTAAAAATCATAAATTTGTTGACTTCAGAGACAGAATTTGAAACAACTAAAACAATCAAGTTTGAAATGTCTCATTCTGCAAAATTACATGATTACACAAACATTCAAGATTAACTGCTAAATACATGTTAATTTTCAATGGACATGCAAGACACATCAAATGAAATGAACTTGAAAGTCTGTTTCCATTTTCTTGTGCGCTGGATCAAGATAATTTTGCAAACTTCAACAAACACTTAGAGCACCCTATGTACATTGGTATGATCCATCAACACATACACATTCTATGGCATCATTCTAAATCAATTACTGAAATTAGACTAAATATTTCTGCCTTTTGAAACACAGTATTAGTACATGTATTTAGAAATTTTGTTATGTGAAGAGATTACAGACTCATGGCAGTATTAAAATTTTATATAAATAAAATATCCAACAAAGTGTTTCAACAGTTCCAGGATATTGCACGATTAAAGTTTCTTATGACTTGGGATTTCAATTTGAGGACATCAGAATATGATTTTTCACCGATACTTGTAATTTCCTGATGTTTCCAGCTCAAGGAAATTTTCTAAACAAATTGATCAGTGCTAAATTCAATTTCACATTTTGTGACCATTTGAATTTGAGTCATATAGTCCAATGTTTTTCCTGAGGGTCAAGACTAGCAGTACAATAAAGGAATGGTGTATGTAATTGTTTTACATACAGTAACGCATAGTAACAGGTAGTGAGCTTGGCTACGCTACTGTTTTTTGCATGCTTGGCATGCAACATCCATTTGTGGTTAATAAGCTAATCTTTGATTACTCATGGATAACATTATGTGTCCACACAGACTCGTGACTTCTGGTATCATATTCATTTCTACACGTGAGATTATGTTGTACTTACATATTCTGTGAGTTTTTCATACAGCTGAATCAACTGACTGCTAGCTGTTGTGTAAATCTGTAGTTTAAACATGACAGATTCCTGTAAAAGAGTCAAATATGAGGTAGGAAAGAAACCATAGCCTTTGCATGAAGACATGACAGCAACATGAAATTTTTAATGAGAAGACAATAGAACTTGTCAAATAAGTTTAAAGTTGAATAAACAATAAAATTAAAGGGAGATGTGCCAATTTTGTTTGATATATGTTTTAGGATGAGGTGTTCCATGTCTTCTACAAACATTCATATTACAACAGAAAAAAACTTAAATGTGTAAGCATGGTGGGTACATGTGTTATGTTAATGAGGATATGACCTGCTGTAAAACCTTTAACCTGGCCTGGATTTCTCAAAAAAAAAACCAAAACTTTAAGAAACATTTTTATTTTTCCATCTCCTCGATATGAAGAGTTCTTATATGAAAGATTCAGATTTTGTAATGTAATAATATTACCAAATCTTTTACATCGGCCTGGTTAGCTCAGTAGTTAGATCACCTACCTTGTAATGGAAGGGTCCCGGGTTCGATACTTAATTGTTCCAAAGAATTTTCTCTCTTTTTTTTCTTACTATGGTAATGCCCATTTATAAAGTAGAACTGAATTTTATTTTTACTTGCAACAACCAGGAACTATCAAAATATGCTAACTCTAAAACAGACATGGTAACAAACCCCCAATTTTTTGGTAGAAACAATATAAAATGCAAGTGAATTATATATGAAATTTAACAAAAAAGTATATATTATCGAGAAACAGTGCATATGTCCTTCAGTCGAAACTTGAAGTCTGGGATTTTTCTCAAATTTTTACTGCTCAAATAGAAAAGTTGAAACTTAATTTTAAGATTTTTTCAAGAAATAAAAGCAGATCACTCATCTGGAAAATGTAGGTCAGATGCAACATTTGAATGATGGATGGTTGTGTGCATCCGCAGATACATTGTATATGTTTAATATTAGATTTAAAAAAAAAAATAAGATAAATCTTGCATCAAGTTTGAATCATGTTAGAATATATGGACTATTTAAAAAAATATTTAAAACTTTTAATCTGTTCAGTCAGTAACAGAAAAATGTCGAATCATGTATGATAATGTTAGCTGTCTGCATCCATAGATGCATCATGCATGCAAATTTGAACCATGTAGGTTTAATAGTTTCTTGGAAATGGATTGTCCACTGGCTGCCCACCGACAATGCTCGGGGTATGACAATATCTCAACAGACAATTGTCCCAGAGAGTTGAATACATGCATGACAATTGGAAAAACATTGAAATGATATTGATACTCACAGCCTGAGATAATAAGAGGCTCCTCTGTATTCCTGCATCCTTGTTAGACATCAACTTCAGTAAAATCTGAACATATAGAAAAAAAAATGTATTAATCATCAAATATTCATCTATAGTTAAAGGTTAAATCCCACAGAACTGAAAGGTACTCACAGTAAAAGCCTGAACCAACTGTTCCGCTGCTTCCAGAGAATTTTCACTGTGAGCCAAATTGACAGTTTCTTTCTCAAAGTTCTGACAAAATTTTTTAATCAGGATCTTATTGTTACATTTTGTACACACATTACAAGCACACCAGTTCATTTTCTATAATAGTACATCTATACTATTAAATTTTGAGTACATTTGTTTTGTTTGATTTTTGTTTTTTCTTTAAATTCAGACCATTTTAGGAAACAAATGCATAAAAATTGCTTAAACAGTATTGTTGCTTGTATATGTTCAAGGGTTTCACAAAAGTTCAACAAAATTCATATCCAAAATCCTCAGACCCAATCTCTGTAAAGCATGATACCTGCACAATGAAGACCCATAAATTCTCCATCACAATGTGAAAGTTGTCCAAGTACAGCCACTGATTCAACAGGTCAATATAGGAACCGAGGAACTGGGTCAGCGGAGTAAGGCTACCAGCCACTGACTGTCTTGTGTTTCTTAGGGTAAGGAAGATCATCATGGCGTCGTACACAAACAAATTCAGCTGAAAACAGAAGCATACAGTGTTAGGTAATACACATGACATTGACATGGTTCTATTAGTTTAATATTTATTTACATGAAAAGATTATTTACTAATATGTTTGTTAATACATGTATATACCAGTATACAAGTATAACATTTTTTGATTTACCCTGTATGCCATAAGTCTTGCCAATGATCTTATAACAGTCTGGAAATGACTTTTGCATGCATCCATAGAATTCAAACCACCATCTTCAGAGAGACCATAGAATTCTAAAACACATTCTAATATATATGCCATTAAAGAGATTTATATGCATTCCCTAGCATCAATGTGTATTTCAAAATATTTGAAAGTAGATGTACCTGTAGGAGATATACCTGTAGGAGCAACATGGCTCCATTCATAATTGAAAACCGAGGCCAATTTTTTGTAGAAAACTTCACAGTATGACAAGAGAGAGGATACAATATTCATCCGGATACACATCTGAAACAGCATCAAATCAGGCTAAATCATAAATCCACAAATGTTACCCATGACATCCCTACAGAGTAAATCTATCACTATGCATCAAAACACTCAAATGTACTCCTCAAACAATTCGCCAACAATACAGTCCATGTACTGGATAAATCTTTTACTGTTTCGTAATCTTGGACAGGAGATTTATGAACTTACAGCCTGAGAAATAGGTTCATATCTATTATACAACATGTCTGTCTGTCTGTTGATGTACTGGAAGCAGTTGTCGATCCCCTGTATCTGATGACGGCACCCCCAGATCTTGTTGGATCGCTTACAGTTTTGGAGATGCTCAACCATCTATTTCAGAAATTGACTTTTACATACAAAATCACAGTGTATTTTATCTTTAAATTAATGCAAAGTATTAATAATGTCATCTGTGTTCTTGCTGTATATAGAAAGACTGACCTTTGCTCCCACCAGTCTTATTCCCTCACTATGAGTTGTTCCACAGAGGTCCAAACACAGAATATTATCAGCATAAACTGTCAGGGTATTGCAAACCACCTAAGCAGATAAAAATTTTCATGTGTTATGGGAAATCATGTGAAATTATCCCATTTCATGGAGGACTAAATTTCCAAGGATTTCATTTCACTTTAAATGCACAATCTAAATGAAATTACACCTCCCTCCTAAATTCAAAATCTTAACAGTCTACAAATATTGACCACCACCTCCAACTAAATAAGAAGAGTCCATGGTGAGAAGTCCACCTGAATTAAAACTTTATACATCAAAAATATATAAAAATTCACAAAGTAGTGATCAGTTTCCACAATACAGTACAACACTTTCAGTGAAGTGCTGGGGATGGGTAATTTCGATTTGTTATAAACATAATTCATTGTATCCAATAAATTTATGATACCTTTTAAAATCAGCGGGAAGGGAAATAACTTTGTTGTAAGTATGACTTCATTATAAGTGTGTTTGCTGCAAGTGTGTTCTACTGTATAAGGTTCTAACCCTATAAAATGTAAATTATATCAGTATTTTTAATAATTCAACAATACCTCATGGAACTGTGTATATAGTTTTTTCCTTATGTCACCCCCAAAATAACTGCTGGCAGTCGTAGACGAGGAAAAAGAACTCTCCAATTCAGTCATTCTGTGACTGGACTTGGACTTGTAGAATGTCTGACATAGGGTTTTACCAAAGCCAATAATCCTCTGCAGGAGAACCAGCACATCAAAAAGGGAACCAGACACTGGAATGTAAGCAGACTTCACAGAGCCAATGGAGAAGGGAATATCTGAGGAAGAGGTCTGGAATTCAGGAGATGAGTTTTCCACCTCTGAGGAGGATACTGGCTCTTTGCAGTCATTTGCAGACGATGAAGAAGCATATTGTTGTTGTTCATTTGATTCAGATATGCTCAGGACTGGTTTATCACTTTGATCATCCTCAGTTAATTTTTCACTGTCGAGAGTAACCACCTCAGACATAGGTGGGAAATCAAAGTTTGGAATGGGAGAGTCCTGAGTGCTGGACACTGACTCATGGTCACCCTCCTTATTCTCTTCCTCCAGAGACTGGGTGAATTCCCCAGCTAAAGAGTCCTGATCCCCATCAATTCTGTCTTCATGGGGCATTTGACCTACTTTCATTGCATTTTGGTTCAAGAGTTGCTGATGAGAATCAGTGTGTGTTGGAGTTACTTCCCCTTTCATGTCTGTAGTCTCTCCTTCCTGCTGAAAGCCATCTGTATCTTCTTGTTTGATATCTATATTGACTTTCTTTTTTGTTTCATGTGAAAAATCACTTTTATTAATTGTACTCACTTCATCATCATCTTTTGATTCTGGACAGTCTGATAAATTGCTCATCCCACTGTTTTCCTGCTTTGCAGATGGGTTGTTTTCAGGAGGATTCTCAAATGAACTGCCTTCCCTTACTTCCTTTACAGAACTGACACCAGTTTCATGACTTTTTGAAACTGGAAATTTCAAACTGGGTCGTGTAACATCAAGGTGATGGTCATAACTCTTACTCAGCATCTCAGGCACTGAGGAACTGTGTCGAAGGCTAGAAAAGGTCATGACCCCTTCCTCCTCTTCCTCAGAAAATTCACAGAGAGACTGCGTGTCTTTGAATGGACCAGGCGCTGAGACAGAGATGTGTAGCTTACTGAACCAGGAACCAGTATTCCCTGAGGGATCTTTGATTTGCTTAACTGGAGTATTTTCACTTGATTGTTTAGAATCCTGAAATATATAATACACTATATCTCTCAAAAGAATATATTCCATGTACACAATTTCAACTGTTTCAAAGACTTGAAATATATACATGTATATTTAGATGCGTCACCACTACAGAGATGTTCTCATTATAGGCATATGCCAAGTGTGGGACTCCTGAAAGACCGACTTACTCTATAACTCTGGCAATGTAACAAAAATTTTTAAAAGTCCAGTAGAGTTGTTGATGCCTTGTACTTTGCCTAAAGCTTATCAATAATATCAAAAGACCTAGATACTGAAACATACAATGAAATGCCAAAAATATAAAGATCCCTTAATGTCCTACCTGTCTGTGGAGTGGTGTGAATCGGTTGTAGAGTGGGGTAGAATGGAGAGAGGACATCATTCCACTGAAGGCACTATTGATAGAAGGCGTGATGGATTTACTGGATAGGGAGCGGATTCTGTGCCCCACCAGAGAACTGGAAGGAGTGTCAATGATGCTATGGATGTCCTGAACTACTGCTCCCTCAAACTGGAAGACCAAGAAAATTGTTACCTGAACCTAAAAAAATCCTATAGTGTGCTGACCCAGTTTTCAGTGATTCTATGTCATTTCCATTACCATTAATTTTGTTTGTTATGCAACATGTATTGTCAAACAGTAAAAGATTTAGCATATCCAAAAATTGTCATTAAAATAAACCCAGAGAATACCTGTACTTTGCAAACCATGACAGTACCTCAAGGTAACAACAAATTTAAATGAGAGCACAGTAGAGGTGATGTTATACTCTCAGGTCTTTGATTTTATTACACTGTATTACACCCTACCAAATAATATCAAGTTACACCAACTCTTAAGGATTCAAAACCATCATTCACAAATTCTAGTCCCTATACAATATGCAGGTATCAGTTTGTCTCCTTACTGCTAACACAAGTCCCCCTTCTTCCTTTACCCCTTTACCTTGTCTTTAGATACTGTCTCTTGTATGAGTTTGATCATTTTAGCAGTGAGGACTTTGGTCCAGTGAACTTGCTCCACTTCAAACCATGTTCTCCATGTCTGTTGCCTGCAACAAGGGATCATCAGACAATGTGAGGTTGAGATGAAAATCTCAAGGAATTATTTATCATTACTCACATATTCAAGATGGGGAAAACATCAAAACTCAAAAACAAAGAATTCCTGTCCTTTGCTTTGATATGCTTCATAATTACATAAATCTGAACTGCTGAATTCTGAAAATTATGAAAAGAATGCTTCTTACTCCTCTGGTATGTATGCAACCCAAGCCTGGTCCAGCTGATTCAAGCGGTAGGCCAGTCCCAGCATACATCTATCTATGTTGGCATTCCTCTTCAAAGTCAGTTTAATGTTAAAACTCATCAACAATTGTTTGCTTGCACACATTATACATAATAATAAAGTATTGATACTCACTTAAATTATTTTAGCTGTTACAAATTAGTTGCTCCTCACTGAGAAAGATGACAAAGTAAACTTTTAATCTTAATCCTACATTAATTTGATTTTAAATCATATCCTTGACATTCAGATTTACTGTACAATTTACAGTTTGCCAATAAACACATACATGAGTCTGTTTACAGTGTAACAGCACAGAATATCCTTGATAAAGTTATAAGCACTTCTTCCATTAAATATGCAAAATTAAGATATAATGCAGACTACCTGACATCAAATGTTTTAATTCTCATTACATTAGCACCATGGATATATCAAAAAGGTTTGGTAGATAAGTATTTTAAATGTACTCGCTGATTCTGACACACTAAGGTTTGGTAGATATGTATTTGTAACGTAATGGCTGACTCTGACACACTAAGGTTTGGTAGATAAGTATTTTAAATGTACTCGCTGATTCTGACACACTAAGGTTTGGTAGATATGTATTTGTAACATAATGGCTGACCCTGACACACTAAGGTTTGGTAGATAAGTATTTGTAACGTAATGGCTGACTCTGACACACTAAGGTTTAGTAGATAAATATTTTTAACATACTGGCTGATTCTGACACACCCTGGCTACATCTTCCATCAAGAGACTGTACAACTTTTGGGCTGCCATCAATGTTACATTGAAATATCTAAAAATTGCAAGAAATTGAAATATTTCAAAAAAAAAGACAAAGATATCTAAGCACAGTTATTCCCATCTTTCTCATTAACAGAACACTTTGGAACAGTGAATCTTTAATATAGAGACCTAAACATCTTTAACATGTCAGAAACTTACTTCTCAAAAGTAGTCTGGTAGTGAGCCTTGTAATCTTTGACCTCATCCCTAGTCTTGCATATCATCTTGTTCACCTGACAACACATTTACTTCATTGTCATCATTTTCATAGGCAACCTTTATTCACAACAATTACATTTCCGCTATTTGTAACAGCTAAAGTGTATCATTATTGTGTGTGTACAATTATGATTACCCATATAAAATTGGCATATGTATATCATAAACCATACAATGGATAAACTTCAAATCCTCTGTTAACAAAAAGTCCATCAGACTGAAACCAAAGACTAACCAGAGTTGGTGAAAGTTTTGCCTCTTTCTGATGTAAATCTTTCATTGCGACAACCTTATACTCCTCATAGCATACTGGGAAAATGCTCTATAATACAAAGTATACACAGAAATGTATTCTATTCAATATCAAACAGAGGTGAGAGGATTTTTTTCAACATAAATTTCAGAACAATATTGAAGACTTGTACTCATACTGACATTCTGTATAAAATACAAGCACCATCTCAAGTATCTCAAAGTCTGTTGCTACACCCTGTACTCCTAAAGTGAAGAAGTGTGGTATGAAGGCCTTCACAACAACATACCTGTATGCAGTCTTTCAGTATAGCACCTACACTATGGCTTTTCTTGTCCAGAAGGTACTGACGTCCTCTCTGGGTCAAAGTGATCAAACAAATCAAAGAATCTGTCAAAGAAGAGTTATACACACAAATGCCTAAACTACCAATGAGCAACTTCAAAAAATGTTAAATATATAAACCTGTTACTGCAAATTTTTCAGTACTTTAAAACTTGATATGAAAAGATTGAAAGAAAAAAAATGTTTAAACCCTGATGAATATTAAAGTATATGCATTTTAAATCCCTTTTTATATTCAAGAACCATACAATTTTTGTGCAATTTTGAAAGTTTGCCTTGAAGTTTATGAAGGGAAAAAAATTTTAAGAATAATTTCATGCATAAATGTTGTGATGAAGAAATGGAATATTTGCCAATATTATGACTTGTTGATAAATTTGGAAAGACAATATTGCAGAAGCAGTCTGGGAAAATATAGGTAATTTATATTATGTGCCAGTCATAATACCACATTTCTGCATTGATAACATTTGTTTGTCAGACACAAATGTCACAGCACAGCCTAGGGTAGTCAATGATATGTTTCACTGGAAATGCCTTTCTATAAGGATTATCAAATCCCTCTCAAGATCAAAAGTTCAAATCAATTTTACAGTTGTCATCAGTGTCCCATAAGCCAAAATTCAGTTCACCAATTCGTTTAACATAAAGCACCAACTGTAAATGCTGTGTCAGATTACTGCCACTGAAAATTAACCCCTCTCTCACTTGTAGCTACCTAACGCATCAGATGGTCTTATAGTTACCTAACCCATCAGATGGTCTTATAGTTACCTAACCCATCAGATGGTCTGTTGTTGGGAAATAAACTCTTCATCTTACAAATGTTGGAGTTGCCAAGCTTCTCCAGAGCATCTAGACTCTCCTTTAAGATATCATACTACAAAAGAACAACAAGAGACCTGCAGACTCTGGAAATCATGAACTGCGTCTTTTGTCATTATTTTACTTACATATCTGGTACTGACAAATAACTGGTACCATTCACAATGCCACACCTGGTGGTTTTTTTCTTTTTCTTCGATTTAATGTTTAAGGAGATGGGTTCAAGAATGGCACCATTTCGTCTTGTAAAATTTCCAAAACTTTAAACTTCCTTATTACAGGTTGTGTACCTGAATGATATTTGTATAGACCTTAACATAATAACAAGTGCTAATTGTAACAGAGACCATTACAGATGGTCCCCAAGCGTCCCCAATCTCCCACGTGGTACTTTTTGTTTGAGTAAGTCAAACTGAATCATTCAACCGAGACATACATCAGGTTATAAACAGTATGAATTCCACTATATTTCCTTCATTTGTAAGGTAAATCTACAACTTTAAGCATTATCCAATCAAAATCAATCATACAGGCATAAACATTTCTGTATTAATTCTGACTACACTTATGCATCAATAACCTTATAAATTTACAGTACAATTTCCAAACCAATTCATTGAAAAATAAGAAAGTTATAGACATTTAAGTATTATCCAATCAAAATTCAGCACACATGCATGCGCACAGTGGTGAATAATTTTGACAATGCCAACCAAGTATACCAGTCTTAATACATACATGTACATACAATGACAATCAACTTCAAAACATTTAAACACAGTAGGAAGTGGGGAGTCCCAAAATAGCAAGTATAAAAACAGTACACATGTATGAATTTTTGTTTATATCATTCATTATGCATTCATATCATAAATATATATGACTTTCACTTCCACATATTGTGGATTGATTAAAACCTTGTCTGAACAAATATATAGCAATCTGAACATGAACTGACTTTTCATAAAACTACAAATTAACTTGGCCCAATTATGCCATTCTTGAATTCGCCTCCTTCTCAAACAAGTAAAAGAACCTCAAGTACAACATACTTTACCACGAAATATGAAATGTTGTACAACTTAAACAAATAAGGTTTTCACTAAAATAATAAAAATCTAGGAAAATTACATTGAAAGACAGTTTTCCATGTTATTTTTCAGTAAGTAAACTAAGTAAAGAAATAAATGCTATTTTAACACTAAAATATCAGTCTCTAAACTCATTTTTCCCATTTGCACTGTTTGGAGCACAATTCCCAAAAGGCCGAGAAAATATGCTGTAAATTAGATATACTGATATTTTACTGCAGATTTCTCTAACAGTAAAAATATCAATATCGACAAATTGTATATTTCAGACAGAATTCCTACAGTGCTGCTGCTATTTATTAGTATGGGTTATGAAAAACCTATAAATCCAGGGACTTTGTTGAAAAACAAATGTTTTACCTTTATACATTAGACCCATCCACACAAAGTCTGCTATAAAGAACTTGAACTATGACCTTGAAAATTAATCTTTATCGCTACATTAAGTTTCTTATTTCTGAGATGACGCATGAGTGGGAAATCAATTTGGCCAAATTTGTTAAATAACCTTGACTTTTTATAACCTTCAAAACATAGGGATCATCCTTCAGTTAGAGCAACTCTTTAATCAAAACCACCCACAGGAGCATCTTACTACATTTGGCATGATGACCTCAATTTTTGATTGTCCGACTTCAAAAAATAATAGGGAATATCCCTTACTAAAATAAAATCTTCAAGATTCATTATTTCATCACAAATGGTATTTGACATATTATCCAGAGACAAAGGTGTCAAAAACATACAGAGGGACAGACTTAAATTAATAGTCCATTATTTTGCTTATGTGGGAGACAAAATTTTGAGCTGGCTTAATGAATTTATTACCTCCCACAGGCAGTATATATTTTTTTCTTCTAGGGATTTTGACTTTTGCAAAATGTCCTTCATTCTGATTATGACACATAGTATATGAGCGTTTAACATCTCTCAAGTACAATGAAATGAACTATACATTTGCAGGGGGTGTACTGAAATATTCATTTACTATTTCCAGAAGTATCACTGTAGAATAAGTTACTTGTAAAATATATAAGATACACTTGACACTTCACCTCTACTTTCAACAGAACATGACTAGCTCCAGAGACTGGTAACATGTCCAGTACTGATGACAGAGTGTTACAGGTGTGTTGAATGAACCAAGGTGAAGGCACAAAATTCCCAGTCAGGTACTGCAGGTAAACTAGCTTCCTGTACACCTCTCTCTACAAATCATTCATCCTCTGACATGAATTCATATATATGTGTGTGTGTGTGTGTGTGTGTGTGTGTGTGTGTGTGTGTGTGTGTACTATACACAATAAAACACAGATCCTAGTAAATTTTAAGCCTAAAACAATTTTTGTCAGATTTTAAATAATATGTATATTGATGAATAAGTTCTTACAATGCCATATCTGAGTCCAAATTCCTTTAGTAATCGTATGGAAGCCGATGACAGAAGGCACGACAGTCCAGGGGCAAGTAACTCTCCTTCCACTCTGTATGGGGATTCATACCTGTTAAACATTAAAGATGAATAATATCCAAATATCTGTACTAACTTAGTTATTTATGTTGTTTGTACTTGAAACTATAAATACCTAAGGAGTTTCAACAAAAGAGTTTTGTAATCCTCTAGAATGCCCCTTTGAGTCTGTTTGTAGCTGTTGGCCAGTGGTGGATAGGCAGTGTGCCAAAATTTCTTCAGCAACTCAGCAATATGTGAAAATTCCCTCCTTTGCCAGGACTCATACCCAGAGGAAGACTGAAATAAAGGTCAATTATTGGATTAGAAATATTTACACAAGTCACTACCTTACCACTTTACTAAAGAAAGAAGAAAAATGGCAACTTTTCAATTCAATACTGATATAAGACAGGGTAGCGTAAGATTACCATGAAAGATTCTGAGTTATAGTATGGATTGGCATTGTTTTCCAGCAACGCTAACTGTCCCACCAGCTCCTCTGCTAATATCTAAAATCATGTTATATTGAAATTTGTCAAATCTAGACATGATTGGCACTGAAATCAAGCTTTGGATTAGACAACATCTGGAATATATGAAATATTTCTGACAATAGAATTCAAAGTTTGGTGTCAAAATATGTGTAGTTTACACAACATGTTGGACTTCACAACATCTGGATTAGACAAGTTTTACTGTATAAACATGTAACTATTTTCTGAATAATACCAGAATTTTACAGGCAGGAATTCAGAGACTACTTTTGTCCATAGGACTGTCATAGGGTGACAATTAATTTAATTGTCAGATATAATATGTATTTTATTTTCAGTAGATTTTGAATTCACATTCATTCATTCACCTGTTTACTAATCTATTCATGTATTGTCATAGTATTTGTGTAGTGTTCTTGTGAATGAGGTGTAACGTGATTGTCTTGTTATCAATGTTTTGCTGAGTTAGGTAATTGTAGGGTGAGTGAGTATTTTATAAGTTGCAGAATGAGGTTTTTAGGAATGGTAGTTGTGTACGCATGTGTGTGAATTTGTATAAAAGGGTGAGCATGAGCACCAATTAATTTTTAAAAATTCCAAGACTAACTTCGAACAACAGTTAGTTGGGGGTAAATCTTGTAAAAGACACTCTAACTTTAAGAATTCTTTACAGAAAGTAATAGGATATAATACTGGTAAGAAGTAAAATTCATTTTAATCTATTTTACAGTAAATTATTGCTCAAATTATCATTTAATGTGTGAGAGAATTAAATTTTGTATGTGCAAAGGTTTCTTTTCATTTCAGGTAATCGTCATTTAGGATTATCCTGTTGGATTACAATTTGGATCAGTATCATAAAATAAAAATGAAGTAAACTGCATTACGAGTTCTTCTTGTTATAAGACCCCATTACAGGACTGCTCACTTAAACTGTGTATTTTATATGCCCAAGGCATTTCATTAACTGTACACTGTATATTAGTATTTCATGTGTTTTCTAAACAAGACATGTTAAAATGCACAATGTCTCCAAAGAAAACCTGAAAATCCTGTGTAATTTTCACGATATCTCCAAAATCTCCCTACCCTACTGGGCTCCTTCCTCTGGTGAAATCTGTAAATCTGGTGCTCATATTTGTTGAAATTCTCCTGGCTCAGGTGAAATGTTCTTCTTAACAGTTCAAAAAGTGTGTCGGCTGGAACAACTGACATATCTTCCTCCATTCCACTGTCATCAGGGGTCGGTGGTCGAGTGATGGTAAGCTGACCTTTGAAGTGAAACCTACAATGTATAAAATCATAGTAGGTCATAACTAAAAAAAGATTCTGAAAATATCTTGAGAAAAAGATATTTCCAATACTAGTTGCATGCACTTTATATTCAGAAGTGACACTAAAAAGGTGTTTCAGAATTCAACAGGGAACTTAGTCATAGTAATACTATAATAACCTAGATTTATACACTACAGAACCCTAGATTTGTACACTACAGAGACCTAGATGTATACACTATGGAAACCTTGATTTATCCACTACAGAAACCTAGATTTATATTCTACAGAAGCCTAGATTTATATGCTACAGGAACCTAGATTTATACACTTATAGAAACCTAAAGATTAAATTTCTGATGTTTGCCAGCAGGAGACGATTCAAAAATACCTAACAACATCATGTATTTCCTCTACTGTATGGTATGTAAATATTTACTTATTTTGTTAGATTTTCTTAAGTTAATGTGTATATACAAAGCTCGTAATTTTTAAATTCAAACATAATTTTATTAGTTGGTCACTTTTTATAGTTGTGATAAATGCCAGGTTGAACTAATGAATATGAACTCGTGTACTAAAGGATTAACACCCCCCACCCCCACCCCCACCCCCCCCTTTCCAAGATTTTGGGGTTTGGGCAGAATTACTCTTATTGCTAAGTAAGACGTATCAAACAAATTCGAAGGCAATTTTAATCTCTGTTTGCCCTTCCCTGTTCTGCAGTCAAAAATGATGCTTAATGCCTGAATTCATTATATATCTGATACATGTAGTGTACTTATTTACAGCAACAATTGCTAAGTTAACACAGAAAACGAGATCTCGTTGGTCATACCAAACATTAAAACTGCGACAGAATCAGAGACGAAATAGTAGTTCCAATCCTCCATATTAATTCTGGTATTAAAGTCAATAAGCAACTACTAATGAACTCTAATTTGCATTAAAAAAATCTCATGAGCAAAATTGCAAAACTTTTCAAAATATATGAGTTGAAAATAATATAGGCAGGAATCTAATAGTTACCATGCTTAGTTCTTTATACACTACAGAAACCTATTTGTACACTGTAGAAATCTAAATTTATACACTATGGAAACCTAGATTTATACACTACAGAAACCTAGATTTGTACACTATAGAAACCTAGATTTGTCCACTAGAGAAACCTAGATTTGTTCACTATGTTAACCTTAATTTGTACACTACATTAATCTAGATTTGTATACTAAGTTAATCTAAATTTGTACACTATGTTAATCTAATTTTGTACACTACAATAACCTAGCTAGATTTGTACACTGCACTGATCATGTTAACCTACATTACATTAACCTAGATTTGTAGAATTCCACTGGCAGTGAAAATCTATACTACCTTAAGCATGAAATACACTTTATACCAGTACTTACTTTTTGCTGCTCTGGGGGACAACTGGGGGAGGGGACAGTGGGGAGGGGGGCTCTGGGGCACACAGCACTGGGTAAGAAGCACAGAGGTAACTCTTCCTAAACACTCTCTCTTCCTACAAAGTACAAAGAGGGCAGTTTACTAAAGGGACAAGTAGACAATCGCAATGTCATTGAATGACATAAGTACACTTCAATATTTATTATCATGTACTTGACAGCTCTTCACACTCTTTAATATTATTACCCTTAAAGCAGTAAAAATAAAATTTTTGTTAAAAAAAAATTTGGGGGGGGCCTAGACATGATAAAATGGATCATAATATTAAAGTATCACATTTAAACATATGTATTCCACTGTTAAACTAATTTTTGCTTTCTGGACAACAACAAAAAGGCTAATTGTGTATTCTTTGACTTCACTATGACAATGTTTTACACAGAAAGTTATGTCACTTTCAACTAACGATGGTGGATGCAAAAAAAAGCATGAAACAGATTACACACCATGACATGATATACTAGACAATTTATCTTGTTATTAACTAAAGAAAGACTTGTATGTACATCAACTTCACTAGATTTCATAACTTAACAATTTTCGATAATTTCCAGAATCAACAGTGGAAAAAAAATGATGCAAGTTAATGAGATCAATGAATCATTCCAATTACGAAACAGTTCAAATCTTAAAGTTTTGCTGTAATTAACATGCATCATGAAACATATATTTTAAGACATGGGAGATAAAATCATGTATTTTTGGCAAACACAAAAATATGTTGATATAAGCTATATTATCATTTTAAGCTATTGCAGTTTGTGCACATTTATTCCCACACTCAACAGTAGCAATATATATCCCTAAGTGAGTGACAGAGTTAATGTAATATAGTGCACTTTCTCAGTCGTGAGTCACTTCATAAAAAAACCCAAAAAAACTTGATAACCTGGATAGTGAGATCCTTTATTGTTTCCATTACATCTGCTGGGGACCGAATCATTGCACCTAAAATTGAAAAGGAATATCAGATAGTACAAAACTATGTCAGAAGGACCTTCTACAGGCCCCTAGAATGACTTCCAATGTTTTGAAGCAAAGTTTAAATCATTTTTGATGAAGAATGTAAGTACAAGAATTCTGAGATTTGAAAAGAAAATGCTGGCAATCCTCATGTATGATATCATAAATGTTAAACTTTTCCAAGATTTGGAACTTTGTAAAAAAAAAAAAAAAAAAAAAAAAAAAAAAGTACACAATTTTCTGCAAATATAGAGCGACTCTTTTTAATAAGATTCATATTGTTACTATGTAAGTATATTTCAAAGATATATCACTGGCAGGAATATCAGTCTTGTTCATGAAGCCACTCTACACATCAGAGGAAAAAAATTAAACACTTATATAAAATGATGTGGTAAAAACAAAACAAAAGTAGAAAACAAAATGCCTTATCAAAGAACTGGGGTATTTGGTAAGTATTGTTATGGATTTGTTACAAAAGAACTAAAGTTTGAAAAATGTGTGCTTAAAACATTTTAGATTACAACAGAATTTCCATATTTTTGAGGGGGTAAAGTAGACCCTTGATGCATACAGTGCACTTCTTTTTTCAAAAATGTTTCTGTACATTCTTAGTGCATTTAGAGCTAGATAATCATGTTCATCCTTTAAAAAGACACATCTTCCCATTGCTTTTCTTACATAATTTTACTTCTCTACATACTTCATAAATATACTTTCCTTGATATCACACTATAAATAAAATGGAGCAAAACTTTCTCAGTACTATATCTAGGTGGCATTTCATGCATCAAAACTAGATTATCTTTAAACTGACCTTCCTCGATCCCAGAATCTCTCCCATCATTCCTTACCTAAAAAATATATGTTATTCCAAATATCCAAGACAATTTCACTTTTCATGATATAATTGTCAATACTGGTTTATTTTAGAAATACACTATTTTTCATTTCAAGTATCATCAATACAAGAACACTGCCTGCATACATGTAAGTTATTGGGCTTATTTAAAGATGCATGAATTTATGAATGTAAAAACACTTACAAGTCTCACATTACTAAATGAGGTTTTACACCCTGATAAAGCCAAGCAACATTTCCTGGGCCTGTCAAAATAGTGCAAGAATGAGATAAATACACATGACATTTCAGAATGAGAAAATTTACAAGTTCAAGTGAGAAAATAGGATCACTACTGAGCATTATTACATGTACCGCGTCTACAGATTCATACTCACTCCAAACTCCCAAAGTACTGATGTATCTGACGTACTAACTGTCCTCTCCTGCAATAAAGACATGTACTTCAGGCACGTATTACTCAGCACTCAAGGGGGAAAAAAAACTTGGTGCCCCAGTTGTAAATGTTGTGCCTTAATTGTACCACACAGATAGACAGGTTTTACCTCTTGACTTTGTACCATGTTAATTGTATCAGACATGGTATTTTCCTATTGTTTCTCTGTTAGCTGGTGTTCTGACCATACATATAATACTGTAGATTCCCAATGAGTACTAAATCTGGCAAAATTGTCATTTGAAGTAAATTCATGAGAGTGAAACACTATAAATGCCATATTCTAGAGAAATAAGAATTTGAAAGCAGCTTAGCAAACCTTTTGATTTTGTGAAATACTGGCCTCTACTGAATTAACACAAATATTAATTACTCACATATAATAAGGCATGTATTTATTAAGTTTAGACCCTAGCACTATCTCATCAAATGAAGGAGAAGGCAAGTTGAAACCTAGACTGATTGATTGATTGATTATATATTGTATATCGAAAATATTTCACTCACATGGAGATGTCACCTTTGCCGGTAAAGGGCTGCAAAATTTGGCCTATGCTCGGTGCTTCTGGCCTTTGAGCAGGGAGGGATCTTTATCACACCTGCTATGACATAGGGCCTCGTGTTTTGCAGTTTCATCTGAAGGTCGCCTCTTACAACAAGTAAGGGGTACTGAGAATATATTCTAACAATCTGGATCCCACAGGGCTAAAACCTAGAAGTAGGTCACTATGACCTCATTTTGATTTTTTATATGCATAGTGAAATTGTGATATATCATCAAGTCTGGTGACATTGATCATGTTGATGCATACTGTGATTCCAAAAGAAAGTAACAATGATCTAATGTGGGAATTATTAAACCTTGTCAACCAGAGCATCTCTGGAAGAAGTCTAAGTATGTCCATGTTAAAACCTGGTGTCCTACAAATTGCCTACAGGGGCCTCCATGGCTGAGTGGTTAGGGCATCACGCTTAAAATCACAAGGCCTCTCACCTCTAGTTGGCGCGGGTTCGAATCTTGCTCGTGCCGATATATGTGAGAAAGTTTGCCAGTTTAGTTTCAGAAGGTCGGTGGTCTCTTCCCGGGTACTTTGCATCTGGCTTCTCTCCTCCACCAATAAAAACTGGACACCACTAGATAACTGATAAATTGTTGAGTGTGGAGGAAAAACAACAATCAATCAATCAAACTGCCTACACCATGAAAGGCCAAAATTTATGCCTATCAATTTGTGTGGTTACTGGCAGTAATACACATATAGTCATCCAATGGTGTAGTAATATCATTTAATATTAGGCTGCAGTCATCTGTTATTTTTAATCAAGCATTTATCAATGTATAACTCTTAGCAGACTTCATCATCTTTCACTATGATAGTTGTTCTTACCTGACCAGTGTAGTTGCTGGGTCATTATTTTGTGCTCCATCAACCACTGCCAAATCACTCTTCATCCACAGAATCTCTTCTCCTTCCTGCACATGTCTTAGAATCACTTTGGGTTTGAGGACAATCATTTTTACTCCTCAACCCATCTCTCCTCTTCTGTTACTCCTAATCTGCATTCACTGAAACAAAGTCAGTTATCAGTTGTCATGACCAACGACGGTTACATAGATAAACATTTCAACTGAATACTATCATTTGTTTAATATACATATCACTTAAAATGTACTTTGAATTATATAAGTAACAGTTGTGGCATAATTATGTAGTATGTGAAACTTGACCCATTTATCATAAGTTGAAGAACACTACTGGTAATACATTGAATATTGTCAAAAAGCATTGACAATTCTGTGTTGATTTTATAATGTCCACTATGAAAACTGACTTAGTTTTGTTTATCATTGAGCAAATTGAGAATTACTTGGATATTATATAATCAAAACAAACAAATTCTATTACAAACACTAAGAAAACGAAAATTTGGAAGAAAATTACTGAAGCTGTCAATTCAAGAGGAGGAACACACAGGACAGTTGTGCAGGTGAAGGAAAAGTACTGCAAGACTTGCTCTACCACAAAAGCAGAGAATGTCAACCTAAAGATTTCCCAGAGGAAGACTGAGATTTCCCCTCGATGTCGTATCACAAATAAAAACTCAATTCATGTATTACACATACTAGTGCTAATGGTACAGAATTAATCAATGTTTATAACAATTATGTTCTTTTCCCAGATCTGCATTTCCATGTTCAATTGCGAGATCAACTATATTACATTGTATCTTTAAAGAAGCAGCCCAAAAGTCTTAGTGGTTACCTGAGTATTAGCTAAATCACTACCTCCCAAAATTTAAGAAGTCTTTCAAATGATAATGGCAATAATTACTATGACAATTTTAGTCCCACCCTGACATCAAACTTCCTACCCCCAGGATCATGAAATCATAATATTTGGTAAAGGGTTACCTGGTCCTTCCTAATATCCATGTAGATTAAATTTTGTACAATAGCAATATAGATGTTATTTGAATGTTTTACACTTACACATTACAAATATGCCAAGTTTGGCTCCACCTGGAGTCAGAAACCTCTACCCCAGGGATCATGAAATTTTAAAATTTTGAAAGAAGCCTTCCTCACAGCTCTACATAACTATGCATTTAGTTTTTCTTACCCATGTGTAGTCTTAGAGATTGATTGATTAAATACTGTTTAACATCCCGCTCAAGAATTTTTCACTCATATGGAGATGTCACCATTGCCGGTGAAGGGCTGCAAAGATTAGGCCTATGCTCGGATCCCTGGGCCTTTGAGCAGGAGGAATCTTTTCGTGCCATACCTGCTGTGACACGGGACCTCAGTTTTTGCAGTCTCATTTGAAGGACCACCCCATTTAGTTGTCTCTTATAATATGCAAGGGGTACTGAGGACTTATTCTAACCTGGGTCCTCACGGGATTAGTCATAAAGATTTTTGAAAATTGGTCAATTTTTGGCAATTTTTGCCCCACCTCTAAAGCCCCAGGAGTGCAGGAATCCTGAAATTTACAATTTTTGTCACCCTTGTCCAAAATATGCTTCATACCAAATTTGAACAGAATTGGAATGGCAGTTATTAAGTTAAAAATGTTAACACACAACAGACGACCGACAGCAGGGCTAACTCAGGTGACCTAAAAATGTTCAAGATGTTGAATAACAATGACAACGATGGACACACAGATAGGCAGATACCTATAATCTGTTGTGTCTTCTTTTGATAAGCAACAACCTTTCTATAGAATAAGAAAACTGTAAGTTGAAAACTTTTCAAGGTATTGTGTCACAATAAAAATGTATTAAACTTGGACAACATTGGATTGATGATCTTTTGTGACCTTAACCATTGACCTCATGACCTTCATGTTATCGCATCATAACAAGTGTTGACAGACAGATAGACACTTGGGCAATGTCATTACTATAGGCTTCCTGCATTTTCAATGTGTGGTCCTAATAAATTCAGTTTTCTCTAAACAAATCTATATTAGTACAAACAATGCTGATTAATCTCGGTTTCAGAATCCATTTGGATTACAATGACCACAGAAAACCTTCGTTTGAGATACATGTATTTAAGTTACATTCTGTTACATTCTCGCATACTAGAGTTTTGATTTATATTTGTGACCCTATCTATTCAATTTTATAAAGATGGACCTGCAATAAATTTAGCCAATTAGCAATTCTCCCTGCTCAAGTTTCTGATATAATCAAAATTGACATTATATTACAATTTACACAACCAGTCAACAACAATGTATATATATGACATCAGAGCCTAATATTCCACGTTACACAGACATGTGATGAAAATCATTTCTGAGGATTTATGTAATAAAGCTATTAACAACAATGAGATATTTCTAGTAGATGCAATGAGGTTTTTTTCTACTAATGAGATAAATGAATTTAGAAACCAAATCTGTCTTCTCCATGCTTTTATTTTTAGATAGCTTGACTACTACCACTTTGAGCAATGCAGTTCTTGATTCAGAGGATTTTTAAAGATGCTTTTATTTGATTGACCTTTTGGTTCCTATCAATTGCATGTGTCCAAGAGTAATGATAGAAACAAGAGGCCCATGGGCCACATCACTCACCTGAGTCACCTTGGCCTAACGATATTCCCTCTATATCTGCATGTAAAACTTGAATCCCCTATTATGGCCCTACCCTACCCCTGGGGGACATGATTTTAACAAACTTGAATCTGCACTATGTCAGAAAGCTGTTATGTAAATTTGAACTTTTATGGACTAGTGGTTCTTTAGAGAATTTTTAAATGACTCCAACCTATTTTTACATTTTTGTGATTATCTCCCCTTTGAAGGGGGGCATGGCCCTTCATTTGAGCAAACTTTCCTTCCCTTCACCCAAGAATGATTTGTTCCAAGTTTGATTAAAATTGGTCAAGTGGTTCTGGAGAAGAAGATTTTTAAAAATTTTCCTCCGTACTTTCGCATATAAAACTTTGATCCCCTATTGTATCCACACCCTACCACTGGGGGCCATGATTTCAAAAATGAAATGATTAACTTGAATCTGCAGGAAGCTTCCATGTAAATTTGAATACTGGCACAGTGGTTCTTGAGATGAAGATTTTTAAATGATCTCACCCTACTTTTGCATTTTTGTGATTATCTCTGCTTTGAAGAGGACATGGCCCTTCATTCGAACAAACTTGAATCCCCTTTACCCAAGGATGATTTGTACTGAGTTTGATTGAAATTGGCCTGCTGATTCCGGAGAAGATTTTTAAAATTTGTCAGAATATTTTTGCTATTATAACCCTTTGGTGAAAGGTGTTCTTCATTTGAACAAACTTGAATCCCTTTAACCAAAGGATGATATGTGTCAAGTTTGGTTGAAATTGGCCCAGTGGTTCTGGAGAAGTTGAAAATATGAAAAGTTTAAAGACAGACAAATGGATGAATGGATGGATGGATGGAATGAATAGACTGATGACAGACAATGGATGATCTGAAAAGCTCACTTGAGCTTTCAGCTCACATGATATAAAAACTATAAAAACACTCATCTTTGATCCACTGTAAATTGTAAGAAAATATTAGATCCCTGGGTCAGGACAATATGAACATCATTTAATGATAATGAAGTAATTTTGAACAAAATTTCAAGATGTCTATCCAAAAGCCATATATGAGAAGTGTTCAAAAGCTATTTTACACTCCTCATCCCTCTTAGATCCACTATAACTTTAAGGATAACAATTGGATCCTCCTGTCCTGACAATATACATATCTGCAACTGGCAATGAAGCACTGCACAAAGTTTCAAGTGTATCAGATCAGCCATATAGGAGAAGAAGTGTTCAAAAGCTATTTTACATCCTCCACCCCTCTTAGAGCCATATAGGAGAAGAAGTGTTCAAAAGCTATTTTACATCCTCCACCCCTCTTAGATCCATTATAACTTTTAGGAAAATAATTGGATCCTTTTGTCCCAACAATATACATATCTAAAATGGCAATGGGGCATTGTACAAAGTTTCAAGTCTTTCCAATAAGCCATACAGGAGGAAAAGCATTCACAAGATTTTGTGACAGACAGATGGACAGAAAGTACAAAACAATATGTCTTCCCTTAAAGAGGGGAGACATAATAAATAAATCAATACTACATTATGAAAACATATGTTTTGCATGAAAAGGATTGGTAAAACCCTCAATAATAAACAAGGCATGCATGACATTTTCTTTAACAGTACACATAAATCTGCCAGATCTACAAACACATATTATGTAGTATTGACAAATATCTCGTAAAATTCACGATAAACATTAATTAGCATTGGATACAAAAGGTACTGAGTCTTTTCAGATTACAAATTGCTTTGGGGGCACTGGGGAATAAAAGCTATTAAGGCAACTCAGGATAAATGAGACAAAACCACTCAGGGTGAATGGATAAATGAGTCCCTATACATATCTGCATGTAAAACTTTGATTCCCTATTGTGGCCCCACCCTATCCTCAGGGGTAAAAATTTTAACAAACTTAAAATAAATAACTTGAATCTGCAGGAAGCTTCCATGTAAATTTTAACTTTTCTGGCCCATTGGTTCATGAGAAGATTATTAAAGATTTTTTCCTATATATTCATATGAAAAACTATTCCCTATTGTGGCCCCATCCTAGACCCTTTGAATTCCATGATTTAAAAACAAACTTGAATCTTCACTATGTCAGAAAGCCACCTGTAAATTTGAACTTTTCTGTCCCAGTGATTATTGAGAAGATTTTTAAATGACTCCACCCTATTTTTGCATTTTTGTGATTATCCCCTCTTTGATGGGGGTATAGCCCTTCTTTGAAAAAACTTGAATCCCCTTCACCTAGGGATGCTTTGTGCAAAGTATGGTCGAATTTATCCACGGATTCTGAAAAAGAAGATTTTTAAAATTTGTTCGTGTAGTTTTGCTATTACCTTCCCTTGTAGAAGGGCATTACCCTTCATTTGAACAAACTTGAATCCTCTTCACCCAAGGAAGCTTTTTTGCCAAGTTTGGTAAAAATTGGCTTTGTGGTTCTGGAGAAGAAGTCGAAAATGTGAAAACAGACAGATAGACGACAGACAACGGGTGATCAGAACACTCACTTGAGCTTTCAACTCTGGTAAGCTAAAAAATTTCAATGTCCAAGAAAACACAAAATTCAATCACATACTGTTTGCATCAAGTCACCCCCCCCCCCTCTCCCTTTAATACAATATATGATGAATGTTGGTCCAAATTGGTTATCAAGTAACAATGTTACGTTACATATCTTTTCTATTGTTTATTCACAAATAAATGTGTTGATGTAAATATTTCAATATCACTTTAAATGAGCATTTAAAAATTAATTTGTTCCAAATATTTGTGTAATCGATGTTGGAAACTTTTCCCTTCTCCCAAACTAGTTTTATTTAACATCAGTTGTTTGATCTTGACCCCCAAGTACATCAAAACACCCATCTCACTTCTAAAAATCATATAAGCCACACAATTAGTAACCATTTTGATAGATAAAAGATCAAATTATAATTGTTTCGGTGTAGAATGAACAATCCACCATTACTTTAAAATGGGCTTTTAGCAATTTTGGGGGTGTAATTTGTGTAACAGAGATCCATCTTTGGCACTGCTCTACAGCAGTGACATTAGGGAGCAGACTGCACAGATTCTCCCTCTACCAAATGTTTTTCATCTGAGTAGATAGGTATACATTCTAAAAGCGTCATATGTCATTCGTTATTTCTTCACTATACTTAATATATTTGTGTTCATTAAATGATCTAGTGTTATTATTTTGTCCAAAGGATAACTTTATTACTGCTAGCAGAATCATAGTAGGGACTGCATAATCACTGGTGGAGGCCATATTGAAAAATATTATACTCGTTATTTTTCACTTTCTGTATTACAGTTTGTGTGGTTCAGTAAGATCTATAGTGTGGTTCTTGCTCATGGTAATCAGGAGTCTCCCAAGGGGAACGGTATCCGAGAGGGCAAGTTAGTTAAGCCAGGGGTGGGTGGGTTGGGGATGGCAGAAGCCTTAATTTGGGATACAGGCCCAGGGGAAGGCTCTGTTCATGTAGAGTTTGAGATGCTATATTTAGATTGTTACTATTTAGAACCTCCCACTGGACGCCTCAGTGTAGGTAGGGCCTCTCATCAATGCTTGATGAGGTTAAGGATACATCTCTAGCTCTAAGGGGGACAAGGTATTGGTGAAGGGTCCAGCTAGGAAAACAAGCAGATTAGACAGGATGGAAGCCCCCATGGTAGACATACTAAATTGTGTACCTTGCTTTGTGGAAATGGTTCAATGCAACTCCAGGGCCTGTGGCCAGGGGTGTAATCTAGGAGAGCCAGCTGGGAAAATTTTAGAGGGAGGTGCCCCTGTGTATCCAAGAGTGTCGACACAGGCAACATTCCATATCAGTACTCAAGCAGGATACCAAACCTCTCAGTATGTAGTCCTGAGAGGACATTCAAAGCCTGCAGCTTGGATAGGGGAGAGTTTATGAACTGGATGTATATAACAAATACCCAGGAGAACAACACCCATGGTACTATAGTGAAGTCCTGGAGGGGTGAAGAATTGCTTATGCCATGGGCATCCTATTCAAGTTTAGGAGGTGCAAGCCAAAGTAGTAATCTTGCACCCTATTTTCCAAAGTCAGGGGTCTCAGGTGAGGTTCAGACTACAGAGATGTAGGGACATCCTTCTTTTCCAGTGGCTAGGGCCAGTTTGGTTGATGTTCAGCCAATGTTGGAAAGTCATTCATGTCAAGAATACATCAGTTAACACTGTATGTCTGAAGTGGAGGTTTGTGGTTGACAGGTATAGGTGTCTGGGGGGACTGGAATGATTTAGAGGTCAGGAATGAACTGATGTGCAACCAAGCTCTGGTGAGAAGTTGTGTGAAAGGCCAGAGAGCACTGGAGCAGGTGTTTGTCACAGGAATGGTTAGTTTGAGGACACCATAGATATTGTTGGTTGCCATTGTGATATAACTGCTAAAAGTAACTGGGACATTCTCTTGGTTTTGATGTTGACATAGATGGCTAGGTATGTTGTACTCTGAATCCTGATTCTTTCACAACTAGGTCATTAGTAAGATGGGTGTTACTGGTTGTGAGCAGTCTGTACCAGGTGACAGTCAACTGCTCACTGATGTGGAGGCTTGTAGATTAGTATCAGGGTATCTGGTTAAGCCACAATCTGGAGCTCCACCTACTATGATAAGCACTACATGTGTCTTGGCTAAGTGTGATTTGGATGATCAGAACTGGAGACCCAGAAAGCGGAACATAGAAGTCACAGACTCCATTCTGACATGTAGTGGATAGCCAGTGCTCTGGTGACGAAGGTGTTTTCAAGTGTCATGTGCAAGATTCAAAGCATATATACTTCAATGGTTGTGATAGAAACTGTTGCCATGGGGCAGTCTTACAATTCCAAACCATGGTTACAGATGTAGAGACCCATCAGGTTCATGAGGAAACTGTTCCCATGGCACCTGACAAATGCTCTTTTAAGTGCTTGCCAGATGATGACCATGCTGTGCAGGAGTCATGTGACAGATATGGTGCTGAGCAGTCAAAGTCTCTAACAGTCAGTGAGATGGAAGTTTTCCCTCTCGGACTAAGAAACTTCCTCCTGGCAAACCTTTATGTAAATACAGGGGATGGGTTTATTACCGGTAGCTTCACATTCCAAGTTCTCACTGGTGATAGCTGTGTATACTTTTCTGTGTCCCAGGATCATGAGAGAGTGATCCAGAGAAAAACCAGATTCCGTCATCGAAAAGTTGTACATAAGAAAATGAGAGTGCAGGACTGTCACTCTTCTCAAAGTTTCATTAAATACCAGAACCATTCCCAATGACAAAGTCACCCATTTTCCCGATTTTATGAGAAAAATTTCCAAAATCTATTTCAAACTGAAAATATATCATATTAACGAAACTGGCAGGAAAGAAAATTCATAAATAAAGTCAAGAATGAAAAAAAATCAAGGTTTAAATGGTTGTTTTGTTATTCTTATGTTTAAAACTTTATTTGTTGGAAGGAAAAGTCAGTAAAATCATATTCCCAATTTATATATATATATATATATATATATATATATATATATATATATATATATATAAAATTTCCAACAACCATGTGTTCCGACAGCACTGGTGTGTTTATGGTTGGCAGGGCTTGACACTAACAGTGGACCAGTGGCCCAAGTCCACCAAATTGGGACGGTCTACCTAATGTTCTGTTCTAGGTAGACCATTGGTCCTCTTGAATTTTCATCTCTCAATGAAAATATATACATCAGATTGCAAATAATCTTCATTGCTTGTTTCACCTGAAGTCTATTGATTGATAACAAATACTTTTATTTCATGAGAAATAATATAATACAACATGCACAACTGAATAAAAACATTGCAGCCAGAAGTTTATCACATAAAAATTGTTATGGAATATTGGATAGGTACCTATGCCACCCTAGAAAACTAACCAGTGATAAAAGAGGAGACAAAGACAAGGTATGGAGCAGAAGAGAGATGTGGATTGTTTCAGCAGTCATGGCTACCTGCATGTCCCAGCTGATTAATTAGGCTGCCATGGGAAATGAAATGCACTGTATACATCAATCAATTGAATAACTTACAGATACAAATTGTTTATATTTTTATTCAATCAAAGTTATGGCTGCTAATATTGCAGACATTTATGAAGATCCACCAAAGTTGGAGAAGGTCCAATGAAATTTTTTAAGCAGTGGACTTGTGGTCCACCATGGAAAAAAAATAGTGTCAAACCCTGGTTGGTCATTTTGTGTTGTGGGGGAAGTTATGTGGCTCCTACTCAAGTAGTGGTTAGGTGTGTGTAGGTGCAGAAGTGCTTAATGGTCTGCCTGTCAGTCTTGCATGATTTCTTCATTGGCTGATGTTGAATATCTCCACCTTCTGTGAAGGAGTCATTTTTTTAATTTGTATGTGTCAGTGATGGACCATTGGACCACAAGTTCCTTCCGATATTTAACATGACATTAAGATGTGTTATTAACTTGTGATGTGTCACACCATTCCAAAGATGTCTATTTGTTGCTGTTCTGTGATGTGACATTCATGTTCCTATACTATTCCTACTGCTGATTAAATTCCAATTGTAATATTTCCAGTTTTAATATGAAGTCTTGTTTAGTCAAAATAAGATGCTGCTGTTAACTAATCTGACTATTTGCAACTTTAGAAGTAGGATATTATACATGCAATATTTATAACTTTCACATTCTTGTAGCCAACATGGCAAAAATATTGACAGTGTTTTCCACAAAGAATATTTATCTTTTGGTTAGTGGCTTTTTTTCATCTCAAATACATTTTTAGTCAAATAGATATAAAGTTACTTTTAATATATGTATTCTATATAGCATTTCTTTTAAATGTGGTTTCTAGTCCAGTAGAAATAGAAAATAATTGGGAACTAATTGCAACAAAGTGTTTCTTTACAGGAAAATGTACCTTAGTATATCATATTTAAATTTCCAAAAGTTTTGAAAAATTCATAAAGGGGAAAGCCTTTAAATATTCACTCAAAATTGGGTAATTTTTGACATTCAAAAGTATGATGAGCCAGTGCTCCATAAACGACCTAGATATGACATTAGATTATGGCAATGTTAATAAAATGGCAAAATAACAATGCATTACACATGAGAATGAAAATAAAACATTTCTTTTATCTTTAAAGTGTGCTAGGAAAAGAGTTTATTCCTCATAATGTCATATCTACTATTAACGTCATATCTACTATTAACGTCATATCTACTATTAACGTCATATCTACTACTAACGTCATATCTACTACTAACGTCATATCTACTACTAACGTCATATCTACTATTGTCATATCTACTATTAACGTCATATCTACTACTAACGTCATATCTACTATTGTCATATCTACTATTAACGTCATATCTACTATTAACGTCATATCTACTATTGTCATATCTACTACTAACGTCATATCTACTATTGTCATATCTACTATTAACGTCATATCTACCATTAACGTCATATCTACTATTAACGTCATATCTACTATTAACGTCATATCTACCATTAACGTCATATCTACTATTGTCATATCTACTATTAACGTCATATCTACTATTGTCATATCTACTATTAACGTCATATCTACTATTAACGTCATATCTACTATTAACTATTAACGTCATATCTACTATTAACGTCATATCTACTATTAATGGGATTTAAAATTCTCCACTGCCTTGAAAATGAATCTCAAATTTCACACATGCTTAAAAATGTAGTAGTTTTCAGCATAACATATGCATCCATATCACCCACAAATGATTAATATATCCATGTATATTCTACATTATTTTATTTCATATATACCAATATCTGTCAAAATTTCATGGTTACACTATACAAACCCTCCTTCACACTAAATTATCATGTACAGCGCGCCATATAAACTAAAATTCAATAAATCTTATCGTGCAAATTTCTTCTTTGCTATTTTGAGTGCTTAGTTCCTTTTTAAATATTTTTTTACACTTTATTTTGAGTTTCCACAAAGACAAAGACCACATAGAAGATCACTTTCCGCTAGATAAGTTTTCCTTACATCTGCATTACTTTTTATTTGAAGATATGTTGTTTTCTACAACAAGAGCCACAAGCCATTTTGAATTTATTTCATATTATTTGTTATATTTTCACTTGATGCATTTTAAAAGACTTAAAAGCAATTATGAATTGCTTATAATTGATTTAAGTAATTTTACTTTCTCTCTCTCTTTAAGATCTAATATTATTCCTGATTAGTTCTAAATCATACCAAAGTCAAAACCTTAAGGTTAAGATTGCATAAGATTCTCAAGAGTGCATACCATATGGTTTTCAGCAAGGTTTGGATCTAAAGTCATATAAAGAAATATAAAGATCAACACATAGTGAGAATGCACAAGTAGGTTTATTTGTTTGTCAGTTTTGACAGTGGGATGCCGTCATCAGAACAATTGTACATGAAGTTTTTTTTTTCCATGGAAGTAAAAAAATAAGTGCGACTGAGATTGTTATAAACAATATGAAAATGCGGAGGGTTTGTACAGATTAGATTTGTATAAGCATTATTTTATACAAAATGCATGAAAAAAATCAATATTTCCTCCAAATTTTATATGACAAAATAATGATAATAATAAAATATTAATATGATTAATCGAATAGTCCATAACTTTCAGGATTGCTACTGTTTTCTATTTTTAATCCTGACAAAATTCATGTTTAGAAGCTGATTGTGGCATTTTGTGCTGATTGATGATGAAAAGTGCCAAGAATGGCAGCTCTGATATCAGTGAAATGTCCCTACATATGATCTCTGAGGGAGTCGCCTGTTTCGCCAGTGTATTGAATTAGAAAATTTTACAAATAATTACAAAAATTACATAGGTATTGTTGTAGTCTTCATTTTGTTTCATGGAGTAAATTATCCTTGTGAAAGCAAATAGAATGTTCTTGAATAATTTCTGTTAAATGGGCATATTTGGCACTTTTTGTAACATGGATGGTTTCTTCCAGGGATGAAGTTAACAAAGAGCTGGGAATGGTAAGCATATGGAGACATCGCCATTGCTGGTGAAGGGCTGAAAAATTCAGGCTAACGCTCAGCACTTATGGCCTTTGAGGAGGAAGGGGTCTTTATCATGTCACACCTGCTGTGACATGGGGCCTCAGTTGTTGTGGTCTCATCCGAAGGTCCATCCCATTTAATTTACGACAAGCAAGGGATACTGAGGATCTATTCTAACAACCCGGATCCCCACGGTTTTGCATAAAAAAGAAAACAGCTTGAAAGGTGTACATGGTTTTGGCAGAAAATATCCAAAAAAAATTTGAATGAAGTTTCAGTTTCTGACGGTTTTTCACTCAAAAGTGACATTCTAGTTATTTAAAAACATATAGCTTTCTTATTCCTATTCACTCTTTGTTAGATAGGATATGACGAATTATACATATATGATACACATCAAAGCATTTCAATTGAAGTATTGATTTAAACTGGATTTCCAATTTTCAATGATATTTTCATCAATAAATGATCTAGCCTCAAAATAACAGCTCTCCCTTCAATATTCTTTAAAACCTGTCATACTTATTAATAGATACATACGTTAGTGTATCGAAATATGATACAAATCAAGTTTCAATTGTTACATTGATTTTATTGGAATTTCCAATTTTGATAATTTTGCATCAATAAATTATGTTTTTTGCCTCAAAATAACAGATTTCTCTTCAATATTTTACCTGAACTTAAATCTGTTTAAGAATAAATTACTATATCTAAATATGATACAAATAAAAAAAGTATCAATAGAAAAAGAGATTTTAATAGAAAATTCCAATGATTGATGATTTTCATCATTAAATGGTGCTTTAGCCTCAAAACAGCGGCTTTCCCTTCCATATATCTTTCTAAACTTTTTGTATGTGCTTAAGGATATAGTAAACTATCAAAAAATGAAAAGAAACCTTTTGTAGCAATTAGTTCCCATTTCGTCGAAAATTTCTCTATTTCTACTGGATTATTCACATACAGAACCAAGGAAACAAATCAATAGTCTACAATGTCATTATAAAACTAAATTTTGTACACTAAATTGTTAGTTCAAAGCATAAATTGGTGGTATCCTGGGGATATATATTACAGAACAAGTTAATTCACAATCTTTTTTTATTGATGTAATACATGAAATAAAAATAAACGTCAACTTGGAATTTCATTCATCGTTTTAAAGGAAGTCAGCCATTATGACGATGTAGGATACCCCTTTAATAAGAAAATGTCACTTTGATTCTTATTGAAAATATTGCAATACATATCACAATGCACGTGATACAATTAAAAATGCTGCAATACAAAATTTCCAGCCAATGCCCAGCCCTATCATGAACTGTTTAAATGTTTTATTATACTGAGAGAAAATTTAAAGTGAATAATCAATGCAATTTACATTGTCCAACGTTATTGTGTAAAAAACCATTCTGAGGAATGGTTAATAATCCAAATTGGGGCATTCCTCCACAAAATTGGGGTGTAGTGATTTTGAAGGTTTAATTTGTGTAGGAGTGATCAACATCTCTATAGCAGTGACATCAGAGAACTGTTCACAGATTCTTTCTCTCCTGCTTGCTTTCTTTCAGAGCAGATGGGTATATTTTCCTACTGCACTTATGTTATATGGGTCTTCGTTATTTCTTGTCTTTAAATATATATTTTTTCAATAAGTGATAGTGTTGTACTGATTATCAGAAAACATCAATTGTTGACAAAAAAAAGTTATCGATTTTGATGATCGATTATTTTTTTCCATTATAAATCATCGGATGCATATACACTTCTTATAGGATGTGTTCTGATATTCGCCCATTTCCACTTCTACAAAGCACAATGATTGCAATATGAACTCCTAATCATATATAACTTAAGATTTATTTAATATAAAGCACAGAAATATTCACTAGATTTGGATAATCACTTCTGTCCCTGTTGGGGGTTGAATTCACAACCTGCAGAACCAAATCTCTTAACAGCTTTTGACTAGTGTGCTAGACCATTTAGGCAAGTCATTAAAACTTGCTTTTGATGATGATGGAATTCTTGCCATATTGTCACTCAATACATGGTCAATGAGAATGCATATCTGAGGTAAGTTTAGATGCATGCTACATTTGAAATACTGTATATTAAGCACAAAGATTGTAATGAACATTTGAACAAATATATCTTTACACACAATTATAAATGTGTGCGTAAATATGTAAATATACATATCTAAATGAAAAAAGAAATCATAAAATTATAAAAATGTTTTCCTATCATAATCGGTAAAATCGCATCGGAAGCAGCAACCGATTCCAACTGATGATCGATTATGAAAATTAACCGATGTCTCATCACTAATAAGTGATCTGGTAGTGCATCATTTCGGCCAGAGCTGAGGATCCCTTTAGCTTTATGCTACATTATTATTTCATCATCAGCTTATTTTTCATGAATCCGCAAGAAACAAGCTGTTTAGAATATGTGATTAAAATATAAAACAAAAGCGTATATTTTTTCTTTTGAAAAACTTGATGAAATCCTACACTGACAGAAATTGAGAAAACGTAATCCTATCCTCCGTGTTAATCTATACAATTGTATTTCATGGCACATTGGTACATATTCAAGTACACGCAGAACACAAGTAATGTAATAATAAATGCAATTTATAATGATGATACATCATTTACCTATTACTGTACCATAACCATTCGATGACACTATTTAAAACAATCCGCCATTTTGACCAATCACATGATTACTACAACGGAAGTAAGTGGATTTCTTTTTAAAATTATAGTTCTAGATATTATGTAACTAGATAGATATGAAAAATATTACAAAAATATGTTAAATGTCATCATTTCACTGAGCAGTAATTAAAAAATAAAAAAATATTTGTGAAAGTTTCTCTATATTTAAGAATACTTTTTTTCACAAAACGAGAGAGAGAGAGAGAGAGAAGGGGGGGCTTATATTACCCAGTGTTTCACTAGGATAGGATAGGAATGGAATTAGAAAATATGAATAATTTTTTATTTTGATATTATGTGTAAAAATCATTATGGGGATGATCGATGTTAAAATTGCAAACAGAGATGTTTCACTTTTTAAAATCAAAATCTGTTAACATTCGTCAATATACAAAACTAGAAATTAAAAGAAACTGCAATGATAAAAATCCGGATCAAACCATCGAATTAAGAATTCAAATAAATGTTTGCCATGGTCTGATATATATATATTTTTAAATATGATTATAACACATTCACATCTAGGCATTGTAATCATCCACCGCAGAATATCGAGATGTATTATACATTTCTTTTGTAAAATGGTACGCGTGTACACAACTACTGTCATGCAGAATATTACCGCTTTGCTAATTTGCATAAATCGCCATATTGGATTTCTGACAGCTGACGACCGCGAACAAAGGATTATAAAAGAAAAAACTTGAAATATTTAACATCCAATTTCTATGCTATATACCTCGAATTTTCAAATCCTAAAGAGGAGACCTTTACATTCACGAAGGAGTGTCTTCTTTCCAAAATAGCGATGAAATATGTACAAAATTTATCGTTCATAAAGCATTTGAAAACCTGAAGCGTAATCACCATATTTCGGGGGGGGGGGGGGGGGGGGCTGAATATACAGTGTCACGAAGTGTCAACTTAAACACAATCGTAACAATTCTTCTGCTCATTGTTTGAAAAATCATTGTTCCATAAATTAACTTTGAATAACGTTTTTAACATTCTGGATTTATTTCTGAAGGTTCCTCGCTTGGTCAAAAAACCACCACTTTTGTGATTTTTCGCACTTAGAACAAAGTAATTTATGACATATGTCGTCACATACGCATTGACGTCATTGAAAGGTTATATCCATTATGATGTCATAATTCATAAATAGATAATTTCGAATGTGAATTTATTATATCGGGGCCTGGCTCATTTTAGATTTGGTTAATATTTGAAGTCACTTTGATAATATATCCTTAATAACAGAGTCCTAAACGAAATACATTGTACATGATTAGTTGTAGAACCATCTATATATAGCTCTCTGTGAGAAAATATTGGGATATAAGTTATTTTGATTTTCTTATGATTATTATTTATTTATCTTTTTTTCAGAGCGTTATAGACAGTAATTACGATATCCGAATTTAAAATATCGTCATGTTTAAATAAAATGAAAAAAGTTCGTTACAAAATATATTGGCATTGTAGACCAACGGCTTTTAATTTGAAGAGATCGGGTGTTTAGCTCCCAGATCCGATCACGTCCAACATTCCAAATCAACCACGCATTCCTCTCTCTCTCTCTCTCTCTCTCTCTCTCTCTCTCTCTTAAAAAGAAAAGTGCCTTGTGAAAATATTCTTTTTCGTTTTTTTTCTACAAATCTTAAAAATACATTATGACGAATAGTCTCGTGATCTCATTCCGTCATACATTCCACCAAACCACACTACGCTGTTGATGCGTGAATATCGCAGTGCAGAAACGTAACACAAAATAAGCAGTTATCGAAATAATTCGCATTCATTCAAATTGGATGTTATAAAATAGTTTCTGTCTGTGTAAGTATGGTGGAAAAATGTTGAAATCGAGCGCCTGGTTTTATGCAAACCTTGACTAAAAAGCACTTGAATCGTCTGCCGTACTTGCTGTGAGCATAAAGGAAATAAGTCATGGCGGCCTCGTGTGCACGAAAAGCAATTGTAATAAAGGTGTTATTTGTTGCTCCTCTGAAAAAAAAAATTAGATCACAAATAAACATGTTTCATTAAAATAAAATTTATGAATTAATCAGAAGTCGTCGAATTATTGTTATGATCGTAAATGAAAGAGGCCACCCCTTTGTGGGCCCTTTTATTGTTATTGTGCTATAAATAGACATAGCAAGTCCATGTGCTTTTTTTTCATGGGTACATGCAATAAAGCCAAACGTGTCATGTACGTGATGACAGTCTAGGTTTATATTTATTTCATATTATGAATATAAATAAATATGTATGTAGATTTCATCTTGATATTATTCACTTTTTTGTTTAAATACTAGAGTTTTAATGTAAATGTGTATTTGAACCTTAGCACCATCATTGAAAGATATGCATGCATTATTAGGAACAAAGAGGTTGAAGACATTTTCATGTACATTGTTGTTACTTGTTAGTTATTTTCAATCAAGGAAATACTTCTGATGTTGTATTATGAAAAGAAAAAAAGTGAAACTTTTTATTTTAATGTTGAACTTTTTATAATGGATAGGAAAATTATTTCTCTTGAACGTAAATCATTTGTTACTTTTTTTTAAAATGTAGTTTTATCAGAACAGCACTGCTATTGTACATGTATCATATGTGACAATCTGGTACACCTGCAATGTGAATGAGTGATATATGAAGGACAGGGAAGCACTCATGCTCTATTATTGTGCAAGAAATAAGATCTTGGAGGGGGGGGGGGATGAAATATGGAATAAAAACATTGACCCATTAAATGATTCCCGGAATTGTTAGATAAGTAAAATTCAAGTATTGAGAATTAAGCAATGACACTGTTGAGAAACATCCTGTTTCAAACTAGATGTTAGCATAG
The DNA here is from genome assembly GCA_024699665.1 of Ostrea denselamellosa. NCBI lineage: Eukaryota > Metazoa > Mollusca > Bivalvia > Ostreida > Ostreidae > Ostrea > Ostrea denselamellosa. The sequence goes on from JAMZEH010000052.1 coordinate 567,982, forward strand.
ATAAAAGCCACTTTACTGACAACACATGGGGTCAGATCTACAGCTTGGATAGTTTCAGTTTTAGAAAATAAAGATTTTGTATGTACCAAAGACTTTTTTTGATGCAGGAACATGTTAGGAAATTGCAAAATACTAGATCTCTAATTAGAATAAGTATTTACTATATATATAATTAAAAGTGGGATTAAAACATTGATTCATAAACTGATTAAAGACAATACTTTGAATGGAACAGGAACAAAATGGAAAATGATATGCTGTCTTAACTTCCTCCATAGGTAGAAGATCAAGTTAAATTTAATGTGTTTCATGTTTATAGAGTTAGAAGGGAGTGACTTTAATTTGTTATCTTGAGTTTCGTATTTGGTGACCTGCTTCACACGAACATGCCCAGCCTGTATTCTTAACAGTGATGGATGTGGAATATTGACTATCCCATTGAGCATTGAATCACATGATTCTTTTTGAAGAATTACAGAACTCTGCTCTGTTTTCAAAGATACTTTAATAATCACAATCTTTGAAGAAAAAAAAAAGATTTATATGTGCTGATCACCAGAAAAAGTGAATTTGTAGTGTAATTTTAATGAAAACTTTTGAGTAAAATTATGGATTTGATTCAGAAAGGCTGTCTAGATTAAGAATGTGATTGCAAGTGTAATGAAATAGGAAAAAATATATTTAAAAAGAGTTTGCAATGCAAAAAAATTAATACATTGAAATATTGAAAGACATGTACAGTGGGGTTTTTTCTTGCAAATGAATCAGTGTACATGTATTTACAATGGACTTTGACCGTATAGTATGAAGTAATTGGATTCAATTCATGTCCCTTTAAATCTGATGTAATGTTATGCTAAATTGATTTTAAAATATTCACTATGAACATGCGTAAAATTTGTTTCTTGTGGTGGGTTTTAATCACAGATGAAAGTATCTTGAGCAGTCTATTTCCATTTTAATATAGAGCTGTAATGATTTATACTCTTAACCAGCAGAATAATAAAAGGAAGACTAGTATTCTGTATAGGGATTATAAAATCTAGTGACTCATTAAAGGACAGTCGATCACAGAACCATATAAAATCAATGCATGTTACAACTTCTACAAGTTGCTTCCCTTAGCCTGTTTGGTTAGAATTAGCTGAGGCTTTGCACTTTTTGTTATACATTTATAGTGACCAGTCTTTACATCAATTTCACTATTTGTTCAGTGTCAGTACATGATGTCTTGTCAATGTATGGTGTACCAGGCCCACACAAGTGCTTTAGTAATTGAGTTGAACAGGATGTTGTGCACCACTCTTGATCCACGTGTATTGAACCTAATCAGTACTAACAACATGAACATACAGTTCTTGCACATCTGCTACTGCTGCAATTTGCTTCATTGTGTAAGATGGTGGCATGGTAATAAAGGAGGCCATTTTCACCACTTTCATATTGTGTAACGTGTGTGTGTGTGTAAATATATATATTTTTATATATGTGTGTGTGTATGTGTATATTTATATGTATGTATACATGTGTGAGTGGTGCTTCAAAGGTAGAGTTTTTTATAGATTGACAGGTAAACATAGATATGTACTGGGGACTATGTCCAGATGTTAACCACACATTTAGAGACAGTTTGTCAGTACATATATTTGTAAGCATTGTGCTATTCTGTTTAAGTAAACATACTACTGTACAGAATTCAATAGCAAAATGTTCATTTTAATAAGGTACAGTCTACAACAGTTTTAAGAATCTTATTTTTGCATGCAAGACATTCTATTAATTTTACCAGTCTCTCTGTCAGTCCAAAGAAAATTTTGGTGGATAGAACCTTCAGATAGCAGTTTTCTAAAACTCTTCAACGACAATATGGAAAGGAATGTATTTAAAACATTATCTGACCACACAATGCCAAGTACTTCATATTGATATCTTTTATGTATATGTTTATTCAACTAAAACATGAGATAAATATATCCCACGAGACAGAATGAAAGAGATACTGGTTTCATTTAAGTCATGATTGCTTCATGACTACATATACAAAAATGTATACTACCTGTATCCGAGGATATGTGTTATCAGTAGGGCCACTAATACATGTACATTGTATCTTGCTGTTCAAGTTGATAAAAAGAACAGAATTTAATGTAGATTGGTATGTTTCAGCCTTGAGTTAGAGTATACACTGATAGGCACATATGGAACGTGATGGACACATGTGAAATGGCATGTAAAAGGGAACAGCCTTTAGATAGTTCATCAGCTCAGTATGTTAGTGCTGACTGATTTGATTTTACTTAAAAATGTAAATTCATTAGTCATTATAGTTGATCAGTTATTTATAGAGAGAGAGAAAGAGAGAACAGATCAATATCAATGTGTGACATACAATGCATGTAGATGAATAAATAATTAAGTGGGTTGTCTCTCATAGTTTGGAATTGGATAATGATATTTTCATGTACATAGAATTGCCTAGTGGCATACTCACCTGAGGCAAAGAATAGGTATTGTGACTGATCTTTCTAGACAAAGGGCAGGTGTGGCAAATCTGCTTATTCAGAAAAATAGTGAAAGTATTTTGATATTTGTAGAGAAAAAGGCAGGTCATAGGAAATATTTTATTTTATTTAGTTTCAGTTCTGAGAGAGTTATATATGGAAATGCCTCCATGTTGTCCAGGAAAGAGAAACTTTTTGTGCATGCAATTGCTATTTATATATATTTCCATGACAATTTCATATAAGTTTTTCATTTGATATAAGAATTTATTGACTGGCATTTAATTTACATAGACAACATCATTGTAAAAGATATGGAGATTAATTCTGCAGTTACAAAATAAATTGAGAAGTTTACATCAAGAGATAAATGTGAAAACATTGAGCTCTATGACAGATAGCTAGGTATTGATCTTTTGGTGAGTGTTCATAAATCTTGTATTGATTGGTTATGGTGTAGGATGGCATCATTAGTCTTTGCTCAAAACACAGTCTTCAAATTATATGCATGTACTCCTATTTTTCAAGGGCTGGGGTAAAAAAATAGAGTCTGATATAAAGATACAAATGGCCTTTTTCTGATGTACATGTCGACTGTCCTAAGTGACATTCCATGGTTACTGACTTGTTGGATTTAGTGCTGCTGATTTTCATCACATTTACATACATCTAATGTAGGGGTAGTGTAATAATGTTGTATTTGTCAACCATTGAATTAATTCTGTGCATCTGCACCTAACTTAAAATATGTTTTTTAATAAGAAGTTTGAGGATAAACCTGGAAGTTCAAGGATTCTGAATTTTATTTAAAAGCAGATAAATGTTTGCAAGAAAATTATAGAATTGTTAAAAATTCTTTGCATTTGAACTAGTTGAAGTTTGATGTTATCTGAGTAAAGGGCAGGTGTGTCAAGATAATGTGTACATTGTGAGTGTGTGTAATAGTTGGGGTATTGTTACGCTACAGTGCAGTTTGGATTGAATAACCTTAAATTTTCTTAAGGTAGTTTACAACATGCTTCAATGAATTCAAGTTAAGCTATAGGACTTTTAAGACAGATTTAGAATGTAAGGGTTTTAGTGAACACAGCTAGAAGAATTTTTGTCAGATGCAAATCTTTATGTACTTAAATTGTGAAGGTTAAAAACTTAGCAAATGCTTGTTAGAAATGGTAATTTATTCATGCAAAAAATCTGTTTATCGGTTACTCACGTTTGTGTACATCAAATTTGTAATAAATTTTATTAGCATTTACAGAAAAACATAGATGTAATTGTATGAAGATACAAAAATCTCTCCAGAACCATAATTTTCATTTGATCATTCTAATATTCTGTGACATTTTTAAAATTTGTAAACATGAATAACAGCAAAACTGACATGTTTATACTGTACATTTTCAGATGGGGGAGATGATTTAAAAATTCAGTACCATGACTGGCAATGATGCCTGGCCACTCAACCTCCACCAGGATATTCAATCCACTGGACATCTTAGCCAATGCTGCCAGTCTCATTCCCAAAACAATGACCCCTCAACAAGACACAGTGACCTCTGACTCCGATCCTGCCCAAGACAATGTCTCAACTACTGAGGATTTGGAGAAAATGTTTGATGAACACAACTATGGTAATTCTAGGAAAGTTGTTGTGAACAAAATTAGTCATTCAAGTTTCACATCTGATCTTGTACCAAAAGGAAAAGAGGGAGTGAAGTTAAAGGATACAAACAGAAAAGTGATTGTGACAGTTGTCAATCGTTCAGGGGACCAGCGAGTGGTGAAGACCTTTAGCAGTGTGAAAGCTGTCAAAAACATCCTCAAGACAGATGTTGGTGTAGACAAACAGACTGAGAAATGGGAAAAGGTTCCCTCCGATGCTACAAAGTCACCAGAACCTCTTATCATTTTGTCTGAGAAAAGTAAACAGAGTGAGAAAGCTACAACAGATGTTATATCCCAGCTGAATGTAGCCTCACCAGCTAGTGTGAACTTAAAATCAATAGACTCACATCAAGCAGTGCAAAATACCTGTGAGAATGAGACACAATCCAATAACTCGCTAGAAGAGAAGACGGGAAGCAACTCTAGTCATCTATCAAACAAAGACCAGGTGAATCAGGAACAGGTGACCTTTGTGAACACTAATAGCCCAGAGGAACATCAAGGTGAAAGTGGCAGTGTTACATGTCCATCAAACCATCAAGGTGTGGAAGAGAGTTTAACATGTAAACAGTCGCTGGAGAGGCCAGACTTTAGCCCAAACCAAGATGATATGTGCGAGTCTCGATCCCTAACAAAAGATGAAAATTCAGAACAAGGAGAATTAGAAAACAGTGAAAGTGACTGTTCAGCAGTTGTGTGTGATTCACCAGATCCAAAAATGACCATTTCTTCCTCTGGGACTTATATTGAACATAGTTCTGTAGAACATGATACTGATAATTGTGCAATACATAATGATGAGAAACCAGGTGTTGTATCCGATAATGAACACAGATTGCATGGTGAATTGTCAGGGAAAAGAGATTACATTGGATCACCTGAAGGATGTTGCTTTAAATTGTGTGAAGATGCAAGTGACTCAGAAAGCTGGAGGTACGAGGGAAACAGAGGTGACATAAGACTTAGTTTAGATTTAGATTCACCAAAAAGCGAACGAAATGAAAATACATCACTGGTATATGAAATGGGGAAAACAAAGACATCGTTGGACTCTATGTCTAGTCCAAGAACAGATGAAGAAAATTGTGAGTTTTCAGAAGCCTCTAACTGTTCAGCTTCTAACAGTTCTAGTGCTGCACTGATTAGTAATATAGACCATTGTTATGCAGGTCCCACCCAGAACCCAAAGCTTGAAGAAACCACTCATATTCAAACCCAGAAAAATGAATTAAACACAAGTAGTTCATCATCAGAAGACTCACAACAAAATAGGATAAATTTGAAAGACCTTCTCCGTAATCGCAAGAATATTGCAAATGGATGTATGGACAAAGGTGATCCAAATAATACCAATCAAAAAAGAGAGGCTATTGTGGCTGTTGTTGTTTCAGAACCTCAAGTGGCAAAAACTGTGCAAACAACAGCAACCAAGGAAGTGTCCCCAAAGTTCGGAAAGTACCGTATAGGGACTTTTGCATCTGTGAGTAACACTGCCATGGGTTTAGAATCTCCTAGTAAGAAGAGGGGTTCAGTTAAGGCTACTTCTCTACTGACAAACACAGTATACACAGACAATGTTCCACTGGTGGTCACTCAGGGAGCAAGAACTTCACATTTTTCTGACTTAACTCTTCAGCAAGTTTTGGAAAGAAAATGGGTTAGTGTTACTGACCACGATCATGACTACTGTCTCCCACGGGTCCAGGGTCCTCCACTTTTAATGAAACAGAAGAAGGCAGAGGATAAGAAAGTAAAAAAGTTGGTGCAGACAGATAGCACTGACACAGAATCCAACGATGAGTTTATTCCTGATGAGGACAGTCTGCCCAGCTCTCCCCTACCCACTCCCATTCCACGACAGAGGACTGCCAAGATGGAGAAAGTTGCAGATTACATCAAAGGTGGTACCTCTGATTCCAAGCTCAAGATCACTGGCAAATATCAGGATGATTACATATACTTTCTGAATACAAAGCTGAGGAGTCGTCGAAGAACTACCAGTGAAGATCAGAAAACTCTGCCACCCAATAAAATCATGCTGCCACTTCCCAAACCAGGAGACATAGTGGTTCCTCATTTAACAGATGCAGATTTAGAATTGATTAAATCTGGAAATAGTGATAAAATACCACAACAAATGTGTTCAAATACAGACAATCTTAGAGGTCTGAAACCTTCAGTACAACCACCAACATCTGGAGCAAATTCAAGCAGTATCTCCGATGAAGAGAGCAAAATAATAAACACAATCCTCAGCATGGAAAGTGGGGAACAAAACACCCCAGGTCCTGTGAATGAGGTACCAAATTTTGGGGAGACCCCTGCATTGTTTGGTGGAACTAGTGATGATATCCTTAACCTGACACCAGAACAGATGGAGATACTTTATAGTGCCATGGATGAGGTCCAGAGTCAGTCTCCTGATATATCCAGCACAGACAACAAATTTAACCTAGATGTTCCAAACAGTAAGTTTGTTTTCTTGTTTAAGTTTTTATGTATCAGTATACATCTTAAAATTGATCGGAAATGTTTGCAGTACTCAACTGTGACAAGCTTTGTGTGGTACATATAGATGTATAAACTGGGCTATGAGGCATGCAGTACATATATATAGCAAATATTACTTGATTGATCTACATGCTTATTTTCATGTTTTTAAGATGTACAGCTGATGGCAATCTTGTTGTGCAACATTATCATATATTCCTTGCAGCAAGTTATACATATGAATTTTTCATAAATTTTATTTCAATAATATTGTTTATGATAAGAAAATGTATATAAAGATTTACAAAAGGATAACAAATGGTGATATCCGGCTTTGAAAGGAATGTGATAATATCATTAGCACATCAGTCAAACACAGTCTTTATACAGACATATGTTCCAGAATGATGCATGATTAATTTAAATAGTCAATAGTTGAATAACCCTGGTTTCTGAACAAATTAGGGAAAACTATTACTTCAGGGATTGTAACTTTTTAAATGTTTTCCAAGGTGACCGAGAGATAAGGTTAATGCTTCTGATGTTGAATAAAGGTTATAAATATGAAACTGAACCATTAAATTTCTGGTGGGTAAATGGGGGTGTTTCTGTAAAGAAAGTTAAATGAATCTTAATCTTGAAAATATTTTAAGGACAGGGGGCATTTATTGGGGGCAGGTATAGTAATGTTGACAATTAGATTACCCAACCAGTAACTCAAAATAGTCACCTTGATTAAGTGTTAAGGTTTAAAAGTTCATCCTTTGATAAATTGGTTGTGAAGTTGGGACATGTACTGTCAGATAATATGATGCATCATGGAATTGGGAACAGACTCTAGGGCCACAAAACTTACACAAGTTTACTTCTGATCTAAGTCTCGCTTTTAAATATATATGTTTCTTCTGTAAAAGTGAGACTGAGATTTAAAAAAAAAAAAAATGAGCTCGACTAAGTTTTGTGGCCCCAGGGCCTCAGTAAGTAGCAGTATCTCTATTGTCATTTGTGCCCTTCACAAATCACAAACAATGACAGTCATGATTAATGCCTGACTGATTTACTGATTTGTAAGTTTAATCTTTCATCAACCCACTGCCACATAATGTATAAGTGCACACCCTAACAATGAAATTGCAGGAAATACTGTAACCCAACAGCGATATATCATGGATATTCAGTGGTACATGTATGTGACTTGAAACACTTTTTCTCTGGCTAGGTTACATTGGTTTACTCCACATACAAATTAAATCCTCTTTCTGAAATGTTCATTCCATCTGCTCTCTAATTATGCAGGACCATGCTGTGCTCACCCAGGTATCTAATACCACAGCTGCAGAGTTGTGTTGCAAATTGTGTAACAGAGAAAGAAAAAATAAAATGAACAGCACAAAAGCTATGCTTTTAATCAGAATACACAGGAAATGCAGAATTCTTTATTCAACAAGTGGCAGATGTGTTATGACCTTGAACTTTTCGCAAAACAAACAGATTTACCATGATTCTTTAATATTAATACTACATGCTCTTATATTTACAGTGTACCTAATGATACAGAGTTACAATGATACTATTAAGTGTTAAAGATCTATGGTGTATGAATACATATGCTAGTCATTTAAAAACTTGGTTTTAATGCTGTTGAATTATTTATTTTTAGGTCTGGAGACAACGTCAGCCACCACATCATCAACAACAAGCAGTAGTACTGTCCCTGCAGGGAGTACCTACCAAGAGCTGCCTACCATTCCTTCAGAGAAATCCACAATGGACTTATTTGGGTCTGAGCTGAAACTGTTTCCTGAGGCTCCGGTGGAAAGCAGTGAGACCGTGCAACAAAAACCAGCACTACCAACAGTCTCTGGCGTGACAGATTCATCAGCTCCATGGATTGTCACTGTGAGCATGTACTGGAATGACTTACCAGCCATTATGATAGATAATGCCCCCTTTGTGAGATTGGTTGACATTCATAAACAAATTCTACCAGCAAAGGACACTGGGATTCTGAAAAAAAGATGTCAGCTATTGGGAATTCAGGTTATGAACTGTACAGAAATGCAGCGCTATTTTTTAGTTCAATATGGCAAGGCTTTTAACTCCAAAAGCACCCTAATCATTAGCAAAGATACTGCAAAGTCACTGATTGGTTATTATGTCAATCCAGGATCCCACCCCCCTAGGGTGAGGTGTCGAACTGTGGGAGAAAAGACCAGGAATCCTATACAAATTAATAGGTTAGTTTTCCATTAATATCGCAAAAAATTATTTCAAGCATGTCAATATTTTGGCATACTAGTCATGCTCATTACCATCAGTTTGTTAATGAATACCTTCCATGAGTTTTTAGCTCACTTGAGCTTTTCTGATCACCTCTTGTCCATCCATCAGTCTGTTAGCTTTTCACATTTTCATCTTCTCCTCCAGAATCAGTGGATCAATTACAATCAAACTTGGTACATATTATCCATGGGTGAGGGGATTCAAGTTTGTTCAAATGAAGGGTCACACCCCTTTCAAAGTTAAGATAATCAGTAAAAGGCAAAAATTGGGTGGGGTCATTTCAAAATCTTCATAAGGACCACTGGGCCAGAAAAGTTTAAAGGTTTACATGAAAATTTACTGACATAGTACAGATTCAAGTTTAATAAAATTCAGATTCCCAGGGACTAGGATGGGGCCACTATAGAGGATAAAAATTTTGCATGCAGATATTTAAAAATCTTCCAGAACTACAGGACCATAAAAGTTCAAATTAACATGGAAGCTTCCTGACATAGTCCAGATTGAAGTTTGTTAAAATTCTGCTGCAGCCCTGCCCCTGGTGTAGGGTGGGGCCCACAATAGGGGATTAAAGTTGTACATTCAAACATTTGGGGAAAATCTTTAAAAGTATCTCTCGAACTATTTAAGTTAGGGATTTCATATTTTATGTATACATTCATTCTCTCTCTCTCTCTCTCTCTCTCTCTCTCTCTCTCTCTCTCTCTCTCTCTCTCTCTCTCTCTCTGTGTTGCAAGACCTTTCATCTTGTATTGTGACCTTGAACTCAGTTTGACCTACTTTCAAGAATTATAAATTAATAACTATAACTGGAACTCTTGGGCCTTTCATATTTTGTATATAGATTCTTTATGGCAAGACTTTTTACAAATTGGTGTTTGATATTTTTGACTTTGGAGTTTGATCTACTTTTAAAAAAGAAAACCTTGACCTAGTTCCTGAACTATTTAAGGTAGAGCTTTCACATTTTGTATATAGATTTTTTTATGGTAAGACTATTATTTCTCTTAGTTTGGCCTTGTGAACCTACCTTTAAATGTGACCTCTTCAATATTTCTTGAACTATTTAAAGTAGGTCTTTTCATATTTTATATATAGATTTCTTATGGCAAGACGTTCTATTTCATACTATGACCTTTGACCTTGTGGCCTTGGAATTTGACCTACTTTTAAGAAAACGTAACCTGTTAAATATCTTTGGAAATGCATTCATATTTTTTGTATATAGATTCTCTATGATCTTGTGATACAATCACATGTAATATTGTGATCTGACCTACTTTTAATAACAATTTTACATATTCAATATCCCCAGACTATTTAAGATAGGACTTTCATATATTGTAAATAGATTTCCTATGGCAAGGTCATTCATATTATATCATGATCTGTGACCTTGGTCTTATCCAGAACAACAAGATCTGTCAGTCATATTGGTGTTGAGGCATTTCTGTATTGTGTGAATTCATTTTCAGTTATGTTATGATCCTTTGGGGTTAGGTTGTGGCCACAATATTAAAATTTTCTTGGGAATGAAGATTGATAAAATTATAACAGCTAAACAACAACTGGGACAGGGTGACTCAGTTGAATGATGTGGCACATGGGCCTTTTGGTTTTCGTTTATTTTTTTAATCTCATGTTGCAACAGCATGGTGTTTCAAAGTAAAGTTTTATCATTTAATATATTTTTATACACAAGAACCTTAATATATATAAAGTGAAAATTTTGTAAACTGTGCTTCTTTCCATTACAGTAACAAAAAAAATCATTCAAAGGCAGCTCTAGAATTGAAAGAGGAAGTGGGAGAGTTCACCCCAATATCAACTGTTCCTCCATCCCCAGTGGCCACACAACAACCACCGTCACGGACCCGGCACAAGAAAATCAACTTTCTGGAAATGCTGAAGGGAGACTCTAATAACAACAATACAGAAGAAAGTGATGTAGAAGTAAAAGAGGAGTTAAAGCCTGAGAAGCCCAAGCGGGCATCCAAAGTCAAATCAGAAGGAGAAAGTAAAAGCTCTGCAGAAAAGAAACACAAGGGAGAACCAAGAGAAAGCACAGAAAAGGCTGTGATGGAATCAGGAAAAAGCAGAACTGATCAAAATAAACTTGAACAAAGAAGTGAAATAGTTAAAAAGGATGACACTTTTCATCCTAAAAGACTGAAATTTGAGAAAAGTAAGAAATATCCAGGACCATTAAAAGTGAAATGGACAGTTTTTAGCAACAACAAAAAACAGCAACCTGAATGTGAAGAGGACATGGAATTAGATGGCAAGGAGAATATTCTATCTGTCGTTCACAAGGACATGACTCCAAAAAATGGCCAGGGAGGCAGGATGCAGGCTGGAAATGTGTTCCTGGATTTATACAAAGGGCCACTGGCTCCTTGTATTCGATGTTGCACATGTGAGAAGTTATTTTCTATTGATAATTTTTTGAAACACTTGCATGATGTGAATGGATCTAACAAACTCCTTGTTGTGAGACAGCCACAGACCTTTGCTCTTCGAGATTTGAGTCCATCATTGTTCCAGAAGAAACTATGGGAGCATTTCTTTAAAAAAAGGAAAGCCTTTAATGATGAGTTAAAACAAAAGAGAATGGAAAAGGAAAAAAAGTCACCTCTAGTGGGAGAAAGTCAAGATACATTTAAATCAGATGTAAGAATTAGTGGTCGTAAACGCAGACCAAAACAGCTCCATCCAATAGAGAATTATCGTTACAACTTGCCAAAAGGGTCTGCAAGTACATCTGATAAATTGGACTTGATGACTGCACCGTCTCCCAACAAAATCAAGAAAACTGTGGACAGTTCCACTATGTGTGAAGACATCAACATTCAGGATGGGACAGAAAGTGTAGTGACATTGACCAATGGCCCAGAGGTCATTAGTTTTACAGCTTTAGAGGGGGCATTTGATGTTTAAATGATTTTTAAAGTGTTACAAGGGTATAATGATTGAAGGGAGATAATTCATAGACCTGTACCTAGTATGTTGACTTGTACATGAAGGTGTAATTTTTATTTGTCTTTCATTGTTAGTTATAAATGAGTAAATTTCAGGGACAATATCTAGCACTGTTTTGCTATTATTGTTCATTTTTACATTGACATTGGAATTTGGGGGGGGGGGGGGGGGGGTGTTTTGTTTTGGGGGGTTTTTTGGTTTTTGGGGTTTTTTTTAAAGTAGTTTCAGAATGAATTTTAGACTCTGCACTGCATGCATGAAATAATGTTAACAGGGGCATACTCTTCTCATTTCATTGTTAATCATGATTTAAATCTGTCAACTTTTTGTTTTTATTGCAGTTTGGTTGGAAGGGTAAGCAGATACTGGTTATGCATACATCTATAGCAAAATTCTACTATGTCTAAAACTGTTGGCTTGTACACCATGAAAAAGAAAATCAGTGACATGTTGATGTAGAAAACCAGCTTGATAACAGTTGAAAATAATTTGCCTTGTCAATATAGAATTCCTACACCTCTCTTTAGGGTTACAAGTCTTATTTATCTCATTGCCAACAATACTTAATATGCTATGCTGAAGGCTTAAAGTAAGATTTCTGTTCTTTATGCTAAATTTGTTTGGGGATTTATTTTGATAAATTGCTTAGCCTTCCAAGCATCTTCTTGCCATTCTTTTAAATATTGGGGGGGGGGGGGGGGGGGGGGTTGCAAAAAGAAGTGTTAACATCTATTTATTTTCATGATTACATCATATGTGAATAATGTATGAGTGTAAATATTGATTTTATAGTCAAAGTCTGTTACTAGAGAGCATTGCACATAGTTGTATACATATAAATTTAATTCTAAGATATTCTTACAATAAATTGGATAAAGGGTGTTTACATATGCAGAGTATTGGCAAGCATTTAGTCCAAAATGAATATCGGGTTAACAGTTGCTAGCTTTTAGAATTAATTCTTGTGGTTTATTTATTTTCATTGTTTGGTGTTTAGCTTAGCCGTTTAAAAGGGGGGGGAAAAAAACATTTAAAAAAATCAATGATAGATAGATCTTTGCTACTATTAAACTATATTATACCCGTGTTAGTCAAATTACCTATCAAATGTAATTGAAAGCATGTATGTGTGTAGTGTGTGTGTGTATGTATATATATATATATACACACACACACACACACACAAGTATTGTTTGTAATTTGATCAGGAAACTTTTTTCTTTCTTTCTTTTTCTTTGAACTGTGATATTTGACTATTGGCTCTACCTTGCTTTTAAAATGATTAATTATTTGAAGTTCTGATGGACCCAGTGCTGGTTACTTACTACAACCCGTAATTTTAGTGTGTGCAATTTAATTATAGAGAATCATTGTAACAACATAAAATGACCAACCTCTCAAATACCCATTTGATATGTAAATAGATTAAAATATCCATCTTGATTGTAAATAAGAATGTACATTTGATTTACATAGTTTACATGTGTACACTGTACGTGAATTCTCTACATTACTGTTACACGATTACATAGTGCTGTTTGCTATCATGATTGATGTCAGATGTTAAAAGAAAAAAACTTGATAAAATTTGTGAAAACCTTACAAAAGCCTGTTTCATCGTAGAAATCACAAGACACTTGTCAGTGAATATATATGGATATAGGTATCCTCTCATTGAGTACGTTTAGGATGTATGTTGGAGGTCATTGATGGCTCATGAAAGTAACTTATATGTCTTACAGCAAGAAGTTTGAAAAGTTTAGAAATGCGAGTTTGACATCAAAACAAAAACAAGAAAGAAAAATATGGTACATTCAGTACTGCATCTGTTCAAAGTTGAGATGTACAAATGCCCTACTATGCAGCATAAACACTATGTATGAACAGGTTTGTTCTTTTTGCTGAGCAGGTCCAATAAACATTTGCAGTTTCTTTTGGATCTGAAGGTAGATCAGATTTCCTCAGATGATTTCAGAATTATGCACAGTGGTGATTTCTGTCATGTTGAGATGTCTTGGACTTTTTCATATAACACATATGCATTAAAGTGCATAATTTATTAAATGTTACAATGACAAGCAAAGAGGAGTAATGCAGCATTATGACCCATGTGTCATTCAGATGACCCATTGTTAACTTTTGATCTGGCATTGGCTGTAAGCTTGAAACATTATTGGCTTTGGGTCAAGGGAACAAAAATTGTGAATTTCTTTGTTTCTGCCTCTTGGGTCTTGAGGAATGTGGCGAAAATCATCAATTTAGAGAATTGATGTAATCTTTGTTATGTGAAAGTAGTCCGTCATATCATAATCCTGATAATTTGTACAGTACAAATACTATTATTTCCACGGATTATCCATATTATTCAAGATGCTAGAGTTCTTCATCTGCAATATCTTCGAAGTCTTTGGAGATCGGGTCTTTCAACAGTCTGCTGGCATTCCCATGGGTACGAAATGTGTTCATTTGTTAGCTGACCTGTTTTTTATACTCCGGTGAAGCAGAATTCACTCAAAACATTTTATATGAGATGAAAAAATTTCTTGCGGTGGCCTTCAATTCGACATTTAGATATATCGACGACGTTTTATCAATTAAAAATGATCATTTTCATTCAAATGTCGATTCGACATGTCCCAGTAAACTTGGAATAAAAGACACCACAAGGACTTCCACGTCTACATCGTACTTAGATATTTTATTTAAAATAGATGCTGACGTCAAACTGGTAATTTAACTTTATGACAAACGGGATAATTTCAATTTCTCCATTTCAACTTCGTTTATCTATGTAGCAACACTTCAATATCACCTGTATTTGGTATTTACAACTCTCAACTGATTGGATACGCAAGAGTTTGTTCTGTATATGATCATTCTTTAAATCGAAGCAGGCTACTGACAAACAAGTTGAAGTTACAGGGGTTTCTACAGTCTCGTACAAAATCAGCATTTCGCAAATTTTATGGTCGTTATAACGTTCTAGTTTGCCAATACAATCTCCCATTAGGTCAAATGTCTAACGTGTTTCATACCAATTGCTAGGTCGTTCTTGGCACACTGATTCTGACTGCGGATTACCCCGTTCACCAGATCAAGATATAGGGCTCACGGTGGGTGTGACCGGTCGATAGAGAATGCTTACTCCTCCCAGGCACCTGATCCCACCTCTGGTATGTCCAGGGTTCCGTGTCTACTCATCTTTCTGATTAGTATTTTCTACAGGAGTTACGAGATCGAGTACTGTTCGTTATCTTAGCCTTTTCATAAGTTGATGTACCAACCATCTTTAAAATCTTGCAATCAAAAGGCATTGGTAGAAAATTATACTAAAATGAACATGAATTTTTTTTATGAATGTGTTCGAATTGCTTTGTATTGCAGTAAAAGTAATCTTTTTTAAAAGATAAACTGTAGTTATTTCCAGTAAACCTATCTTTAAAAAGCAGTACATGACTCTGTTTAATATTTTTCATTATTACAAAGAGGTATATATATGAAGAAACTGGGTTACTATGGAAACGATAGGGCCAACAGCAACAATAACGGAAAATAATTCAACGTACTTCAGTAGGTTGATTCTATGATATAACTTTATTCATGACATATGCATTTATCAGCTGGCTAAAATATACTAATAGACACAGAATTTAATTGGCATTTTGGTTGCTATAGACACCAGTTTGGAACCATGAAAACATGTTACCTTCTTATACTCAGTTGGGTCAGTTTTGACCAGAACTAGTCCAAAAGTATTATTATCAAAATTATTAATTTGATTGTTTTGTTTACATGGAAACGTTAAATGGGAACTTGTAAAATGCTACATGTAGCTCTAATACACTAAGCTTAACGACTGAATATCCATGTTTTAAAAACATTTTTGACACTGATTTTTATCATCTATCAACATTCTGAACAGTGTTATATATGTACTCTAGATTTTCTAAATTTTCTGTGCATCAATTAAAGCTGAAAGGTACCAGAAACGTTAATGTTATTTTTGTTAATCTCCTTACACCTCCCCTCAATTTCATTTCTTTCTCGATTACTCCATCTTTGGTGAAAAATAACTTTACTCTCTCCATAGATACTCAAGTGCACTGTTCTAAATAATTATTAGCAAATCATTATATTTCCATGAATAATTAAGAAAATAACATGCATGGATATGTAATGCAAAATCAATGCTCAGTAAAATGTCCCAAAACATCAATTGTTTATTACAAAATCATTTGCATGGGACGTGGGGGAGGCTTGTTCTTAATTATAAAAACAAGTTTAGGTTTTGTATCAAAACAAGAAAATGGACTTGTGTACTATATATGAATGTCAAAAAAGATACATAAGTGATGGGGAAATTCTAAATACTATCCACTTAAAATATCTTATGATCGGTTATCCCCCCCCCCCCCCAAAATGAAATAAATAAATCAAATAAATAAATAAAAATGATAAAAAAAATACTATGATCAAAAACATTGATTCTCTGAAGTTCATGTTAAAAAGACTGTACCGTTATTCATTGATAATTTTTATGAAGTCTTTGGAGATCAAGTCTTCTAACAAAGTGTTATAATTCCCATAGTCATTATTGTGCTCCTTATTAGCTGACCTGTATTTGCATCACTTGACAGATTTTTTCCAAACGCTTATACACAAGAACAAATCTCTTGCTTCTTGCTGTGGCTTGCAACTCGACATCTAGACGCATTGACAATGTTTTATCTATTGACAATACTTACTTTCATCTATATGTTGATTTAATGTATCCCAGTTAACTAACAGAAAAGACACAACAGACTCTTCCACATCTGTTTCCTATCTGGATGTTTTACTTGACAAAAACGCTAATGGCAATTAAATTAACTACTCAACTTTATGACAAATGGGATAACCAGATTTCCATCATCAACTTCCTATATTTATTTAGAAATTTTCCATCATCACCTGTACATGGCATTTTGTGTCTCGCAACTGATAAGATACACAAACTGCATATGAACATTTTCTAACCTGAGGCAGACTACTGACAAATATGTTAATGTTACCAGGGATTCAACAGTCTTATTTAAAATCAGCACTTTGCAGATTTCATAGTTTTTATAATGATCTTATTTGCAAATTCAGCTTCGCATTGGATCGAATGCTTTACGTCTGGTGTGTTTCATACCAAAAGCAAGACCGCTCTTTACACACTAGTTTTGACTACGGATTAATTCCTTACCTACTCAAAACAGAGGGCCCACGGCAGGTGTGACCGGTCCTCAAGAGATGGTTACTCGGGAAGAACATGTTTGTTCTTAATAATAAACACTATTAAAATTGTTTAAATTTGACTTCACATCGTGTGCATCAATGAATTTCAAGTGTTAGAAATGAACGAAATTTTACAGGGAATATGTATCATATCTCCGTGACCAGTAAAGATAAGACCATCAAATTTTCAATGCGCAATAAGGCATATTCTTCAGTTGGATCCAAAATCTCATGGCGAGAGAGAGAGAGACACACACACACACACACACAAAAGGGGATTAGATTTCCACATGACAATATATTACGAAATTTATGTTTTAAAAAAATTCTTCAAGACCATCAGCGCCATGCTTTGTCATCATTATTATGCAAACATCCTCGGGTAATGCCGATTCCGTTTTCTTGAAATCATGTCCTAGGGGTAAGATGGCGCCCCAATATTCTACAAATGGAATATATGTAATCTATATTGATTAGATATATTAAGAGAATATATTGGAAATATTACCAGTAGCAGGGTCATGCTAACAATAGACAAATATTTTGAATTTAGTGGTTGTTCATGAACCCTGGAGTTAGGATGGGGCTGAACTCTTGGATAAAATTTACATAATACATGAATACAGGGAATTTTTTTTTTTTAAATAATCTCCATAACAGCGAGGCCATGTTAATCATATTGATTTTGGGGCATCAACATGTTCTGTGGATTCAACTTCAGTTAAATCACAACCCCATGTGCCTGAGTTGGGATTAAGTTTTAGCATGGGGTTAAAGAGGGAAAAGATCTTTTAAAAATCTTCTGCTGAGGAACAGGAAAGGGGTGGGGGTTGTTCAGGTGAGAGTTGTGGTCCTTTTTATATTTTGATCCATTTAAAAAAATAATAACCTGTATTCACATGCTGCGATATAAATGTAAAATGTATAGCCAAAATCATAGGATACGATATTACATATTTTTTTCTGATCAAAGTGTCGAAAAATGTATTTGTTAATCAACATAGGTAAGTGATATTTATTTTTTTTTCTTGGGAAAACATAATATAACATGATATCCTCGCTAGACCTGTTCGAATTCCTGTAACTAAAAGGACAGTAGAAAAAATTCAGGTTGTGTATTAACATGAACAAGTATGTACCTAGTTCTATAACCTTAATTGTAATCCCCAAAAGAGTGAAACCAGTTCATCTCTAGCCTTTGTTGTGTATCCAAGGTAGAGACTGGGTCCAGTTGACCTCCCAGTTCATCTCTACAGCCTTTGTTGTGTATCCAAGGTAGAGACTGGGTCCAGTTGACCTCCCAGTTCATCTCTACAGCCTTTGTTGTGTATCCAAGGTAGAGACTGGGTCCAGTTGACCTCCCAGTTCATCTCTACAGCCTTTGTTGTGTATCCAAGGTAGAGACTGGGTCCAGCTGACCTCCCGTTTTAATTTTATATCATTTGTCGGACATTTCTATCCCAAAATACGCCATGTAGTGATCATGACATAAATAATTGTGTACCCTTTCTATTCTTATACAGTATAAAGATATAATTCGGACTGATGTCAGTGCTCTATTAATATGATAATGAGCCAGATGTCTCTGCATCGTTTATATTTAAGCCTGAAAATGCTTGTCTGAACCTTTATATAAATGGATCTCCTAGTAAATATCATTTTTATATGTTTTTTTTTCCAAGTCCTGGCACAAATGTTATTAAGCTCCTTAAGTTTACCGAGCCTGCCGACTGCAAAGCGTCCTAACCACTAGGTTAGCGTAATCAGTCCAACTCCGAAATGGAATCACAACAGAGTGGTAAACATGAAATATAATACTTTCTAAACTTTGTATAGAACAACCAAACCAAGGGCAAAGTAATATTACACGAAAAATGTATCTAAATCTTTGAAAACTCACGACCACTGGAGCAGATCAGCAAACGGGGTGTGCATGGCTATACCGATTACATATAATCAAGAAAGATCTCTATAGCACATCTGAACATCTACAGTACTTAGACTGCATAACTATAAAGGATTGGAGTTTTATACTATAACTGCAAAAATTCTTGGTCCTTGAGTCAAGATTTCAGGTGGGGTTATGCGGACCATACAATGAAAATTAATGAAGTTTTGAAAAGTCATCCTATAAACGAGTATACTCCTAAACAGCTAACAAACTGTGTGCATAAAACAAAGTTTAAGGTGCTGCATGTTGATACAGAAATCACTATGTCCGTCTACTTCGTCCCAGGACCACAACTTCGTAATTTAACTCAGTACATTGTATGTTGGTTTACGTCCCATTCTTGAAAGGTTTTTCACATGGTACGATCGGTCGTAGCAATGAGGGTTCTTTCCTTTGTCTATGCCTGCCGACATACAGGTACACTTCTATCAGCATGCGCGGATCTGGGGAGGGGGGGGGGGGGGGGGGTCTGCACCCCCACCCCCCCATAAATTTCCAACTGAAAGAAAATAGTCATCTTTCACCCTAACATTGCTTCAACTCTCTCGATCGACTTTATTCGCTCTGGGAACGATCCCAAAATTCAAGGAAATAATATGAAAATTACCGTACCGCAAATGTGGGTGCAGATTTCGCATAGTCTACTACCACCTGTAAAACGTGGAAATTCCGGAGGCTTCGGCCATGCCTTTTGGACCCCCGATGAAAAAAGCTGGATCCGCGCCTGATCAGGTACCCGGTGAACGAACAGTCACTACCTTTGACGAGGCACCGGACACAGACAATTATATAGTAATTAAATAATTGCCTGTGGCACCGGGATCCAAGATTCGAACTCGGGCATCCTCTATGCTAAGTGAGCGCTCTGGACCACTAGGCTACCGTGACAAGTCCAGCTTTGAAATGGAATCACAACAGAATCTGATACTGGACATGATGGCTGCTTATGACTGTTTATAAACCCTAAATGAAGGTCAAGGTAACTAATAAAATTATTACTGTACATTTATATGGCGCTTTATCTAATCAAGATTATACTTGATAGTTTGTTTTACGCCCCGTCGAGAATTTTTCACTCATACTGAGACGTCACCAGCTGTAGGTAAACTACCACAAATTTAAACCTATGCTTAGCGCTCAGGGCCTTAGCACTGAGGGTTCTTTAACATGCCAACGCTCACCGTGACCTCCGTTTTTAAAGTCATATTCGAAAGACCCGCGATTCTCACCTTTAAATGCAGAGCGTTTGGCGAAGGAGCAATCACTTCCTATTTTTGCGTCTTAGGCACGAGCGGGGCTCGAACTCACGACCTCCCGATTACGCTAAGTGAACGCTCTAACCACTGAGCTACTGCGATCGGTTTATCAAGACATTTTAAAGCGCTTTACATGTAAAACAATAAATACGTAAAATGGTTTAAAAAGATGTTTTAAGTTTATTTTAAAAATAAATTTTAAAAAGTAACTAGACACAGAGCTTTACTATAACCAGACACGTACAAGTTATATGTCACTGTATAACCAAGCAGTGTATCATGACTCTGAAAACTTAATTAAGTCACTATTGACAAAAAAAAAATTCTTAATTTATATCAGCTCAGGTAGTAACAATCGGGGATTACCATTTGAACACCTTCCCAGAATACCGTGCATGCAATAAGGAAGTTTAAATGTACATGTAAACACAAGCGTCATTCTTTGGAAGTACTTTCATGTAGAATGGATCAGGTTTTATTTCTGGGATTTTCTAAAGATTTCGGAGAACGGAAGACGTCAGACCGTATCTGAATGCTGTGGAGCGCCAAATTACCATATACACAAATAATTGAACGTCATTTAAAGATAGAATAAATTCATCTGATGCCTGAAACAATTCAAAGATCTCTTCAAATAATATCTTCAATTCTGAGTATTTCGCGCATTATTGAATTGCTGATAGCATTAATTATTCTACTGAATTGGTGAGCACTATAATTTAATTGTTGATCTCTTCAAAATGAATGGATGATATCAACAATTGTATTGATGATGAATTGATTCAGATTGAAAAGAGCACTAATTCAATTAATGCACTCTATAATTGAATTCCTGCTCTCTTCAATTAAATTGTAGAGCACATCAGTTCAACTAATGAGCGCAATAACTGAATTATTACTCCCTTCAACTGAATTAATATCATTAATTCAGTTAATGCAGGCAATAATTCATTTATAGCAGATACCTATGATCTTTTAAATCGAATTGTTGCTCTTTAAAAGAATTGATAGGCGCAGAAATTCCTTACACAATAACATTGTAAATAGTTAAATAATTAGAACGTTGCGAGCAATAATTTCACCACATTGATGCGCGTTGTTACTAGCCCAAACTGAAAAAAAAATTATTTGTTTTACGTTGTCAACTTTCAAAAAACTTCCTATGTAGTCGACATGGAAGTAAATATGAACACAGTTCTTTTAGCAACAGAGCAATGAACTCCGTTACAAGGGTAACACATATTCAAGCACACCGTATTTGAGTACACCGTACAGTAGAACAAGGGCCAATAAAACTCGCAAAAGAAATGGCTAAATGAAATAATTTATTTCTCTTGACATCTTTATAACATGCTTCTAAAAAATTACAACTTTAAATGTATTTTACAGTGACTTCCACCAATGAGATGACGGACTAGTGAACTGCAAACACAGCACTTACATCCCTCAGAATGTGGAATTCTCCTTGAACTTAATAGTGACCATTAGAAATATCCACACACAGGTGGTTATTACAATGGGCTCACCTGAGTGGCTTTCTCTCAGAAGTCTTAAAAATTTTAATCCTTTGAACAATTTCAAATCCTGAACATCCTATTATTTACACTACAAATGCAAGTCTGCCATTTTGTTTGTTTAGTAGAAATTGAAGTCTTGTTACTTTCTACAATATACACGTACATCTCCACAGTATAAACTGTGGAGGTAAATGACTTTTCCAGCAGCTGATAATTACAGGTCTCTCAAACAGTGCACAGCTCTCCGGACTGTGACCTATTGAGAGATCAGTAATTCAATCAGATTGGTGGAAATTTACACAATTGGTTCACATTAATTAAACAAGAGCATGAACTGACCACAAACCTTTGTCAAAATGGGCTTAATTCTATAATGCAGTTATAAAAACTGCATCTGCCTTCTTAAGTATCTCCCTTTGCTAAAATTGCCAGTTTGACATCAAACCCATCCTTCATGATGCATTACAATTTTATTCCCCCCCCCCCCCCCCCCCCCCCCCCCCCCTCCTAACAAACAGAATCAAAACATAACCTCCTCTTTAAAGATAAACACAAGAGACCATATGTGTAAAATTGATTCTTTGGTATTAGTTGAATCAACAAATACAGGCATGATGTACAGTTCAAAAACATACAAAGTGGTGGAAGTCAATTATCAAACACAATTCAGAGCTACTGTAGTTGCAGTACATCACAGTTAAGAACCTACACTGTAATATGGTTTAAACTGTCTGCAGCAATCCAAGAAAAGCCATTGATTCATTCAATGAATCAGACTTCTCATTACTTCTTGGAACCTCGGGTGGACCTGAATTGTTAAAATACAAAGCATTAATATCATCAGCATATAAAAGGCAGCTTCAACTAGCACAAAACATCAAAAGCAGGGAACAGTTACTCCCATAGTTATGTTAATTTGACTGCATGTCATTTATTATTCATGTGACACTATTAATGTGTCAAAATCACCAATACCAAGGTATTATTAGTGTCATTTAAGAACTTTGAACTGAAAAATTAACAAATTTTTAGAGAAATCCAAGAATATTTTCTATTTTTTAATGTAACAAATATTTTATATATTTAACATTCAGGGCTGGAAATGGTTGTTATCACACTTAGGTCTTCCCATAGCATGTCCCAACACATAACCTCTTCAGATTTCAGTAAAATTTTGTTTGTAATTAAAGATCTGTTCTGACCTACGGAAATGCAGTGTCCTTCTCCAGATAAAACAATGACTTGTACTACAAGTAACTTGGTTACTGTGGTTTCATAAATTTTCAAAGGCATCAAATTTTGTGGATTTGTAAAAATATAGCGTTCTACCACACAAATTTTGTGGGAAGCTTATATACCATATAAGCAGAATTTTTAGTGAGGATTAAATTTTGGCATTACAAGCAAGAGTGATGAGATTACTAAAATTGAACATTGCTATCAATGTATTCCATATTGGAGGTAATAGTTATCTTTCCTGGAATTATAAAATTTTATGGAAAAATTAGTCTCTTGCTAAAAATTCCACTTACACGATATATTCTTAGTTTATGAGCAAAAATTGTACTTCATTGAGCACTTAAAGTGACAAAAGCACAAAAATAATGAAAACTGGTACTCAACAAAATACAACAAAACCACAGTATTAAGTTTGTATTGATTATGATTGATTGATTATTTATTGCTGTCTGCCACACTTAACAATTTTTCAGTTATCTGGTTTAGTCCAGTTTTTGTTGGTGAAGGAGAGAACCCAGATACAATGTACCTGGGAAGAGACCACCGACCGTCTGCACGTAAACTAACTGGCAAACTTGTTCACATAACGCCGTGGCCGAGATTTGAGGTGAGAGGCCTTGAGATTTTGAGCCCGATGCTCTAACCACTTGGCCAAGGAGGCCCCATAAGTTTGTATTGAAGTGTATTCTTACCTCTGTGTGGGTTTTTGATCAGTTGCTTTTCTACTTTTGCTGAAAAATTTTGCACATAATCAAATTAATTTGAAGTACTTTACAAAGTATACATATGAAATTTTTAAGCACACTAAAATTTTATGAAAACAAACCTGTCCTCATTCCATGCCTTCTTAGCAGACACCCTCACAGTACTGGACTGAGTTTGCTTCAGCTTGGTAGTAGCTGGAACAGATGTTTTTTTGGGGCTGGTGGCACGTTCTGGTGATTTATCCACAAGGGATCGAGAAGATCTCTTCTTTGCTGGACTTTCAGAACGGTTGCTCTTCTTCACTGGGCTCCCCTCTGCTTGGGAAGCTCTAGTGACATGTCTTGGGGATAAGTTGACAGATTCAGACAAAACACCCTGGTCTTTTTTAAGGATTTTCTGACTGCTGACAGAGGATTGAGTGGACCGCTTGCTAGACCTCGTCAAAGGTGAACTTTGTAAACCACTATCTGACTTGGATGCCATTTTCTTAGTTCTGGTAGCCCGTGATGGACTAGGTTCTGTTTTACTCCTGATGCTCTGAGATGAAACAGCTTTTTTGGGTTGAACTGTTTCCTTTGGAGCCCCTTGAGTACTTCTTTTACTGGGCGATTTATTTTCCTTCATGTCTGCCTTTTTAAGCCTTGGGGTTGACCTTGCTGGTGATGTATTTGACTGACTTGTGGCAGTGCTTATCCTCTTGCTTCTTTTGGATGACTCTGATGGTGTGAATGAGTTTATGTTTGATCTTGGAGATGACATTCTTGTTCTTATTCTGGGGGATTCTGACTCAGAATCAGAAAGATTGGCTCCTACTCGAGTTCTTTTGCTTGGACTACTAACTGAAGGAGACACTGTTTTCTTGGACTTGGCAGAGTCAGCTGGTAAAGACTTTCTCACATCTTTACTATTAGAACTGGCATCCTGGTTAGCTGATGCAGTTTTCCTTCCACTTCTGGTAGCAGGGCTGCTTAATTCCTTAGAGACAGTTTTCTTTGATGGTTCCTTTCCTTCCGTATTCTCATTTTCTGGAGAGCCTTTTCTGGTCTTACTGACAGCTTCAATTGATCTTGCTTTCCTCTGCGGGGATGGTGAGGGTTGAATTGGCTGAGACTTGGGGGTCTTAGTTTCCCTCATGGGTGATTTGACATCTGTATGTTTTGGTGTTCTCAGCAACTTTCGAGGAGATTCATTTAAACTCTCTTTAGAGGCAGAATTATATTTAACTCCACCTTTCTTTGATAATTCTCCACCTGATGTTTTGTCTCCAGGCTTTTGCATAGTCATGGACTGAGAATGTCTGGATCTTGGTGTTCTTCTAGTCTTCAGGGGGACATCTTCCTCATCTGACTTCTCTGGGGATGCTAGTTTAGTGTTTTTCTTAACAGATGGTGACCTTGGTGATTTAAAAACTTTGTCCTTTGTGCTTGCTTCTTCTGATGGTGATTTCACTTTCTCTGCTTTTTTGCTCTTCACATTTGCAGGCAGCTCTGAACTACTGTTAGTCCTTGTTTTTTTATTTTCAGCACTCTTTCCTCTTATTTTGGGGGAACTACTTTTACTGTAATTGTCTTGTTTGTTTGCAGTTTTCACAGTCTGTCTCTTTTCAGTTCTTGTCAAAACCACTACAGGGCTCATATTTTTCTCTTTCAGATCTTTAACTTTTACCACTTTGCCCGTGCCCACGGAGCCTTTGGAACTTCCCTGTACATTGGTACATGGACTTGTATTACGTTTGCCTTTATGTTCAGCCTTCTTGTTCTGTGACCTGCCTTTCACTTTCACTTCTTTCTGAGAGTTGTCTTCAGTTTTACTTTTCTTTGGACTTGTTTCTTGTGTTTTCTTGGACTTTTTACCGGTTGTTCCCTTACTGTCCGGTGAGGAAGACTCAGGTGATTTTCTACCCCTTTTACTGCCCCTTAAATCTGGTGATTTCTCTTCACCCTTGTCTGTCTTTTCCTCTCCCTCTTTCCTTTCCTCTGTTGTACCTGACTCTATGTTTTCCTCTGTCATATTTAGAGAACACCTTGCCTTAGTATTCCTTGATTTATCTGGGGTCTTAAAGTCAAATGTCTTAGAAAACAGAGCTGCAATAGGACTCTTGGCAACAGCTGGGTCCAATGTTGGATTGCCAACTTTTGGTGAAATTCCTCCAGATTTACCTGGGGAAAAAAGAACATTTTTTGAGAAATATCTGCCCAATCTTAATTTCTATTCCAAAATCTTACTTTTAAATAACAAATAATTTTTCATGATGACTTCAGTCTGGGGTTTTTAAGGGTCTGTAGTGGGCTGAAATAATGCCTCATTCCCAATTCTATAAAGCAGGTATTTTCCACAAGTTTTACTTTAAAATTCCCAAACAATGAAACTAAATCAAAGCAGGGTAGCCTTGGTTTTTTTGGGGGGTGGGTGGGGGTGGGGGGTGGGGCGTCTGCTTATTCAAATATGGTAATCTTTGACCAAACTGAAAATCAGAAGGAGCCCGGTTATAATTCAATGCACAGGTATGGTTCTTTGTATGAAATGTTTCTCCCAATTTCAAGCAGATACTGCTATTTTTCCCAACTGGAAAGCCCAGGCTCTTGATATCAAGACCTTAAATAAACCCCTGTCAATGTATTGAAAATATTCACACACTTACTTGGAACTCGTCGAAGAGTACTTGACTCTTGAAAGAGTGAGCCATCTAGATGTAAAGCCGTGTCATTCATCTGGGATTTCTCCTGTGTTTTATCACCAACACTTGTCCTTTCCATTTCTGCAACAAGCAGGAAAACTTCATATTAATTTCACTAACTTGGGGGTTGGTGGGTGTGTGATAAAAATACATGTACAATAGTATGAAACAATACAATTTGATAACTTTTCTTGTAGAAATTTTGCACACATAATCAAAGATTATATAACTCATTAGATCCATTTCACCTGTCAGTGAAACTAAATCTCCAATAAGATGTGTAAATTAAATAATTATTCATGTAAAAACCTGCTCCAAAAATTTAAACCTATACATTTATCTGAAAACAGTTGGTCACATGGAGAAACACACTCCTTCCTAAAAGCCATAACTTTTCTGACTGGACCATAGTAAGTTCCTGACCTCTGGATTCTCATGATATACTATATCCCAAATGTTTATCCAAAATGTCCATGTACAGTGTATAACTGAAATAATGAGCAGCAACTACGAATTGTTTGAAATTTTTTTTAAAGTCAAATCGGCCGAACTGATAAAATTGTTCAACCAGAACCAAATATGAATTTGACCTGCACATTTTCAGGAGCTATCTATATCCCACATTTCATGCATGACTGAGATAAGGAGCAGAAACTGAATCATTTGAAATTTTCTAAGTCCATGGGGCATAACTCTACCAAAAATGATCTGGCCTTCTATTAACTTAAACTGCAAATTATGATGATGACATATTTTCATCCCTAATTTCAATTCAGAATGTCCACGTATAAATGAGACAATAGGTCGAAGCTGTGATTTGTTTATTCTATACGCATGGCGTCAAAAATTATTTGACTTGAACTAAATATAAACTTGGCCTGCACATTTTCAAGACATCTCTACATGTACAACCAACATTTCAAATGAAAATGTTCAAATATAACCAAAGAAAATGAGAAAAATTCTGAATTGTTTGAAATTTTCTAAGTCCAAAGCGCATAACTCTTTATAAAAATATTTTCCAAATATGATCCAAATACGAACTTCACTTGTGTATTCTTGTGATGCATCTACTGTAAAATGAGTTGGCACAAATATATTTTAGCAGAATCAGCAATGAAAATCTTTTAATGCAAACTTATTTTAGCGCAGCAATACCATGTAGTCAATAATTTTAGCACACGTACTGCATCATATATTATTTAAACCCTGTTCACAATGGCCTGTTATCACCTATCCAAAACCACCTGTGCATAAAATACTTGTTGTTCTCACACATTTTTATCCAGTAGTTTACTTGAGTGTATACGGTCATTCTATTCTTCATTTCATAAAGAAACAGAAAAGGGACAGTTTTTTTGCCATAAGTGACAAAAATACAGATTATGTCTTCAACCAATCTCTGATTGTCGTACTTAAAATCCTTACACACAGCATGAGTTGTGAGAACTATCGATGAACTTATGACAAAAAAAAAAAGACAAAAAAAAAGAAAAAAAAAGAAGAACAAAAGAACTTCTGTTCTTTAACATTGACTGGAATTCTCTGAGTGCTGACTGTACTATGACTAGTAGATACTGTAAGAGCACACAGGTTTTAAACTATCTTTCCTGTAATACTTTCCTTTTATTACGAATTTCTTGGGTTCTCATACCTCCTTAAACCTCTCTCAACAAATCATCAATATTTTGTGAAATCAAAAGCCTTGCAATACACACATCTTCAACTTGTTTACAAAGGCCCTATGTTTAAAACTGTGAGAGGAATTAAAAAGATAAATCATGCATTCACTTTATAATACTTCTCAAACCTGACTAAATTCAACAATTTTCCCAATATTGAAGAAAATCAAAATCCTCACCACATGCACATCTTCAATATTAATACAAACACTCTATAATAAGAAAGTCTTCACTTGAAAATTGTTGGAGTTAGCCAGAAAAATGATGTACCCTCCATATAACACTAATTTTTCAAATAAAGAAGCAAAACTCAGCATAGAGGTTGAAAAGGAGAAAAATTGTAAAATGATATAGAGTGACCAACAAGGAAGCTAAATAACAAGTTTCAGCTTGATATGCGACAGAAATGAAAATGGAAACAGAAAACCCCGAATGGATGTAGACATCGCTGTACCATAAAACTTTCCGTCTGCATATAAAAACATGGGGTTTCTAAAGTGACTAACCAGCATTAGGAGTGGCCTCTTCCACTTCGGTCTCCATATTTTCTGTGGTTTCTTTGTTCATTTCCTCTTCAGCAACTGGAGTTGGCACTCTCTCTTTCACAAACTCAGAAAACTTCTTCAGTGTCTTCAAACTCAGCTTCTCTTTAACAACCTAATGTGTTTTGCCAAGATATTTTAAATGCACTTGTGTGAAAATATGAGAGATAATTTAAAAACATCATTCATGGTCCAACATGTGAGATTCCAACCCTCCCAAACAGAGAATCAATGTTTACATTAATTTGAATTAGTTCTGTGGAACACTTAAAACAGATTTGCTTCAGTGTATATGTAATAGGGCTTTTCAAGTGACGAAACAGCCCTCCACTTATCTGAAATAGCTATAAATAACTTTAATATCACCGAAACTTTAGTCAACCTTTGTATTTCCATAATAATTTAAATTCTGTCTAATTCTGTATTTTACCTCCAGCAGTTGGTCAGCCAAAACAGCCAGTTCTTTAAACACTTCATCATTAGAGTCACTGAGCTCAAGCTTGTTGAGAATTTTAACCCATAGCTTGAGATTAAATGAGTCAGGATTAGACAAAATCTCATTACAAATTTTTATGGCTAGACTGTCATGTCTCAGATTTTCCTGCAAAGAAATTTAAAACATATATTATACAAGTATATCATGTGTTCAGTCATGATTTCGAAAAATGAAATCAACATAAATTTTCTATTTATAAACCTCTGAGACATCGATAGCACCCCCCCCCCCCCCCTTAAATTTTTATTTTAAAGCAGTTTATACCTTGACACTATCCGATTCATTTTGGTTTTTCAGCAGTAGTTTGGAGTTGGTCAACTGGATCATTAACTCTGCCACATTTTCAGCATTGACCTCTGCCAGGGGACTGGACAGGGGGGCATTCCTCAGAGTCTTTAATGTGGGGATAAAAGCCTCCTCCATTAGCTCCTGGTTGGCTCTGCGTGACAAACATAGTGAGAAACTACAACCTTATACTGAAATAACTTCACCTTTCCTTCAGTATGAAATACTGCATAATGGTATTTTCTGGGTAGTGTCCATTTTTTGTAGACATGAAAAATCAGCAAAAATCACAATTGCAAAAATATATTGATAAATATAAGTAGAGATAGGTATAGTGCAACTACAGAAATAGGAAATGCAGAATATAATTTGCTACCTTTTGGGGATCGGATCGCATAAATTTCCACCCACAGAAAATACTCATTATTTGGTCATTTTATATAATGTACATGTAGCTGGAGCAATGAATCAGACTGCATTCAAATCATAGCGCATTGAGTGTACTGAACTGGGGAAAAAAAAAAGAAAGAAAAGAAAAAGAGAGAGGGTGTACCTTCCAGCAAATGCATAAATAGGAAAGAAAGTTCCCAGACAATGTCTTAGATGTGTGTCATCTTCTGTGGTTGGGTTGTACCATATCAGGATGAGATGAGACAGGATTTTGGAAGATACCACTCTCCCAGACAACAGAAGTTTGGCCAAGCCTTCCCCTGCTACAGTTCTCAGCTCTGAGCTCTAAAACAATATTAAAATTTCTGTTTACCAATATGGTAAATCAAAGTTTTGTAAACAAGCATTAATTAGTCAATTCAATTTCAAAGCATATTTAGACAGGGGATAACACCAAATTAAATTCAACAGTATATTATTAGTACACTATTACAAATCTACAGTATATTACAATTAAACTTTGGTATCTCTAACACCGATATCCTGAATACCATGGATATGTCAAAGTGATTCAAAAGTCCCAACCACTTAAAGAAATTCTTTAAGTATTTTACTATTATATCTTTGATATCTCGAAGTTTTTTCTCGATCCCATCAAGTTCGAGATAACGAGGTTGGACTGTATTATAAATTATACTGCAAGTCAAACTAGAAAACTATTACTTTAAATATACATGTATCTTATAATATAAAACTGTGTATCTGTCAAATAATCACCAACCTCTTCATCAAGAAAGGCACATAAAATGGCCACCAGTTTGGCAGCTGCTGCCCCTGAGCTTCCGTCTTCAATACTCTCCTGCCTCTCCAGAAGGCTGTCGGCAGTTGATGTTGACGATGTCTCATCATCCTGTCTCCCCCTTTGCATGACCTCCAAACCATGCAGGTGAAGCATGTCAAAGATGACTCTCAGGGCTGTACAACGAACTAGCTCAACATCTATCTGGGATGCCTAAATATCCAGAATCAATTACTTATCATCAATCTCTTAAACACCTATTGGTCCTCTTTATCTTGAAAAAGAGTGTCCAAAAGAAAAAAATAATAAATTTCCATCTTTTAGACTAAAAACAAAGTTTTTTTTTGTATGTTTCAGTAAAGATAAAAGCATCATTTAAAGAGACACTATGGCTCATTTTCTTCAAAAATCGTAAAATGACAATTTTCCCAGAGCTTTCTCTAATTTTGTTGCATAGTTGAACATATAAACTTTGCAAAAATAACACATTTCTAAAGTTTAAAATTCTTGTTTAAATGCAAATATTAATAGTTTTTGAAGGCCCTTTTTAAACAACATTGAGACTTCCTCTTTCGGTCTTCGAATGCATGCGCACAGAGGGTAAACAATCCAGTGTACAATGGCTAAACCCAGAATTTTGACAGATTATGTGAGAAAGGGGTGAAAATAGAATGAGATGCAACTCATACACGAACTAGAATTTCCGTGGGGATATCACTATGACCCTATAGCTACGAGACACACATGCAAAGCTTTAAAAGTGCCATTTTTATCAAAACATGATGTGCTTTAAAAAAAACACCAAACCATTATTTAGTTATAGGGACATGAAAGGTTTTCTGTTATAATAATTTATAATACTTAATTATAAGAAGCAGGAAATAATCCCAAACTTGAGAAGTGCGTGTGGATCCCTTTAAGGGGTATTTAAATCAGTTTTAACACAACATGTGTTTTCATACTGAATCACGTGATGTAAAATGTCCTAGTCAGAATGAAGAAACCATTGAATTCCAGATGATCTTTAAAGCACAGTTCAGAGCAAATTAATGCATTCCTAATGTTCAAAATTGACAGTATTATGATTTTTATTATTTTATCGATGTGTGTTTTAAAAAACACTTGATTATAATGTGGAAAATGAGCCGTAGTGCTTCTTTAATAGTAATCAATTTACACCTTACTTGCATGAACAATGGTAAATACTGCATGACTAAATCTTTGCTGATGACACAAGCAAGTCCCAGGGCCTTTACAGCTAGATTTCTAATCCTTCCATCCTCATTCTGAATTCCAGGCAAAATCTGCAAACAGTGTCAAATTTGTACAGATACCCTTCAGATATAACTGAGCTAAAAGTAATCCTCATGTGCATTCAATGTTATCTATCTATCTATCTATATATATATATAAATAAATAAATAAAAAAGCCTCCCTGCTTTAGCATGTGTAAATAAAATCAAATCTACCTTCTAAAGGGGGAATTTTCAGACTTTGACAAAATTATCTGCTGCTATGTCAACAGAAATCCATTTACAATTACAGCAAATTTTATAACAGAATTAATCAACACCTTTAGTGCAATATACTGCTGTGTAACTTTAATTTTGAGCAATTATTTCATATAAATAGTGTCTAGCTGAGTTGACAATCAACCTCTGCAGAGTGATACCAAGTAATTCATCACAGATGCCATCAACATCTACAGTGTAGGTCTGAGTAACTCACCAGAGGTTCCATCAACATTCACAGTGTAGGACTAAGTAACTTACCAGAGATTCCATCAACATCTGCAGTGTAGGACTGAGTAACTCACCAGAGGTTCCATCAACATTCACAGTGTAGGACTGAGTAACTTACCAGAGATTCCATCAACATTTACAGTGTAGGACTGAGTAACTCACCAGAGATTCCATCAACATTCACAGTGTAGGACTGAGTAACTTACCAGAGGTTCCATCAACATTCACAGTGTAGGACTGAGTAACTCACCAGAGGTTCCATCAACATTCACAGTGTAGGACTGAGTAACTCACCAGAGGTTCCATCAACATTCACAGTGTAGGACTGAGTAACTTACCAGAGATTCCATCAACATCTGCAGTGTAGGACTGAGTAACTCACCAGAGGTTCCATCAACATTCACAGTGTAGGACTGAGTAACTCACCAGAGATTCCATCAACATCTGCAGTGTAGGACTGACACTTGTAAGGGACAAAGCCTCCAACATCTCAGCTACAATTGCATGACACTTTAGAATAG
Source organism: Ostrea denselamellosa (assembly GCA_024699665.1). Classification (NCBI taxonomy): domain Eukaryota; kingdom Metazoa; phylum Mollusca; class Bivalvia; order Ostreida; family Ostreidae; genus Ostrea; species Ostrea denselamellosa. The sequence continues at coordinate 600,961 of JAMZEH010000052.1, forward strand.
TGGCTATGTCAGTCTGAAACAGAAAATACGCACAATGAAATAATGATTAAATTTCAAATACTATTATATTTTCAAAACAATACATCCATTAAGAACATAAGATACCTAAAAATATTTGTTAAAGAATTTTGTAGAACTACCCGTAAATTTTCTATTATTGCTAAAAACCATATTTACCACAAAATTTTCATAACATATGAAGCCATTTTACTTTTGCATTATTAACATGTTCACAAATCAATCATTTCCTCAAAACTGAAATCCTTCAAAAATGTCTTTATATTTGTGCATTTTAAGTTGTTTGATCATATAATAGAAAATCCCATGTAAACACAAAATCCTACTTCATTTGATGCGTCCAAAACCTTGGGTGTCCCATGACTTTAATTTACACTTCCCTGTATGACTGAGATCAATCAACAGACCAGATTTGATAGAGCAATACTTTACAGTGTGAAAAATATGATTTGCACATATATTGATTATGTATAGCCAAAAAATTTCAAAATGAGACCACAGTGATTTACTTATGAGTCATGAACAACTCCTCCCCCCTTTCCACTCATGCATCAGATTACTAAGTATGATGGTCCAAGGCCTCACAATATGCAAGATACGACCTGGACACAAAAAAGCTAATAGACAGATGGACAAGCTTATACCTTAATACGGCCCATCAAAAGCACGTGTATGAAGTTATTCACAGTATAAGTGCACAATTAAAATTCAGATTGATTAATTCTCAACTTCTGTTCACAATGTCCACATTTAACAAATCTTACCCTCTCTGTACGTATTTCTTCTGTTTGTGTTTGAGGTAGATCCAAGAGTTGGTTCCTTTCAGCCTCCAGCTCTGAGATGCTTTGTTTGATCTCAGCTGCAAGAGTAAAGTCCTGACTCCGTATACTCTCATCCAATGACTCCTTCAGTTCGTTCAGCTTCACTCGAATGTTTGCTATCTGTAACATTGTAAAAGCAGTTATACAAAAAACTCCTTTTTGAAGAAATTTTTCAGTTTCTCCACAAATAATTCATTTTTGCCCCAACTGTCAGCCAGTTTTTACTTTGGCACATACACCAGTACAGCCTGATACATTTTCATGTTTAACTCAGTGACTGCTTCACTGTCATTGTATTATTGCACAATATGAACACTCTCTAACCTTGATGTCATTTTGTCTGCGGTCATCCTCTGTTGGTCCTTTTTCAACAGTTGTGATGGGTTCTCGAATTTCTGAAATTATCTCTGCCAGGACAGGAACCAGACTGGGAGACTTGGAATTAATCTTACAGAGAGGCTCAATGATGCACTTCACTAGACTGTGACCAACATGGTCCATGATCAACAGTTCGTGAAGCAGCTTCTCCACTGCTTTACTGAAATAATAGTGGGTCAAAATGTTGTTTTGTCCATTATCACTTGCTAAATTCCTATCCATTAACAACAGGAATTGAAGGATTATTATACAAAGTAGAACATAAATTTAAAATTGTACAGGTGTGCATCGTTACAACTGTCACCTAGATGTCCTTATAGTAAAAAAGGATGGTTAGTTCTTATTCTGATCATAAGCAACCACTGTACTGAGCCCCTAATACTTCTCAATTACAAAATATCATCGAATAGTATTCAGAAAAAGATTAAAACCGCAAGTTAAACAATAATAATAATTAAAAAAGACCTCTACTTTATTTCAGAGTAGTGACACATTCTTTGGTCATAAGCAACCTTTGTACATTTAGTATGACAACCAGACACGAAGTGTCAAGTTTGATCTGATGAGCCTTGCCTATTAGTCTTATGCCTCTGTACTATTTTCAACCATGTAACTAGATGGTACTACTCAAGTCATTTTGTAATATTGTTTAGAAATGTAAAATTTCCCCGCAATTCACCCTTGAATTAGAACGTTTTGGCTGATACAGTAATGCGTTGTATGACGACTCATTTGAGTCTGTTCGCAATGCAATTGTGAAAACTCTTATTGGTCCAAACATATTAAGTCCGACCAAATTTCCTTTCACAGCAGTAGTCACATACTTGATAAATGCAATACACTGATCCACAGAAGTTTGTGACCTTATATTTTGACCAATGAAATGTGCTAGAAAGTAAGCTCCGCCCACCAACACGAACCTTAGACAGTATATCGGACATCCACCATTGTTTTGTGTAGTAAACACAGTATGCATTGACCTATCATGCGTTAATGATAAATCATGCAGAGATATTTTTGTAGGAGGGATGATTAAACATTATCCTATGGCATCTGTAAATCAAACAGTAGGTATCTAGGCATACTTATATAATGCATCAAATTCACACCATTTCAGAAAAAAAAAATCAAAAAAAAATCTCAACAGCTTGCATTGACAATCATCGATGACATAAGCACGAGCCTATAAAACATACTTTTTTTTCGCCCATGTCTCCAATGTTGCTATGTAACCTGACCATTATGTGGCGATAGTGGATCGTAGAGAGACTAAGCTGATTAGCTTTATTTGAATTGTTCAATTGTGATATTCAAATGTGTTGTAACTTAGTGCAATATTGTATAAGACAAAGCATTCTAATTCACAGGTGACTTGCGATAAAACAGAAATATTTTTATTACACATGGTGCATGCAAGTTGCTCTAAATAGTATATTTTAGCCAAACTTCTCAATCGAAGCATCACTTGGCCTTATCCAGAGAAAAAACCTCAGACATATTAATAGGAATACATGTCGATTTGATGGATTTCGGTGATTTGGTTCTGCCTAAGCACACAAAGCGATATGGAATACATATCCGTTTCAAAAGAAGGACTTACAGCAACATGTGTTGTCTTTTTGTTGAATTTATAATAAAATTTTGCTTTTCATATCCAAATAGAACATTTAGACCTCAAACTTTTAACCTAGTTTATTGAAATTGTAACCACATGTCTTAGTTTACATTTGTACACATGGAAATGAATTTTTTCTCTCCTCCTTTGATTGAGCCAATTACAGTCACATGCAATCTTTTTGAAGTTGGGCCTGAGAGTGTTGCACACATATTTTTTTTTTTTAACTACTGTTTAACACTTCATTGACATCAACTTTTACATTTTCCCTCACCATACATTTGAAAAGGTAAAATTTATTCAAGACCTTGCAACATGGCAAACATATTCTATTCCTCTCCCACAGTGAAAAATCTCATTTTTTTCTGCCGCAGGACGGTCCTATTCCCACTATTTTCAATAAATCCTGCTTCTCTTCTAAATAATATGTACATTTTCCCATTCTGTCGACATATTATGGGGACTATGTGACTTAATTGAAGCAATGTGACCTAAAAGTAGTCCATACTTGACTACCTATTACATCCGCGCTTTTTTCTCCAGAAAAGACCGACTAATGTTCTGAATTGTGAATATCAGATACAAAGTTACATGAAACTCTGTTCAATAGTTTCAGAGGAGTTGCACTAACAAACTGTTTTAATAGTACATGTATATTCAATATTGGTCAAACTACTAAGTTCAAAAGGGACATAAATCCCAGGAAAATTTTGAATAAGGACTTTCTGCAAATCATCTACATATATGAAGTCCTTTTCGACAATACAATTAAGGAAATGAAAAAAAAATCAATGATACCATGAAGAAAATCAAAAATAAGGATTATTTTTAAATATTTATATCAAGCTCAACACAATTAAAATGCTGTCAGGTATTGGGGTACAATAATCATCAAAGAAAAATTATCACTTATCACTTGAAATTACAGTGAACAGTGACAGTTCATCTTTGACAATGCCAACTTTGAGGGTGACATTGCTTGTAGTGAGCAATAGATAGCTTACCGAGATGATTGATCGACCAGCTCCATGTACTGTATCATGGACAACAGTTGCTGTATGATGAATTCTTTCTCCATTTGTGTGTCAATGTCTGTACTCTCTTTCAAGGTCTCCACATATCTACAGAGGATAATGTCAAACATAAAAAAAAAACCCAAAAAACCCTAACACACAGACATCTTCTCAACACATTTAAGTTTTGTATGATGTAAACTACGGAAAATGTCCAACTCACTGCCTGATGTATTGACAGAACTCCAGACAATTTGGAAGTACTTTGTCCAAAAACTCATCCCCATCCACACCTAGGGAGTGCACATGTTTACAGACTGCCTGCCAGTAAGTCGAGTTCTCACTGGTCAGCTTGTCCAAGGGAATCAGGACCCTAAGATGCAATACACGATGTTTATCATATTCAATGGAAATATCAATATAACAGTCTTAATATTAACTGACAGTGACTATTCAGCATATTTATCTCTGTGTCATATATTACTCATCATTTACAGTGTTATTCAAGAGTTACACATGTGCATATGAAATCCATTGTGATATGTGTTGCATATGTTGGTAATATTTTACTTTAATAAATCTATTCAAAACAAATCTTGAAAACATAGAAGAAGTGGTACCAAGCCATACTTATCATCTAGAATATCAAACTTCTCCACCACTTCTGGTAGAGGGGCCTCCTTTAACAATGTCTTTAGAACTAATTCGCAAGTCTCTGTTGAGTTCTCCACATCTAGACTTCCCAATAGCTCCAACACATTTCCACCAAATGTACGTAACCATCTCTGTAGTAGTTTTCCGGAGCAAGCAGCCTTGACAGATTCTACAAGTACAAACAAATGTTCCTGAAGCAAATGTTGCATCTCGCCCTAATGAATATTTCTCTGATGTTTCACCAAGATGTGATTTGTGACCAAAAAAAAAAAAATTTCCACCCACAAACATGTAGATTAACACTGGATATTCATCTAAGACATTCTGGGTATTCATCTGATCCCCATCATAGAAGATGACACTGAAACTTTTAATACATATTCCATCAATGACAGAGTGCTTCAAACTCAACAACAAAAGGTAATGAAGATATAACTACAAGCATTCTCACCTGATCTGTCTGTCAAACCATCATGAAGGAGGCGGACTCTGTTTGCGATTGACAGGGCCTTGATGTGAATTTTTTCTCCCATCACAGTATAGGCTGTTCTTCTCACAATGTCTCTTACGTCTCTTGTTCGTGCCATAATGGCTGGAAGGGTTTTCACAGAAGGGGCAATATTGGAGAGAACTATTCTTCTGACGTCTGGGTTAGGGTCAGAGTTCATAAGGAATACATAAGCTAGAGAACAAAAGTAAACATTTAGCTAAATTCTGAGAATGCTTCTAAAATTACAAATATGGAATTTGTCTCAATGGTTAAATAACATAATTTAGTTTAATACTATTTTTTCCTCTACCACATCTTTGGAAACATAACATTTTTGAAAGTTTGAATTACCCTTTATGACTGGACAGTTCTCATCACGAGGATTCTGTAATCGAGTCAAGGCTAAAACAGCATGCATCCTCACAATAGGTATCTTGTCCCTTAGTCTCTCCAGCATGCACTCGTATATTTTATCATACAGATCATCATCGATTTTGGCATCCTCTCCCAAATTATCTAAAATTTTGTGGATCAGTTGACTGATTCGAAAACGCACTGCCTTATCATTGGCTGAATGGTTCTGAAATTTGACAAAAAATGAAAGATAAATCATACTACAAGGAAAGAAATAATTCCATTATATATCAATTCTTTGTTTCCAACATCCATAAATGCAAGGTTATTCAATTACTATACTATTCAAAAAAAGTAGGGGATACTGTATTTTGTGATCCAAATCACATATACAATGGGATACAAAACCATGTTGTATAGTTCCTTAAAGAGGAAGCATTTCCAAAGAAATTCATCACCCAAACACACCAATCACACTCTCACGATTTGCATGGAATGCTACTGATGATCAAGGATGTTGTGCCACAAATTTGCATGCCTCTGAATTGGAAGGTTAGAGCCACTCTAAAGGAAGATTTTGAAGAGAAAGCATCAAATTATCAGTTGTTGAGGTTGTTAATTAAACAGACACCATGCGCCTTCTAACACAGGATGAGAGGTTATGTGTCCTTGGCATGCTACAGGTTGGCACAAGACAGGTCGCTGTGGCAAGAGCAATGAATGTTTCCTAGTCTTTTATCAGCAGATTATGGTCCAGACATCGTGCTACAGGGTCTGTTCAGGATAGACCATAATTCCGTCCACCAAGGGCAACAACTCAGGCTCAGGACAGATTCATCAATACCATTGCCTTGAGAAATCGTCTGGTAACAGCAAACCAGATAAGGTCTCAACTCAAAGGGATACTGGCTTGGTAGTGAGTGGCCAGACCATCAGGAAATGACTGCACTGATTTCACTTACACACCTGACGTCCTTGTGTCATTCTGTTTGAGGGATTGTCACATTAGGGCCCAACTCCAATGGTGTTGTCACCATCAACGCTGAGATAATCGCCGATGGAACCACATTATGTTCTCAGATGAGTCGAGATTCACTGTGGACTTCCTGGACAGATGCAGGAGGGTTTGGCGCTGACGTAACAAACATTTCCATGACGTTAAAGTCATTAGACATGATTGGTATGGGGGTGGATCTGTAATGGTGTGAGGAGGCATCACTTTTGCCTGCAGAACAGACTTGCATGTTGTTGCTGGACGTGTCACAGGGCAGTACTACCGGGACAAGACCTTGGCACCCCATGTTGTGCCATTTGCACGTCGTTATGGCCGCCATTTCATTTTTCAAGATGACAATGCCAGATGTCATTAGGGCCAGGATCATTACAGAATATCTCCAACAGCAGAATATCACCACATTACCATGGCCCACACTAGTCTGGGACATGCTTGGACAGCGGCTACGCCAACGTTAGCAACCACCTGCCAATGTCCAAGAACTTGCTGCAGCATTGCAACAAGAATAAAATAACCTTCCCCAAAGTGACCTGGGACGTCTCATTAGAAGTATGACATGCCGAATCTCAGCTTGTCTGGTCAACCGAGGGGTTTTACCTGCTACCGATTCTCTTTCACAATGGTGGTAAATTTGCTAAGTGACCCCGTGTTGGTGTCAACCCTGATTCTGGAGAATCTGTCCTTTTCTGACTGTACGAATAAATTGACAAATGTTTCCTTAATGTTTTTGTCATTTGTTTCCTTCCTGACCTCGTGATCTGCATTTCATCGTCCTTGTAAATCCAATATCCCCTACTTTTTTAAAAATAGTATATAACAACTTCTGGTTTCAATACCCTTTTTATCAAAAAAATCTATTTTGAACATGTTAATGATATGTACATACTATGGTGCTGGTGTTAAATGAACTATTTTGCAGCATTTTAATGGGGGGGGGGGGGGGGGGGGGGGGGGGCCAAATTTTACAAGACAAACTACACAAACATAAATATATTATAGCAGTAAATTTTTGCTGACATATCTCTCTCTGTCACAGTCTTACAGGTAATGTACCTCTAACAAAAAATCCAGCATTTTCTGCAGCAGGATGTTGTTGTTCACATCATCCACAATTGAGTCATTCTGATCTTGTGGCTCTGGAACACTGGGTGTGGTTATGGTGACAAACTTTGCAATGAAATCAATGGTTCGCTCTACAGAGGGTGCTCTTTGTTGTATAATCATGGAGTACATCATGTAAAGCTTAAACTCTGACCAAAAATTTTCTATTTCAGTCTACAATCAGAAACTTCATGTTAGTCATGTTATGTATATGCCTATTAATGAAAATAATTTTTTTAAATGAAATATAGTTTTCATTTGTAAAGTGTTTACATAAACAATTGCACATTTACAAAGAATTCCAAAATTAGTGCATTTGATAAGTTGAAGAGTTAGTGTATCCTAAGTATTCAATTAAAAAAATATTTTATTCACAAACTTTGAATTACTAGTAAATGACTTCAATAGAATTAACCCTGATTTTTGTTTTCTTGAGTACACTCTTTCATTTTTATATATATGCAAGTTTTACCTTGTCATGAATTTTTTGCAGTTCCTTCAAGAGTTTTCCATGGCACTGCATGCCACTCTGACATTGTTGAAATATATCTTTCATTACAACCATGCTGATCTACTGTGGCACACCGCTGCATTGAAAATAAAATTATATATATAAAAACATAAATAATTTATCTTGCATGGAACATGTGTTGTCTGGAAGTGGACAGAGATGGTGTTATATGTATAGATACTGTGTCTCTTTCAAAGTGCTAGGGTGTGATGGACAACAATGCTGACAAGTGTCACTAGGCGACAAGATAAATATGCCTATGATATCCCCCAAAATTTGTTTTTTTTGCCAAGTTTGGTTGAAATTGGCCCATTGTTTCTGAAGATGTCAAAAATGTGAAAAGTTTACAGATAGATGGACAACGGACAACAGGTGATGAGAAAAGTTCAGGTGAGCTAAAAATTGAATCTCATTGTCAACAAGAGACCCTACTGTGGATCCACCCTACTCCCGGGGGCCTTGATTTTAACAAACTTCGATCTGCACTATCTCAAGAAGCTTTCATATAAATTTCAACTTTTCTGGTAAGTAGTTGTTGAGAAGAATTTTAAATGACCCCACCCTATTCTTGCCTTGTTTTGTGATTATCTCCCCTTTGAAATGGGCATGGCCCTTCATTTGAAGAAAGTTTAATCCCCAATGGACAATTTGTACCAAGTAGGATTGAAAATGGTCCAGTGGTTCTGGAGAAGATGAAAATGGGAAAAGTTATGAACAGATGGATGGACAGACAAATGACAGAAGAAAAAAAAAGGTGATCAGAAAAGCTAGTTGAGTTAAAAAAAAAACCAAACATCTACTAAAAACTACATGATCATGAGAATATATTTATTATTGCAATTTTTTGTCTCCGATTTAAAAATGTCCCACCATGCAAAGCACTATGCTTTAAAGAAAATTAAATACAAAGATACAGTTGGGCTTTCTAAAATAATTCGTTTTTCAAGGAAAACTCTGTCAGTTGTAGAATATGAACTTAGCACAAATTCAACTTGCATTGCAAGTTCTTCTAAGATTTCTCAATTTTCTGGGGGACAGTTTGATGACTGACTATGTGCAAAGTATCAGCAGACTTAGCACATGTATATAGAACAATTTCTTCAACACAGTAATTTATAAAACAAATAGGTGTGACACCATTTGAACTGACACTTACTATGAAAATAAAATACTGAACGTCACCTTGCTCAATTTTGCTCTTATTGGTCAATTAAATTTGCCTAAACTAATCTCACACATGATGTACCAGTTCCTAACTTCTGGTTCTGGTAATGGTTACAATTAACAGATTGAATATTCTACCATAGAGAGGCCCAAGTAAAAAATCTGTAAGTCTTAAAATCTGTTTGAGACACCTGCTCCTTGAAAGTTTCAAGCATTTTCAGTGATACAATTCCTGGTGGTACCACATTCAATTCCTTGATGGCACGTGGGAAGAATGAGAATATGCAATAGGAACTATTTGCATAATGGTAGCTGTAAGGCAAGATGGTGAGAATACCTCGCCTTTCACTGGGATGGTATAAGTCTATAGCTCTTACCAACAGCCATTTCATTGTTTACTTGATCGAAATTGAAGGAAGAATTGAATTGACCAATGGAAGCATATCTTATATTTTGGATGATAGTGGAAAAGTTTCTGTGGTTCAAAAATGATAGAAAATGCATTGTTTCTTCATACATGTTGCTGGTGCAAACAGATATTAGGTATTTTTACAAAGTTGAAACTGTGACTATGATCTTTCTCCGATTGATTAAACATGGATTGCAAAATTTACAGTCTGTTAAGAGAGAGAGAGAGAGAGAGAGAGAGAGAGAGAGAGAGAGAGAGAGAGAGATGAATGGAAATCTGAGGTGCTGATTTTTGGTATGTCGGTCTCCCCCGTTGTGTAAAAACAGAACATATGATGTCAAAGTTTTAATACCTCGGGATAAGACAAAAAAAAAAAAAAAAAAATCATGATGAACTCAATGTGCTCAAATCTCGTGTGATCTTCTAAACCTAACCAGTCGACCATAGGATACCATCATGCATCAGAAACTGAATTGTTTTCCAGTAAGATACAGAGGAAATGCGAGTCAATCTTGCAAGAGAAGTACAAAATAATTCGTTTCTATATCATACATACGATCTTACATAAAATGTACATGCGGTGTGCATAATACATCAACAAATCGGGTACCTTTTTTAAACGGTGCTGTTTTGTTCAGTTTTCAACTCTCTTCCTTGGAAGAAACTATTCAAATTCGACTTTTGCGCCACTCCAATAAATTACTTCCGGTAGTGCGAATTACAGAAATGGCAGGTATTTACCTTAATAGCACCTAAATCTTAGAAATGCACCAAAATACCCAATATAAACACACTTTGTAAATCAATAATAGATTATATTTATTGCAGGTACCAGGGCATCATTAAATAATTTTTTTCTCCATCCAGCGTAACCAAACTTTTCTTTTGGCATATCAAGAGCGATAACTCTTAATTTCTTCTTCTTATTCCATTAGTTCGTAAACCACTATCTGGTGTATTGTCGTTCATCAGCAGCATCTGCTATTCCTGAGATTCGCAGAATATCCGATCAGACTGTTCGGAATCGACTACGGGATGCTGGGCTTAGATCGCGCAGACCCTTTCGTACATTGTTCCGACTTCGCAACACCGCCGGAATCAACTCTTAGCCCGCGGCAACGCTGGTGGACAATTTTATTCAGCGATGAATCTCGGTTTTTGCTGCAGAGGCCTGATAGAAAACTCAGTGTGTATAGTCGCCAAAACGAACGTTTTGCGCAAAATTGCATCAAGAAGGCTGACCGCTTTGGAGTAGTTGTGTTTAGGTATGATGTGGGCAGCAATATCCTGTAAAGGTTCACATGCAGGGTACTTTGACAGCTCAACGGTATATTGATGAAGATATACAGCCACACGTGGTTCCACTGAAAAGGTGAAGTTAACAATCTCAGTACTCCTATAATGGATACAAAATAGGAGTTGAGTAAACACGGACCCCTTAATGTACCAGAAGTGGGATCAGGTGTCTAGGAGGAGTAAGCATCCTCTGTAGACCGGTTACACCCGCCATGAGCCTTGATCAGGGTAATCCGTAGTCAAAATCAGCGTGTAAAGAGCGGCCTAACAGAAACACGTCAGACAGCATTTTACCCAATGAGAGGTTGTATTGGCATACTAGATCGTTATAACGACCATATAATTTGCGAAATGCCGGATTTAAACGAGATTGTTGAAACCCCTGTAACATCAACTTAATAGCCTGCCTCGATTAAAATTGAGCAAGACAAGCTCTTGCATATCGAATCAGTTGAAAGACCAAAAAAAAAAAAAATTGCAGGAGATAATAGAATATTGTTACATAAATGATAATGCGGCATCCCGGAGCAGTTTTCCAGCATTACAACACCAGATCACATACTGCCTATCTATTACGTGATGTTCTGCAAAGACACAATGCCCAGGTCGTCCTTGGACATCTAAATCATATCAAACATGCCTGGGATAAACTAGATGGGGCATTCTCATAAGACAACTGCATCCTCAGATTCTGTAACGATTGATATACGTCCATGAAAGGGCGTTTTTAGGTAGTAATTGGTGCTCATGGTGGGGGCACGAAATATGGACGGTGATCTTATATTGTTAATATACTGTAATTATCATTAATGGTTGTGAGAATTTGATTATTAACCCAGTATTTGCATCATTTTATGTTATCAATTATCAAATATTCCTCATGTCTTAAGATGAATATCACTTTTTAAACTTTATTTTACGACGATTAACAAACAACTTATATCAATGCCTCAGATGTTGGTGTGAAGGGGTCATTGATGTGGGGGGGAAACCAGAGTACTCGGAGGAAACCCACTTGTCCAAGTGGGCGACCAGAGGGTCGAACTCGGGTCGCAGCGGTCAGAAGCGAGTGCATTAACCACTATGCTACCCGAACACCCATAGATGAATATCAAATTGTACTATGCGTTTTATTATTATTATCATTTATTTATTTATTCATTTTTATTTATCAGTGCTGCAAATGGAATATTATTTATAACAGCTAAATATTTCTTACAATTTGGTTTCTTTTAAATGAAAATGATATATTAAATATGATTTATTCGTATGTAGCGGTCATTCAGGGGGCTGGGTTCGAATCTCGCGATCTGGTCCGTTTAATTTCTTTCTGATTACATTTGGTGCCGTTGACCACCCCTGGACTTGCAGGTGAAAGTCCTGCCGTGGCAAAACAATATCAGCTGTGTGTCTTTAGGGAAGAAAACAATTTGAATAGGGGGGAATGTAGCGGTCAGACGGATCGCCGTTGGCCAGATAGCTCAGTTGGTAGAGCACCTGACTAGAGAGTCAGGGGGCCTGGGTTCAAATCCTGGTCTGTTCCGTTGCATTTTATTTTTTGCCCTTCTGGTTACACGTATAATAACCGATAGCTCAAGTGAAATTTTCCTTAAGTATGTTCATCGTTAGGCATATTCTTCTTCACCAAAACAAACTTGCCACGTGGTATCTTTGGTTAAACGGGATTTAAAATTATCAATGAAGAATCGTATTCCATTTCAAGATGAGATAATTTTGAAATAGTGAAAATAGGGTGGATGGTTAAAAAAAAATTTGTTTTTAAACAATCTAACGAACGCATGAAAGCTTCCTTAAATATATTGTATCTTTTAATATTTGATTTGATGCGCGCATCAATCAGTTTCAAGAAATAGAGAAATAGTTGATTTGACGATCACATCAAATCAATTGCTCTCATCAATGCTACTGGTGTGCACATCATTTCAGTTGAGAGCAATGATTGAATTAATTCGCACATCAACTCAATTAACGGGAGCGGTAATTGATTTGATGCAAGCATCAATAGTAGTGTTACTGCGCAAAACAATGGAATTAATGATATCATTAAATAATTAATAATTATATCTTCAATTATTTGAGTTTATCGTAATTTGGCGCTCCATAAGGATGATACATTTTAGGACTGAACAACAAATGCGCAAACTTTTCAGCGTGTCCTATTGGAGTTTGGTAGGCATCCTTTACTTTTAGATGAATATTTCCCAGCTATGTTTAAGTCGGTTATGCAATATGAATATCTTGAGACATAACTCCTTTTCTAAAAGTATGACACAGAATAAATAATAAAAAAAAAACACCAATAGTACACTATACTGACATACAGGAAAATTGGCAGGGACAAATAAAAAAGTTGAGAAATATAACTAAATCTTTCATCATTATATATTAATGAAAACACACTTTACAACTACTTGAAGAATTATTATATTGATAATGTTGACTTGCATCTACAAAAGACTGAATTCTCTAAACGTGGAAAATTACTATTTTACAGTAAAATTAGGAAAAACTAAGAATTACAAGACTTTGAAATTTCCAATTGTTAAAGTAGTACGCTCTAAATTAACAAAACTAACAATATTTGCCCACCCTTTAGAAATTGAAACTGGTAGATATTCAAAACCATGTATTCCAAAAGAATATCGTTTCTGTCAGTTTTGTAAAACTACTGTTGTAGATGAGTCGCATTTTTTATATGACTGCTTCATGCATAAAGAAATACCTACAATTCAACTGATGATATAGTAAAGGAAAACCAAAGTAAAGTACTATGCGACCCTGTCAATGAAGTTCGTGCTAGAACGTTATGTGAATTTTTACATGAATGTTTTGAATTACGCAACAAAAGCACAGTGCTATAATTATACTAATGTTATATGCAAAGCTATGTTGCATACATACAGTTTGACGTCATTCATATATATATATATATATATATATATATATATATATATATATATATATATAAAGCACTAAGGATGACTAAACGACACGAACAATCAAAATTGTCAAATTTTCGGGACACCCAGTCCCTTCTTCAGGACAAACTACAGATATATTACATCAAGAAAACATAAAAGAAAAAATAGCACTAAATCTAAAACTACAAATAAAACGAAACTAAACTTTCAAAAAACTACATTTTGGAGTTGATTAGAGAACAGTTTAATGATAAGGTTTATATGTCCGGTCAGTCGGGTGTACTGAGTATGACGACACTATGTGTCGTTTAGTCATCCTTAGTGCTTTTTATATTCGATTTCGTGACTAAGTATCTACTAGTTAGATCCGACACTTTAGGATTTCTAGCGTTGTTGGTTTCCTAGTGCTTTTATATATATATATATATATATATATATATATATATATATATATATATATATATATATATAGAATATCGCATATTGTATAACATGATTGTATGCCAACATTTTTGGTGTATCAATAAAATGACTGAATATTGAATTAAAAAAGGTTGTTTCGAGCCCTCCGTCCCCTCTAAATCGGCTATTTGTAAGTGCAAATGGATATAATGTCTAAAATATAGAGCCATGGAAATAAGTATATTTTACTGTTTTCTGTAAATACGGAGAATAATTTATCATGCTAATGTTCTTCGTGACTGCATGAAAGTGCAGCTTTAATGATAGAACTTTCAAAGTACATGCAGTCCGAGTTGCGGAGATTAGTCGCCACCTCTGTGTTTATCTAGGCAACAATAAACTTCCGGTTAATCCATATACTCGAAAATAAGCGACAAAACATGTCAGCTAAAGGAATTAAGACAACAAAGAATCTTTATGACCCTCTAGCGTGTCTAGAGAGAATTCTTAACAAATCAACACTATCGACACAGAGGGTAACACACGGGAATATCATAGGTGAGAGTCAAAACGACCCGTGCCCTCGCCTTTAGAGTTGGGGATGTTATCGATGTGTTGTTATCTGCAGAGCTTTATTCCCCGTTGCGTTACCCTGTTGACTTAACACAGAGGACCTTTTGATAATCATAAGCTTAGAACCTTTACTTTTGATTGATATTGAAATATTGTGGCCATTTAAATTAAAAAATTCGTGAATGTTTAATTTATGATAAACTTTGGTAGGGGTCCATTGTAACTCTGCTGTGATGTTAAGAAAGGTAGATTAAACATTGCTAATTTTAACTACAACGATATCTAAAATGTTTAAGGCTGAGAAAGCAGGAGTAAATTAATATATGAATACCTGGGAAGTGTTGCTGGCCTGGCATTTATTGAGATTGAATACTGGCATAATAACATTCTAATAAAAAGGTATTGATAAATTGGGTTGCTATTTTACACTGCACCGTGTTGGAGTTATGCATTAAGTTACAAAGATGGACACATATGGGAGAAAAGGCATTTTGAAAAATTTTCGGCGCCCATTGACTTCAAAGGTGTTTTCAAAACGAGCAAGTCAGTATTTTATACAATTATCAGTATATATAATGATACTTGTACATAAGGCTCTGGTGCAAAATTTTTCATTGTTCTTGAAATGTATTGTTTTAGTTGTTATATTCAGTAATATATGCTCTGTATGTAATTGCATGTAAATCAACATGTGCATTGTAATTTCCTTATGTGAAACGTAATTGACTGATCAGTTGGTCAGTATGTTTTAAAATGATGGCTACTCCCATCAAGGCTTAGTTTTACATTTCCAATAACATATTTGATTTGTTACAACATAAAATTTGCTGATTGGTGTGATATCACAGAAAACTATACAAGGATGATGTTAACTTATACCTCAGTATGCAAGTCTTAGTATATCTTTTTAATTCAATGGATCTACATGTATATAACTCATTGTAATTAAAGAAATAAAATGAAGGAATTGAACTTGATATAAGGATGTCAAAATTGTTACTATTATTTGATATCCAATTGCTTTACTCAGAAAATATTTCTTTATTTGGCAGATGTGATTCCAATTTCGTTAAGCATTGAATAATTATTTCTATTGAACTAGGAACAAAGAACAGAATGCAGACAAATCCAATAATATGTGAATTATATCAAATCATTTGCCTGCCTGATGTTTGTGTTATTTACACAATAGTTGTCAAAAAATAATCATTCAATGCTTTTATTCTCTATTTTTTCTATAAAATGCTTTTTCAAGACTCTGAAATTTACTGCTTGTCCTGTATATACCTGTATGTGATATTGCTAGAACAGCTAGGTTAGCCTCCTTGATACTGGAATTAACCTCTTGTAACAAGGTATTATTTTATCTCGGAATAATTATATGTTTCAGAATTTAACTAATTGAAAAAAAAAAGAAATAAATTTATTGTTTATTTCTTCATAGTTTAGAAAGGGGGTTTCTACAACATTTCTCAACATGAAAACAGTTTTCTACGATCTACGGATGCCTTTTACATTTATACACATCAATTAGTTAAATTCCGAAACATATAATTATTCCGAGATAAAATAATACCTTGTTTTGTATGTATTCCCCATTTTCTTTGGTGGGCCGGGGAGGGGAGGGGGGGGGGGGGGGGCAGAAACAAGAATATGCTTAGCTTTATTGTGGAATATACAAAGACTGCATGATGTAGTTTAATTAATGGGGAAAACACAGTGGAATGGAAATATATACATCAATATTTCTTGCCTATATATAGTCATGTAACACATCCTCAGATGGTGGAGTAAGTATTCATTTACAAAATATGTTTCATTAAAATTAGCTATTAACTATACTTCTGATGTGAAATTATTAATTGTGTTAATAGAGAGGAACAAGTCATGTTGTGTACTCATCAACACTTGTTAACTATAGTCATTATCACATGGATGCATACCCCAGTAAGATCACTTTAAATAAGTCATGTGTGAAAACTTTATAGTGGTCAAAAATCCTGTAATTATTAAAAACATGTATAGGCAGCTTGGATGTTATTTTTGGGATAAGTGCAGCAAGAACAGACTTGGAGTACAGTTTGGATTTTCCCTATCTTTAATAACTTTTAAAAAATTGTCATACACATAGACTATATGTGTAGATCCTCAAGTAAAGAAAATTTCATTTGGTTGACTGAATTCAAAAATGTTTAACATACTCATAAAGTAAACTTTTAATGGTAGATTTTCATTTATAGATATTGATTGGTATTCATCAAAGAAGAATACTGAAAAGATCTTTGATTAACAAATAATGAAGTTTGATTGTGTTTTAAAAACTTAATTTCATTGAATATTAAGTGAATGCTGATTTTTTTTTTATTCAAATGTTTATGTCATCAGAGAAAAATGTTTGAATATATAAAATATTTGTTCAACATCCCTACTTATTATGCAAAAATGTTTTAATTTTCAACTCATGTAAGAAAACATTTTAATCTACATCAAACTCTTAATTATTTTTTGCCACAGTGTAACAAGTTCAAAATATATTCTTACTTTGCTATCAATATGATTTACCTGCACATCTACAAATGAGGTCCTCTCCATGTTATTTCTCTTCTAATCAAAATATATAACATTAACTTGGTAGAGCTTGGTGATCAGTTGTTGAATTCCAAAGCCGATGATTCCAAGGAACAACAGCTGCGTGAGTTGGAGGAAGCTGTGGAGAAGGCAGAGGCTCGAGGTACAAAGGAACTCAAGGCTGCCCTCAAACGACTCAAAAATGAGAAAGATGAGGAGAAAAAGCGAGCCCTTCAAAAACAAAAAGAGGTTTGAGTTTTTCAAATACACATTTGTATGCTTTTTTTAAGATGATATAGTGAATACATTACAAGGATGAGTTGACAAGTCCTGGATAATACTTACTAGTCATTAATAATGTGCATTTTTCATTTTTAAGTACTATGAACGTTTGGCAGCAAGAGTAGAGACTCAAAGGGATGAAGCAGAGGAGGAAAGAATCCGAGAATTGACCAAAAAATTGGAGAATGAGAAAAAGAAAGCTCTTGAGGAACAATGGGAGGAATGTGAGAGGATAAAAAAAGAGGCAATAGAAGAGGCCTGTATAGCTTTAACGAAGAAACTTAGGAATGAGTTTGTCCTGGAGAGGGAGAAAGCTGTTGCTGAGGCCCTCAAGATACAGAAGGTAAGCTACATACCTTGGTCTACTTGTTTACATTTTGCCACTCCAGGTGTGCATCACAGTCCATTTCATATGGACCATGTAGCATTTAGCACTTTACCAGAATTTTAAATGTCCTGAGAGCTAATATCATACTCCCACCCTTGTGGGCATTGAATATAGCTAGGTTGAAGTATTTTGAATAGCGCACTTCCAAGACTATGAAAAAGGCTTGCATAGATAAATCATTACCATTAATGATTTGGATGCTGCATATCTGACCTATTTTTCCATTAGATATGAATGGGTTACTTTTTTTTTGCAGAAGATTAAAATTTTTAGCTCATCCATGTTGAAAGCTGAAGTGAATTTTTCTGATAAAATTTTGTCTGTGTAACTGTCTATAAACTTTTCACACTTTTGACTTCTTTTCAGTAAATTCAACAGAACATGGCACAAAGTATCTTGGGTGAGGGGGATTCAAATTTGTTTAAATGATGGACTATACCTTCTAAAGGGAGATAATTAAGAAATAGTGAAAATATGGTGGGGTATTTAAATAATTTTTTTAGAGAACCAAAATGCCACAACTTGCATATAATGTTCCTTATATAATGAAAAGTCAAGTTTGTTCAAAAATAATTCCCGGTGCAAGGGCAAGGCCAGAATAGAGCTTCAAGGTTTTTATATAGGAATATATTGGAATTTAAAAAAAAAATCTTCTCAAGAACCACAATTTTGGGTATAGTTTAATTGTTAAATTGATATGCAAACATCATCATGTAGTGACAGATTCAAGTTTATACTCACTGTGACCACTGGGGTCTTTTGTGGGGCTATAAGATGGGTCTTAAATTAGTCAAAATGATACACATAAGCATCTTGTATTAAATTCATGTTTGTTGATATATCATAATCCTTTTGTCTCGGGCTGGGCCACAGTAGGGGTTCAACATGTATTACATAAGAACATGTGTGTGTGTGTGTGCGCGTATATATATATATATATATATATATATATATATATATATATATATATATATATATATATATATATATTGTTAAAAATTTTCTCTCAAGAGTTGTTTTGCTTTCCTCAGACACATGCTCTCAAGACTTTGCACAAGTAAGAGTTTTGTACAATTCCTATTTCTTTTTTGCAACCACAAGAGGGCACTAATCTAAAATGTGACTTCCATGAAGGAACATGAGCAAATTTACTTCTTATTCAATTATACCATTTAGCATATAAGTAAAGGTCTTGCAGATGAAAATTTAATTTTCATCTTTGTAAATAGACTTGTACAGCTTTTTCGAACTTCTTTCAGCAATGTTTTGCAGGTTTGCTTTTATCAACCAATCAGAAATGATATTAATTTCTTGCTAAGCCTCAGCTTGAAATCACAAAAATATACTAGGAATCATACCATACTCTAGCTCTTGTGAGGTCTTGAGAGCTAGATTCTGGGGAAAGCAAGACTATCTCAAGAGCCATGAGGGTACCATATGTTAAACTAATATGCAAGAGTCCTTATTTAGTGTAGATTCAACTTTGTTCACATTATGCTCCATATGGTTAGTATGAGGTGCCATAACTGGAATTAAATGTTTTACCAAATAAACAATGTAACTGCTAAGAGAAGCAGTATGGCCAATGGGTATCAATTTAAGTGGTTCATTTCCAAGAATCTTTTAATCCAACATAAAGATGGTACTTCTATGGATGCATATACTGTTCATGATTCAGATGATGTGTCTGATCTGAATTTTTCAAGTGTGTTACCAGATTATAGTTTTTGTAAAAGGGTCATTCCTCAGATAGTGTGATTCAAACTTAAATATTTACATTTCCACCATTTTTGTCCTTGGTATTTCTACAATTTGTAATGATAGCCATTTCCTCATTAATGCGCAGCAGTTAAACAATGTATGTATGAATACAGAAGTACTTGGTAGATATAGTACCAGGGTACGTCTATTTTAATGGTCAGGAATTCCAACAGAAATGAAAGTGGAATATAATTATAAGAAATAGATTTACACCTTTATGAAGTATGCTGGCATAAAGCATCACAGTTCATACCCTCATATATTTTCAAAAATGAAATTTTTTTATCCCCTTGTAATTCATTGCGAAAGGGAATACGATAACAGGCCCATTCATATGTGGATAAGTATGTGAATGTTTGTAACACTGAGCTTGGAAACACTCCACTGACCACATTTTTTGTTCATTTTATTTCATACCTCACATATAGCTTTGTTATCAAGAGAGGAAGAAATGCATTAAATTTTAGGTCAATATGTAAAGGTCACTATGGAACTTCCATATAAAAAGGTTGTAGACACATTACAGGCCACATATTTGCTCCATTAATATCATACTTCACTTGTGGCTTAGTTGTTAAGAGAGAAAGAACTCTAATGATTTTGAGGTCAAAAAGGTCAAGATCACTGTGGGATTTCATAGAAAGATTTTTTTGATCTAAAGTAATTACAGGAGTTCATATGAAAAACTTGTAGACACTCTACAGGCCATATTTTTGGTTCTATTGATTTTATATTTCACATGTAGCTTTGTTGCATATACAAGAGAAGAAGAACTGTATTGATTTTGGGGTCAAAGGTCAAGGTCACTATGGGACTTCATCAAAAAAAGCTTGTGGACATTCATATCAGGGGATATCCACCTTGCCGAGCTCGTTTTATTTGAAATGTATGATGCATCTATGGATACACACAACCACTCATGATTTTGATGCTGTATCTGACTCATGCTCCCCAGATGAGTAACCAAATTATAAATTTTACAGGAGATCTTAGATAGTGTAATTTCCATGTAACTTGCATGGCTGATACCTTTATGGATGTATAATTTTTTTACAATTTGGATACTGCATTTCACCTATATTTTCTGGATGAGTGACCAGGTAAAATATTTTTCAGTATGTCTACATGTACATGGGTTTAAAATTGCATGCATAATTCTTATTACAAATCAATGATAAAATATTTACTGCAAGTTCATTGATAATTAAGTTCATTCTAAGAGACTCCTTGCAATTCATCTGACACATATACAGGTACAAATTCTATAATTCATCACAAATTTTAACCTGCCCAGCCAGCTTTGTAATCTTTGTTTCATATGGAACATCACTTGGACTTTTTTCCAAGTTTTTACTACACTTTACAGAAAAGACCGTGTAAAGTCTTTATTGCTTGTTTAGTTCAGTTTCCATTAATATGGTTGATGTTGAAACTCTATATGATTACATTATGACATCTACTTTGTAGGAAAAGTTTCTGAAAAGAGAAAAAGAGTCCATAGAGAGAACTAGAAGGGAGTGTGAAGAAAAGGCTTGTCTTGAGGCAGAAAGAGTGGCAAAGCTTCATCAAGAGGAGATAGAACGATGGACTCAAAGGTGGCCACATAGATACTAGGAACTTACTAATCATTGTGAGATTGTGTTGAGGAATGATGTAAAGCCTTATGGTATCTGAATAAAGTGTCAATCAGTTTTATGTTGAAGGAGGAATAACACATGAAAGTGAAACCCTGATGGATGGAATATGGAGGATATGAATAATAGTGTTTTAAAACTGGAAACTTTTAAATCTACCTTATTTAGTGGGAAAATGCAGTTTTATTAAAGAATATTAAACTTGAAAATAAAATTAAAACCCATGCTAGATTTAAACCTATAATCTACAGATTGGCAGTCTCATATCTTAAACCACAGATCTATCTGTGACTGAAATTCGATAAAGATGTAGCATAATTGCTCAAACATTTTAGTTAAATTTTTTTCTTTATGTTATTGGCCTGTGGGGTTTCCCATACTATAACTTGAACTTTGTCAATTTGATATATGAAAGGTGTGGTTGTTACACACTTTATGCTACATATTAAATCAGATTAGCATGAAATTTAACAAAAATATTTAGGGGGGCATGATAAGTAAACAGATAGGGGATATGGGGAGTCTTATTTCTGATTAAAAACAAATATAGTTTTCATGTCTTATTTCATTATTTTATAAATGTAGGCTAGTAATATCCATAAATGAAAATAATATCGTAGCAATTAAAAGTTAGGCTTATAGTGATCTTGCATTAAGATTTCATCATAGTATGAAGAAGTCTTGTGATATTTTGGACCAAATTTCCCTCTGATATTGCCCATATACTAATATTGTATAGAATACATTTCAAAACTCTTTCGATAATGGATGGTATTTTCAAGTGTTTGGTATGTTGGTATTTTGTAGGTACTTGGATATGGAGAGGCGATATAAACAAGAAACTGAGAAAAGGCGGGCAGTCACAGCTGATTTCAAGGTATGCAAAGCATGCATTTTTATTAGGTTTTGGTTCCCAAGTTAATCTAGTCTCAGTGCAATATAAAAGCATGACAAGAGTCACTGAGGTAAAGTTTGTCATCATGAAATTATGCTAATTACGTTAAATCTAATTGCATTGCAATAAATACACAACAATTGTAAACAAAGAAACTAATAAAAGTGGAGTTAATCATATATGAATTGAAAGGTTCATCCTTACACATGGGTGTCATTTCTGCAATGTCAACATGTTTTGTCACAAAATGCAACAAAAACAGCTGATATAAGAAGAAATATTCATGCAAAAAGTTCCCTGTTTTGTGTATTTAGTACAAATTGCCACCACTCATGAATTTCCAAATTAAAAGCATTGCTGATTGAGTTAAGTTACACTTATAGACAGGATGAATTTAACCATCTGTAATTTCTAATTTTAATAGGAACTGCAGGATGATTATAGGAGATTTATGGATTACACTGATGGAAAATTCCACTCGGATTACATGATGCATCTCAGGTACATGGGAATGAGATTGGCTGGAAAGCGTGTTAGCGAGGTGTCAAGCACTGTGTCATATGAAGACATATTTAAGCTCTCCTGATCCCAGAGGTGTCTCCATGTGAGAAATACAAAATCATGTCACTTAATGCTGGCTGGCTGTAAACTAATATCAAGATCCTCTGGAGTCATAAAAAAAATCATCATTGTGGATTCAACAGCTCTAAAATGTAAGGTGTTGGGTATCCCACTTAACATGATGATGTAACCATGGTTACTGAAAATGTCTATTACAGTAACAGCATATGAGATCAGCTGCTGTTAGGTTTGTTCATTGTGTAGCAAATATTGTCATTTCAAAAATCCAGTGGTTGTGTTTTCTCTTTATGCATTACTATGAACATTAGACCAAAGTAAATCTGGCAGAGAGTAAGAATTTAAACATTGCAATAGTTTAAAATTAATATGCCTAATGATCAAACTCCAAATATGTTTTCTAAACAAGACAAGACAAGAGATTAACTTCCTGTGCAATATCAGAATGTTTAGACTGTTTAACAACCACAAAAGTATGAATTGCAATATAATGCAGCTTAAAGGTTGGAACACTGTAATGATACATGTGTCACTGGATTTTAACACAAAGATATGTCCACATGTATCAACCAATGAATATTATCAGTATATTTTAATGTGCATCAAAGTTTGTTGGGTGATGGGAGCACTTTGGTATTTGAGTGTCCTGCATGGTTTAGGTGTGCACTGTGGTAAGTGTGTATATTGTTTCAGATTGTGACTTTTTTTTGTGAGTTGAGTTTTGTTCATTGTTTTTGTCATTATGGTGCTGTTTTACATTTTTTTTGTGGTTATTGTATTTTTCTGTTGTATTTTGATATACATAAACTTTATTTGGCTTAAACCATGAAATCAATTCTAAATTTTACTCAGAATGGTGTAGCTGTTTTCAAGTACGCCAGGGAGAAGTTTTGCTAGGTTAGTGGTGTTGATGGTGTGTAGTGGTTTGACAGCTAAATAAAAGTGAAAAATCAAAACATAAGACATTATAAAATATCATATAACAAAAGATCTTTTATTATTTTAATTAGATTTCTATATTTATGAAAGTTTTATAAGTACATGTATAGAGTTTATGCTGACTTGAAAATATATATTAAAAGCCGACACTGTTTATGCCAAAATATATAGAATATAGGAATCCTTGGACAGCCCCTTCCCCTGAACTTTTTTCCCTCAGAATTAAATTGTAAAGATCATTCTTTGAGAAAGGAATATAATAATAGTTGACAAGATGAAAGGAAGGGAGAAGAAGGGGAAAGGGGAAATGTACAGATGGAGAAGGAAAAAGTGGAACCCCCCCCCCCCCCTCCCTGTGTAACCCCCAGTGCAGTGATACTGCATGACTATACAGTTTAAAGTTTAAAGAGTCTTATAAAGCTTGAGAAATGGAAAAGAAAAGTTATTGTAAACTGCAAGGTTTTGTCCATCCAAAATATCTTCAAACTGTTAGGAAGTGACAGTATATTTAATTGTTTGGACTGGTAAATTTACCCAAATGTCAGGCATTGCAAGGATCAGATTTCAAAAACTCTGAAATTGACAGATGAACTCCAGATTAGTTGAAAATTTGTATTGTTTTAATTAATGATTTGAAATTTTGATGTGAATGTTAGTGTGAATTTGTGTACAGAACAAATAATTTCAAACATGTACATGTATATTAAAATTACATGTATAATTAGCAGTTGTGATTGTATTTGACAAGTTTATTGTGAAAACGGTTTTAGTTTCGAGTTTTGATATCCAAACTGATTGCTTGTAGATTAAATACAAGATATTTTCAATTTGTTCAGATGTCAAATGGTTTTGTGTTGCAGTATGTGACTTCCTGTTAGAGCGAAATCTGTCATGATTAGGCCTTAAATATTTTATGAATATGACACTTTTTATTTCAAATATATTGTAGACTTGTATGGTATCAACAAAATTAAAGCTTTTATTTGTAACATGATACATTTAAAAAAAAAAATATATTGTAGACTTGTATGGTATCGACAAAATTAAAGCTTTTATGTCTAACAATTATTTTTTGTATATTGCCTAGTCATTTAGAAAAAAAAATCTTTGATGTACATAAACACTAGTCATATTCATTTACTCAGTGTTACGTTTCAGTATACATGAATGTATTGATCTGCACGATATTATACGTAGACTAGTTTTCATTTTATATGTATTTGCCCATCAAAACATGTTAAAAACTTTGTAGGAAGGTTTTTGTTCATGTATTCTTTTCCAAACTAAATGTTTGACTAACAAATTTAGTTTTGTTTATTATATTTAATGTTATTAATTTAGCTGGTTTTCAAACATTTATGTCTTAAAAAAAATATTCATACATACATATATTTCCTTCTATGAAAATTTCCAAAAATGAAAATAAATATCTGAACAGGAAGCTTTAGTTTTTATTATTGAAATAACAGGGAATCAATTGGGTAAGAATATTTTTCATCAGAAAATGTGAACTTTGCATTTATGTACAGAATGTAAAGAAAGTCCGTAAGCCAAATTGCAGATTTTGACCACCACCACAGCAGGATTAATAGTATAAATAAAATTAGATTTAGTCTGTAGTTAAACTGTAAAAAGAGTCACAACAACCATAATATGTATTCTTATCATAAGAATTTCAAATAGGATTTTTTTTGAAAGGGTAATTAAAACCAATTAGACAACACAGTAGTGATATATAGAAATATATTCTTGGATTGATTGATTGATTGTTGTTTTCTGCCACACTCAACAATTTTTCAGTTTTCTGGTGGCATCCAGTTTTTGTAGATGGAGGAGAGAACCCAGATACAATGTACCCAGAAAGAGACCACCGACCTACTGAAAGTAAACTGGCAAACTTTCTCACATATATAGGCGTGAGCGAGAATCAAACCCGCGCCAACTAGAGGTGAGAGGCCTTGTGAATTTTGAGCGTGATGCTCTAACCACTCGGACATGGGGGCCTATATCCAATTGGAACCACTAAGAGGAGCATTTTGGGTTCAAATTCTTCCTGTTTACAGCAAATTCTTGTGACCCAGTTTAAGGCAGAACTATAGAGGTCCAGAAAAAATTGACATAAACTGAACATGAAGAACTAATGAGAAATGATTGCAATGATGATCAAAAGTTAAAGTGACCATTTGTGTATTATCAGATTGCTTATTTTAAAAGGTAAAAACACATCTTCAGGACAACTGTAAGGGAAAGTGTGTGAATTTTGGTCACTTGGCATTCAATTGATCTGGGGATGCTAGTTTATTACGTACTTGTATCTGTCAATCAGATGTCCAATTACAAGGAAAGTAACAATACCTCATCCCAATTAAAATTATATGTTGGATCCAATCGCATACTCGCATACATGACATGTTATGTGTATATGTGAGCAGATCCAGCGTCAGATTTTAAGTGAATTGTATGACTACTATAAGCTAGAACATGTGTTGCAAGTCTGGTGATTCTACATGCATTGTACTATAGACATTCAAATAACCAAAGATAAACATTTTTGAATTCTGCCTGCTTCCAGAGTAGTGCAGTACATTTCTATAGGACCATTAGATATCACATAGTAACTTGATACCCAGCTGTTCTGCATAAAAGTTCAAAATTAGAGAAGTTTAGAGACAAATGGGAGGGAGAGGAAATTGGAAAGGAGAGAAGAGAAGTGTATTATTGTTATATCCCACTGTATGCTATGGTAATGTTGCAACATATGACCATGCAAGCAAGTACCCGACATATACTTGTAACATATTGTTTGTTTCAAAATGAAGTGTAGATGTGTAGTTTGTGTGATTGCATGAAAATTGGCAACAGTATTGATGGTAGCTTTACTTTTCTAAGGAAAGAGAAAGTAGAAAATAGACAAAAGAGGGATTTCAGAAAACAGAGGAAGAAAGGGGAGGATTGAGTAAGGAGAGAAATGGGTTGGGATGAGGGGGGAAGGCATGATATTATTAGTGTAAGCTGCAAAGACCAGGTGCGGATTGTTAAGAAATTCGTATTAATTATATTTTTATGCAGTTACATTTTAATCTCTAAAATAGGTTGGACCCTCTCCTGGAAAAAAATTATATAAGGTGAACTCTCCACTGGTAAAAATTTCCAGGTCCATGCACAGGCTGTGCCTGTTGTTTGAATATTGTGAGATAAAACTAAATTAAAACAATATGTAGTTATTCTATTCACTCATGATATATGTTGTGGATCAGCCATAAGACTTGAATACACTCCTTACATGGAGCAATATTGAAGAATGTAGCGGGATTTTCGAGATAGCTGCTCTAAAAGTACCCTAGTCCAATCTAAAGTAGATCATTCCTGGTTTTAGCATATGCCTTGTGAAAGTTATCTCTCTAAGTTGACGAATAAGTATAAGGATGTGTTCTAATTATTACAAACGAAAGATGATATGCTACATGGTATATGTATATATCTATAAAACATTTTTTTAGGATTTTAAAAACAATACGGATATATATCCAATATTGGTTCTTTTGTTAATCTCCACGGTCTTTCGTCTTTCTCGATGAAACGCTTCAAAAGTTTGATGTTGATAACGTCTGTTATTCAACGACGTTCTATAAAAAGGCCCGTAGCTCAAGCTTAATGAAAAAAAGATGAGTACGATTGCAGTCCTTGGAGGTGGGATTGCCGGACTGACCTCGGCGTTCTTCCTGTCACGGCTGTCATTACCAAGTGTATCTAAGGTGAGATATTTCGTCCTCTGCGAGCCATATGGAAAACCGTATATGGGTGTTACTGAAAACGTGGAGCTATCATTAGAGCGGAATGAAAAAAATCATGCATGGTCTCTCTTCACAGGTGTTTTGACTCATGACCCTCTTGCTATTTTAGTGTTATTTGTGTTAATTCTAAGTAATTACGTAGCAAATGTATCTAATTTAAAAGTAAAACTGCAGTGAAAATTAAGTTTTATACAATTACTGTATTAGTAAAGTAATTTAAGATATTTTAAAGTATTGGATAACATTGAAACTAGAAATGTCAGTTTTGAGACTTCATTTGGACATTGTTTTTCATGAGGATATGATGAAAAAATACCTGCAGGTTAATAAGTACACAATTTATTTCAGATAGTTGTTATTGAGGGCAGCAATAGACTTGGGGGCTGGATACAAACAGAGCGTCTTAAAGATGGTTCCATACTGGAGGGAGGGCCAAGGAGTTTCCGCTGTGGAGGAAAAGCAGAGGCCAAAGTCTTAGAACTTGTAATATATTTTCTTATTTTTAGAATTTTGTGTCATCAAAGACATTTTTCTTACTTGTCATTAATATTTTGAAAATGATGCAACTGTGATGGCCAACACGTGAAGTTGTTTTTAAACAAAATGAAATGCTAATTTGCAGTGTGGTATTTATTATTCTTTAGAATATGGCACTTAATTCTTTTGGTTGAAAACTGTTCATTAGCAGGGATATTAACTATTGTCAGCAGGAGATAATTATCCTGTGAAATTATGTTGAGGGAGATAATATGAGTACAAATGTATTAGTAACAAAGTCATATAAAATAATTTAAATTCATCAAAATGGTATTTTTTTTTTTTACATATGAGACTGGGAAGTCATTTAGATGTCTACATTTCTTGTAATATTTGATGTAAAAATCAATATAACAACTTGGTGAATCTAAAGAGTAACTCTGCTTTGCTGTGCTCACCCAAACAGTAGCACCAACAAAATCAAAGTTATTGCCCCTTTAGTTGGAAGATGTTCATCACAAGTCATCAGGTCTGAGAAGATTTATTTGCCTTAGGCACAACTACTCTCAGTATATAACCCTACTCAGACCTGACAAATTGTGTTGTTTTCTGTCTAATAAGGTAGTGACTGTTTATTGAAATCTTTACTCATCCTGATCTAGTACCTTGTTGTAATAGACATTATCTAAGACAATTTGGTCTTCAAATGGTGAAATGGAAAGGGGCTATTGGTTTCTTTTCTGTCTGTCCTCTAGTCAGCCTGTTTTGCTTTTTCTCTCTCACTTCTGCAGGTTTTTTTTATATGAGTATTGATAAAATTTGCAGATCAGCTTTCTGGTTGAAATGATTTAGTCACAATTGACCTGTATTTATAAGAATTTTGTCTCTTTGTATGAATTCATTTTCCTTATTTGGAGGCCAGTATGGGATATGTATTGCAGCTATAACTATTTTCTCAGAATGCTTGTTTTTACTGATTTTTAAATTATGACTCTTGTAAAGGCTAAAATGATATTTTCAAATAGGTATAATTGGGGACAGGGTTTTCTATGAAATTGAAATGGAGTAAGGTGATGAAAACATTTACTTGTATAGTAAAATGATTCTGTTAAGAATTTTCAATATCTCAGTTTTTTACCTCATAAACAGAGAATACATGTACAAATCAAACTGATAGCATACTTTACATTCAGTTACCAGTGATCCAGATGAGTGTCTGGTTGAATAGTTAGCAATTGTCATCCCTTGTTTAAACTAAGACATAATTCAAACACTTGGCAGTTGGAGTTTAAGTTTAAAATAATTAGGACATTAATTAAGGTGAAATGGTAACCAGTACTTGGTGTATTCTGGGATGTCATATCTGCCTGCATTTATTCCATTACATGTAATGATATTGAAATGGATTTAACAGTTTGTAGTTTGTGTGCGAGTCAATTTTCATGAAGCATTATAGGAAGAATATATTGTCTCCGTGTCTTTGTATTCTTTAAAGTATCACAATGTACTACTATACATTTACTTGGTATCTATTCTGTAGGTGGAAATGCTTGGTCTTACAGATGACATTGTCACAGTATCTAATGAGAAAATGAGGAGGAGGTTCTTTATTGATGGAGCAGTGAAAGAATTTCCTAAAGGTAAGCACAGTAGTACAGAGGTCACCACATGCTTGTCATAGTATATTTTTGAGTTACAAAGTACTTTAATCTTTGGACTAATTTATAGTATGCCCCATTTAAAGCAATATAAGCTGTCAAAATTGTTATTTTGGGGTCCTAAAATTTAATCGAAAATTTTGTAAACATCTACCTTCTAATACCGGATTTTATTGATTAAACTTTTGATATGTTGTATTTTTTGCATTAAATGCAAAAATGTTCGACAGTTGAAATTAAGTCTTCCCGTACCTTAATTTTCCCGACATTATTTCCGTATACAATGACCTAAAGTTGAACTCATTCGGCAAAGTCAAATGCGCAAGCGCAATATTTCCGGTAAGCACGAAAGATGTCTGACACGAAAGGTTCGAAGCGAGGGAGAAAGCCGACTTTGGAATTTTGCGTAATGTTTCGAGGGATCCCTTAAAACTATCATAACTAAAAAACATACTATCATAACTTAAAAACATATAACATCGTTAACAGTACCAAAATAATGATGGTAACTAGAATTTTATCTCACCTCGCCGTCCATATTTTAATGACCCGGATACAACCCGATCCACCCCGATCAGCATCAGAATCATTCGTGTCAACATCGGTTATCTTCGGGATTGTCGCCGACGATTAATCAGCTGCCATTGTTAGGGTCAAACGGAATGTCGAGGAATATATTTTTCATCACGTAAAGGTGTGTAAACGATGCATAAGAGAGGAAATTCGATGCAGTTCTTTTTTTCAATCATATCAACGTTCATTTAACCTCTTTTAATGCCACTATAAAAAATTGCAATTTTGGCAGCTTATATTGCTTTAAGGTAGCTCAAGGTTTATACTCTTTAAGATACAATGTCACAAGTTGGTGATTTAGATGTTTTGTGAAAATGTTTGTATCGATCAATTTGGTTGTATATCATTATAGAACGGTGGTTAAAGCATCAGGCTGGTGAACCGCAGATCCCAATTTCAAATCCTCCAGATGATTTTTTCATATTTACTGAAATGATTTTCTGAAAATCATTGTTTTTTTGTGTTGATTTGAGAAACACTTTCAAAGTTTATTTAGCCACCCTAAGCAGTCAGAAAATTTCAATCAGAGTAAATAATATATTAGACTAATTTGCTTGGTACCTAAACCTTTCTTTGCCAAATATAAATGATAATTGCTTTAAGCTTGTATATATTGTCTTTTTTAGGTCACTCAGGTGACCTATTGCTATTGGTTTGCTGTGTGTTTACAACTGGACATTTCTTGTTGATAACTACCATTCCAATTCTTTTCAAATTTAGTAAGAAGCAATTTTGGAACAAGGGGACATAAATTGTAAACTTCAGGACTCCTACAACTGTGGGGGTGGAGCAAAACTGCCAAAAATTGACCAATTTTCAAAAATTATCATCTCTGCAACAAAAAGATAAACTAAATGCATAGTCATGTAGAACAAGAAGGCCTCTACTAAAATTATAGATTTCACGATCCCTGGAGTAGAGGTTCCGACTCCAGGGTAGGGCCAAACTTGGTATATTGTGTTTATTTGTAAAACATTTAATTAACATCTTTATTAATGCTATTGATACTAAATTGAAAGTAAATAAATGTTCAGAAGAAGCAGGTAGTTCTTTACAAGAAAATTAAACTTCATGATTCCAGGGGTAGGGGTTTTAGTACCAAGGTGGACCAAAATGGTCCATGTTAACAATTGAATATTTTTTACTTCTTGTTGATAACTGCCCTTCAAATTCTATTCAAATTTGGCATGAAGCATCTTTGGGACAATGGGCACATAAATTGTAAATTTCAGGACTCCTGTACCCCTGGAGCCTTAGTGGCAGGGCAAAAACTGAACAAACAAATAAACAAACCAAAACAAAACTAAATGCATAGTCATGTAAAGCAGGAAAGCCTCTATCAAAATATTTAGAAGGAGCAGGTAGCTCATATTCCAAAATGTAAATTTCATGATTCCAGGGGTATGGATTTTGGTACCAGGATGGGGTCAAAATGGTCATAGTGATTAAATGTGTGTGTTAACAATTGAACATTTTTAACTTCTTGTTAATAACTACACTTTCAAATTTGGTATTAAGCATCTTTGGAACAAGGAGGACAAAAACTGTAGATTTTAGGACTCTTGCACCTGAATTAATATTTAAAAGGAGCAGGTAGCTCTTTATCAATATTGTAAATTTCCTTATCCCAGGGGTAGGGGTTTTAGTACCAAGGTGGGGCCGAACTTTAATTTGATTCATTTGCAGTATTAGGGATTTGATTCCTTTGCAGCATTAAGGATTAATTTTGTGATATTAGGGATTGGATTTTTCTTAGCATCAATGATTGACTACCTTTGTGGTATTAGGGATTGGATTTTCCTGTGGGATCAGTGATTGACTACCTTTGTGGTATTAGGGATTGGATTTTCCTGTGGGATCAGTGATTGACTACCTTTGTGGTATTAGGGATTGGATTTTCCTGTGGGATCAGTGATTGACTACCTTTGTGGTTGGATATCTTAATTTCATGCTGGATGTATTCACTTCTTTATTAGCTTTAATCATATTGGTATTTTCAGATTTTGATAAATGGAAAATCCTAAAAACAACCATGACAGGCTTACTGAAGGACAGATGGGTTGTAAAACCTATAGAAGATGAGTCTGTTGAATCTTTTCTCTACAAGAGATTTGGAGGCAGTCGTGAAGTGAGTAATACATGATCTATTGGACTTCATGAGCTTTTCCTTTTAAAATGTGGCTAAATAATGGTTCCAAATGTATGATGAACAAGTGAATCAGTAGTGTAATGGCTGATGGAACCACCTATGTAAATTATGTAAAATTATAAACAAAAAGTCCTTTGGATTTAGTCAGTATTTTACTTTGCTTCATAACAAATTTTTTAGTAAAGGCACATTATATTCTTAGTTAAAATTCAAACGGTAGCATTTGAACTTAGCAGAGTTTCAACAATGATGTAATTAATATTTTCAATTCTAACAGATAATGGGGATTTCTGATGCAATGTTTAGAGGAATATTTGCTAGCAGCATCACTGATATCAGCTATAAGTTCTCCCTTTTTGGAAAATCAGGATGTAATTCTATTATAGAGCTCCAACAACAAATGAAACTCATCAAAGAAGGTTGGTTCATATGATATTGGTCATTCTCGCATTCTAGAATCTTCATCTACATTTACTTCCAGCTGAGCCTCTGGATCAGCCCTATCAAGACAGTCAAGAAAATGAAAGTAGCCAATTGGTGATCTTTATGTTACTCAAGTTTGCAACTCAATATAAAATGATGTTCTATTCACATACTAGACCAACAGTAAACAACATTGTATCTAAAACATTTTTCTTCATTATGTACATTTGCAATGAAAAATGAAATGTATGTGGATTTATGAAATAAAACAACAACAATAAGAGAAGTTTCAAGTAGACACCAGTTTTTGTCACAGACAGTTTTTCTGCTGGTGAGATTACAAATGGAACTTGGTGTTCTCCTTACTTTCAATTTCAGTTTGCTCGATGGTTACCAGTCTGAACTATGTAGCACACATTTAATAGAGTTTACAAAAATATTTGATTGACCAGGTTTTTGTTTTTGATATTTTGCACATTTTTGTTTTAAAACTCAGTAGATCTGATCCAGAGATTCATTGGAGGGTAAACTGGATATTGGTGTATATAATTAGCCTCTGAAAACTGGAAATGAAAGTACTAAAGCTTACTAAATGTATTTTTGTCCTTTTTGTTTTATTTCGTTTTTGTTTTTTTTTTTTTTTGATTTAGATTTTTTTGTTTTAGGTCACCGGAGTCACTCAGGTGACCTATTGTTTGTTGGTCTTCGTCCATCGTCATGTGTTGTTCGTTAACAAATTTACATTTTTAACTTCTTGAAAACTACAAAGCCTATTGTTATCATTTTTATGTCTCTCCTCTTACAGGGGGAGACATGTTTTTGTACATTCTGTCCGTCTGTCTGTCAGTCCATCAGTGTATCACAAAATCTTGTGAAAACATCTCCTCCTATATGATTTATCAGATTGACTTGAAACTTTGTACAATGCTTTATTGCCATCTGTAGATGTGCATATTCTTGAGATGGGAGGATCCAATTATTTTCTTTAAAGTTACTGTGGATCTAAGAGAGGTGGAAGATGTAAAATAGCTTTTGAACGCTTCTCCTATATGGCTTATCAGATAGACTTGAAACTTTGTACAATGCTTTATTGCATATTGTCAGGACAGGATTATCCATTTATTTTCCTAAAAGTTATAGTGGATCTAAGAGGGGTGGAGGATGTTAAATAGCTTGTAAGTGCTTCTCTTATATGGCTTATTGGATGGCTGTAATTTTTAGCAAGCTACATTAATTATACCTTATGGTAGAGATTCTACATTTTATTGAAACACTGGTCTAATTAGGTGTCATGGATTTTGAAGGATATATAAAACTTTTAACTTGTATTTTACAATACAGAGCTCAAGAAACATGATTCAGAGTTAGTTCGACGTGCAACTGAAGAGAAGTGGCAGATCTGGAACTTGAGGAGGGGGACAGGACAGTTAGTGGAAGGCCTGGCAGAGGCGTTGCTTAAAGACCCCAGGGTGGAGATTAAGACGGACACACCCTGTCAATCCATGGAGCTGGATTCCACCTCTGCCACTGTATGACTTTTTAAATCATTAATAACTTCAGGTATAACATATAATATATTTCGCAAACAGATCTTTTTAATAGTGTACATGTATTTGCTGTACACTGTCAATGTTTCTCTCAAATCATGTATCACCCCATTCCTTTTAATAGTTACGGAGTAGTGATAGTGATATAGTGAAAGCTGACCATGTGATCAGTACAGTGCTTTCTAAAAGTAAGTGTCACCACTTTTATATGTATTTTTAAAAAATTGTTTGAAGTCATGCATTTTTCATCTTTTTGATGTAAGATTTTTATGCATAGTTTATCTAAATACCTTTTGTGTATTTACCTGGACCAGATACACATATGCATAGCTATAAATGTACAATTGATATCTGTTAATAGATTTGGGTTCCATGCTTTCTGCTGAACATGAGGAATTGTCCGATTTTTTGTGTAGAATTCCGGCTGTGTCTGTTATTGTTGTTAATGTTGTGTATGACCAAGACTTGGAGGAAGTGCCACAGGTATGCAAGTTTTATAGAAACAGAGGTGTAAAAATAGCGCACTATAGCTACACTATCAGTTTTGGTGGACTTTTTAAAAGAGTTGTTAATTTTCTCTAACCTTACATCATGAACTCTTTTTTTTTTTCAGGGATTTGGGCACCTGCTGCCCTCCTTTGAGGATCCTCCTGTCCTGGGGGTGGTATATGACTCAAGGGTCTTTCCAGATCATGGTCCCATAAACACTACACGTCTGACTGTAAGTAACAGCTGTGAAGGTTCCCTCTCATTAGAACAGTGAACAGAAAATTATTTCATCGTAAATTTCCACTTCTTATTCAATCTTGATCAAATGCATTTAGTTGAAGTACTCTTCATCTCATCAATGTGTTGATGAAGAGATTTCCATTGTTTTTTCTTAAGACTAAGATTGTTTATGTATGCATTTAGAATTGAAACATACACTGTTTACATATATCTAGGGGACTGTTATAGACATTGATAACAGACACGTAGTTCTTATTTTATCACATAATCATCATCATCATCATATCCGTTTTATAGTCCGTTGTCCTCATCTGAGGGTTGGACTTGTTTGACAAGTCTCCTTCTTAGACGACCTCTCCACTCTGAGCGATTCTGTGGATCAGCAGTTTCCATTCCAAGCCTCTTTTTGTCATCCAACAAGACTTCATCCCATGATTTCCTTGCCTTCCCAGATCTTTTCTGTGCATCTATGTCTATGTTTAGCTTGCGTACTTGAGAAATCCAACCTTTGCAGCGCTCTACATGTCCATACCATCTCATCCTGCTAGAACGAAGCACCTCATCTATATCCTGGAGTCCAAGCTTTGAGAGAAGGGAGTCTGAGCTTACTTCATCAGTCGCCTTGATATTACAGATCCAACGGATCATTGCACGGTCATTGCGCCGTAGGCGATTAAGTGTAGCCACAGTCATTGCCCATGTTTCTGCTGCATGTAGCATTACTCTTCTCACGCAAGTTGAATACACTCGGCCTCTAGTCAAAAGTGGCAGATTGCGGTTTGTGAGCAGGGGGAGTAGTTGGCGGAACTTGCCCCAAGCCGATTTGCAACGTGTGATTGCAGCTAGTTCACAACCACCGCCAGCAGAAAGCATGTCTCCGAGATAACAGAACTCTGGAACAGCCTCAACTTTTCCATCATCAACCTGAACCACCTTCACTAGTCTACCATCTATAGGACGTGCCTTTCCCAGACAGCGAGCACATCTGAAATCAGGATCAGGGCACAAGGGGCCTTTGATTCCACTGCATTTCTTGTGGATCCAGGACAAGCAACCACCACAGAAGATGGCATTTCTTCCTACACCTGTCTGACAGACACCACAGGGATCCTTTCCAGATTTTTTCAGAAGGTCCAGATTGTGGCCAGAAACCATGATCTTTGTCTTCTCCATGTTCACCCGTAGGCCTTTCCTCTCCATCTCTGCTTTCCATGTCTTCAACTTTACCAGTAGTTCCTCCATGGACTCGGCACTGACCATCAAGTCATCTGCATACAACAGCTCCCAAGGGCAGCCTGTGCGGAACTTCCTGGATAAAGCTTCTAGAACGATGATGAAGAGTAGTGGGCTAAGAACAGAGCCCTGATGAACACCTACTTTGACACCAAACTCATCACTGTATCCACTGCCAACTCTTACTCTGCTTCTCACATCCTTGTACATGGACTGGACCAGGCGCACTAGCCATTCGTCGATTCCTAGTTTACACATTGCCCACCAGATGACATCCCGTGGGACTCGATCGAATGCTTTCTCCAGATCAACAAAGGCCATGTAATGGCTGTTCAGATATTGCATTTTCTACTGTATTCTGTCATTTAATGAAAGTCTCTAGGAAAATCATTTGAAAACTAAAAAGTTCAAGCTGAATGTTCAAAACTACTTTATTTCAATCATATTTTATGATAGGAATTCTGAATATACAAATATATTGCATGTCTTGAAGGCAGAATAATACATATAATAAGATTTTGATGAAGAACTGTGAGAAAAGATGCTTGTTGAATACTGAAAGTGATTTCAACTAATAATGAGAAATTCAAATGTAATTGAAAAGAAATGATAGAATAACTGTGAATTCATTTAAAATTAGAGGAATAGGAAAAAATTAGCGCGACTTATAGAATTGATGAAATTGTAGTCCAGACTATGTGTTGGGAATGTTATTTTATGTTACTTCATTGTTGCCATAATTTTTATTTCTAGTCTGTCTGTTAAAGTTAAAACAGATACATGTTATAGAGATATGTGTATAAATATTTCAGGTGATGATGGGTGGGGCTTGGATGAAAGAACTGAAAGACAGAGTGGGGAACTTAAATGATGAATCTTTGATAAAGTTAACAAAAGAAGTGTTACATAAGCACTTAAATATTACAGCTTCACCAGTCCATATCAAAGTTCGGTATCAGATGGTAAGTCATACAACATCACAGCTTCACCAATCTAAACCAAAGTTAACTATTAGATGCAAATACACACTGTATGTATTTTCCCACACATTGATAATTTTAGTTTATTTCTGGCAGTTTGGTATCATGCTGCTAAAATTTCAATAGCTAAATTTGCACCCAAATGTGTCTAGTCATTATATTTATTATTTGCAACAGAGATAACTCTGTACATGAAGCATTCTTCAGCTTGAGAGGGAAATATTTTTTTATTTTTTTTTAAATGTCAGTTGTTTCTGATGATAGAAAACATTTTACAGAAAAGTAATTAACTCTACACTGCTTATCAGTTTTTGTGTTTTGGAGCTCCATGTCTGCCTAATTATAGTCTGCTTAAGTTATTTGTATACCTACATGTATCAACTAGAAAATCCCCAAAGTTTACACCAATAGAAAAACCCCTATATACAGTACAGTATCACAGCTTCACCAAAGTTTACTATTATATGGTAAGTCATACAAGATAAATAAAATTTGACAGCTTGTGGTCTTTTCAAAAAACTAATGGACTTGGTTATGTATGGTATGAAAATAAATTGAAACTCTTCATATGCTCAATCTAAAGAGAATAAAGTAGATACAGGTGATATAGCTGTCATGCAAGTGAATATTGACTGTGAATCCCATGCGTAGATCTGTTTGCCTTTAGTTCATCTGAAAGTTAGCATCTCTGATGATAATTTGTTCATTTTCTCTTACATTTTTCAAATTCTTCAGATCTACTTTGCTATTTTTAGTCAAACCAAGTAGATCGATTTTGGTTTAATAAAGGGCAGTGCCGGCAACTGCAGAGTGAATAGGTAGATGGGTGTGTATTTAGGATGTAAAAGTGGGCTCAAAGTTTTTTTTGGGAAGTTATGAACTCGAGGGATATAAGTCCTATATGGTAGGGGCACAACAATGCTTCAAAAGTCAACATGGGCAAATTTGTATAGAAACTAAGAATAGATTCAAAGTACAGTGTGTTACAATAGGAGTATTAGTATGTAAGCATACTCATAAGATGTAGTATACACTCGAGTTTGTTTAAATCTTTATCCAGTAGCCCACTTACAACAAAGTGAAGGAGGGTGGAAAGTAGAATTAAATGCTTTGTTCCATGGATGTGGTTGATACCAATTGTTATGCAGTTCTTTGCACAGATTTTGACTACAGATTACTCCATTTACCTTATCAAAATATAGGGCTCACAATGGGTGTGATTGGTCGACAGGGGATGCTTATTCCTCTTAGGCACTTGATCCCACCTTTGGTATATCCACGAGTCCGTGTTTACCCAACTCCTAATTTTGTATTCCTTATAGGAGTTATGAGATTAATCACTGTTCGTTATCTATAACTTTTTACTTCTCAGTTCCATGGAAAATGAATCATGCATGCTAGTTCATAAACTGTTGATATATTTTAGTAAATGGGTATCGTAAGTTATTGTTTTGAAGAAGATAGTTTAAATAAAGCAAGAATTAGAAGCAAATGCTTGAAATGAAACATATTTTATGTATGTTCATGTATATGTATCCTATGAAACATGGAAATCCTTTTGAATTTGTTATCATAATGGTGTTATGGGGCCTCCGTGGCTGAGTGGTTAAAGCATTGCACTCAAAATCACAAGGCCTCTCACCTCTAGTCAGCGTGAGTTCGAATCCCGCTCGCGCCGATATATGTGAGAAAGTTTGCCAGTTTACTTTCGGAAGGTCAGTGGTCGCTTCCTGGATACATTGTATCTGGGTTCTCTCCTCCACCTACAAAAACTGGACGCCACCAGATAACTGAAAAATTGTTGAGTGTGGTGGAAAACAAACAAACAATCAATCAATCAATCATAATGGTGTTGACTTGAATGCTGACTACATTTCCTATTTTCAGGACTGCATACCCTTGCACGCAGTGGGCCACAACAAACTACTGAAGTGTATCTACTCGTATATCAATGAACATCAGCTACCTCTGACACTTTCTGGCTGTTCATATAGAGAAATAGGGGTCACTGGGATTATAAATGACTCCTTCCAACAAGTGCTTACTTTACAGCAGCATCTTGCAGAAAAAAGTTGATGACTTTGTAGACATTTCATAAAAGATTAATTTTCTTAACTTTACAATTTTAAGAAAACCTGTCTGATCTGGGTGACTTTGGTACTTCATGTATGTTGACTCTAACCATAGAGAATGTGCAGTAAAACATGGTTATAGTGAAGTGCCAGAGACAATTGATTGTCTGTGCAACTGTCTTATGAGCAGTAATTCATTGCAAGTGTGTTTGCTGTAACTGTGTTTTATAGAACTTTATGATGTAGTACCAAACACTGGCAATACCCTACAGTTGATGGTGCTTTTTATATTAAAAGTTTAAAATAGTATATATCTCTTACATGTGTTGTATGTCACCCATTGGATAAACACACATTGGATAAATGTACTTATGGTTTTCATGTGCAAGACATGATGGTCATGTAAAGTGTTGGAAAGTCGTATGTTATGATGTTGATTTGAGGAAAGATTTGCGATTTCAAATTTACTAAAAGTTTTTTTTAGAATTTTTTAGAATCCACATTTTATTTACACCGTGTATGACATATGTTGTGGCACTATACGTTTGAAGTTTCTCCTTCACAGCTGTTAATTATTTTCGTGAGGAGCAAAGATATGGATTTGATAAAACATGTAATGGATCCAGCAATGTATCTTTGTTCGTAAGGGATTTGTGAAGTTTAGGTATACGTACGGTAACTCATATCCATTCGTCCCATTGACTGGGGTATTAAATGTATTTAAAACTAAAGCAGTTTTGAGATCAACAATTTAATTGATGCACGCTACAATTCAGTTGAAGAGAGCAATGTTTATTTTTTGTTCTCTCAATTGAATTGTAATGCACATCAATTCAGTTAATGCACGATGAAGTATTTCTCTCTTCAATTGAATTAAGGGATATCATTAATTAAAATGATGCGTGCAATAATAATAATTCTTTTAGAGAGAGGAACTATTTAATTAGAGATATCTTCAATTCAACATATCAACAAATGAATTAATGATTTCATTAAATGAATTATTATTATCCTTAAAAAGATTTGATGCGTGCATTGATTCTCCATACAACAATATCGTTGTCAATAACAAAAGATGTTCTCAAATGAATTAAAGAGATCAGCAAATCATTTTTATGAGCTCTTAATTTTCGCAAGCCTTAATTCCTCCACATTGATGCACGCATCAGCTGAGTTGATGAGAGCAATAATTGATTAGATGAGGGCATCAATCGAATTGATGCGCGCATCAATTAAATTAATGCAAGCAGCAAATCGTTATTGCCCACAAATCAGTTATTTTTTTCATCAATCGAATTGATATCTTCAAACAGTTGAAGATATGGTCAGTTATTTATGTTAATTTGGTGCTCCATATTCTAGCTGTATACAAAGACGACGCGCCGCGTATCGTTTCAAAGGCTCTTGGTAGCCAGTTTCGATGTTTTGAGTTATATTTAATCATATGATAAAAATACGGACATTTTCTCCTCGACCAAACAAATGCTTTAGCTACAGTCCCTGAAACGTTCTACTTTCCCATTTTTCCGTTCGTTCACCGTTTTCCGTTCACAAAGCGTTCTCCGTTTATCGTTCTCCGTGTATCGTTCACCGTTCTCCGTTTTCCGTTCGTATTTCCTCATTTTCTTTCGAAACATCAATGAGAAAGGACACGCATTATGACAAAATTTTAAAAAGGGAGTGAAAGGGGGTATGGAATTTGAAATAGTAGAAATTACAAAAGTTAATCAAAGAAACATGGGATATAGTTTGATGTTGGTACACGTGATCAATTTATTTACTTAGCAAGTAAAGATGTATCGTCACATGATTTATTAAAGGTTATGTACAACAAGGAGTACAGTAGTAAAGCATGCGTTATTTGTAAATTTTGATTAAAATGAGAACGGCTTTAATTTTTTATTTTACCCGTGTGTCGTTATTCATGTTTTTCTTCTTCTTTTCTTTCTTTAATAGAAAAAAAAGTATGAACACGCACTACTCCTGAAAATCGAATGTCTTCAATGTCTTGCAAGTATTAGCTAGCTAAAACTAAAACACACACACACACACACACACGCGCAAGCGCGCGAAATATTTGAAACTATTTGTATTTTGGGGAGAAATTACGAGTGGAACATTTACAAAATTAATAATGTGTTTATATATATGTATCGCTATGTTAAGTTTATAATTACATTATATTTTCTACATTTCAATACTTGATATCTATACATGTATCGTCTGTGTTGTTTAATGCCTCTATCTTGACACCTTTCGGTGGCTTTTGTTAATTACAGGTTATCTCCGTTTATCGTTCACCGTTCTGCGTTTATCGTTCATCGTTTTCCGTTTATCGTTCACCGTTTTTCGTTCTCCGTTCACTTTCCGTTTAGCGTTCGTTCAGCGTTCAAGTGGGAAAGTAGAACGTTTCAGGGACTGTACCCTCGAAGGACAATATTCACCTCGTCCTCTGGGTTCATGCAGCTGAAACATCGTACTGACCTAAAATGTCAATAAATGTATACCGGGTATTATAAGGATGCTGCTAGTCTTCTAAACATTCCAACTACTCAGTTATGACAACATACATCATATAGAAGTGAAGAATTGTCCGTGGTATGGCCATGGTAAGCATAATGCCCACTATAATATCACGTTACTTTAGTATAGTTCAATTTTTCGTGGTTTAAGAAAATAAACCAGTCTTTTCATGGGATCTTGATCTCTTGGTTAAAGAGTTGTGGTTCTTTGCGAATGTTGATATTCGCTTTCATGAAAAGATGAAGATAACGAACAGTTATCAATATCACAACTCCTATGAGGAATACAAAATAAAGAATTGAGCAAACACCGACCCCTGGAGGAGTATGCATTCCCTGTCGACCGGTTACACCCACCATGAGCCCTATATCTTGGTCAGGTTGGTTAATTGATTATATATTGTTTAACGTCCCACTCGAGAATTTGTCACTCGTACGGAGACGTCATCATTGCCGGTAAAGGGCTGCAAAATTTAGGTCTATGTTGGACGCTTACGGCCTCTGAGCAGAGAGGGATCTTTATTGTGCCACACCTGCTGTGACATGGGGTCTCGGTTTTTGCGGTCTCATCCGAAGAACCGCCCCATTTAATTGCCTCTTACGACAAGCAAGGACCTTTTCTAACCCTGATCCCCACGAGAATCTTGATAAGGTAAACGGAGTCATCCGTACTCAAAATTAGTGTGTAAAGAACGGCCTAACAATTGGTATGAAACACGTCGGATGGCATTTGACCCAATGGCAGGTTGTACTGGCAAACTAGATCGTTATACCGACCACAGAATTTGCAGAATGTTGACTTTAAAGGAGACAGCTGAAACCCCCTGTACATCAACTTGTTTTTCAGTAGCCTGTCTTCGTTTGCACCAGATAACTGAAAAATTGTTGAGTGTGGCGGAAAAACAACAAACGATCAATCAATCGTTTGCGTTAATCGAATCAGTTGAGCATTATAAACACCATATTCAGGTAATGATAAAATATTGCTACATAAATTCATGTATGGGAAGTTGACGGTGGAGAAGCTGATATCATCCCGTTTGCCATAAATTTGAGTAGTTAGTTTGACGTTAACATTTGATTTGTTGGTTTCACACACACACGCATTTAAAATTGAAGACATGCATGGTAGATTATCATTCCCTTATTAATTCTAATTCTTACTACTAAAAGTTTGGGAGCAGGTAATCCGCAAAGCACAATAGAACATAATATATACTCAAGCAAAATAAGAGAATGAATAAATACTCTCTCTCTCTCTCCACAAAACACTTTATTATATGAGCACCTACGAAATGTCCAGGGACATGAGGAATTAACAGTGGAGTGGAGGTCATTGACGACCTTGTGAGAAAGATAATCAGGGGAAACTAGCAACTCAGCAAGCTAGAGACAGATACATATGTAGACACCCTCAAGGTGGGAAACGACACGAAAGAGATATGCGGTGACAGTACATGATCGAATAATTTCGAGCTCTCCAATAGGCTGAGTTCCAACAAACTAGAAAATTCACTTGCACGTGTCGTCGAGGTAAACACAAGATTTGATTTCCCCAATACCGGGTGAAAGTCATTAAAAAATTGAAACGAATGGTATTTATTTTTATGGTTATCCAATGAAACTCGCGTGTCTGTTCCCTTCCGAATGGGTATTGCAATCATCGAAACAACGCTCGGCCTTATCAATTAAGTCGAGATGAAACGGGAGATGCCGAGCCATTATCCTGAAGATGACGTAAGCAAGGTCAGGCAAGTTAGACCGACGTACAATTCGAGCGATTTCTCGTCTACAAAGATGCAGAAAACACTCAGCGGGCTTAGAAAATGGCACTGAAAATATTTCCATGCTATTTAGTAGAAAAAGGAATTTCTCCCGATTTTTAACCTCACAGAACAATATTAAATCTTTTGCATCAACTTTACCAAATTTAACAATAAATAGTATTCATTAAATGTTACAGTTAATGACAATGCAAATAGTTTAAATTCAACTCGCCACCAACCATGTTGTCATTCACTTTTGTAAAAGTTTCAAATGAAGTGAAGATGAATTTGAAATCATTTGATCACATAAAACAGTTTTTGACATTTTCTCGATGAATACAATGTTTTAGCGACCCTTGAAGCACAATTAATATTGTAATTCTCAAGTAACTAAAGCATCGTGTTGACCTACAAAATGCTAATTATACAGTATTCAGTAGAATCTCATTGTCGATTTGGATAAATTTTCTGAAAATTATAATTGTATTCATCCCTAAATTATTGTCGATGTAGATTCTCCTTGAGTTTCTTCCACATATTTTTTATTTCCTGAGGAGAATAATGATGTCCGGTAATCAGATTATCAAAGTATCCTCCGCTTCTTTTTCCTTTACTCCAGTCAAAACCAGATAGATTAATGGTGTCTGCGCCAATGTTTTCCCGACATATCCCAGTTATGAAAATATCTTCTATGAATAATGAAGGGACGGACACTGTTGAATTATATAACGGGGATATGATATCACCGGTGAGTATGTAAGCAGGTCCTCTTATATACGGGGGATACCTATTTTTTGGATAGTGTTTCTCGGAAACATTCCTCTTTGATCCTTTGTCTCGAAAAGGCATGGGATTTGACTTTAATACTCCTAATACTGAATTAGTTGGTTTCAATTTTCGTAACAGATTCACTAAATTTTGAATATTTATAAACACGTGGTCATCAATCTTGAGGG
Organism: Ostrea denselamellosa; assembly: GCA_024699665.1. Taxonomy (NCBI): domain Eukaryota; kingdom Metazoa; phylum Mollusca; class Bivalvia; order Ostreida; family Ostreidae; genus Ostrea; species Ostrea denselamellosa. The sequence goes on from JAMZEH010000052.1 coordinate 645,642, forward strand.
CGTACTTCACGGTCGGACAGTTTAAGTGTGCCCACTTCAACAGAGCAATAGACTTTTTGGTAAGACCTGTGTAAGATTCCTTAATGTTCCGTTGCAGTATATCCCTGTAATGTCGGTTTTCTTCCTCAAACCTTTTTCGATATGCGTCATTATAAACTTTTCCTATCAAAAACACCAGTCTCGTCTTGGCATCGGTGCTATTTTTATTTCCCCATGTTGACCTCACAGCCTCTCTCTGCTTGAAATTCCATATTGAACTTGGAATTAGTATAAGTAATTCTACTTCTTTTTCACATTTTTCTGGAATCTCTACCTCCCCTCCTAACCAAACGTCCTTGAAACTTATGGACCTATGGATGCCGTTCGAGAAATCATTGTAATTGAAATGAAAAATTCCGACTTGTAAAAGAAAAAAAATAAATATGACAGTGTTTGTTGTCAGGAAAAATATACGCAATTTTAAACGCATTGTTGGACATTCTTACTTCAATACCGCGCCTTTTGGCCGTCTGCTTGTTAAATTGCACACAGCCGACAGCAAACTGGACCAGCTTCCTGTTACGTGTCCAGAATCATCGTACATACTGAAGTGGATGTTCTGTCCTCTACCACCTTACTCTGCCGGATTTCCTTCAACTTGACACCCATGCCATCATTTCATTGGCATTTAGACGGTAGAGGTTGTTGGTGTATCAATAGAGGAAGTGTATGTCAGCAAACGGATGGGTCATAACGGAAAGAAATACATTTGCCTTATAAAATAAAAGTGACATCTGCATGGAATTTCTCTTTTTATGAATTGTTGATGGAAAATAATAACTTTTCTTTATTTATTGCTTCGATCACACCCGTATTACAAAGCAAATTGTGCGTAATTTCATATATATATATATATATATATATATATATATATATATATGTGTGTGTGTGTGTGTGTGTGTGTGTGTAACTACTGAAATAGCATTATTAAACCGATCATTTCTAAAAGTAGAACATAGTGGAAGCCAGATTGGTAAAGTTAGCTTGCAGTAACCAGCTACAACTACTAGCTACTGAAAGAATAGCCAGAAACTAGAAAAGTTAGCTACTTGTAGCTATTTCATATTAAACAGCTATGGAACGCCAAATGAACATAAACTAAATGATTGAAGATATCTTTAATTATTTGAAGATATCGTCAATTCATTTGATGCACGCAATAATTCAATCAAAGATCTCTTCAAATATTTAATATTTTTTAAATTTTGAATTATTGCGCGCATTAATTGAATTGACGATAGCATTAATTATTCTGTTGAAATGATGTACGCTATAAATGAATTGTTGCTCTCTTCAAATGAATTGATGTCAACAATTGAATTGATGCGCGGTACAATTCAATGGAAGAGAGCAATAATTCACCTAAAGCGCGCATCAATTCAATTAATGCACACAATAATTGAATTAGTGCTCTCTTCAAATGAATTAATATCATTAATGCAATTGATGCACACAGTAATTGAATTATTGCTCTCTTCAATGGAATTAATGATATCATTAATTCATTTGATGCGCGCAATAATTTTTTTTTAGAGAAAACAACTATATAATTAGAGATCTCTTCAATTCAACATATCCACAATTGAATTCATGATCTCTTTAATTGAATTGTTGCTCTCTTTAATAATAGAATTGGTGCGCGCATTACAAAATCATTTTAAATTAAATATATCTTCAATTAAATTAAAGAGATCATCAAATCATTTATATCGAGCTCTAAACTAATTTTTGCGAGCAATATTTCCGTCACATTAATGCTATTATCAACTGAATTGATGAGAGCAATAACTGAATTGAATCGCACATTAATTCAAATGATGCTATCAATAATTGATTTTATGTGCACATTAATTCAATTGATGAGAGCAACAATTTGAATTGACGATATCTTCAAATAATTAAAGATATCTTTAATTATTTGAGTTTATGTTCATTTGGCGCTCCATATAAAAGAAATACTGTTTGGACATACACGAGTGAGGGTGATCGAAGAGAAAACGAAAATGAATGATTTACTGCAATTCACACTTGAATTAAAACGTTTTGGTCGATACAGTAATGCGTTGTGTGACAACACATTTGAGTCTGTTTGTAATGCAATTGCGAAATGTGATAAAAACTCTTATTGGTCCAAACGTTTTAAGTCCGCCCAAATTTCCTTTTACGGCAGTAGAGCGTTCGCTTCGTACCTGGGAGGTCGTGAATTCGAGTCCCGTTCGTACCATGGCCGCGTCAAACCTCAGACGTAAAAATAGGTAATGATTGCTCCTTCGCCAAACGCTCGGCATCACGGGTCTTTTGGATATGACCTTAAAAACGGAGATCCCGTGTCCCGGTGGGCGTTGGCACGTTAAAGAACCCTCACCGCTACGGCCCTGAGCGCTAAGCATAGGTCTCTATGTGGTACTTCACCTACAGCTGGTGATGTCTCAATATAAGTGAAAAATTCTCGACGGGACGTAAAACAAACAAACAAACGACAGTAGTCGCGTATTTGATAAATGCAATACACCGATCCACAGAAGTTCGTGACCTTACATTTTGATCAATGAAATGCTCTAGAAAGTAAGCTCCGCCACCAAAACGAACCTCGGGCAATATATATCGGACATACGCTATTGTTTTGAGAGGTAAACACTATGTATTGACCTATTATGCGTTAATGATAAAGCACACAGAGATATTTTTGTAGGAGGGATGATTAAACATTTTCCTATGGCATCTGTAAATCAGACAGTAGGTATCTAGAAACAGTTAACTTTTAATTGAGCATTACCGACAACGAAGAAACAACGCGGTACACGTCATTTTCTAATTTTTAACCAAAAAAAATCTTTCGTATTCACGTATCTTTCACGAACAGCCCGAGTGCACCTCATGAAGTATCCTCAGCAATCATCAGCATACGGCATTAAATATTTCAACGTAGTGTTATTCTTGACGGCTAAATTTGGCAAACTCTTTCTAATATTCCGATGTTTCTATCTGTTCAAAAGTGGGAAACGAGAAAGTGAGTGGACTGAAACCTGCCAATGAAAACTCTTTATTCAAATTCTTCAATTGTGGCATTCAAATGTGCTTTAACTTAACGCAGTACTGTATCGGAAAAAGCGTTCTAATTCACAGGTGATATGCTATAAAGGAAAGAATAGCAAATATAAAATAAATTTGCCCGGTCAAATTCAGGTATTTGTCGCTGTATGCACCATGTTACTGCCAAACGTAACCATATGGAAATGCACTGGACACCATCATGGAAGTACTGTTACGCAAGCTCTGATCACCTCAGTATTTCACTTATGCTACAACTCTATCATTATTCGGAGGGGAAAATTGACACTGTACGGAGTTCGCCAAAAACGGTAATGACTGAAAGCAGGTTCCGGTCACGTGACTAAAACCCGGTCTTCGCTCCCGGTCCGAGATTTTTTTACTCGACAAAAAAGAGAATACATCAGAATATATGAACACCATTTTTCTTTAATTTAGACACAACAATTCCATGCATGCATTCAGGTCAAAGAGTATTCACATATTAATTTACAAAATGAGAAAATATGATCAACAACCTATCAGAATACAAGCAAACAACTGTCATACGTAAATTAACGAGAAAGGGTCTCGCAAACTCTTTCTTCTTTTTAAACCGAATAAAAAAAACAACACAACCTTGCACCGGGACCGACGACCAGGTTTTAGTCACTACTATCATGTACCTACTATATTCGAACGTAAACTTACAGAATATACAGGTATATACATGTTGTGTTTTATAATTTAATTTGATAAATATTCAACAGCATGGGCACATATTGGGGGGGGGGGGTATCGAAGGTAAAACGAAAAAGTAATTATAACGAATAAAGTTTTTCAATGAACATGGCATTATGAACTGGAATTGCTGATCTGCTGGCATAACGCGGTTCATGGAATATACATGTACTGCAAATCAGAAATTGCAGTTCATAACACCGTGCGAACTCAAAAACGTTATAGACTTCTTAAATGGATGACAAAACGACACTAGACAAATGCTGAGACCGGTTACCATATCGCTGTAAAGAGTAACAAAACTTATTAAAGGTGGAAAACATTTATTTAAAACAACCAAGAAAACAGGATAAATCAACAACTATAAATTATTCAGAAAATAAGCACAAAATACACCGATATGACGCCATTCACTGTAGGAATTTCGTAAGAAAGAGGTAAATTCCATTAAGAAAATGTTACAATTTCTTCCTCTTCTTTATCCAGGAGGCTTTGTGTTGTAATGTTTTCCAAACTCTCTGGAATATTCTGAAGAATGGAAGATAACAGCAATCAACAGCCGTGTTCTGTAATATACACATATCGTATACACAAAGAGTAAACATTATTTCCTTTGAATTTAAGAACGTAAGTGTAAGAGATGGTCTTCCCATCATCCCCCGAATGAAACCAACAATAACAACAATAAAACAAAAAAAATAAAATCTTATGGACTCCAAAATGTGAAGCTTTCATTAATCTTTAAAAGTGAATATTGTATATCTTGTTTGTTTACTTTGCTGTATAAAACAGGTCCTGTTGACCCTACTGGACCAGAGGGGACAATTACACCAAGAGCAAATCAGCCTCTAAGCTTGGGTTTAAAAAATCAAATATACAAAAATAGGTTTTTAAACCAACAGAATTTTCCCCATCTCAAACGAACGAAAGGTATCTCCTTTGTTTTGCATTCTTTTTGGATTTTTCGATCGTAGTAATCTAAATCCTTAAAGTTTGATATTCATTAAATGATGAGCACATAGAATGAAAGCAACAGCAATTAGGACGTAATTGCAATGTTTTCGACGGTGACATAATGCACCAAACATTCTGTAAGTATGCAATAGAATACGTCAACCGTGACAAAAGTGAAATTCAATCTGTATCTACTCATATTAAAATTCAGTTTCCTAGGTTAAAACATAGAAGAAAGTCTGGAAAATTACAATTGACAGAATAATGACGATAAATCTCGTAAAAATCAGTCAAATGAGCACTGCGAAACTTGAATCTAATTTATAAACATACACTAGCAAGTCACACATCAAATTTCAGCTTGCTAAAAAAGTCCAAAATTTAAGTTATGAGAAACAAACAGACAGACAGAAGGAGAGGAGACTAGTAGTCATTTCACTTACACAGCTAGGGACATGTGAACATCATAATCTTTGGCAACTGTACCGTATCACGGGCAGGAGGAAAAATTGACGATTTAACATGTTCTACATTTTGTGTCTCCAGCATCTGCAGCATTATGAGCGCATCAGGTTGATAAAATTACGTAATAACAAATGTGGGATATTCTTCAGTACTTTATAAGTGTATGACTCAGTTCGTCTAGCGGTGTCGGAGTATTCGAACCCTGACAGTTGGGCCTCCATCTCACCTCAGTAGTGTTCAATTGTTGAAAGGTCGGAAGAGACAGCACACCAACCCAAAGCAATGACAGTCGTATTCTTGCAACACGTGCATTAAGTGACTTTGCGTTGTGTTTGCTGTAAGTGATGGACTAATAATTATTTCGAATGAAAGAATTACACAAGGAAGAACAATTTTGTTTCAATTTGGACGCCCCGTATGATTCCCTTTATTGACAATCAGTGGTGATCTTTCATGAGTACTACTCCTCCCCAAACTGTAGCTCTTACACCTCCCATCTGACGGCGTTAAGGAACATGGGCTTGACTTTGGTATCTTTAGGTTTTATTAAGAAGGATCTTATCTATATAAAACATTGATAGTCCTGTAATTTTGAACCTCTATTGTGTCTCATCCTAAATACCAAGACTGTATTTGAACAAATCTGAATTTACACTACATGCATAATTGTACTCACAAATCGTATCAGTGTACCAAGAACGGCCTAAGAATTGGTGTGAAACACGTCAGACAGCATTTGACCTAATGAAAAGTTTTACTGGCAAACTAGATCGTTATAACGACCATAAAATTTGCTAAATTATGACTTTAGACGAGATTGTACAAACCCCTGTAACATCAATTCTTTGTCAGTAGCCTGCCTCGATTTAAAAACTGATCATATGCAGAACAAGCTCTTGCATATCGAATCAGCTGAGAGATGTAAACACCATATGCAGGTGATGATGGAATATTGCCACTTAGATAAGGGAAGTTGACGATGGAGAAGTTTGAAATCATCTCGTTTGTCAAAAAGTTGAGTTGTATCTCAATAATTTAACCTCTATTGTAGCCCCATCATACTGATACCGGGTTATCGAACGCTCTAACCACTGAGCTACCGCAACCGGTATCTATCTATCTATCTATCTATCTATCTATCTATCTATCTATCTATCTATCTATATATATATATATATATAGATAGATAGATATAAAACACAAAATCGATCTGGAACTACCTCATTAACAATTTAATATATGAATAGTTTGTATGAAAACCTTTTTACCGGATATGAACAAGTCGGGGGTAGTGGAACTTCATTGTCAACCACAGAATGAAGGAAATGCTAGCGACAAACAACCCTTCATCAGCTAAACTAGATATCGGCTACATACACATGTATATTTATCGAAATCCACCACCACAAACGCAAAATTAACTAGTTGCGACTACATGAACAAGAGATGAAAATATATCGAGATAAGAAGCAAATACTTTCCACAATATTTTTGCACAGTCATTATGTTAAGGAATGAATATTTGGAATATCTTCTATACATTAAAAAAGTTTGCTTCGAATTGTAGCCTTGAACACCGTATTAATTAACATGGGTTAACATTATAATTCAAAACGACACCTGTCGGCAACAACACCTGTATCGAGAACATTCTATCAGAAAGTGCAATCAGAACAACTTTATTCGTGAAATTTGAATAAGGAAAATTTACTAACTTGTACAGGATTGTCCACAACCAGTAGAGCAGCACTTTTGAACTCCCGGACACCGACTATCGCCACTACAGTACTCTGTACAGGAGCCCACCCGTGTTACCTGTGGACAGGTGCCTGACTTGATGACTGAAACAATATAAAATCTCAGAAACTATAAAAAGTTCTTGATATAAATAATATGATATCCTATTCTGCCTTCAAAAATGTCTTGTAGATATCATAACATGGCTAAAGATCGATTATAAAATCTTGAAGCTTGAACATATCAACTTCTCTGTTTAGATAAAGACGATACATTTATATTGTATTTTTCTCAATAATTCTCTCAGTACATCAGTATTATATATTACTCAATATTTCGATAGAATTGTAATGATTGTCCTATTGTTGAATTTTACATCTTTTTTTCTTCTTCTAGTTTTCTGGCCCGTGACAACTGGTGATTGCATTTGCAAATTAATAAAGAAATAAATAAACAATAAAATCTTACAAAGGTATATCGAAAAGATTTCTTTCAGAATAAATATAGTGTTTCGTGTAAAGAAATATTACTTATGTAGAAATGATTCAGTATATTTCATATTAGATACCGTGCAATCCATAAAAAATTCTGGTGATCACTTCTCATGTATAACATATTTTCTGTTATGATTTACTTGGAAACAGAGCTGTAATGTTGACTTAGATTAATAGCGAGTGTTTTACGTTAGGTAGACCTTGTGTGTCACAGTTTTTATCTAGAGTTTCTCATAACTTTATTAACGACAAAACCTAGATAAAAAGTAAATCTTGTGATAAAGATCACAAGAAAATCTGTCATATGTCACCAACATTTTCTTTAGCGACTGCAGAATATAAATATAAGTAATCAAAATACATCTAGCTTGTTTGTACTATTCATAACCGAAAAGGAACATTAAGAAAAAAATTCAATTTGGTTGAGAAAAGAAAAGGAGATTCCAGAGATTGTGAAAAAGATGTAAAATTGCTCCTGAAAAAGGTAAAGATAACGAACAGTGAACAGTCTCATAACTCTCACAAGGAATACAAAAAAAAGAGCTGGGTAAACATGGATCCCTGGATACACCAGAGGTGTAAGCATCCATTGTCGACCGGTCTCCCCGCCATGAGCCTTTATCTTGATCAGATAAACGGAGCAATCCGTAGTCAAAATCAGTGTGTAAAGAACTGTCTAAATATTGGTATGAAACATGTCAGGCAGCATTTGACTCAGTGACAGATTGTACTGGCAAACTATATTGTTATAACGACCACAGAAGTTGCAAAAATGCTGACTTTAAACGAGACTGTTTAAACCTTTGCAACATCAACTTATTTGTCAGTAGCCTGTCTCGATTTAAAAGCTTTGAATCGATTTAAATATTTAAAAAAAGATTGCGAACAGTGATAAATTGATAGCAGGACAAGCATGGATTCCTCGGACACACCAGAGGCGGGATCAGGTTACCAAGATGAGTACGAATAAACGCCCCCTGTTGACCGGTTACATCCGTTCTTTCTTGAAAAGGTAAACGGGTGTATTCCGTAGAACGGCCTAACAACTGGTATGAAATACGTCAGGCAGCATTCGACCTAACGAAATGTATTTGCAAATAAGATCATAACGATCACAGAATTTGCGAAATACTACCTTTAAACTAAGCTGTTGAAACCCCTGTAACACCAACTTTGTCTTTAGCCTGCCTCGGTTTAAAAACTGACCATACGAGGAAAATCTCTCTCTCTCTCTCTCTCTCTCTCTCTCTCTCTCTCTCTCTCTCTCTCTCCGCTATTTTGAATGTAAACAAAACATTATTAAACGTAATCACAATAAATCCCCGATCACTTAGCACACCGCAGTAATGAAATTTTAGCTGTTAGTAGAAAACTACACGCTCTGCAAATCACTTGTTTTGGTCCACCTTTGGTACATTTCGATGATGCCATAATCTCATTATTTAGAATATACTACGCGATTGGCTTTTTCAGTACAATTTCATATAATCCTATTCAGCGATGGAACCGCAGATGGGAGAACTCCTTAGTATTAACATAGATTGCACGTGATAACAAATTATATTAGCACTGTATCAGAACTAATAAGCACCAAAGAAAAAAACCCCACCTTTGACAAGTTTGGAAAGGAGAAAATAGAGATATAATGTACTATCATTCCTTTATTTATTCTGTTCTTTTGATAGAGTGTATTTATTCGTCATTGCGCAGTGCTGGATAATAAGAATTAGAATACTGGAGGAAATGATGATCTACCATACCATAAATAATACTCATACGCCTTTTGACATACTAAAATAATTAATTTTCGTAAAGGTATAACTTTTATTTCATGATATGCACATATTCTAGAATTCAAAATCTGTGAATAAGAGGATATGAACTACTGCGAAGAACTACAACTCTTAAACCATGTGATCAAGATCCCATGAAAAAGGCTGGGATATTTTTGAAACCACGAAAAATAGACCTCACTGAAATAAAACGATTTTACAGCAGGCAATATGCTTACTATGATCATATCGCAAGTAGTTCTTCACTCTTAAGTGACGAATGGAGCCATGATTGAGCAGTAGGTAAAGAGTGTTTAGAAGATTAGCAGCGTCAATGTAATCACTGTTGTACGAGAAAACCAAATCGAAAAATATCCCAACATATACCCCACCATATCTGTTTAGAAAAAAATAAAAGAAAACTTTAAAAAGACGACTACAGTTCCAATATATGGAAACGCATTACAGACAATTAAATAAAAAAATCAGTAATTTCATGTCGTGCATACAAGATACTAAGTCGTACGTACACGACATAACTGAAGTCATACGTACAAAATGCTACGTCCCATGTACAAGATACTATGTCATATGTACGAGATACTATGCCACATGTACAAGATACTATGTCACATGTACGAGATACTATGTCACATGTACGAGATACTATGTCACATGTACGAGATATCATGTCACATGTACGAGATACTATGTCACATGTACGAGATACTATGCCACATGTACGAGATACTATGTCACATGTACGAGATACTATGTCACATGTACGAGATATCATGCCTTACATACGAGACATCATGTCACACGTACGAGATAGCATGTCTTACATGAGGTACTATGTCACACGAACAAGATGTCTTAATCCCTATCTTGGGTTTAACGTAGCCACGACACAAACGGGACTTCGAATTCACGATCTCCGGTTACAAAGCGAACACTCTGCTTACGTTGTTTATACAATGGAAGCAAGTGGTAATTTGTATAATCAACGAAGCCGGATAGGCAGTTATAACGTTAACCAAATGCTCTCATTGTTTTCATATCCCCCGTTATACAAACACCTAGACATTTATGCCTCATTTCTAGTAATAAATAATTGTTAAGTCGGAAGCTTACCACTATTATCGAGAAATAAAATTCATTGGAACAACATAGGTTTGTTACTGGGAAATACCGGTAACTGTAACGAAACTCAAATTTGATCTGTAACTATTCAAGACAAAATCATCTATAAAATTTCAGTTGAGTACCTTCAACCAGCGCTGAGAAAAGCCCGGAAAACTGATTCGAAATGACAGACAAACGGACGGACAGACAGTACGACGGACGGACGGACGAATACATCGATGGTAAACTAATAGTCCCCTTCGCCAAAGCCATTAGGGGACTAATAATCAAGTTAATCTAACATTTTACTCACACTTTAGTGTTGTAAATAGATTGCTAATGGAAAACTCAATTTGAATATCAATTGTTTACACTAATGCGATAACTTGACGATGGTATAATGCGCTATTATATTACTTCTTTATATATATATATATATATATATATATATATATATATATATATATATATATATTCAGGACTTAAGTTTAGGAATAAATAGCAGTTTTAGAGAAGAAAAAGACAACCGAAAATTGAAAAATTGATATAGATTCCCTTAATTATTTGTGATAAAACTGAAATTGTATTGTTTGGCGAAATTGTCATTGCCGTTTATTCAAAGTTGCAATAGAAGAAAAATACTGACATAGATATGGACAGATTGTCCCAACAGATATGATACATGTATATAGACTGACTGTCCCAACAAAACGATATATGTGCCTGTCTGAAGATGGGATGCTTAGACGGAAAGGAAGTAAACAGCACGCATGTTGCAAAAGTAATAATGAAGGGGGAATCGCTGATCCTATCGTTTGTAATAAAAAGGGGGGTGGGGTGTACACTATATCCAAGAATATATGCCTGTAAATAACACGGTTTATCTATATTGTGATAAACCGGCAATGTATATATATATATATATATATATATATATATATATATATTATATATATATATAAACATAAACTCTTGTATCTGTTGTTTAACTAAAGTAACAACTTTCACAGAGAATATACCTGAAAGATCGAATTTTCACTTCTAAATTGGATGGCACGTTTTTGAATTGTTCTCCAAACTGAAGTTAAATAAATAGAAGACATTACGGTGGCATGGTCGCATACAATCTATGAAATAATATTTTGAACTATACTCACATTTTTCATGATAATGTTGTGTAGCTCTTGATAATAGGCTGAGGTATTGTACAAAAGATCGTCTGACCATCTGTATTTCGACAATTTCATTGTAGCAGACATCCTACGAACTGAGAATCACAAAGACACGTGGAGGTGAACATAATGTTCTATTTTTCTAATTTGTTCGATCTTAGCCAATCAGAAAGCTCGGCATTATTCAATCATATGATAAATGAGATTGTTACCCTTCCTTTTGTGGCATAAATCTGACTTTTGGGTAATGATTAAAATATACACGTACTTATACAACATATTAAAGTTCTCCAGAATGTTTTCTCATTTCTAGTTGTGTGTTCCTAAATACTTGAATTTCTCACTGTTTCGCAATTATTTGATCTTAGAAGAATTATCGACACTTAACTTGAGCAAAATGATATTGGGATTTTAATGAAAAAATCATTTGAGGGTTAGTTCACATCTAGGTGAGCCGAAAACTAAATTTGACGTAGAAATTTAAATAGACGGATGGATACTTACTACGGCAATGATGAGTGTTACAGCTTTGTGATGAAGAGGAAGATCCAGAACAAGTTTTCCCGTCATGTTGAGGGGCGGGGTTAGTGCAGGATCGACTTTTTGTTTGTGTCCCTCCACCACAACGCATACTGCAGACCCCATAAGACCCCCATCCTCTTAAGGCACCTGATCCCACCTCTAGTAAGATCATTGTTCGTTATTTTCACGTTCCATTTTTCAGAAGAGTTGGAGCTGATAACATTACTCTATTTTAAGTACCCTGGTTACCGATACATATTACTAACCAAATTTATAATTAATTGTTGCAACGTGGATACTAAAAAATTTCAACAAAAATATATTTGATTCATTATTGCTATCTAGACAGACTAGACTGCATTTTGTATATCAATATTTAAAAATACATTTATTTCTCTTATACCAATAAAATATAGTAATATTTCATTCACGCTTATTCAGTTTCGTTTTATTTATGTTATTTAGAAAGATTCGGTATACTTGTATTTTTAGGCCTCTCCTTTTCCTTCATCGTTTTGGAGCTAATAGCCATTTTCCTAGATTATTTTTCATATGAAAGACATAAGATAACCCAAATAAGATGAAGGGAACTTTTCTCTTAAAACACTCGATCCCTATCATTTGATCCCACAACAATTTACTATGAATATAAGCAAACGTATTTCATGGCTATTTTAGTGGATTTAATTTTTTATGATTCCAGTGAAATTTAGATATAAATATAACTGTATTGAATTTGGCCAAAGTAGAGGTTGTTATATAGAAGAACTTCGTGATATATATATATATATATATATATATATATATATATATATATATATGTGTGTGTGTGTATCTCTCTCTCTCTCTCTCTCTCTCTCTATATATATATATATATATATGGGGGACCTCCGTGGCCGAATCACAAAGCCTCTCACCTCTGTCGGCGCGTGTTCGAATCTCGGCCGCAGCGTTATGTGAGCAAGTTTGCCAGTTTACTTGCGGAAGGTCGGTGGTCTCTTCCCAGGTACATTGTATCTGGGTTCTCTCCTCCACCAACAAAAACTGGACGCCACCAGATAACTGAAAATTGTTGAGTGTGGCGGAAAGCAATAAATAATCAATCAATCAATCAATATATATATAAAGCCTGTACAAACTGTTATACCAATTTCTGTATCATATTTGAAGGTAAGCCGCCTTTTTTCCTGAAGAAGGCGTGCATTATTGTATTGTAGCACCATTACTTGTAATGACTCCATATCGATAAACATTCCATGGATCTTTCAGAGATACTATATGTGAATGATAAAAATTTCCTATAAATAAAAAAAATAAAATGAATATACAAGTATTTGTAGAGATTTGTGTTTTTTAAAACAAAACTTGCCATGACAAACTTCATTTATTTGTGTTATCGAATAATGCGTGGAAGTACAATCCATTGTAGTCTTTTTCTATGTAGTCTACGGTGCAGATAAAAACTTCCCTAATGATTCTGCAAAGAGCACGGGGAGAACAGTAATAATAACTTTATGCATATGTGTCTCCATCATCTTCACAAATTATTTGAGTTTTACTGCTTAAATTAATGATCAGTTTCATGTAGCAATTGTCGATTAATCTGATACCCGTTGACATCCTAGGCATTTAATATAGGGTCTCTATAGCATTATCCAATCAAGAAGAGATATAGCATTATCCAATCAAGAAGAGATATTTTTAAGCACAAACATACATGAACCAAATTCCGTCTTTCTTTCGGCCAATGATTCTAGTCTCAATACTCCCTATTCTCCAAGCCGATAAAAATGAAGTGTCTCCTTTATAATGTTTCAAATATTTCAGAAAAGCTTTAATATCTGTTGCTTAACTTTTTTGAAGTACACTTACCGATAACAATCAACGCGCAATGTTTAAAGTTTCCATGAATAGATGAAGATGACGAACATTGATCACTCGCAATTTCCATAAAAAATTCAAAATTGAGAGTAACGCAAGTACGAACCCAAGGACATCTTAGGTGGGATGAGGTACCTAGAAGAAGTAAGCATCTCCGGTCGACTGGTCAGACCCATCGTAAGCTCTACATCTCGTCAGATAAACGGAGTAATCCGTATGCAAAGAATGGCCCAATAATTACTATGAAAAATTGGCCCAAAGACAGGTTTTAGTTGTAAATTAGATCGTTATAACGACTGTAGAGTTTGCGAAATTCTGACTTTAAACGAGACTGTTGAAACCCCCTGCAACATCAACTTACTTTACAGAAACCTGCCTCGATTTAAAAACTGATCATACGAAGAATATGCTCTTGCGTATCGAATCAGTTGAGAAACATAAACATCATATCCAGATGACAATTAGGTATTACTACATAAATGTGGGAAGTCGACGATGGAGAAGCTGAAAGTATATAATTATTTGACCTAATCACTAAAATTTTGTATATCTAGATCTGCATTTCTTCCAACGTAGATGCATGTATTTCCGTTGATTTAAAAAAAACGACACATTATTAACTTTGCATTTGATTAATAAATGCACATGGGAATTCCGTCTCTACATGCGTGAAAAAATTCTCGAGAGGGACGTTAAACAATATACAACCAACAATGTGGAAATTTTCTTTGGAGAGAAATATAACGTCATATTTCAAGACTGGATTTTATCTAATAATCTAACACAATTCATAAAAATTATTTTAGGTACTCACTACAAAAAGATATTGTAGCAACAAACAAACCTGCAAAACTTAATGTTATCTGTCTCCGTAGTGATTTTGCTGTAAAATGGAAGAACACAGATCCATCCTTTAGCCACAATTGAATTTTTGTCCAGGCAAACATACGGATACGCAGCAGTTGTTGGTTCTATAATAGGTTGTGCTTGAATTTTCGTCGATGGTTTGTTCATGGTAAATATTGGTGTCTCTCGAGTGGTCGTTATTGATTGAATGGACTCAGTGGTACTTGCCGTTATAGAAGTAGTCATTAGTTTTGTAGTTGATTTTGATTGTATAGTCAGTGTTGGTCGAATTGTGTTCGTATTAGCTGTTCTTGGTTGATTATATGTTGTCAGTGGTTGAGTCATTATTGCCTCAGAGGTAACTTTTGCTAGAGAAGCAGTTGCTAAAAGAGTAGCCATTTCCTTTGTTTCCATGACATATATTTCTGTTTTTATAGCAGGTGATGTCTCAGTGGTAATTAGTGCTGCCTGAGGAAAAGTTGTTGCTTCAACAATAATTGTTGATTCACTGGTTGTTGTAGATTTGGCAGTGGTTGATAATTGAATACTCGATAGTATTGGTGTTAATGGTTGATAACTCGACATTACTGATTCTGTAGCAATTTATTCTGTTGTATAAATGCTGTTAGTTGTTGAATCTTTACTTCTGATGATGTAGGTTTTGTTGCTTGATTTGTATGTTGAGTAATAAGCATTGCTTTTCCAGTGGTAGATATTTTTACTTTTGTTGTTGGTTGAGAAGTTGATACCATTGCTTCTTCGGTAACGTTTGTTGGTTCCGCCATTATTTTCCTGCAGCATATGTGATTGGTGCTGATTGAATGGTTTCAGCTGCTATTTCAGTAAGATTTTTGGGGTAGGAATGTCTCATACTTGTAACTGCTTTACTAGTAGACATGGTTTCAATGGCAGTATTATCTGATATAGTAGTTGTTAATGACTGAGCAGTTGGCTTTGTTTCGGTAGTAACTCTTCCTGTATGAAAAGTCGGTGATCTCAGTCTCTTCAGGATTACCGGCTATTAGTGCGTTTTTATCAATAGACTTTACTGGATGTATAGACGTTGCTGTTTCAGCTGTAGTTGACATGGATGAAGTTGTATGGAAGGAAGATCTTGGTATATTTGTACTTACTTCTGATTGAATATCCACCGCATTTTCTCCACTTGTATTTGTTACCTCAAAAGTAGATGTTTTCTTAGTTGTGGCTGTAGACGGTGGAAAAGTCATATTATATGCTTCAGAAGTGCTCATTATGGTACTGATTGCTTTGAAAGTTGGTGTTGGTTCCATTGTAGTTGTGGATCTCTGATAAGTAATTGTAACTGTTTCAGTGGAGGTTGGTGATAGGAAAATGGTAGTAGGTTTAATTTTAGTAGTGGACGGTGTTTGTTGGTAAGACGTAGATATTTGTGTTTCTGTGGTAGTGGAGTCTGGCTGAATGGTTATTGCTGTTGTACCACTGGTCATTGTTACTGGCATTATATCAGTTATGATCTCAATTTTAGTGGATTTTGCTGGAAACGTCATTTTTACCGTGTCAGTAGTTGTCGTAATCGTTATGTTTACCGAAAATGCAGTATGTCAGTTTGATTACATTAAGGTAAGGTGAACAAGTATGAATGAAACTTATGGATTTTTCTACATCACTGTATACCTGGTGTTTGATCATCCACAGAAAGGGTAATGATTTTCTGTAGAAGACCTGAGACCTCTTCTTGTAGTTGGCGGTTAGCTTCATTTTGAATTGCTTCAATGACAGTTGAGACATTCATCTGCAGAGAATCTTCCGTGGCATTCACCATCATTATGATTTTAAAGACTACCATTATGCTTCCCCTTCTGAAAAAAGTTAAGTTATCTATAAAGACTATATTTCACGAAGAATACTAAACTCATAAATTTCAACATTACGTCTTTACCTGAATTCCAAGATTTGAATATCGAGGAACTGATTCCCAGCCAACTTTATCAAAGTAGAATGCAACTGAAAACCATATTAAACAATATTTAACGTATTTAACAAGTAACGTCCTTCATCAAGCTTATAGACGATCTTAAGAATAGAGCGATTTGGTAAAGATTATATTTTAAATAGACCTTACTTCTGTCTTGAGTTGAGCGGTGAGGTTCTTGAATGTGGATGACGTAGGGTCATTTAGGAAATCATTCCAAGACTCATTCAGAGACAGATCCCCGATGAATACAACCGGAGCTAAGGGTTAAAGAGAACTGAACTCATACAATGTCATATAACCTGTGAAATTTTAGCGGTGAAGTATATTCCTGTCATATTGAGATTCACCTAAGATATAAAAACTGAATATTATGTTCATATCGTGGGTTCCATATCAGCTTCTGGTTCCATGAACAGAACTGGTCACAACTGTACAAGTATGCTTGTTCAAAATATCTACAAATTGTTCCAGCGTTTCCCACTCATCAGATTTTAATTACTATAGCTAATTAGCTGTTTGTATCACTGTTGTGGCTTCCTGACTTGGTTTCTTGGTATGAACACACTTTAGGTGAAACACTACATCAAAATTTGTTTAACAGTTCATTAAAACGTCTTATATCAGGAATGAAAAGATATCAAAAAAGTGATACAAGCTCTCAGTTACTTTATGACTTTTGTGTGCTCTTTCCGAATGATAAAAATGTTCGGTACTTGTATTTAAAAAGTAAAACAGGCAAGAAAATATACGGCCAGTTAGCCGATGTTTACGGGTCTATTGCACCATCTTATGCTCAGCTTAAATTCTGGGTAGGGGAATTCAAACGCAGTAGAACGTCTTTAGAAGATGAAGCCAGATGTGGACGCCCACTGGATGCCACCGACGAAGAAATGTGTAACAAAGTTCGGGATCTGGTATACTGTGATAGGCTAAATCAGGTGGAGGAAATAGCGCAGGTATTAGGCATTTCATATTGTAGCGTTTCAACAATCTTACATGATCGTTTAGGTATGCGGAAGCTAACAGCCCGTTAGTTCCCCAATCCCTTAGCGATGAGCAAATGGCAACCAGAGCATCAGTAAGCAGCGCCTTGTTGATGCGTATTAGGTCAAAAGATAATTTTCTTTTGCGTCCGGTGACTGTAGATGAGACTTGGGTTCATTATTATGAATCAGAGAATAAAGCTCAGAGTCGTCAGTTGGTAGGGCTGGGGTCCAGAGGCCAAAGAAGTTCAAGACGCAACCATATGTTTGCAAGGTGATGGCCACCGTATTTTGGGACGCAAAAGGCGTTATTATGTTGAACATTTTACCCACGAGAAGTACAATAACTGGAGTGTACCATCCAAACTTGCTAGACCAGTTGAGAACCGCCATTAGTGAAAAACGACGAGGCAAACTCTCTAAAGGTGTTTTGCTGTAACAGAACAACGCGAGAGTCCACACTTGCAAATTGCAATGGATGCTGTAGAGCGAAACGGGTATGAATTAATACCACATCCTGCTTATTCATCTGACCTAGCTCCTAGCGACTTCTTCCTATTCCCAAACTTGGAAAGGATATCCGTGGACGTCATTTCCAGTCTGACGAAGGAGTCGTGATAACAGTTGAGGAATGTGTCAATGGAAAGGACCCCGACTTTTTCAGTTCTGGGCTGATGACACCGTTGGTCTAAGTGCATCACTCTAGAGAACAATTACATCGAAAAGAGGGGGTGGATCTCAACTGGAAATAAGTTAGGCTGGTTACTTATTGACTCGCTCTCGTACCATGTCTGTTTTAGAGTTAGCTTATTTTGATAGTTCCTGGTTGTTGTAAGTAAAAATGCAGATCCAGCTCTACTGTATAAATGGGCATTTCCGCAGTAAAGACGGAGGGAAAAATCTTTGGAACAATGGGGTATCTAACCCGGGACCCTTACATTGCAAGTTAGGTAATCTAAGCACTGAACTACACAGGACGATGTAAAATACTTGGCAATAGTACTACATTACAAAATCTAAACTTATTTATACAAGAACTCTTAATATCGAGATGAAAAAATGATTTTAGAGAAAATGTCGAAAACGTCGCTTGTGTTCTTAAATCAACGGCTAAATCCTTAAGCATCACGACCCTACCTTGACCCAAGGCATATGACCTTGATTCTGGATCATGACACACCGTCCAGATGTAAGCATACATCGTGTCAAATGAGAGCTTCTATTGTTTCTTAATGATAAAGTTATGGCCCGGAAAAATACAAACATTTTATAATGGCCTTGACTTTGGACAAATGATCTTGGATCATGACATAACACCTGACTATTAGCAACCTTTGTGCCAATTATGAACTTCTAGCGTCTCTCCGTTACTAAGTTATGGTCCGGAGAAAATAGTGGACGAACAGGCGGACGAACATGGTCATTCTCATACATCCCTCAGTTTTTGTTTATTGGGATATTATTATGAAGATTAATTGGGTAAAGTTTCTATGGTAAAGCTTAAACAGTACTTGAGATATTGAAATATCCACGCCAGGACATATATCAAATCTGACTTCGTCACTATAACTCTACAAAAAACACAGTCTTCGAGGACTAATAATAGCTGAAAAATATATGATAATGCGTATATATAAGAAACTACACAGGCTGTTATCCTGGGTCTGAAACGAACACAAAGTTCAAATTGAACAATAGGACCACAGGCCTTATCGGTCACCTGAGTATCAGTTAACGGTAACACTAGTCCCAAAGACTATGAAATCTACGAAACTCTTAATTCTAACATTCATCAACAGTATAAGACAAGACGTGTTCTTAAAACTAAATGCTCTCGAAAAGTGCCTATTCTGATGAAATGCTTTACATAGTATATGCAACATTAATACGATATGACTAATTTGGACTAGTCCTACAGTTAAAACCCTGGGGTTGTAAAATTCACAACTGGTACATCCTTATCTGCTTTTCCTAAATATGCATTTAGTTTTTATATCGTATCAGCTAATTGGAATAATTAACGATATATATTGTAAAGACAATAATCACGATAATGATTTTGGCTCCACCTGGAACCATTAAACTCTTACCCCTTAGAATCATGAAATTTAAAATTTGGTAAAAGAATACCTACTCTTTCAAAATATCTGTTTAGTTTCAATCTAATATCAGTATCATTTAAGAATACACGAGTGAAATGTTTTACACATATATCCCACCCCCCGTGAGGATCCGGGTTAGAATAGGTCATCAGTACCCCTTGTTTGAGACTGTAAAAAAGTTTTGGCAGCTTTTGTCCTGCCCCTAAGCCCCCAGGGGCGCAAGACTCTTGACATTTACAGTTTATGTCCCCTTGCTTCAAAGATGCTTCATATTAAATCTCTAAACAATGGAATGGTAGTTATCAAGAAGTTAAAATGTTCAATTGTTAACGCATTTAATTACTGACCTTTTTACATGTTTTGCACACAAATACTATATAGCAATGTGGCCAAGCCCGCTACCCCAAAGATCATGAAATTTACAATTTTGCTAGAGACCTACCTGCTCTATATCATTTAGTTTTTCATTCATGGGTGCAGTTGTAGAAAAGAGGATTCTGGAAATTTGGTCTCGTTTTGACAGTTTTTGCCCCGCCCCTATGGCCCCAAGGATGCAAGTGGCCTGAAATTTACAAAATAAGTTCCCTTTGTCCAAAGATGCTTTATATCAAATTTGAAAAGAATAGAAATTGTAGTTAGCAAGAAGAAGTTAAACATGTTTAATTTTGAGGAGAAAAATCAGATTGAAATTAATGTTGTACATCTATACTTATTTGAAAACAAAAAGTTACTTATACGAACTACGTACATACAGAAATAGCAGTAAGGGATGGAGTGTATCTTCTGCTCGACATTTATAATTTCAGGTGTAAAATTTCACAAAATACATGTACATCTAGAAAATTCACCTGAATATCTACCTTGAATTTCATGATATAGCAACACTCTGGCCCGATGGCAAAGAAGAGACGAATGAAAAGTATTGTCATAAGAAATCTATATATAAAATATATCTAGTTTATATGATCTAGATTAACGTCAAAGTCACATGGTTAAAAACGTTGGCACCAAAAGAAAGGTCTTGTAACAAGGAATAAAAAATGAAATGTAAGAGCTCTATACTTACCATTCATAAAAATGTTATTAAGGTTAAAGTTCTGAAATTTGGATT
Organism: Ostrea denselamellosa; assembly: GCA_024699665.1. Classification (NCBI taxonomy): domain Eukaryota; kingdom Metazoa; phylum Mollusca; class Bivalvia; order Ostreida; family Ostreidae; genus Ostrea; species Ostrea denselamellosa. The sequence continues at coordinate 666,573 of JAMZEH010000052.1, forward strand.
AAACTCCAAGGTCAAGTTCAAAAGGTGAAAGATATGGAATCACATTGAATGGTCTTGTCATAAAATTTCTATACACAAAATATGAAAGCTCTACCTTATATGATTAAGAAAATATTGCCTAGGTTAACATTTCTTAAAAGTCTAAGGTCAAAACAACTAGGTCAAAACTTTGGTAATAAAAGAAAGTTCTTGTCAAAAGGAATGCACATATGAAATATGGTAGCCCTTTCACTTACCATTCAACGGTTATGAGCAAGATTAACGTTTTGGACAGAATGACAGTGACAGACGAGGACAAAAACAATGTCCCCTGTTCTCGATCTCCGGGGCTTAAAAGGTGCGGGTTAGTGTATATATAGGAGAGATTCGAATCAAAATATGTTTCCATCCTCCTTATCTACTAAAAATTGTCACGAACAAAAAATGATTTTAACCTTCAGCTAAATGTTCTTCATAGTCATCAGGTACTATACGTCCTCTACCCAAATATTTATATGAAGGTTTTACTAAAAAAAGAGACGTATTTATAGAAGCATATTTATACCTATAGTACTTAATGAATTGAAAGATACACGTCAAAAACAGGACAGAGAAAATACAAACAATGATGACAATTAAAGAAAACCTAATAAAGTATCCTAATACTGAGATGCTAAAATTTTATGATTAATACAGGTGGAAATGTGAAATATATTTGTTCTGCAACAATAAAAATGTCAACTTAATTTTCTTAACACATGTACCTAAAATACCGTTTGCTGCTCTTGAATTATCTAGAGAGTTTCCAAAAAATATTTCTACGTAAACATGTCGGTCCCAGAGGCCATGGTTTCATGATTAATCTCAACAGGATTGGATCTACACTCTTTTTTTAAAGCTGTGAATCCCTTATTTTTGCTTTTACCAGCAATCCCTCGTTATTCATGCTTAGCGAAACCCTATCAGTCCATTTCGATATCTTGTTTTTGAAGGATTGAGGCCCTGATGAGGAAGAGGATATGGTAAACGGTTGAGGAGAAAGGGAGCAGGAAAGGCGAGGGGAAGGAGGGGGGAAATGAAGGGGGTGGGAAAAGAGTATTAGGGGTGGAGGGGGGGGGGGAGTCGAGGGAAGAAGGGATTGGAAGGTAAAGGAGGGCAAATGTCGGAGGGAAGAAAAAGAGCGGGAGAAGTCCACAATCCCTTTACTTCAGCTGATTTTAATGCATTCCTCCTAAGACGTGTTATGCGAAGGTATGCTGAATTAAGCTCGGTGGTTGTTTTACAAAATGGGATGCTTTACTATTTCAATGCAAGTTTTGATAAATCATATTTTTTTCACTACTGCTGTAGCTGCATGTACATAACTGGCTCATTTTCTGTTGTATCTAAAAACAGAAATTTAATTTTCTTACGTATATTGATTTGAAATGACTGCACGTGGTGTTGCTTCACAAAAATTCACTTGTTTGTGTAGTATACATATTTACATAACCATAGTATGCTACAGTAATTTCTGTAATAAATCGCTGGTAAAAACATATCACAATGATGAAATGCAGTTCATTGTGGTTATACGAACTTTTTATTCACTTTTACTGAAAGGTCATCAAATGTAGTTGAAATACTCTTATGTTTTCACTTGTACCAAGTCATCTGAGTCAGTTAGCTGTGAGGACTCTTCACAGTGCTGAAGGTTTCAACCGAAACGCCCATGATTTTCATGGGTCACTCGGCGAAGGAACAGTTGCTGTATGGGATTCATGTTTGCCTGGACTCTAACCCATCAAGAAGCAAGTACTTCTTTATCCTACCTTTTCAAACTTCTTGGTGAATTTATTTTGGTGTATATCAGTTCCAGTTAATGTTACCTCAAGGACATCTTGGGTATATCGTTCCTAAATGACCAAGTATCACCTTAACCAAGATTTTAAGTACAGTCCTTGCGCATACGAAATTAATAGAATCCTTTATTTGAACGAATGTGGGATTGAGAATTTCCAGCAAGGGGACAAGAATTGCAGTCTAGGATTAAACCTTGCCGAGTGTCAGACAGCGAATCTTGTCCAGATGTGGCATTTCCCTATCTCACACGAGTAAATAATGAAGCATCAGTGCATTAATTTAGAAGCTTTGACAAAATTCTAAATCTTCATTTGGAATTAAATGCAAAAAATTATGAGTCAGAAGGAGCATTACTGAGAATGGTTGTTTGTTTGTTTTACGTCACGTCACGTCACGACTTTTTCACTCATTGAGACGTCACACCAGCTGTAGGTGAAGCACCACAAATTTAGACCTATAATTAGCGCCCAGGGCCGTAGCAGTAAGGGTTCTTTAACGTGTCAACGCCTGCTGCGACATGGAACCCCCGTTTTGAATCTTATATCTGAAAGACTTGTGATTCTCACTTTTAAATGCCGAGCGTTTGAAGAAAGAGCCCGAAAATGGTTTAAACTTTCTATGCAACTAAACCAAAATAACCCAGGGTATATTGAATCAAAATTTGAGGAGAACAATACAAAATATTTTACTTTATGATGTAAATCATAGAAAATATATGACATCATAACAAATGACGTTTTAGCAGTGTTAAACAAAAACATTTCGCATGGCTGTCTCACATTAGTAATATCGGTCTCATACTCGCGATCATGAGAAATAATGATCTTCCAAATCGCAATATTTCACTACACTACAAAGCAGATCACTTTGTACATGTACTCTCCAATGGAATACACGTCAAACAGAAATATGAGAAAGTTTACGTTTTTTAGTCGTTTGTGTACAAGAGGAATTTAAAAAAATTATTACAATTCATGATGTAGTACTATAAAATATCAAGATTAATTGTTTATACTCTTTTAGTATGACTGAATTATGTTTTGATATATTACACGATTCTTAGACGTACTGCTATGTAAGTACTGGTATTAACATTAACGATATTTTATTCGTAGCTTGCAATATAATTAAAATTTGTTTCATTGTAAATCAAAATTTCACAGCTTTTACTGTAATAAGTTTTCTCGTTGATACCTGTAATCATAAAATACATGTAGAAAATCGTTTTTTTCATCGACAAATACGCAATTTCCAAGTTGTTCTATAGTTATTTCCCTCTGTTGAACTCGTATGTAAGGTGAAACAGAATATAATTTTGTACAGAAGCGATGGCAGAAATGCTTATTGCTGCGTTCTTATATAGCTTGAAGGATAATTACTAGTTACTATAATATGTAACACTCGTACTGCAAAAAAAACACGGATGTTTTAGTTTATGTTCTTTCATACCTTATTCGCATTCAAGTTCTTCATTTTCACTATGTGTGAAATATTTAAAATTTTCAGATCAGATGTAAAGTTCATCAGGCCAGAGGAAAATTTTAACCTTTACAATCACGCAAAAAATTCACACGCGCGTTCCAAATAATGGTTGTTCAGAGCAATTGTTAAATGAATAATACAGTGAAATATGTCTAATGCGCCATGCAGTATTTGCATACAATATTGGGATACAATAGTTTGTAGAAATACACATTGCGTCGAAATAAACGGTATAAAAACAATGAAAAATTGAAAATGCTTTGGGAACCGAATTACACAGGTGTCGGATTAGGCAGTTTCCACTGTCATTACATATTTGATTCAAACTTAGTGTACACCGTCGACTATAATATGAACAAAATACACGCAGTCATAACTTTTACCGGTCTATGATATACGTAACCCTGTACCCACCCAAGCGTTTAATAGAGTATTAATTGCCCCTCTATCACAGAAGAGCGGATATATGGGAAAATGAACCTTGTTTGGGGTTTTGCTGTGTGGTATTTTGGGTGTGTGCCAATTCGGTTTTGAAGCTATACCAACTATCATTTCATCAGTTCAGTTCATCAGTTCTACGAATTTTCATAACAACTTGTCGAAAGAATTTGTTTCCATTGGTTATTAACATGAGTGTTTTGAGTTGTCAAACTCTGTAACATTTCTGTCCAAATCATATATCTAGGAATAAATAAATCATAGAATTAATTTGCAACATTTTGACTAACAATTATTGTATGGAAACAAATGTTATCCGACTCACATCATTCTCTTATTTTTTTTTTTTACGTTTCCTTTCATAATGAGTGGATATATCTTGAAAACCGAATTTTTCATGATCTTCACTATGATTTAGAAAAAAACGTTACAAGAGTTATACTCAAAACACTCAAAAACAACTTTTTTTCATCAGTTTATTATCACAGTTATTTCTTTGCATTGAAGAGTGTCTTTTGAAATGGAAAGACCTTTGTAAACGTGAAGTTTACCAGTAGCCAGTTTGACTGTAATGCTTCCATCCATCACTGTACTGAGAAAACCATTAGTTCTTGTTGTCTGCTGTCTCACCGTCTCGTGCTCGATCGTCTGCTGCACGTCTGTAGCATTCACACGCGAAATATCTATCTGTCCACCGTCTTTCACAATGGCATGAAAGGTGATCTTGAAGAATACCTTTACGCTACCAGAACTGTCAAAATATAACATTTGTGTGGGGTTTTTTATTTCCAAAATGAATAAAAAAAATTTGAATTTTTCATAAAGTATGAACAAAAAAAAATAAATATCTTTTTAGATCAACGAATCAAGTATAATTAGATTTGTTAGTATGAAACGAATGAACCCGCTGACTGGTTTGAAATATTTGAAATGCAAGGATCTAGACCTGAAAATAACATTAGGTGCAAATGAAACAAAAATTTAATATAGTATCTATGTTTTTGTTTTCTTGAATCATTTTTGAATAGAACTGAATGACAATAGATTTTAAGGACGTGGAAGTGCAATTAAGGTAGATCTTTAAAGAAAAGGTGAAGATAACTACAGTTATCAATCTCATAACTCCTAATAACTCCTACCCCGTGGGGATCCGGGTTGTTAGAATACATCCTCAGTACCCCTTACTTGTCGTAAGAGGTGACTAAATGGGGCGGTCCTTCGATGAGACCGCAAAAACCGAGGTCCCGTGTCACAGCAGGTGTTGCACATTAAAGATCCCTCCCTGCTCAAAGGCCATAAGCGCCGAGCAAAATTTTGCAGCCTTTCATCGGTAATAGTGATGTCTCCATATGAGTGAAATATTCTCGAGCGGGACGTTAAATAATATATACAATATATAAACAATCAATCCTAATAACTCCTTATTAATACAAACTTTAGAGTTGGGCAAACGTGAACTCCTGGATATACCAGAAATTGGATCAGTTGCCTAGGAGTAAGAATCCCTTGTTAACCGTTCACACCCGCCATGAGCCTTGTATATATCTAAATGTCTAAATCAGGTAAATGGAGCAATCCGTAGTCAAAATCAGTGTGTAAAGAACGGCCCAACACGTCAAACCAGTATTTGGCCCAATGACATGTTGAATTGGCAGACTAAATCGTTATAACAACAATAGAACTTGCGAAATGGGGACTTTAAACGAGACTGTTTAACCCCTGTAACATCATCTTGTTTATCAGTAGCCTGCCTTAATTTAAAAACCTATCATAAGAGGAACAAGCTCTTCCGTATCGAATCAGTTGAGAGACATAAATACCAAATGCAGATGATAATGGATTATTGATATGATTCAAAATCACAAGGTCTCTCACCTCTAGTAGGCGAGGGTTCGATTCTCGCTCGCGCCGATATATGTATGAAAGTTTGCCAGTTTACTTTCGGAAGGTCGGTGGTCTCTTCCCGGGTACATTGTATCTGGGTTCTCACCTCCACCAATAAAAACTGGACGCCACCAGACAACTGAAAAATTGTTGAGTGTGGCGTAAAACAATAAACAATCAATCAATCATATTTCTCCCAGGCATCTAATCCCTTCTCTTGAGTCTCCACGAGTCCGTGTTTATCCAACTCCTTATTTTGTATTCCTTATAGGAGTTTTGATAATATAAACTAGATCCAAATACTAAAATATCATTGACCATTTCGCTACCTAAAAATGGAACTGCTAATACAACCTTTGACCTTGACGACGTTCCATATTTGGTGATGATTACGCGGACAGGTGGGAGTAAAAAACCCCGGATCGAACTAGTTTGCAACAAACATGTATTCATTTCCTATGATGAAACTAATGTCAGTTTCAAAAGAAATAAAAGAGAAAAGATTCAGCGAATATAAATATAGTTCCATGACCTTAAAATGAAAAGTCTCACCTGAACCCTGTCACTGTACTGGAGTTGAAGAGATTCCTCAACGGGCTGGTGAGGAACGCAATATCTATCTGTAAACAGGTATATTCATATTTTATATTATTGTAGGTTTTGTATTGACGGAATTGATAGATACCCAGAATGTACAGAGTGAATACTGCTTGTTTGAAATGTCTTACCTCGTGTACAACAGCTTTAGAAAAAAACTGATACTGCGAAGTTGTTTTGTCATCGAGTTCAACAGCCCACGTTTTGTTGAGTATCAGAGATCCCAAAAATATCACTGGAGCTGAAAAAAAACCCAAAACAAAACGGAACTCTTTCCGAATACTTGTACATCACTTAATTCACTGGAGGATTTAAAAAAACTTTCTTTTTAGATTAATGCGTTAAATTCTTTGTTTTCCTAGATTACAGGTGGTTTTTTAATGGTTGATAATAGCAAAAGAAATACAGAATATGTATACATCAAATAAACAACGTATATATCTTAACATTTCTCAAAACGAGCAACTTGGACATAACATATTTCATTTTACTGTAGACAATATTGAATTCAGACTCGGTAAATGCACCTGTCAACAAAGGAGTGGCCTGCATAGTTGTTTTAGGTGTTGTCCGTGACGTCGTTGAAGACGTCACTTGTGACGTAATTGATGTGGATGAGGAATACTCGGTTGTTTTCACTGCATTTGTTGGTCTCGACTCAGCAGTTCCTCCTGCTGGTGAAGTAGTGGTTACAGACGACGTGTTATCTTGGGTCGGTGTCTGGGACGCCCTTTCTGTTGATAATGTGGGAGGTAAAGCAGAAACAGTCGTTAATTGAACATCCTGGTTTTCCTGTTTTGGTAATGGGCTGTCCAGCTTTGATTTGTCTGCAGAAAAAATGAAATGTATTCAATTTTTTTTTTTGGGGGGGGGGGATCATTTATCAAACACAGCCAGGTATGCACCTTGAAAATCTTGGGACTTTGGATCCATTGTAGTAACTTTAGAGCAATACAAACTATAACTGGCGGTAATTTTCAACTATAGAATTAAGCACCGGTTGACACATATCGGTATAACTTATAAAATCCTCAAGATCTGAAGAAAAATTCAGCAAAATAAACAAAGAAATATTGTTTGAGAGCATAACTACAATGAGCGCTTCGTATACACCTACATTGCATCGTATACACGAACATGGGAACAATGATTGCCAATCACTATTAGATTGCAATGAGACCGAGGTCATACAAAGACGGAGACTGACGAGTAACTACACATGTCGTTTGTTTTAAAGTATTACAACGTGTCATGAATGACTTTAAGTATTATAAGTGTAAGAAAGTAATTAAAATATGCAAATATACCACTCAAATGAAATTTTATTAATAAATTTGCTATAATTTGGCATATCTTAATATTGTTTACAAATCTGACTCGTGTGCAGCGCCTCTTTTTCACATTTTTTCTATTGGCGACTTCCAAAGTCAGTGCACATCGGTGATTTAGAGAAGGAATTGCTATCGGCATGACAGTGATTCATGAATCGACAATTTTTGCTGATTTGACGGGTTTATTGCTTCAGATTCACCTTGATTCTGTGAAATTATGTATGTTCAATCACAAAAAACATTATTATATTTGTTCTTTTATTTTTCAATTTATTTACCGCCAGTTACAGCTCTTATTGCTTTAAAGTATATGATTTCAATTTTATAAAAAGCTTATCTTAATTCATGTCAATAATAAACTATCAGCGACTTACTAATGAAATAAAGAGACAACGCCATAGCCACGATTATGAGAACTACCAGACTAAAGATTCCCATAAGGATCCAGAAACGGTTTTTTCTGTATCCATTGCAGTCCATTACTGGTCCTAGGCTGTTTGAGTCCTCTGTCGTACAGAAAAAATTAACCATACTTATACTGAAATCTGAAGATCTGAGTTTTGGGTTGAACTGTGGTCTATATACATAAACATGTGCGAATTTTAAGCATTAACGTAATTACTGCAGAGAATGTATCAAAGATTAAATGTGGACGTCGTTATATATATGTAACGTGTCTGCCATAAATGGATTAATATCTTAACAGACCTGATATTTCGAGGCCGGAATCAAACGAAACCCTCTTCAGTAGATAGGGGTATTTTCCTAAAGCGGCGGAGGATGGGACTGGTTTTGATTTGGTTTTGGGTGGCACGTTAAGGTAAAAATGCCTGGGTATCCGTTTTCCTTCTTTTGCTCCTCGTGAGGATGTCCTTGAGAGTTTTCTGTCTGGTTGGACATGGTCACGTGACATTTTCAGGTCGTTGTTGATGTTGTACGCTTCCGTTGCCTCATGCTTGTATTTTTCTGTTGATTGCTTGTAGTACCATGGGTTGTCCTGCCATTTCTAATAAAATAATAATTCGCGTTAAACGTAATGTACTGTGATAAATTGCATAAACCTGGTTCATATTTTCTTTTATCTTCAAATAACATTTAGTTTTGATTTAAGAAGGTTATTTGAAGGAGATTCGTCTCTAGGGAACAAATCTTGTAGGGATTTTGTAGAAAATGTGTATCTCTTATGTAAACATCGTCTTAGAATAAGGAGGTACACGTATATGTATATTTCAAAACAAGATAGATATTTTGTACTCAAAGAAATAGAGAAGTATCTTTTATCACTTACCATGCGAGGTCGTTAGCACAAGCGTGACTCAAATTTGTGAAAAAATGCCAGGAACCTTACAGAATGATATCATTAATAATGTTCAGGTAAATCAGAATAGAATTATAAAACTTTTATTTCGTAAAAGCAATATGTTAGCTCTTCGTGAAAAGTATGCCTGCGTGTAGCGTTGCATTTAATGCCATCATGCATTTTCAGATTTAAAATTTATTTCTTATACATGTATTTACATTCTACTTTCATTTATGTCTAAATTCCCTGCTATTAAAATAGATTGATTGATTGATTATTTATTGCTTTCCGCCACACTCAACAATTTTTCAGTCATCTGGTGGCGTCCAGTTTTTGTTGGTGGAGGAGAGAACCCAGATACAATGTACCTGGGAAGAGACCACCGACCTTCCGGAAGTAAACTGGCAAATTTGCTCACATAACGCCGCGGCCGAGATTCGAACACGCGCCGACATAGGTGAGAGGCTTTGTGATTTTGAACCATTCGGCCACGGAGGCCCCTTTATTAAAATAGACGTATATATCTACCAAGTACTTCTGTATTCATACACGCATTGTTTACAAGTGTAAGCGGTCACAAAGAAATGCCTATCATTACAATTTTTAAAGAAATCAAAGCAAAAACGTTGGCAAATGTAAATTGAGAAACCGATTTTTGGAAAATGACAGAAGCAACATCTGAGCCACGCATGGATATCTGCAACCATGTAAGTTAGAATCATGTGATTTTACTATGTATATCGAATAACGTTTTACTGAGTGTGTGGAGTTTTAATACCGACAAGAAATATTTCGCTGCTTTAAAGAGAACATAATGTTTTCTTACGACAAATTTCGATCTTTACTGACTCGTGCTGGAGTAGACGGGGCATCAACTTTTACGCCTTACTCCTTCATGCAGAGAGATTAAAATTACATACACATTGGTTTATCTGAAATATTTCTACAATCAATAATTTACTGACAAGTATAAAACATTTTTATTACGAAAAAAAGGAGACTAACCAGCACTAAAATGCATGAATTGTTTTGCAGGAAAATGTCACCTCTCGCTAGATTACAATGGTGGCAGTTTTACGATATATTACCGCGAATATTTTTTTTTTTTTTTTTTGCTACAAAGTTACTAAGTACAGCGGTATATTGCACTTTTGCCGCTGAACTGAATTCTCCCAGCAATAAAACAAAGAATGCAAATATATACGACTCCTAGACACATGAGCCTTGTTACTGATTGTAAGATCCAGTGTTTTTGTCTATTCTCCAAGATCTTTTATTAATCACATGTAATGGTACTTGTCATTTTCATATTATTTTCTTATATTAAGGAAAATTCAATTTCTTTTTAAAATAGATATCTCCGCGCACCCCCAGCATATTGCTAGAACAGAATGTGTTAAATAAATCCACCAAGGAGCAGCACATCTGGTACCCAATTTCGTAGTGTCGCCACAGTTTAACATCATGGAATGTGTACAGAGCCGGAGGAAGAGGGTTGCCTATATGTTTCTGCTTTATAATATATCTATGAAATATATCAGGATATTAAGTTTACGCGATAAAGTATAGGAAAAGCTTTCAATACTTTGCAATGAGGCGACTTCAACTGCTGTATTCTGAGACTATTTGGTGTGTCAAATTGTTATTAATTACTGGAACCACTAATGAATTTTGTAAATTTTTCAATGCAGGCTAATGTTGCTATGCAACACATAATAAATAATATTGATATGGAAATGGGTGGCCTTCTTTTACTGGGTGATACAATATATATGAAAAGACATGCAATTCTAAAATAAATTCTATGAAAATTGTTGGGGTACAACATCCACGCTATACACCCCTACCATAAAGGGAATGCCAAGTGTTCCATGCCGAGATATATAGGAAAGGGGGGGGGGGTTTCAATATATAACGAACGAGACAAAGTTCCCAGGATATTTGAGTGTCGACCGACTCCTCGCCGAGAAATGTAACAGGGCCCCTGTCAGGTACTATAAATAAATTGATAAAACAGAGTGGAAATTTGCATACAACAATCTTATAAAGAATTTATATATATATATATATATATATATATATATATATATATATATAAATTGATTGTTTGTTTTACGCCACGTCGAGAATTTTTCACTCATATTGAGACGTCACCAGCTGTTGGTGAAGTACCACAAATTTAGACCAATGCTTAGCGCTCAAGGCCGTAGCAGTGGGGGTTCTTTACCGTGCCAACGCCCACCGTGACACGGGACCTCCGTTTTTAAGGTCATATCCGAAATACCCGTGATTCTCACTTCTAAATGCCGAGCGTTTGGCAAAGGAGCAATCACTACCTATTTTTCGTTTGACGCGGCCACAGCACGAGCGGCCCTCGAACTCACTCCCGGTTACGACGCGAACGCTCTAACCACTGAGCTACCGCGACCGGTATATATATATATATATATATATATATATATATATAAAGAAAAAAGGTCCATTACAATGTACTCGTATTGGACAGTCATCTGGGGCTGGTGTTACACTGAGGCTATGCATTAACCAGAATACCATTTTAGGCAACCAGAATAATTTTAACCCAGGTGAGCTAAAAAAGCAAACTAGCGATATTCCATCTTTCTTTGGCCAATTAAATTAAAAGAAACGTTTCGGTTATCTGACTGATGTCTCCTAAATCATAGCATATGCACTTGTATAACTAGTGAAAACAGCCTTATATGAAGGAACTTCTTAAACATTGACATCGAATATTTCCATGGAATTATGCTTTTCGCTAGCGCCTTAAGGATAGGACTAAGAATATATATGACTTTTGTCGTCATTTCCTGAAAAGTTAAGAAAATGGAAAATTTAATTCACCATACCTCAATTATTCAGCCCGCTCTTTGAGAAGTTAATTATTTTTATTCGTTTACTGTCATTCATGTTTGGAAAATTGCCGTTTAAGACAGGTATCATTCTGTCGCAGTTAACAAAGTCCAAACGAGTGCAGAAACAGCTAAAGTACATTCATTATGTGTAATTATTTAATTTTACCCGAAAAAAACCCCATTACAATTAAGCAGAAGTAAAGAAATGTTGTTATTCTTGAGTAATTGGACGTTTGTGCACTCCGCACGTGAGTACAGAATTCAACTAAACTATTGCTTTATAAATTCGGAAATTAAGTAAGACTGCTGAAGAGAAGATTCTAGATTCAAACCTCTATTTTAGGAGGAGGATTAAATAGGCATTGCCAGCTGCCTAATCCTATTATGTTACACGTACATAATAAAGTATTGTTTAAATTAAACCCCTATTGTAAGCATACTTTTGCCCCGGGGGCCATAAATCAAGACTTAATGTATAGATTCTTGAACTACTGAATGTAACACTGCCATCGGAAAATATCTAGCTGTAATATACATCTGTGCACGGGTAGCTTCAAAACGGCATATTTGCTGGGATGATCAGTGGCGGATCCAGCGCCAGGCGCACCCCTCCCATACAAATTCGATCCATTTTTTAAATATAGAAGTATGTTAAAAACCACTAGAATATACGTATTATTTTGTCAGAACTATGTAGGTTCTGTGGACTTCGCCTCACGTGCCCCACCAGGACATCGTCCTGGACCCACTAGCTGGGAGTTCCAAGATAGCCCCAACACCTCATGTCTTTTACTGCGCTATGCTTCCTGCCCCGTTCTGAAATTTCTAGACCTACACTTAATATTTGCTATACCTGGTTGGGATATGTATTTTGCCTGCAATATTTTTTTAAGATTTCCGAACTGAGCACTTTTAATAAAACTAATCATAACTCACCATCGTTTGTCTATCATCCACACCGCCGATGTGCTCATGACCGTTTATCATCCGTATTTTATAGTTCTCCTCTTCTAACATTCCCGGACAGTTGGGTACCTTACAGGCCCAGTAGATCCGCCCTTCAATTTCTTTATCGTATCGAAATTCATTGTCCTCATGACATAAGGTAAAATGTTTACGTTTCTTTTCATTTTTGTCAATCCCCAACATGGTTGGGAGTGCTTGGGTGAATACCAGGTGGGAATAGGATTAATTTGACTATGAACACGACAGAAAATCCACACTTGTATCTCTTAAACCGTTAGTTCCTCAAGTATCCATATTCTAATGTGCAGCCTGTTTTTCGAAATTGCGCCGTGAGACAATATTCCTGGTACTGTATTCAGTGAACCGAACTCATGGTCCACAGGTAAAGTTCGAATACCCGCGCAAATCAACGTACCGGAACATAACACGATAATCAGTTGTGGAATTATTTGTACTCATTAGTGTGTTTTGTTTATATTTATTGGAATGATTTTCATTTTTTTTTGAAAATCATGTATTTTATCCAAAGTTGCAAATTTTTTTGCCTTCTTGACATGTGTAATAATTACATATTATACATTTCATAATTAAAACATATTGTGTTGATTTGATAAACTCTTTCAAGGTGTAGAGAGCCACCTTAAATCCTAAAATTGGGTTTAGGATTTTCTGTGTTTAATATTATGTCATTACAAAGTGATAAATTAGGGCACTGAAGTTAATTTTGAAACAATGATTTATTGATGAAAAGTACAATTGAGATATGCATATATGTACACGTGGTCAGGAAAAAGTACAGTTTCAAATATTTGAAATACCCACCTTTTCATATTTTCTGACTTCTTCAAAACAATGGTGTTTACTGGATACTGGTCACACATGATTACGAACAAGGAATCTATAGAAATAGGTCAACACATGTGCAAATACTACAAATTTCATTGTGAAAAGGTCTATGAATATTTGAAGATTGAATCTACCAAGGCATCTCAGTCCTCAGATCACCCTTGACTTTAAGGTTCTAAGGTAGACATTTTCCTGACTTTATGTAATTTTGAATGATTGTCAAGCACTATTAAAGCATGAACGATGATTGATTACACAAGTTCGAGATGCATCTCCCAATCGTGGTAAAAACGAGTAAATGCTCGGTTTAATCAATACATGGCATCGTTTTCGTCCCGTTTTAGATGGAAATAACATGTTACAGTGTATTGAACTGTAGTCACCCTATTTTAAGATATCATTGCGTGAGAAAATTTATTTTTGTATAAAGCTTTCCCTTCCGATAAGTAAAAACTTCAATCATATTGATTCTAGAATACATGTTTTAAGAGGATGTGTAAAGTATTCTTCATAAATATCGTATCGGTTACACAGAATGATAGTATAAACTGTATATAAAACAACGGGATTCACAGTGGTGGAGGGAGGGTGACATTGATATCATAAAAATATTTGAAATACAACAGAAATGCATCAAATCACATATGACGCTATTTTAAACATGGAAGAAATAATTGAATTTTCGGGGATTGGGGGTGGGGGTGCTCGGTGCTGTACCAGTTCAATGTAGTGGTAGTTTCTAAGTCCCCAGACTTCACTAAAAGAGTCCAGAAGTGGAGCTACAAAATTCAAGAAGAATTTTTCGAAGGATGAAATTCAAACTTCTTTGGTTCAACGAACGTTTAGAAACCGTCCATCCCAAAGCGTGTCCGCCTGATCTCGGTGAGGCATCAGCATTAATCTGGGTCCAATTGCACAGAGGTTAGTTAACTTCAACTGTTAACTTGTCATAACTCTTACATTTATATAGTGTTAACTAGACGTTAACTGTCGGTTAACTAACTTTTGTGTAACTGGGTCCTGGAAATTAAGTTTTTACACCAAGATATTTAAAACCCTGAATATTTTTGTCATTGTGGTTCCTATTTACGAAACTTTCCAGCTATGGAGTTCCAAATTAACATAAATATATTCAATAAATTAAAATAATGGAAGATATCTTTTTAAAAATTGTTTGAAGATATCATAAACTCATTTAATGCGCACAGCAATCCAATCAATTGAATTAAAAGATCTCTTCAAATAATTAATTATATCTTGAAATCAAAATTATTGCGTGCATTAATTAATTGATGATAGCATTAATTATTCTGGTGAATCGATGCCTACTACAGTTGAATTGTTGCCCTCTTCAAATGAATTGACGAAATCAACAATGAAATTGATGTGCGCCGTATATCATTGTGTGTGTGTGTGTGTGTGTGTGTGTGTGAGAGAGAGAGAGAGAGAGAGAGAGAGAGAGAGAGAGAGAGAGCATTACATAATAAGCTTAATAAGAAATTTCTTCAATTCAACATATCCACAACTAAATTAATAATCTCTTTAACTGAATTGTTGCTCTCTACCAAAAAAAAAAAAATGATACTCGAACTAATTCCTTATACCAAATACTGTAAATAATTTAAAGATATCCACAACTGAACTAAAGAGATCATAAAACCATTTATACCGACTTTCAAACTAAATTTTGCGAGCAGTAATTCTTCCACATTGATGCGGCATCAATTTAATTGATGAAAGCAATAACTGAATTGACACACGCCAATTTCAGTTGATGAGGGCGATAAATAATTTGATGAGCGCATGGATTCAATTATTACCCCCAATAATTCAATTGATGCGCGAATCAAATTCATTATTGCGAGCAATGTTTCTGTTGATGTGCGCATCAATTTAATGGACGAAAATAATAATTGATTTGATGCGCAATCAATTGAATCAATACGCGCATTAATGAACTAATAATATCTTCAAATAATTAATGGTATCTTCAATTATTTGCGAGTATGTTGATTTGGTGTTCTATATACAACTGCCGACTTTTTCATGCTCATAGATAAACGCCAATGCGCATGCCACCAAAACAAAATGATTAGCAAATGATTAATAAATAGGTTGATTTAAAATATCTATTGTAGGTCTAAGGATATATTTGATTTTCTAAAAATTTACCGACACATATAGATCACTCCATTTTATTTTCTCAAGAAAGTTTCATTGGCTATAACGACATATCAAGCATGCAATATTATCTTTCCGTGTTTAATTTGATGCATTATCAACACATTTTATATCAAGAGTCACAATTTTTCTTTAAAAAATGAATCATTTACGTAGAAACCTTTATTCTATATGAATGATAAAAGATTTTCGGATACTCAATATTTCTCTTATAAAAATATAATTTATGTAAATCAGTCTACGATATTTCAATGACAACTCGAAGGGAGGCGAATCTACCATAAGTAGAAAATCTTTTTAAATGATCGATGCTAATGAAATATTGTACATAGTATAATCTAAGTAAAATAACAGTAAATACATAACGGTTTACCAGTACTTATGAAGTGTCATGATATCCAATAAACGGTTTCAGGGGATTCAACAACAAAAGTAGATGTTTAATACATCTTCATTTCTATGAGTTTTAATACCTTCACTTGACATATATATGACCATAAACCTTAAACAGGGGAAGATCACTCTAAATTTCAAATAAAAAAGTAAAAGATCTCAGCTCTGATAGAGAAGGAGGGTGTCTTTTTTCAATTCACGGCTTACTTTTCAACTAAACAACATGTCACGAGGAAACATTCTTAACATACGATGTAACATACATGATTTGTTCTGGTTGACTAGGCTTGTATCTAACTTATAAATTACAAATTCTTTTGAACTGAATATTTAAATTTAATGACACACGTGAAATTTCCGATATTTTCTCTAAAATTTATTTTTTCATCTCGATATGAAGAGTTCTTGTATAATAGGTTTTGTAATGTAGTAATATTAACATGTAGTTTACATTGGGCTGGGTAGCTCAGTGGTTAAATTACCTAAATTGCAAAATAATGGTCCCGGGTTCGATATTCATTGTTCTGAAGAGTTTTCTTTACTTCTAGCTTCTTTATTACGATAATGTCCTTTGATATAGCAGAGGTGGATTGACGATTTTACTTGCAACAACCAGGAACTATTTAAATATGCTAGCTCTAAAACAGATATGGTAACACACCCCAATTTTTATTTATTTATTTTTTTAATTATTTTTTTTATGCAGAAATGAGAGAGAATGCAAGTAAATTGTTCGTGAAATTTCGCGAAACATTATATATTATTAAGAAACGTCGAGTATGTCCTTACAAAAACACTTCTTAGCTTCACCACATATCCTGTATTTGGAGAACATCATATATTTTTCATTTACTTTTTGAAAAAATAATTATATTCATCGTCGCAAGCCACCGCTGAAATGTACACTCCTCGGTGAGAAGCGTACATTTCCGCCGTGGCGTGCCACGATTATTATTATTATTATGTACCAAATTTCTTTTTAGATAAGTAATATTAAATGAGTCCATGATGAACTATATTATGCTACTTTTAGATGTGCGTGTTTCCAAAATACTTTATCCATAAAAAAATTATATTATGCTATTTTTCGATATGCGTGTTTCCATAAAAGAATTTTAAAATATTTAAAATTGATGATTTTCGTTTCCTATAAAGATCGATTTCCAGCTGCCATTACTAGGTTGTACTAGATTATGAATGCATTCGCAAATTCATGACTGAATTATTCATAAACGAGAAATTATCAATTTTTTCATTCAAGTATGAAATTAAATTGATAAAGATAAACTATCTCCTGCAGATGAGGGTCATTTCAAAAGCAACATTTTACTGAAAATCGTATGTTATTGTCCGTAGTTTAATAGTGTTTTGATATCATACATATTGTTAGAAAATTACTTAAAATAAACCTTATTTTATCCTATCTAATGTTTAAAAATCCTAACGGTATATAACTATAATACTTTCTCGTTTATACTAATATATATTTACATTTCCAATGCTTTTGCCCTCAATATCTTTACCAATTGTAAAGATAGCTATCTCCCCATGAATGCGCTGCACTTGTGAACAATGCGCTTATGAGTCTAGACAAATATAGTCTATTCTAATGAATGGAAATTCCGACAAAAATGAAAGTATATGTAGAATGTAATTATTTAAAAATACATTAGGGCATGAACTGTAGCGCTTTATGCAGGTGTAAAGAAGAATAATGACCCCCATAGAATAATGACCGGGGTCATTTTTGATGACCCCCAAACGTAGAAAAAATTGGATTATTTTGTATAAAAAAGACCCAGGGGTCAGTTTTCTACATGTTATACCTGAAAAAAAATTTATGCTTGTAGAAAAATGACCTAGCAGAGTAATATGATATTTAAAAGGGGTTAATGCGAGTTGTCAAGATTTGGGTAATAAAATAGCATTTAATTATTCCATATCATATGATACAGTGTCATACCATAATGGTATCAGTGGCGGATCCAGGATTTCCAAAAAGGGGGTGGATGCGAAAATCAAGTAGCCAAAATTTTCAGCTTTTTGGGGTACCACTCTGGAGTTTTACTCACAATATTTTCTAAACTTGTGGCGGAAAAGAAAGGGTGGCCGCTCTAAATCCGCCACTGGATATCACATGACATGTCACATTTCCACAGTCACATGAACTAAATAAGTTTGAGTGAGGTAGCATCGGGAAAACAAGATCAGGCTCCGTATCTGAAGCAAGATTTATGCTATATATAGCATCATAAACATGCAAGTCTGATGTGAGATTTTTTTGTCTGGTTTTGTTTGTGTGCTTTTTTAACCACCACTGAAAAATCGTATGGTAATTTTTACAGCTTTATTTAAAGTTTTCAGACAACTGTCAGACGTTCTGAATTACATCCCGTATCATAATGACAATCTATCCCAGTATAATTATTATGGCTGCTCCAACCAGCTAATCAGGCTAAGAGAAAATTGATTATGACCTCGAAAGCAAATTGCAGGCACTTAAAGCCGAAAAGTCAACATCACTGCTAGACCTGCGTCATAAACATGCTTTAATTATAGTATGAATATGTGAGGTGGAAAATTAAATGGGATTTCCTCTTACCACGCTTATATTTCCCTGTTCTGTTGCTAGCGATATTCTCGTCCCTGTTTTATATTTTCTATAGCGCGTAATTCGTCTGCCGTTAATATTACTCCAAAGACTCTTTAGTTGATTTTGCCATACTTAAGTTTGTTTACATTTATAACACACAGTATAATGTAGGCCATTACCCGAATGGCTAGATTATAAAGTTCAAATTCAGAACATTCGCTACTGCGGTTCACAGTTTTCGTGGCGTAATCTGCCAAGGGTTTGTGGGGAGCAGAGTGGACCGAAAACCCTTGGCTTGCGAAGATGTATCACACCCGCCGTGAGCCCTATATCTTGATTAGGTAAACGGAGCAATCCCTAGTCAAAATCAGTGTACCAAGAGCGGCCTGACAATTGGTATGAAACACATTAGACCAGATGACAAATCGTATTGACAAGCCAGATCGTTATAACGACCATAGAATTTGCGAAATACTGACTTTTAACAAGTTATCTTTTGAATAAATGTTGTGCAAATTGGGGAAAAATCTTATGTTAGTAGCCTGCCTCGAGTTAAAAACTGATCATACGCAGAACAAGCTCTTGCGTATCGAATCAGTTGAAAGATATAAACACCATATACAGGTGATAATGGAATATTGCTACACAGATATGGGGAGTTGACAATGGAGCAGCTGAAAATCATCTCGTTTGTCATTAGTTGAGTAGTTAGTTTGCCGTTAATATATATTTTCAATAGAATATCTAAGTACGAAACAGGTGTGGAAGACTCTTCTTTTATTTCGAGTTCACTGGGATATATGTAATCGATATATGAATGAATATGAACATTATTAATAGATAAAACGTCGATATATCTAAATGTCGAGCTGAAGGCTACAGCAAGAGTTTTTTTTTTCTTTTCATGTAGAAACTTTTGAATAAATTCTGCCTCATAAGAATATAAAAACAGGTCAGCTAACAAAGGATCCTTTTGACTTGATCAATAAAGTATGTTCAAAACAAAAGACCGGTTTTAAATCGAGGTAGGCTACTGGCATAGAAGTTGATGCTACAAAGCTTGGGTTTCAAGAGTCTCGTTTAAAGTCAACATTTTGCAAATTCTATGGTCGTTATAATTATCTAGCTTGCCAATACAACCTGTCAGTGGGTATTATACTGTCTGACGTATTTCATACCAATTGTTAGGCCGCACACTGATTCTGACTACTGTCATTACTCCGTCTACCTGATAAAGATATAGGGCGCATGGCGGGTGTGACTGGTCGGCGGGGGATGCTTACTCCTTCTAGGCACCCGATCTTACCTCTGATATGACCAGGGGTTCGTTGTTTGCCCAACTCTATATTTTGTTTTTCTTATAGGAGTTTATGAAATTGATCACTGTTCGTTATTTTTACCTTTTCATTTGGGACCCGCTCCAAAAACGCCGACGCTTGGGGTATAGCATAAGCTCTCTCGACTTTGTCTCGGTGAGCTAAAAAGAGCTGAAAATTGGTCAATTAGCGTAATTTTAGGGGTGGTGTGGGGGTGGAGGATGGGATCGTAATGGTTAAACTTTTCTCTTGACTCAAAATTATGAACGAAAGTATAATTAAAAACAATATAATTTTAAAATATAGATTTACTTTCCCTACATGATAAATAGAGCCCGCCTCCATAACAGATACATGTACCACAAATTCACAAATTTGGTAGTGGATTCCTTGCTCATCCCAAACATGCACTCAATTTGCCTGCTAAATATCCAGTAGTAGAGTAAAAGATGTTAAAAATTGAATGCATGGCATCTAGTACTGTATGCTTCATAGGGCCAACTTTAACACCCAAATCCCAAACACCGGGGCCACGAATTTCATAATTTTGGTAGAGGCTACATTGTTCTTTTTAATGATGCACACTGTTTGTATGCTGTATGCCCAGTAGTAGAGAATAAGATTTTTAAATATCAATGCATGTTCACTATATGGCTAATAAAGCCCGCCTTACAACGCCAAAACCCAGAATCTCATTATAAGGAGACTATGATCTCGATATAACTATATACATGTATGGAATGCCATCAAGCTGTTTATTATATAGTGTGGTACAGCCATGACGTGATGTGGTAATATGATTTATATGATGTGATCATGACATTATATGATGTGATTAGGTCATTATATGACGTGGTCAGGTCATTATATGATGTGGTCATGATATTCTATGGTGTGGTATTGTCACAATATGATGTGGTCATATCATTATATGATGTGGTTATATCATAATATGATGTGGTCATGTCATTATATGATGTGGTCATATCATTATATTCTGCAGAAAGGCGCCATTTTTCTACGCAGAATGTTGACCCCGGATCATTATTCTACGGGGCCCACCATTCTTCCTTACATCGACAATAATCTAATTTTCTGAAAATCTTATTCCGCGATATTGCGTTGGATTTGTCGAAATTACGCGAAAATCAAGTTATCTAGAAAAACAAATGAATTTTTGTACCAAAACAGTCTCAATTTTTATTAGGCCTTAATTCTATATTCATGTTTACATTAAAAACTAGTTCTTGAATACCTAATTTACATTGAATCTTTCCATCGTGCAAATAATAATCATAGGCTGTTGACTTACTATCAAGAAATTTTGTATTAAAATTTCTTGCTTAGTTCACAATATTACTAAACAGACATTTGTTTGTGTATCGAGCCAATACATTCTGTAACATCCAATTTTGTTGAGGCTGTTCCACTGCCATCATTATTCTGCTTTCTTCCTATTGTATGAATTTAATGTTTCACATTCTTTCTCAGTTCATCTCCCATTTGTTTAATACAGCTTTCCTTTTAGAAATCTATTCAAAAACTCAATTAGATGAGGAAAGGGGGGTGGTGTTAGATGTTCAAATTAATTAATTAATAATGGATACAGTTTTCTGTAGAGTGTATTTTAGATGTATCTTCAGTTGATCTGAATTATAAACAAAGGATTTCGGATATAGGAGCGATGACGGTATACGTAACAATTTATGAAGGGTACATTAAATTACAGTACGTCCTCTTCCATCTTTGGTTTGCCAAACAAATGGTATGGTATCTGGTCGAAGATAGCCGTACTCTTTGGCTACATCATGGAGGTAACATTTCACGGACTGTAGAGTCAGTTACATTGCAAATTGTTTGAATTTCTTATATGCAAATCATTAAACAGGAATTTATTCTTAGGCATAATAAATTTAATATTTTGTAAACGTGATCACTTAATGGAAAGGAGCTGCTGATAATAAAAGGATATCACAAAATTTACCCATTTTCGAGGCAGAAAATATTGATCAAATTCTGCATGTTGTAAAAGTATTGATCTCGGATACTGTTCACAGCTTCTTACTTTCTAGATTAAAATGTAGATGTCAAGGTCCGCTGCTCGATTTGCCTCTTAACCCCCCCCCCCCCCCCGAATATCTAACCGTAGGTAATAATTTTACTAATTTTACTTTTATCAAGATCTTCTGAAATAGTCGAGGGTCGTTGACCGAATTTAGTACACAAAACCTTTCCTTAAGATACAGCCTTTATTGTGCTTAATTTTTGTGACATACAAAAATAGACAGACACAATAAGAAGTAGAGTTTTGAGTGTACAGCCTTCATCCATTCCACATTAACGACAAATTTCCACAGATATGCAATCTATCGCTTAGGATACTAAATTTAAAATCTTTAATATCATACCTTCCCTCTAATAATTTTGAAAAAAAAAATTATATACACAAAGAAAATAATACTAATTCTTGTAAAATATTGAAATCTAAAAGAAGATTCCTGAGAAAATAATTTTCTTTATAATCGACTTTATCATATACATGTATTTTCTCGTGTGTACAATAAATAAATAAATAAATATATAATAATAATATTAAACCCATCAAATTTTCCAGACTAATATTGTGAACTATGTGCTAATTTCATGACAACCATTCTCTGCGAAATTATGGATCCAGCCACATTAAATAAATATATAATCTTTATAAGTCAAGTCCAAGTTGGCACACACTGTATGGGCATTAGGTTGATATTGCTAAAGCTTAATTATCAAGGAACTATATCTTTATCAGTTAAATCAAAGTTGGCTTTTTATTGAGCATGTTGAAAAGCCTTTTGTCCTAAATCTTGAAGTGCTCTCTCTCTCTCTCTCTCTCTCTCTCTCTCTCTCAACACTCCAATACAATTAACCAAAGTTATAGTGCCGTAATAACTAATTGTCACTATATGTATCTGAGCTTACGACAGAGATCCCTGCACTCTTCTAATCAACATGAGCTACACACGTGCTATACATGGTTTTGTGTGATAAAATCTTCAAAAAGACCCTGTTACATGGTTGTACTCTGGGTCTATCAAAGAGTATTCATTAAAGCAGAAATAACTAATTAGTAGTAAATACCCAAACTGGACAGTAAATAATTATACCGTACAATACAATGAAACATTCGTCACAGCATCATGTATAAAAAGTACTTGTGTAAAAGCAAATCAAATGGCACAGCCATGGTGAAACCAATATGTACATATATTATAAAATGACTATTCTGCGATAATATGTACATATATTATAAAATGACTATTATGCGATATGACATAGTGGGTGTCCATCTGTACGTGAGCTTCCCACACTAATCAACAAACTCTCGCACTTAATTATTAACAAAATCAATACTGATAGAGATTGCTGGGGGTATCATACAAAACGCCACTCTTACACAGGGCACGTACCAACAAGTGAAGACAGTCACAATATACAACAATAGCACGTGTGCAAGTGTGCCCAAAGTACAAAACGGAAAATAGAAAGTATAATTATGAATATCAAATACTGAATTTGTCATCACACGACTTTCTTTATATATATATATATATATACACACACACACAGGTGAAAGTCTTGCCCAATCTGCAAATTTTCAACTCTGAATTCGTTTTTGTGTTACATAACATTTACAACGTCTATCACAGAACGACATAGAATGTAAAGTTTAAATCAATGAAGGTCATAACGATATGCCAACACCGAACAAAATATATATAATATAAATCTAACAGATCAAAATCACAAATAAAAATAAATATACCTCCACGTACAGTAAATAACCGTACAGAATTGCACCAGGTTTTAAATCAAGGACGGATGTCAGAATTCTACTTAAATAAATACATCACTTGTTAGAACTGTTCAACGATTACAGCATAACCACTCTACCTGTTTCTTAAAATTCAAGGAAATGCGTATATATACAAGTAACCGCTCAAATTTTGGTTTAAAAGATTTGAAAAAACTTGATTTCGATTCTCTAACAAACTTGTATCAAATGAAAACTGTATGACGGCTCTTCACTGTGACTGAAATTTATGTGTCTGGTACTGAGTTTGGAGATGAAGACGCCATGGTCAACCGATGATGTTGTCTGTCCTTGGACTTCGGACTGGTTATGGTTCTCAGTGACCAACCACCCTGTCTGTGATAACGTGTCAACACGCTGCTCCTATAGTTTACAACCTCCTGAAATAAAATCATATAACACCAGTTATTTGCACATACCTGTAGTACATATATCACGGATCATCTAGTTACGCTAAAGGGTTTTGCACAATGTGCACAATTGAAAGTTGTATTATGACATAGATAGTGCTGTAATCTATATCAAAACGAAAAATTAAACTTGAAACTGAACACCACAGCACAAAATTTTGTAAAGTTGGAAAATGTGCGTCGGTGTATATAACGCTTGAACGAATCATTTATTTTCTTCTGGCATTATTTCAGAAAAAAATCAAACCCTTTAAATATACAGAGAACTAAATTATGGTGTTTATCCAAACTACACGAAAATTACGTGATCTATATTGAAGCAATACAATTAAAGGACTTCTTCCACAAAATGAACAGACACTTGTCAGCGACACAAGCGTACTTGACATTTCAAGGGCAAATTGGTTTGCACAATCTCTTAACGAACTCTTTTGGATAAATATGGAAAATGTTCCAAAAACTGTCCTATTTTCAGTTCATAAATAGACATGATTACTTAACCTATAAAATTCAAAATTTGCCAGTATTGATTGGTTTCTTCAACATGAGCATACATTATATTAAATTTTGGCAAAAAACCATGCATTTTCAGATTCACTTTCATTTAGCTCATATTTGAAGATATATATCATTAAATCCCAGTTCCTTGCTACACAACTTATCGATCTAAGTTAAAAGTCAAAGATATATTAATCTCAAGTTTGTACTTAGAAATTACAATAATCCCGCTGGTATTTCATTTCTTCACAGAAAACATTTCAATCTCCATTTACCAACTGATGAATTGCTATCAAAATTGTTATACTGTAACGAGTACATTTCATTATGTGAATTCTTTGCCACCTTAATTAAAGCTTCAGATCTTTCTATGAACAGTCTTATATTCAAAGAAACATTCTACTCGATCAGTATATTGATTATGGTGTTCCTTAATATTCAGTTAGTGTCGGGATTACTTGGGGCGCAGTTAAATAACTATAAGCACCAAATGAACTACCCCCCACAGTGAAGGATACTACTAGGATTTAATTTGACCAAACAAATTAATGGATATTGAATAATGATTAATTAATAGTTCATAAAATGCTACGTCTTAGCAGTGCATGTATTTACTCCACCTTCTTAACAGGCATTCTATACGCGTATGGCCACTCGTATACAGAAAGGTGTAAAAATTGACCTGACAAGAAATCTGCCACATTTAGCTATGTGAAGCTTCCTTTGTATTGATTTCCAGATTGTATTATTAATGTCATTCCATTACAATGCTGTTATTATTGTTTGTGAGAAGCAATATTACTTAACCCAAGTTCCATAAGAGGTTGTGACCTTCACGATAACGATGTCTTGGAGATATATTGAAATTCTACGAAATGGCCAACATATGTTAATTAATTACTGCCATACAAAATCAATGACATTGTGGAACTTGTAAATCATTAATTGACATCGAACCTGGAAATTCTGCTTTTTGTTTACATCTTTCTTGTCTGCAGTATTAACTTACATAACAATTTATATATACACTGTACGATTCTTTGACTGCCAGACTTAAAAATCCAAAATGCTTGGTAAATGGGCATTGTATGATAATATAATTGACAAGTAGTTTGTTGAGAATCATAATGCATATGTGATAAAGAAAATTACCTTCATATTTTAATATTATTCATAGTAAAAATTTTTAATATTATATATAATTCATGGTTACTTTTGTAGATGTAGAAGGTGCAAAAAGTGATTCCAGGTGTGAATGAGTGAATGTAGATAATGGTTTGTAATGTATGTATAAATGTGATATACATGCATGTATAAATGTGATATACATGCATGTAATATATAAAAATAAAGCAATAAAAAAAATAATAAAAATAACAGGCAACAGGATAATTCCAAGGGAGCCAGTTGGTATATCTATAAAAGTATTCCTCATATTGATGAATTTTGGGATATTTGGATAATAAGTAAACTGCTTTCTTCACAAATGCAGTGTTCCTGCTTGATGGCACCACATTAATTTTTCCTCATTAAATTACATAACTGCTCAATTAAAAAAAACAAAACCTTGGAACCTTTTATATCACCACAATGACCCATATCACTAAATTCAAATCAAAATATTTAAATCTTGCATTGCAATGCCAAAATATTTAAACATACAGATGGAATTAATCCATAATCATGAAAAATTTAAATCACAAAGTTTCTTGCAAAAGTAACTGTATATTAACATACACATGTATACACAGAATATGAACTACATTTACATGTAGGTCACAAGTACACAGACAATACATCAAGAGCTATAAAGAAAATACAATGCGATTTCAATAAGTTGATTAACTTAACAAAGCAGCTTCAGTCCTAACAGGGCCAGAGCTTTAACCATTTAACCGTGTGGAGCAGGAAAATAATATTTATTTACTGTAACAATTACAGTCTGATCAACACAAAGCAGTAAAAGCAACCATATTAATGTGAAAATTGTAATAATGCCAAACCTAGCTTCAACATACCAAATCTAGCTGATGTAAAAATGTGAAATGTACCAAACCTAGCAGATCATGTGAAAATGGTTAAAGGTATGGAGCCTAGCAGATAATGTACCAAACCTAGCAGATGTAAAAAATGGTTAAACAAACCAAACCTAGCAGATGTAAAAATGGCTCAATGCACTAAATCTGGCAAATCAAACATACCAAAACTGGCAGATCATGTAAAAATGGTTAAACATACCAAACCTAGCAGATGTAAAAATGTGAAATGTACCAATTAAGCTAGCAGATATGTAAAAATGGTTAAAGGTACCAAACCTTGCAGATGTAAAAAATTAATGTAGCAAACCTAGCAGATGTAAAAATGGTTCAACTAAACCATAGCAGATGTAAAAATGGTTAAACATACCAAACCTAGCAGATGTAAAAATTGTTAAATGTATGTACATTTTGGAAATGGTTAAATGTACATGTATTTACCAAACCTAGTAGATGTAAAAATGGTTAAATGCATCAAACCTAGCAGATATAAAAATGGTTAAATGTGTAGGTACCAAATCTAGCAAAAAATGACTAAATGTACTTAACCTGAAGCTATACAGATGTGAAAATGGTTCAATGTAGCAAACCTAGCAGCTGGTTCTGCTCAGAAACCACAAAAGATAAACAAACTATAAGTCTATGGACCTGGATGGTTCATGATATATGGTTTTAAAGGAAACAATATTGTACAATAGTGATTATTTTCTGTCATCTAAATTACATTTGAAATAGAACTTAGTTGTAGATCTCTTTTATTTCATGAGGCCTTACTTTCACAAGGATACAGTGATGTATTTATTCATGAAACATAACTTTTGTAAATGATCAGAATCATTATTTATAGCTTACGCCTTGTATATTTGATAGTTTGTTCATGAGAACTAAATTTTTGCCAATGGCTAGTATTGCAATATTACATGTAAATAGAGTTCTTGTGAATAAAAGGCAATTTACAGTACCTTTAATCACTACATGAATTTTAAGAATACAATTTTTATAATTTCAATATGTAAAACTTAATTCATTTTATGATGCCACTATTTAGCAATTCCTTTATTGTGATCATCTCATTGGTGTTGGTCAGACCTGCCTATATTTGCTTTGAAATTCCAGGGACATAATCTTCTTCTAGCATGCAACAGCACATGCTTACCTTTGTCATATTCAATACTTTCAAATGTTCAGAATCCCATGGGGATCCAGATTAGATTAGGTCCTCAGTACCCCTTGCTTGTAGTAAGAGGCAACTAAATGGGGCGGCCCTTCAGATGAGACTGCAAAAACAGAGGCCTGTGTCACAGCAGGTGTGGCACGATAAAGATCCCTCCCTACTCAAAGGCCCTGAGGGCCGAGCATAGGCCTAAATTTTGCAGCCCTTCACTGACAATGGTGACGTCTCTACATGAATGAAAAATTCTCTAGTGGGAGGTTAAAAAATATTCAATCGATTAATCAAATGTTCAGATTTGAACACTGTCCTATTCAATACATATTGGTTATTAAGAATATTCATATGTCTGTAAAAACTAGAAAATTTTAAGGAGCTGTAAAGATTAAGGCAAGTTTGTTTCTTACATGTGATTAAACATACAGATCATAATTATCTCATGCATATGTACACTAGTCCCATTTTCGTTAAATACTTTCAATGAAATTAGTTAGGCATGAAATTAAAATGTAAGTTTTAGTCATGAATGTATTCAAATACATTCATTAACTTGTGATTGAAAATAAACACAATTGACTTATAATTGAAAAAAAAATATAATTGTAAATACATTCAATTACAATAACAAAATAATCATTTAGTCTATTGACAGTTTATTATGATTTACTCATCTCTGATAGACGAGATAAATGTGAATATGGTGTGTGATTATGTCTCCATTACTTCTAGAGTAAATTATGTAGAATCAAATATATCAAACTATCATTGGCTGTAACATGTAAAATTAAATATATAAAACTAATGACTGTATTTTAAATAAATTGTGGAAAATGGCTCTTTTTCCGATGTCATAATTATAATCAAAGAAAAGTGTTATCACCAACTAATAGATTTTTGACAGGCATTGATTCACATGCATTAATTATTGTGAGTTTAAGTTTATCACAAACATCTTTTAAATGTCTACTGTTTTATAAGGGTACTATATCTATCTATCTATCTATCTATCTATCTATATATATATATATATATATATATATATATATATATATATATATAAAATTAGTAATGCATTGAATATAGTTCTTTTACATAGGAAAGATTCAGTTACTCAGGTCAGCAATATCATCTATGGAACTAAGTTTAAAAACATTTGAATTTTAAATACATATAGTTTACAGGTTTTACCTTATTGATACATTATCACTAATTCTCCTCATTCAGAGCTCTTTGAAAATCATTTGGAACATCTACCAATTTACAGGCACTTGGGGACATCACTTCCATGGAATTCAAATTGCAATCTTCTATCACAGCTTCTTGGTTTTCTTTGTTATCAGACACTAAACTAGGTAACTTGACATACAATTTATGTCTCCCCAAACTAGTACCAACTTCACTCTCTTTCCCTAAATCTGATACAGTAAATTTTCCTCCATTTGAATCTTCCATCTGCTTCAATGGACTCTTTAATGGTTCTAGTTTAACAGACCCTTTATTAGCCAACTTCATTCTTTCTAGTTTTGAGTAATCTTTCAAAGTTTCATCACCAACTTCATTATCATTTTCCTTGAGCAATCTGTTTAAGAGGGGTATTTCATGGGACGCTTGTGGATGATTTTGTTCATTATTTAATCCCATGAAAGAGTCAGAATCTGGTTTGTTACATAACTTAATATTGTCACTTTCATAACTTTTTAGCTCATCTGCCTGTTGCAAGTTTTCATCAGCTTTTTCTTTGGGTTGTCCCTTGATGATTGTGCCACTCTTTGAAGCAAGATTGTGGCTCATGTCTAGTCCTGAATCAGCTGCTGATGTTGTAGCAATAGAACCATTTGAGGTTCTTGTGTCTCTTTTTACAGTTTTACTTGATTTGCCAACCTCTGGGTGAGAACTGCTCCTCTTCTGCAGGCTAGGATGCACATCTTCTGAGTTCTTTGCAGATATTGGGTGTGATACTGAGAAAGGATCCAATTCATTACTGGAATCGTAATCACTTGTCTCATATTCATAACCATGAAGGTTTCCCTGGGATCCCAAAACATCACATTTCCGTCCTCGAATTTTAATGTCATCATAATCAAAATCTGATTCTTCATCTGACCCAGTTTGGATGTGAACACCTTGAGAAGTTGCAAAAAGAACAGGAACCTGGAAACCTGAATTGTGCACAAAGGCATCCTTTGTCTTCTCTTCTTTCATCTGTTTTTTATCATCACTGTACTTAAGGTCTAACTTTTCACGATTTGGAGGATTTTCCACTTTGAACTCCAAATCCACAATTAGATTAGACTTTCTACACAAAATAATATTTTTGAATAGTTGCCAGAGTTCTTTTTTCCACAGTAGGGCCAGAATTGGCAGGATTACTACAAAACCAAACCTAAACCAAACTAAACTCACATCAAAAGTGTAGCTGTCTGGTACCTCAAAACTACTGTTAATATTTAGATCATCACTGTACCTAAACATTCGAATTAACTGTGCACCGATGAAAGGAACCTCCATGATAATCCAGAGGAATAAAAGAATGCCAGTGTATTTTGCACCATTAAGTTCCTTTAATAACTTAGGTTCTTCAAGTTCTTTGGAATATTGATTTTGACTTCTCATGGCACGAACAGAATGATCTGAGCATGTAACTTTTATTGCAAGTGAAAAGAAAATAATAGATACCATAATAGGAATGAGAAAGCACACAAATGTTATTGTGAAGGTGTAAATGATTGAGACATTCTTAGCCATCATGCACATTTTCACATTTTCGTAAACTTCAACTTCTATTGCACCGAACAACATGGGAGCACTGAATGATATGGAGTGTACCCAGGTATAGATAAGCATAATAATGAATCGTGGCATGCTCTGAAATTGTTCATATTTATCACTGTGACGAGTAGCCATCATTCTATCAAGTGTCATGAACATCAGCCCAAGAATGGTCTCAATCCATGTAAGGTTCATGAAAAACGAATTCAAACGACAAAGAAAGTCCTCACTGCTCCATGACACTGATCCTAAGGCAGAGACCAAGGCAAAAGACATATTAGAAAGACAGTCCAAACAATTCACAAATGCCAAATTGAGTGAAAACAACTGCAAGGCGGACGTGCGCTGTCTCTTATTACATCCAATTGTAATAATTAAGACAATGTTACCCAATAATCCCAACACTATAAAAATAATCAAAAACACCTCTTTTGCCATACAGTCGTGTACAGGGGAAGTTGTATCAGTTAATGTTCCATTTTCTGTACTAGAGTTACTAGCAGCCATCATTCATGCATAAAATCGATTTGCAATTTAGGGAATTTCCTCGTCAAAGAACTTTGTTTCCATTAATATCGACCAGAGAGATGTTTTTTTCTTCTTCATATTTCTTAGAAACACGAGTATATTTCTTTTAGAAAAATAAACATAAACCTTTCGACATGCGATAGGCCTATACTTCGTTGGACATGTTGATTCGCATGCACTAGGCCTATCACACTTGGCCTAGTTGTCTCCGGTTGTTGACATTAGTGCCGGAATTACGTCACATTTTCATTTACCACTAAAATCTTGGCAAACCTTGAATGATTCTTTTACAAATTATGATATTAAAGAAAATTAACCATGAATTCAGAGAATTCAATAAAATCGTAATTTAATATTATGTTTAATATAGAAATAAAAACCTTTCCATAAGCTTGGAAAACTAAATTTCATTTGACATGTTTTCCCCGAATATATTGAGTATGAATTAACAAGAACCGAAAGCACCGGCATATTCCAAGTTTAGTATGATTTCCAGAGAAATCGTAATATTTGAGAATGAATTACCTTCCAGGAACAGCTAGTCTGGTTGAAGAGATAGACAGTATGTCAATATTTACTGCTGAAATGTGGGAATTGCTTTTTATAATGCGAAAAAAAGAGAGACAAAAAACGGTCAATTTTTGTTTGCTATGTGATATTCTATACTTTACTTTCTACCTTATCATAAAGCATTGATGTAATAAGGGCGAGTGGGTGTGAAGTAGTGCTGAATTAGTCTTTGTTAATCATAATACTAACTCTAATTATATGTGAATGTACGAAAAAAGATAACAAGAGCAAAACAGTTTTTGCTAAAGTAGTCAGGAACACATGTTAGCAATGTCTCATTTTCTATTTGTAGCTATAAATTTTTAACATTTTAGGGCTTTTATCATACAGAATGTACCTCAACCTTCAGACCATGTTTGATATCCAAATAAGAGGGTTTTTTGTGAATGTATTGAAGCATGACAAATCTAGTGTGATTTAATCAGCATTTGCCTATTTTCAAAATATACATGTTGTCTGAAAAAAAAATCCTTCCAAAATAAATTGGGATTTTTTATTATTACGATATTGTGTTGTTTTCCTTCAAAATCTAAGATTTATGGACATATTCTTCGTTTCTGACATTTTCTCCGAAATTTTTCTTATCTTTGATATCAAGAGTTCTTGTCTGATTGCCAAAATAGGTGTAATTTTTATGTTCTATAGTAAAGTTACCTTACTTTATATGTCAACCTGAGTATCTCGGAGGTTAGATCACCTATTAACTAGTAATACAAAGGTCCCAGGTTCGATACCAGATTGTTCTGAAGATTTTTCTCTACTTCTTTGCTATATTTGTACAACTTACTGTAATACATAAGAGCTGACTTTACAACCAGGAAATATCAAAATATGGTATCAGACATGTAATATATCCCAAGATTTTTTGTAAAAAGGTGATGCAATGCAACATAAAATGTCATGAAAAATCATATTATTGAGAAATGTTGTGCATTTTTTAATATGTTTAACAATTCAGACCAAAAAAAAAAAAAAAATAAATGCAAAATCAATCACATTCTTTACTGGGACATCTCATTTATTGTAAAATTACAAAGTACAAAATTGGATTGGCACAGAATTCCATATTTCAAAATATCAGTGATTCAGAAACTTGAAGAATTTAATTTTTTCTTTAAATTTAATTTTTCAAAACTTTTTATTGTTTATATTGCATTGTATTTGCATATTTTCATCAGATTTATTGAATGAATTTAGCATTCTCAATAATCTTTAATGATTAAAGAAGGATAACAACATAAATTTATGGGATATAATTTTATTTGCTTATTGTAAGACAATATAAAAATAATTTCAAATGTTAATCATAAAAATTGAATTTTACAGAAGAAAATTACATGTATGCAAGATTCTTCGAACATTTCAGGAGTGAAAATTTTTCTCCAATTAGCAATGAGCTCAGATCCATATTTGTGACATTGAATGTCAAAGTGTCACTGCTAAGTAAACTAAATGCATAGTCATGTAGAGCAGGAAGACCTCTATCAAAATTCTAAATTTCATGATACACTGGGTAGAAGTTCCAACAACAGGGCAGGGCCAAACTTGTTCTACTGTTTTTGTGTAAAACATTAAAATAACTATTTAAAATTAAATGGATATTTAGAAGGAACAGGTAACCCTTTACAAGTTATAAATTGCATAAGCCCAGAGGTAGGGACTTCGGTATCAAGATGGTGCCAAAATGGCCATAATTATTAAATGTGTGTGTTAAAAAGTAATTGTTCTTCCAGTTCTTTCCAAATTTGGAACAAATCATCTTTGGGACATATATTGTAAATTTCATGACTCCTGTACCCAAAGCCTTGGGAGCAGGACCAAAGCTGCCAAAAATGGGCCAATTTTTAAAAACCTTTTTCTCAACAACCACATATCTTTAAGAAAATCTTAATGAATAGTCACGTAGAGCAGAAAGGTCTCTATGAAAATTGTAAATTTCATGATCCCCAAGTTAGAGGATCTGACTCTAGGGCAGGCCAAATTTAATATGTAGTGTGTTTTTTTTGTAAAACATTTAAATGATGTCTTCTTTAGTGCTATTGATACTAAGTTGAAACTAAATGGATATTTAGAAGGAGATGGTAGCCATTTACGAAAATTGTAAATTTCATGATCCCAAGGGTAGGAGGTTTTGGTTCCAGGATGAAGCCAAAATTATCACCATGATTATTGTCATTATCCTTTGAAAGGCTTCTTTAATTTTCCTGGTACTTTTCAAAAAATTAAATGCATATTTAGGAAATGCAGGAAGGTATGTATCAAAATTTTGAATTTCGCAACCCTAGGTTCTGACTCAAGGGTGGGTCCAAAATAGTCATACAGTGTTAATATAGCATATAATATAATTTTATTATATAAAGTCTTTCTTGGTAAATGAGAATGGTAATTAGACAGCTTAATGTATTTTTCCTGTCTGTTTTCACAGCATTTGTCTGTCTGTCCAAAACCTTCACTTGGTCATAAGACGTTAGCATTTGAGCTGTATACATCAAGATTTTGATATTCCCGTAATCAGAGATTCGAGGGCATAAAGGTTTTGATCTCTCTGTTTGTTTGCAAAAACTTTAACCTTGCCCATAAGATGGTTTTAATAGATGAAGATAGGACTTTCATATTCACATTCCATTCCACTCTTTTGGTACTAAAGTTTTTGACCTCATGACCTTGGAATTTAACCTACTTTTGAAAAGGGTTAACCTAGGCCATAACGTTTGAATGGTTAGTGATAAGACTTTCATGTTTAACATGTGTATTCCATGTATAACAAGACCTTTCTTTGGGCAGCAGAATCACTTTTCTGTCATATAGATGAATCAGTGTTTCACAAACACATCTTGTTAAAAAATTGATATCTAGTCAGGAGAAGGAATAAGATCAATGCATTATTAGTGTTATTGTCGACAAAGGTCAAGTCATATCATTTTTGAATTTCGACCTTGACTGTATACTAAATAGTATTGTACAAACATACAGGTACATGTATAGAATTCAGATATAAACAAGTGAAAAGTCAACATCAAATCTTTGTGGGATTGAGGCCTTATTTCATGTTAGTTTTACTATGATAGGAATTGGCCTCATATGGAGGTTATGCATGTTTTACAATCTTTGTTATGTACATTTTCAGAAAAGCTACTTGTTGTGCTTAGAGATGGAAGAACACTGATAGGTTATCTAAGGAGTATTGACCAGTTTGGTAAGTTAAAAATATTACATTTACCATATTTTTAATTATTTCACCTGTGTTAATTGATATAAAAGTATTTGGCATTCAGTTTTGAAAGTTCTTTCCATCAGCTCTTTCTTTCAAAGTGATTTCAGCAGTTTTACTTCCTTTTTATCTACTTTAATTTGTAGCAAATCTAGTCCTTCACCGTACTATTGAAAGAATTCATGTTGGTAAGAAATATGGAGATATTCCAAGAGGGATCTTTGTTGTAAGAGGAGAAAATGTTGTTCTGCTTGGTGAAATAGTGAGTAAAAGTAAACTAGTTTTATGACTATTAATTGTACATTTATACATGTACATGTAATTGCTAGTATGTAGTAAGATATTATCTACATTACATCCTAAATGTAAACTTTATAATGAGCAAAAATTCAAAGTACAGGTAAATTAAGAATATTGTGTGTAGAGAAATAAGTGCTACTGCACTCAGATCCCAGTAAATACTTGCATGTATTAATTCATCACAATAATGTATTAGGATATCTCAATCATTTTTCTAGGATTTGGAAAATGAAAATAACCCTCAGTTAGAAGAAGTACCAATAGATGATATATTGGAAATGCAGCGTGAAGAACAAATTCAGAAGCAGCAGGAAGAGGAGCGAAAGAAGAAGTCCATGCTGGAGCGTGGACTTCAGCCTCACTCTGAACTCCATGATGACTTGTTTTAAGGTCAAGGGTTGTGGAGTATAAATCATTGACTTCTCAGATACTTCACCAGTTTCATGCTTCATGTAAAGTAGAATATTTTTTCTGCTGTTCGTCATTGCTAATAGTGTTTTTCTGCATTTTTTAAAAAGTAGAAAATCACAGAATAATGTAAAATAAATGAAGGTTTGCTATTTGTCATTGCTTGTGGTCATTTTTTTAGACACCCCTCTTTAAATGGGATGTATTATGGTATGGTGATCATGTCTGTCCATCTGTCCCACTTCAATTTTGACTCATAACTTAAATACTATGCGACCTAGAATCATCAAACTCTTCCAGCTGATACATCTTAGGTAGAAGGTGGGTTGCATTTTAAAGTTAGGTCACTGTGACCTTTGATTAAGACAAATATGGCAAAATCCTGTCCGACTCTTAAATGGATTTTTTGGTCTAGAATGACCAAACTTGGTCAGTTAATGCATCTTTAGAAGAAGGTATGTCACACCCTCAATCAAGCCCACAGTAACCTACGATTAATATGATATATAGCATATCCTTTTTTGGGCTTATATAGATATGAGTCAACAAACTTTCTCAGATTGTGCTGCTCTATAGAAATGTAAAATGTAGCTTATAATCGGGTCATTAAAACTTTTAAAATGTTAAAAATAACAAAAAACAAAACCCCAACAATGTTGTAAGGGAGGAAATCCCTACATATGTTAGAGAATAATGCAGTAATCCTATTCAATCATTACATCAATGATTGATTGATTATATAATTTTAACGTCCCGCTCGAGAATCTTTCACTCATATGGAGATGTCACCATTGCTGGTGAAGGACTGCAAAATTTAGGCCTATGCACGGCATATATGGCCTTTGAGCAGGGAGGGATCTTTATCGTGTCATACGTGCTGTGACACAGGGCCTCGTTTTTTTTTTGTCTCATCCAAAGGACCTCCCCATTTAGTCGCCTCTTATGACAAGCAAGGGGTACTGAGGATCTATTCTAACAACCCGGAACTCTATGGGGAAATATCAAGAAATAAATATATTTTGTTCTTAAAATGTAGTACATAACAATTAAGATGAATACTTACTGCGAAATTTGCAAGACTTGGCAAACACATCATAAAATGTCTCATGGGAATGATCATCAAAGGTGATGTTGTTACAAAAATTTTAATCTGTCAGTTAGATTTCATTAGCCCCTTGGGAGTAAGCCATGGTGTTTCCGAGTTCAGCTTTAGATTGATGTAAAATCATTTTGAATACAAGCTTTGCATCTCTCCAGTTGAAGATTAATTAATGAGTATAATATAAGAAGGCTGTGGAAATAATTTGTCACTCCTTTAGTTATGGGCATTTATTTGTACAGTCCAAACTATTTACGGTCCTCTCCCTTTTCACCTGTGGCTCTCTGCGTGAAATTTTTTTCACTTCTCATGAATATTCATGATGCAATTCAGCCAACTGCAGACCTTCCGAGCACAGGTTAGTCGGAAATTTAAATTATTAATAGAATGTTAGCAAATTACACTTGATCAATCGAAACTCGTTTTTCCACTTCGGTAAACTAACCAAAACAGAACCTTCATGTTTGACCTAATCTGCCAAAAAATCGCTGGAAATTACTTTTGAATGACATAATTATATGATAGGGTGTTTATATTTGACACAACATGCCATAGATAATGGTCTCCCATCCACTGACACCGGAAGCGGAGATCACAATTCTTTGATTTCATTTCAAAGCAACTAAAGTACATTAAAGAATTCCAAATTGATATATATTTTTATATATTTATTTATTACAACTACAACTATAAAAAGAGCACAGAAACTTGCCACTAACTTTAATGTATTTTCAACGTTTACTAAGGGGTATCATATTTCGATTTTTTTGCAACAAACTTGTCTTCCAAATCCTCCCATTCACACAATAAATTGAACACATTTGGATCTATTTCCTCGCTTAATTTTTCTAAACCTTTTACTTGATGGGGAAAATCTTTGAACTTCAATACGTATACGTCTTCTGGTCTTTCTAATTCTCTGAAAATATTGGAGTCGGTTTCATTGTTTACCAGTGCAGCTTCAAGCATTCTTTTTGAAATATACTAGTGGTATTTCTTTGGCACGAAGTTTTTGATGTAGATGTAAGGTGTTCTGCTGTAAATATCCTCTGTTACATCCAATACAGGTTCGTAATGGTTTCCAATATTCATAATAAAAATGCATTTCGAATTGGATTCGTTTTTTCCCTCGTGTAGGGGAGGGTACGGCAGCCAGACGTAATTGTCGTTGTTTTTGTCATTCATCCCGTGCTTGCAGTAAACAAAGATCGTTGTATTGCAAATTGTAGCGAATGTACGGATTTCTGTATCAGTACCCCAGGAACCTTCATGTTCCATCCGCGAACGTTTCAAATATTTTGGATCCGCTTCCATGGTTTGCAATAGATGTTTATTCTCCTTCATAAAGCCAACAACTTTATTTCGTACATCATTGTGATATGATTTCCCACGAAAAGCGATATTTCCGTATATTCTTTCTAGTCCATGGTGTGAAGCAAAATGATGAACAGAATTGTTGCCTTTGAAACTTCAAAGAACCGCAAAATGACGAACAAAAGCAAAATGACGAACAAAATTGTTGTTTTTGAAACTTCAGAGAACCCCGCCTATTTGATGGCATCATTTTATCCTAAACAAAGTGATTGATGTTTTAAGCCTATAATATTTTTCCCATGGGAGCAAAGTTTTGAAATCAGACTGTGTTGTCACAATCACTAACAAAGGCAGCTGGTAAACGATCAAAAATAGCCAAAATAAATAAAACGCTAGAATTTGAAAGGAATTTGTGAATTGAAAATATGAAGTTTAATTGCTTTAGTCTGAGCCCCAAACCGGGTGAGCTCATATTTACATTGATATAAGAAATCTCGGATTAGCAATAATAATTTTATGTACATGCATTAGGTATCCCTTGCCCCCCCCCCCCCCCCCCCCCCCCCCCCCCCCCCCCCCAAGAAAATGTTTCATCCGATTGAATCAGTTATTCAAAAACAAGTAATGTTTTATATTTGTGCACACCCAACATCAAATGTTGTAATATTGCTAATCATACTCGGGAAAAAAATTATGTATATTAGACTGGGAAGATTTTTTATGCTGCAGACATTCGGTTTTTCTATTGGTAAAAAATATTATATATAAATAAAAAGGAAAAAGGCAATATAACTGTGTATAGATTTCTGTAATTTTTTTTTGAATATGAAATACTTCTTTTATATGCATCAAATCTTTTGATATAAAATGTCTCAATTTGTTTGTGCTTTGGTGATACTAGCAAACGACAAAAGACATAATCAGGTATAAAAAAAGAGGGATCTCAGGGGAAAAAAAAAGACAAAAAATCAATATCTGTCCAAATACTGGAACTTCCTAGTGATCAACCTTGAAGCAATAAAAAGAGAACGTGTATTAGCAGAGGATGGGGGGACATCTAAAAGAAAATTTACTCTAACAAAATACTATACTCAGAAAAGTTAATCACAGTTTGTGCCCCTGATGTTGAAGATATTTATGAGATATAATTTTTTTCAACAATTGCCCGTTTTTCATGCAAATTTGGTGGTTCAGAAACATAAACTTTTCTTGTAATTTGTGAAGAAAAAAAATGAGACTTTTTTGGGGATATTTTGCACATAATTTACCCAAAGTAAAATCAAAGAGGATAACAATTATTGAAACTGAACATTTTTTTTTTATGGATGATCTTGATTTTTTAAAAATAATAACAAGTATGGAAATATATTTTATAAATTAAATTTGATAAAACAAATCTAAGAACGTGGTATTCTTGCTCTATAGTCATGGAACTGTTATTCGCTTTCCTTTAATTGGGATAAATCATCTTGTTTTATTGATTGTAGGTATAGTGGGTAGAACGCATGAAATAAACTCTTCATATCAGAAGACTGCGTAATTTTACCCCTATTTATTTTCCGACAAGAATATTCTTACCAAAACCAGCCTTTTGCATCAAAAAATGACATAGGGTCATTATTCTACGGGGTCATTTTTCTACAATCCACACGGAGAAAAATGACCCCACAGCCATATTTTCTACGAAAAAAGGGGTCATTTCTCTATGTAGAATATTGACCAGGGGGTAAAATTTCTACGTAGAAAAATGACCCCCGGTCATTATTCTACGGGGGTCATTTTTCGTCGTTACACCGGAATCAGTATTGGTGGATGTACTGACTTGCACGTGATTAATGGCAAATTCACAGGGACGAGATACTACATCCAATTGTGAGACCTCATGCGGGAGCTATAGGCAACGACTTTGTGTTAATGGATGATAATGCTCGTCCCCACAGAGCACGTATAGTGACAGACTACCTTGCTACAGAGACAATTAAACGTATGGACTGGCCGAGTTGTTAAATCCAATAGAACATCCCTGGGACATGTTGCAGCAAGCTGTTTCCAGACGCCCTGTACTTCCGACAAACCGCCAGGAGCTTACGTTAGCTTTAAAGCAGGAATGGGCAAGGTTGCCACAAATTGCGTTCCGCAGGCTCATCAGAAGTATGCAGAGGCGTTGTCGTGCCGTTATACAGGCTTAGGGTGGACATACACCCTATTGATATTGCCTTTATAAAGATTCAATCATTTGTAATGAAATTTGTTATTGTTGCTCATACCGATTTCAAACTGTTTTGGGGGGTTACTTGACAATGGTTGCTTTGGCTGCTTAACGTATTGATGAATTTGTAAAAACAGGTTTAAAATGTATTGTTCGATTGTCGTTGAACATTTTAAGTATATATTTAACATAATTTATTTGGTTTTGTTATGAATAAAATAATTCTGAAATCATGATCCTTAACTTTTTTGTCCAGTATATTTTAATTCCCCGGACCATTCCATTTTGTTCATGAGGGTTGGGATTCTGGAAAAAAAATTACCATCATGCAAACAATCCTACTTTGAATATCCCTTTCCGTAGACAACGAGAAGATCACTGGATTGTAACTCTAGGCACTGCTTTTCCATATGGATGCAACGATAATATATCTTATGTCGGAAATTTGAGTTAAACGCGGCTGCGCTATTTATAAATCAGATCTTTTGAGTTAAACGCGGCTGTGTGTAAACAGAAGAGAACAGTATTTCTATTGGTGGATAATTGTTTGTTTGTTTTACGTCCCGTTGAAAATGTTTTATTGATATTGAGACGTCACCAGCTGTAGGTGAAATACCACAAATTTAGGCCTATGCTTAGCGCTCATGGCCGTAGCAGTGAGGATTCTTTAACGTGTCAACGCCTACTGTGACACGGGACCTCCGTTTTTAAGGTCATACCCGAAAGACCTGTGATTCTCACTTCAAATGCCGAGCGTTTGGCGAAGGAGCAATAACTACCTATTTTTGTGTCTTAAGGTTGACGCGGCCATGACACAAGCGGGGCTCGAATTCACAACCTCCCGGTTACGAAGCGAACGGTCTTATCACTGAGCTACCGCGACCGATCTAGATAATTGTAGTGCACATCCTAAAGATTCTGGTGATCGACTTAGCAATGTACTTCTGGAGTTTCTACCAATAAACACATCACCATTGATCCAGCCATGCGACCAAGGAATTATCCGCAACCTGAAGTGCAGTTAGCGAAGAGAAATTGTGAGAAAGATGATAAAGGACATAGACGAGACAACCCTCAACGTAAATGAACTGGCGAAGAAATTAAACACCCTAGATGTAGTGTACATGATGACCAAAGCCAGGAAGACTGTGAAAGAATCCACAGTCAAGAACTGCTTTCGGAAAACAGGGTTTCTTACAGAAGAGGAGATAGAGGACACAGTTGGAATTGCCGTCCCGAGGACATCTGTGAGGAGGAATTGGCAAGCTATATCGACCACGACGAGGATCCACAGTCCCATCAGCTACCAAATGACGAAGAGATTTGTACCGAATTTATTCAGATGGACGACTCAAGGGATGCAGAAGATGACATTGAAGACGAAGAGGATGAATTACATCGCCAGAAGAAGCAACGGAAGCTTTTAAAACCATTCGTTCATATCTAGAAAAACACGGACATGAACATTTCGACAATTTTAATGCAGTGGAGGACGCATGTATGAAAATCGTGAGTGAGGCCAAGAAACAAAAACAATTACAGAATTCATTAATTAGATACCGTAAATATGATTTCATTTTATTTATTTATTTATTTATTTATCTATTATTATTATTGTTATTATCATTTTACATTTTTGTTACATCAGTGTTTCATGTATACATATTAACTTGTTTTTTTTTGGGTTGTTTTATGTAAATTGTTTCTCTTACACAATGTATTAATATGTGTCTTATGTTTATTCCTTCTAATAAATTTTATGTGAGTACGTGTGTTTGATTTATTGGAACATGATAAGTAACACGAATTACGGATGAGATAAGTCTATCCGGAAGTAAATAAATATGGCGGATAAGAACCAACGATATCAGAGAAGCGAAAATTGATGCGTAAAATATAACTTAAAGTGAATGACTTGGATAAAACAACTGTTTTAAATATTTTATTTTTCGTATATTCAATCAGAGAACTTTCATTCTGTACATCTAGCACTTCAACTGAAACGAATATACATCATTACAAGAGGAAACAAACACATTTCGTTTACTGAGCAGTTCAGTTAAACCTGCTTTTCAATGAAGTTGTTTATTACGATGTTCTGCATAATGAGATGAAATAGTTTGGAAAACGGTGACTACTCTAAATGTATGTAATAAAATGAAAACGTGATTTGAAATATTTCTGTAGTTGTTTCATTGATTGATTGATTGCATGTATGTTGTTTCACGTCTCGTTTGAGAATTTTTCACTCATATGGAGAAGTAACCATTACTGGTGAAGGGCTGCAAAATTTAGGCCGACGCTCAGCGCTCAGGGCCTTTGAGTAGGGAGGGATCTTTACCGTGTCACATATACTGTGACACGGGGCCTCGGTTTTTGCGGTCTCATCCGAAGGACCTCTCCCATTTAGTCGCCTCTTACAACAAGCAAGGGGTACTGAGGACCTATTCTAAGCCGGGTCTCCACGGGGCTGTTGTTGTTTGAACAATTCAAGAGATATATTACATTTTAGTCAATTGTCATATGCAGAAGACACATTACAATGAATAATCTTGTTTCAGACCTAAAAGAAGACACCAGTCCAAGGTCACAATTTTATACTAATACCTTTTCTTACTTATTTGTCTACCCATTGTTAACTTAGATTAGAAGCAAACATTTGAATAATTTGAAATCCAAGGCATGCTTTGGTTTGAAAATCATAGTTAACTCAGGTTCATTGAAAAACACATCTTGCACATGCAGAAATGAATTTGTACACGTCTTGACTAACTCGAGTTGTATTGCATGTAAACAAAATTGGCAGCACAGGGAATTGCAAGTTTACTTTTGTTAAAGAGTAGACAACTTATGTTATAGGACAGATAACATTTGTTATAGAGTAAACAACTTCTGATATAGAGTAAACAACCTCTGTTATAGAGTAAACAACTTTTGTTAAAGGACAGATAGCTTTTGTTAAAGGGTAGACAACTTATGTTAAATGAAAAGGCTAAGGTAACAAACAGTACTCAATCTCGCAATTCCCATAAAAGTACAAACCCGAGAGATGGGCAAACACGGACCCCTGGACATAGCAAAGTTGGAATCAGGTGCCCAAAAAGAGGAAGCATCCTCTGTCGACCGGTCACACCCGCCGTAAGCCCTTCATCTTGATCAGGTAAACGGAGTTATCCGCAGTCAGAAGCAATGTGCCAAGAATTGTTTAACAATTGGTGTGAAACACTCTGACAGTATTTGATCTTATGGAAGGTTGTACTGGCAAACTAGATCGTTATAGTGACCATAGAATTTGCGAAATGCTGACTTTCGACGAGACGAAACAAACCCCTGTAACATCAACTTGTTTGTCAGTAGCCTGCCTCGATTTAAAAACTGATCATATGCAGACAAATGGTAGACAACGTATGTTAAATGGTAGACATCTTTAAGATAGATATGTTAAAAGGTAGGCCACTTATGTTAAAGAGCAGACAACATATGTTAAAGGTTAGACAACATGTTAAAGGGTAGACAACATATGTTAAAGGTTAGGTTACTTATGTTAAAGGGTAGACAACTTACGTTAAAGTGTAGACAAATTAAAAATAAGTCTTAAACTATTCATGTTAAGCCTGTTTTTCTCAAACAATGAATCATCAAAATTAAACAAAAAATAAATAAGACACGCCTACACTGTTTACAGCCAGCCATTAGTGTGACGTAAATCACTCGATTACATGTGGGTTGGACCCAGGCATAATAGGTCATATTTGTGACATTTTAGGAATACTAAATACATTTGTTTTATCCTCGAGTTAACTTGGGTTTGCCAGTCGAAGTAGGCTCCAGATTTGACTTGATATGCGGGAGCCATTTCGTGGGTACTCATCATATAGTTGTTGAATGGTTAGGTTTGAGTTAAATATTGTTTAGCTACTCTAATGTTATGAGCCGTATTTCTGTATAAGGTCACTCGGGGTTAATGTTATGCATGGACCCTATACCTCTAGTTTTGAATTTCACTGGACTGGTTGTTATTTTAGTTTATAAACAAATTCAAGACAAATGAAAAGAATTTCAGTTTTTCGTCTCAATTCCCATTAACTTTCTACAGCACTCGCAAAACATAGGAAGTAATGACGTCATCACCCTAACTGTACAAACTAGACTTCGAATATACCATAATGATATTTTAAAATACTTTAACTGTCCTTCTCCAGGTTGTTTTTGGTCTCCCTCGTACCATTTTCCCTTCTGGTATCCATCCTAGCGCCGTCTCACAGTCGTTGTCACGTTCCCTCTGTAGCACGTGTCCTCATGCAGCGCGTCGCTTACCTGGACTTAGGTGCTACAGTGTATATAGAAATATTTAAGTTACCATGAAGAATGACGCATGTGCAAATTTTTTTAATGAGATAGTTGTAAAGTCAGTAAGTGGCTGGTGTAGGACAGGTGGAAGAGACTTTTTAAAAAAAAGATTCGATCATACAAA
Organism: Ostrea denselamellosa; assembly: GCA_024699665.1. Taxonomy (NCBI): domain Eukaryota; kingdom Metazoa; phylum Mollusca; class Bivalvia; order Ostreida; family Ostreidae; genus Ostrea; species Ostrea denselamellosa. The sequence continues at coordinate 711,444 of JAMZEH010000052.1, forward strand.
ATAAAATTTGTTCCAACAAAATTAATTTCATTTCCACAAAATAAAATTCGTTCCCGCAAATAAGATTTTCTCAATATTCGTTAATCAAAGTACTACTAAGCTTGTGAAATTCATTAAGCCCCCCCCCCTCTCTCTCTCTCTCTCTCTCTCTCTCTCTCTCTCTCTCTCTATATATATATATATATATATAAATTATCTGTTTATGTTTTTAGATTGCCAATGAATAAGTTATTTATGGGGCAAGCGTATTGTTTTTAGCTTGCTAATGAATAAGTTATTTATGGGGCAAGCGTATTGTTTTTAGCTTGCTAATGAATAAGTTATTTATGGGGCAAGCGTATTGTTTTTAGCTTGCTAATGGAAAAGTTATTTATGGGGCAAACTAAGACACGCACGCACCTGTCCAATGGCCGATCAATAAAGCGCGAATAGACAATGGGTAATTAATGATGAAATGATTAGTCATCCCGCGGGCTGCCTAATTTTAGTGGGTTAAAACTTCAAATGTGCTTGCGTGGATTGGAATTCCAAGGAGGAACCTTTTATTGTGAATGCTCTTTGTATGAAAAATGTAGTTTAAATTTCGGTCCCTGCACTTTTTTAAACAGGAGCAATATAGGTAGCGAAGATTCATTGAAACCGTCAATTCAATTGATGCGCGCATTAATTCAATTAATGAGAGCAATATCTGATTTGATGCCCGCTTCAATTCAGTTATTGTTCTCATCAATTTAATTGATGAGAGCATCAATGTGATGGAAATATTTCTCGCAAAAATTCGTTTAGAGCTCGATATAAATGATTTGATGATCTCTTTAATTCATTTGAATATATCTTTATTTAATTTATCATGCTTTTGTGTAAGAATTAATGCGCAAATCAATTATTGCAAAGAAAGCAACAATTCAATTAAAGAGCTCATTAATTCAGTTGTGGATATGTTGACTTGAAGATATCTCTAATTATATAATTGCTCTCTCTAAAAGAATTATTGCGCGCATCAAATAATTTGATGATATCATTAATTGAAGAGAGCAATAGTTCAATTACTGTAATTCAATTGAATTGATGCGCGCATTAATTGAATTATTGCTTTCTCCAATGAATAATTAGGCCAAATCAAATATTGATAAATAGTTGCTCAGGTACCAACGAATCCTTTGAAAAGGTACCGCATGGTAATTTGTTCCATATTTATATTTGTTTTTTTTGTTTTGTTTTTTTTTTGTAAATAAGATAACTCTTTTAATATAGATTTATATGGTAAGCTTTAAAACAATTGTAAGTGTATTTTTGATCCAATAATTATTGAATGCATACTTATTTATGTGGAGTTGTTTAGCAGTTTATATGACTCGTAAGGTCAGTTGAAGTGTGAACCGCCGCCGGTTGCAGCACCTCTTTTCAGGTAAATCGGACAATGTTTTACTTCTCTTGTTTTATATTTCAATGCTATGGCATCTTTCACTTACGCCGAATCGATTTATTGTAAGAATGTACCGGACTACAGATACGGTCACATGACGATAAAAACAGGGGATCTTCTTTGTCATCTACGTGGATATGTTATGTTGCCAATGACTTCAGCTTCTCCATCATCAACTTTTCCTATTTATGTAACAATATATCAATATACCTGCATATGGTGTTTATGTCTCTCAAATGATTCAATACGTTAGAGAACTTTCTGCGTATGATCAATTTTCAAACAAAACAGGCAGGCTGCTGACAAATAAGTTGCTGTTACAGGGGTTTCAACAGGTTTGTTAAAAGTCGGCATCTCGGAAATTTTATGATCTTTATAATGATTTTATGTGGAAATACAATCTGTAATTATACCGAATGCTGTCGGTTACCAGTTGCCAGACCGTTCTTTACATACTGATCTTGACTACGGATTACTCCGTTTAAGTGATCGAAATCGGAGATAGCCCCCAGGAAACATCAGAATTGAGATCAGGTACCTAAACAGGAGTAACATCCCCTGTTGATCTTTACACCTGCCGGTGTAACGACGAAAAGTGACCCCCGTAGAATAATGACCGGGGGGTCAAATTTCTACGTAGAAAAATGACCCCCCGGTCATTATTCTACTGCAAGTAGGGTCATTTTTCGACTGTAGAAAACCCTTCCAGACCGTTTATTCTACGACACCACACACGTTGAAAAATGACCCCCATAGAAATATGACCCTCTACTTTTTCACTATATTATACAATAATATCTTATGAAATGAGATGTAATACTCAATATTCGTTCATCCCAGGGTTGGATAGGGTCGGTGAAGATAACTGTGTCTCCTGTTTTTTGTTTTTTTAAAAAAAATATCCTTAAATGTCATGGAAGCAAATTTAACACCACTTCTTATATGGGCCCCATAAAATATGATTTAATAATTCCTATTTCTTTGTGATTGGCTGAGATTCACCAATGTAGAAAAATGTTACTTCTATATTTATCTGCACATGACTTTCAATGTGTACGCGGTTGGGAAGGAGGAGGTGCGAGCTAATAAATTTTTTTAGCTGTCATTTTCCCCTGATAACGCCCACCCCCCAATCTATCCCATGAAAGAGCCTGGCATTGGTGTCCTCAATGGGACAAGGGGACATTTAATCTCATTCGTCTGCAAGTCTGTCTGTTTAAATTTGTCACAAAAACTTTAACCTTTGTCGTAACCTTTGAATGAGATAGGGCTTTCGTATTTCATATGTATATTACCTGCTACAAGATCTTACCAAATGTACTATGATTTTTAAAAAAGAAAGAGATATGGCTATCATTTTATATATGTATAATCCTTTCTAAAACTACGTTTTCTGACCCTGTGACCTAGACCTTGAAGGTTGACCTACTTTTCAAAAATGGTATATTTCTGTATATTTCTAGATTGGGAAAAGATAGGGGTTTCGTATTTGCATTCCTGAAACAAGACGTTCTCGAGCATGCTATGGTTTTTTACCCCTTGACCTTCATGTTTGACCTAATCTGCCAAAAAATCGCTGGAAATTACTTTTGAATGACATAATTATATGATAGGGTGTTTATATTTGACACAACATGCCATAAATAATGGTCTCCCATCCACTGACACCGGAAGCGGAGATCACAATTCTTTGATTTCATTTCAAAGCAACTAAAGTACATTAAAGAATTCCAAATTGATATATATTTTTATATATTTATTTATTACAACTACAACTATAACAAGAGCACAGAAACTTGCCACTAACTTTAATGTATTTTCAACGTTTACTAAGGGGTATCATATTTCGATTTTTTTGCAACAAACTTGTCTTCCAAATCCTCCCATTCACACAATAAATTGAACACACTTGGATCTATTTCCTCGCTTAATTTTTCTAAACCTTTTACTTGATGGGGAAAATCTTTGAACTTCAATACGTATGCGTCTTCTGGTCTTTCTAATTCTCTGACAATATTGGAGTCGGTTTCATTGTTTACCAGTGCAGCTTCAAGCATTCTTTTTGAAATATACTAGTGGTATTTCTTTGGCACGAAGTTTGTGATGTAGATGTAAGGTGTTCTGCTGTAAATATCCTCTGTTACATCCAATACAGGTTCGTAATGGTTTCCAATATTCATAATAAAAATGCATTTCGAATTGGATTCGTTTTTTCCCTCGTGTAGGGGAGGGTACGGCAGCCAGACGTAATTGTCGTTGTTTTTGTCATTCATCCCGTGCTTGCAGTAAACAAAGATCGTTGTATTGCAAATTGTAGCGAATGTACGGATTTCTGTATCAGTACCCCAGGAACCTTCATGTTCCATCCGCGAACGTTTCAAATATTTTGGATCCGCTTCCATGGTTTGCAATAGATGTTTATTCTCCTTCATAAAGCCAACAACTTTATTTCGTACATCATTGTGATATGATTTTTCCACGAAAAGCGATATTTCCGTATATTCTTTCGAGTCCATGGTGTGAAGCAAAATGACGAACAGAATTGTTGCCTTTGAAACTTCAAAGAACCGCAAAATGACGAACAGAATTGTTGTTTTTGAAACTTCAAAGAACCCCGCCTATTTGATGGCATCATTTTATCCTAAACAAAGTGATTGATGTTTTAAGCCTATAATATTTTTCCCATGGGAGCAAAGTTTTGAAATCCGACTGTGTTGTCACAATCACTAACAAAGGCAGCTGGTAAACGATCAAAAATAGCCAAAATAAATAAAAAGCTAGAATTTGAAAGGAATTTGTGAATTGAAAATATGAAGTTTAATTGCTTTAGTCTGAGCCCCAAATCGGGTGAGCTCATATTTACATTGATATAAGAAATCTCGGATTAGCAATAATAATTTTATGTACATGCATTAGGTATCCCTTGCCCCCCCCCCCCCCCCCCCCCCCCCCCCCCCCAAGAAAATGTTTCATCCGATTGAATCAGTTATTCAAAAACAAGTAATGTTTTATATTTGTGCACACCCAACATCAAATGTTGTAATATTGCTAATCATACTCGGGGAAAAAATTATGTATATTAGACTGGGAAGATTTTTTATGCTGCAGACATTCGGTTTTTCTATTGGTAAAAAATATTATATATAAATAAAAAGGAAAAAGGCAATATAACTGTGTATAGACTTCTGTAATTTTTTTTGAATATGAAATACTTCTTTTATATGCATCAAATCTTTTCATATAAAATGTCTCAATTTGTTTGTGCTTTGGTGATACTAGCAAACGACAAAAGACATAATCAGGTATAAAAAAAAAAAGAGGGATCTCAGGGGAAAAAAAAGACGAAAAATCATTATCTGAAACTTCCTAGTGATCAACCTTGAAGCAATAAAAAGAGAACGTGTATTAGCAGAGGATGGGGGGACATCGAAAAGAAAATTTACTCTAATAAAATACTATACTCAGAAAAGTTAATCACAGTTTGTGCCCCTGATGATGAAGATATTTATGAGATATAATTTTTTTCAACAATTGCCCGTTTTTCATGCAAATTTGGTGGTTCAGAAACATAAACTTTTCTTGTAATTTGTGAAGAAAAAAAATGAGACTTGGGGGGATATTTTGCACATAATTTACCCAAAGTAAAATCAAAGAGGATAACAATTATTGAAACTGAACTCTTTTTTTTATGGATGATCTTGATTTTTTAAAAATAATAACAAGTATGGAAATATATTTTATAAATTAAATTTGTTAAAACAAATCTAAGAACGTGGTATTCTTGCTCTATAGTCATGGAACTGTTATTCGCTTTCCTTTAATTGGGATAAATCATCTTGTTTTATTGATTTTAGGTATAGTGGGTAGAACGCATGAAATAAACACTTCATATCAGAAGACTGCGTGATTTTACCCCTATTTATTTTCCGACAAGAATATTCTTACCAAAACCAGCCTTTTGCATCAAAAAATGACATAGGGTCATTATTCTACGGGGTCATTTTTCTACAATCCACACGGAGAAAAATGACCCCAAAGCCATATTTTCTACGAAAAAAGGGGTCATTTCTCTATGTAGAATATTGACCAGGGGGTAAAATTTCTACGTAGAAAAATGACCCCCGGTCATTATTCTACGGGGGTCATTTTTCGTCGTTACACCGGAAGTGTTTTATCTGCTTTTATAGCCTCGAAATATACATTTTTTCCGATCCCATATTCCAAACCTTTATTCATTCAGAGCTTGTTTAAATGTTTTGTATGCTCAGACCTATGGAGTCCCAAATTAATATAAACTCAAATAATTGATAATTAAATATCTTTAATCATTTGAAAATATCATTCAAGTCGTTTGTTGCGCGCAATAATTCAATTAAAGATGTCATCATCGCGCATTAATTGAATAGATGGTAGCATTAACCATTCTCCTGAACTGATACTCTCTTTAAATGAATTGATGATGACGTCTCAATATGAGTGAAAAATTACGCCCCGTAAAACAAACAAACTAAAAATACGACTGTCTCATACGCGGATCTAGAGGGGGCGGGGTCCGGACTCCCCCTGGAATTTGCAAAGATAAAAAAAATTACAATATAACGATTTATAAGAAAAATGAGTTGACTGTTATTATAAATATTTCTGAATTAACTTTCTTAATATTATAATGTCATTATGAGGTTAGAATCAAATCACAAATGTTATTCGAGTTTCTAAACGAGTCTAAACAGGAACGCTTTGTTTAATATCCTATTACGAGTGATTGACGTCATAATCTTGTCATTATGCTACTGCATCGTCATAAAGTCATCGGCTTTAGTATACCACTCATTCTGCTTCAGATTCAATGTGACAGACTAGTATTCGTTTATCATTCTAAGTAAATATTAATAGAATTCTCTAAAAGTAATCCGATTATCATTTCCTTCCCATTTTAACACTTGCTTAGTAATAGATGCAAAAGATATCATGGGTGAAAGGAATTTTGATCTTTTACATACCTCTTTACTGAAAGCAGCAGCATAAGGCAGGCAAGCCTTGCAGTTCGATGTACCTTTAAGATATGCAAGTTGCAGGAAAGACTACACCTATGATATGAGTGTAATGAGGTCCGATGCATTTCCCAGAGATGGTAATCTGGACAAACTTGCCGAGGCGCTTAATCCAGATGATGGCCCAGTAGATATTTGTCCTGTGAAAGTGTAAGGGGATGGCAATTGATTCTATAGGCCCCTCTCTAAAGCCAGTTTTGGTCATGAAGAGAGACATATCGAACTTCGTGTAGTGACCGTATTAGAACTTGTAACAAATTCGAGAAAGTATACGTCACAGGCAACTTACGACAAGTTCCTGAAGATCATTAATGTACACTAGATAAAGAAAGATCGAAAGAACTCCGCCTTGTCTTGCTCCTTGGGAAACGGGAAACCAGTCGGAATTTGTTTGGTTCACAGTAACTGAACAGAATGTGTCCGTGTGGCAATCATCAATGAGACTCCATAGGGATCCTGTAACACCAAGATGACGTAATTTGAGCATTAGACCGTGTCTCAGACAATATCGAAGGCCTTTTGTGTGTCTAGAAATGCAACGTAGACAGGACTACCATGTTCTAAATTGTGAAAGATAGTTTCTTGAAGATTGAATGAGGTTGTAGTGGATCCGAATCCTGGTTGGAAGCCTTGTTGTTGTGGGTTTGGAAACTGGATGGATGGTAGTATATGATGACGAGTCCAAAGCATCAGTATTTTCTCAAATAATTTCATAAGACATGGAAGTAAAGCGATTGGTCGGTAACTGTCAGGAGATCTTTTGGGCTTATTATTTCCCTTGTAGATAGGCACAATGAGATCTTTTTTCCATATTGTTGGAATTTTACCAATCTTGATACGGTCCAGTCCCGGTGCCTTCCTGTGTTTAAGTTCCTTGATAGTGTTAGATACTTCAGTTGACGATATTTCGCTTCCCGGAAACATGGAGTATGGTGGAGGACTCATAGATTTCTTAACTGAGGTGTACAAGGTGAAAGAACTCAGAGTCAAAGTTTTTGCAGTCATTTGGGTTGTAGATCCGTACAAAGTGACTGGCAAAACAGTTTGCAGTACACTCAGGATTGTTGTAGAGTTTACCATCTAGCTCCATTTCTGTATACAATTTTGCAGTTTTGGGGCGCTGGCGTTTAATAAGTTTCCAGAACAGCCTCACATCACATTCAGAAGCGTTACCAATGTCATGGAACACTGATACCATGTATCATTTATATTCAGCATTTAATTCATTTCGAAAGTCTCTTCTAGCTCGTTTGTATTCTTTGTAAGATCTATGTATCATACCTTGGGGACGGTCTTCACTTAACCAGATATTCCGCAAGTGGCGTTCTCGGCTGTGTAGACTTTTAACTTCAGGCGTCCATTCTGGTCTTAAATATGGTTTAAACTTTGCTAAAGGAATACAAAGGGATGCAGCAGTGTATAGGATATGGTACAAATCAGTGCAAATCGAGTCAATGTCAAGAACAGAGCTCTCTAGTCGGCGCGGGTTCGATTCTCGCTCGCACCGATATAGGTGAGAAAGTTTGCCAGTTTACTTTCGAAAGGTCGGCGGACTCTTCCCGGGTACATTGTATCTGGGTTCTCTCCTCCACCAACAAAAACTGGACGCCACCAGATAACTGAAAAATTGTTGAGTGTGGCGGAAAACAACAAATAATAATAATAAAAAAGTGAACAGACCTAAGCTTTCGTTCTAATAGGACATTTGATTCATTGTTTATATACAGTTCATGATCATGTAATTTACTTATATCGGCTTTGTGCCACGGTGGAAGATAGTTAAGAGATTTACATGAAACATAATTCTTTACGTTCAAGACAATGTGTACAAAAACTGGGAGGTGGTCAGAAGTTTGTTTGTTTGTTTGTTTTACGTCTCGTCGAGAATTTTTCACTCATATTGAGACGTCACCAGCTGTAGTGGTCAGAAGTAGAACTGAAAGTACCTTGTACATTTCTACAAAACGTTTTGTTACACAGACTAAACTCTAATGTGGTTTTAGTTTGTATAAAGGTGTAAGTTGACCCTTCAACAGGAAAATCAATGGTAGGACGACAAATATCGTTTCTAAATATGAATTCTTTCAGAGCTTTTGGCTTGTATAGATTTACACGAGACAAATCAGTTTCGCAAATACTGGCATTTAGATCACATCCTATTACCACATCACCTGGAGTGCAAAAGTGATTAAACAATGCATCTAATAGGTTTAATTCTGTGTAATATGATTGAATATTGCTATCTGACGGTAAATATACTCCAAGTATACATAGCGAGCGTTGATTTTTGCGTTTAACCTCAATACCTATGATACGAGAAGAGTCTTCCTCCGTGGCCGAGTGGTTAGAGCACATCGGGCTCAAAATCACAAAGCCTCTCACCTCTGTCGGCGCGCGTTCGAATCTCGGCCGCGGCGTTATGTGAGCAAGTTTGCCAGTTTACTTGCGGAAGGTCGGTGGTCTCTTCCCAGGTACATTGTATCTGGGTTCTCTCCTCCACCAACAAAAACTGGACGCCACCAGATAACTGAAAAATTGTTGAGTAATATCAAGAGTGAAATTATTTGAAATTGAGAGAAATAATATAGAAGTTTAAATTAATTGTCCGGATGAAAAATTATGGGACAAAATCGAGAAATGACTGAGGAAATTACCATGGTAGGAGTGTGTTTGAAATGAAAGGTGTAATTTACTGCAGATAGCTATGTGTTGTAAAAAAGTACAAATATGACCTATAAAGCAACGGGACCCTATATATTTTTCGTCGTTTTTTATTAGCACTTGGAATGAACTTTGAAATCTTGGCGGTCATTTATCTAACATTAATTTCGTTAATTAGTGAGAGGACCAAATGTTAGTATTGAGGTCTATGGGAAATGAATTTCCCTACAGAGACCCCATCGGGTAACTTTTTAATTCGAAAATAGTGCTTATTTCACTTTACTTGAAACCAGAATCACGTTTTTTCTACATTTTTGGATAAATCAGATCACGAAAGAGCCAGGGGAATTAAGATCACACGATTTCAGTTTTTGGAGGTACTACAACAATAAAGAGACCGTTACATAGAAGCGATCTTTCTCCCTAATCGGAATACCGAGCATTCTATTTAAATACTCGTGACGTAGAACTTACCTTTCGCTCTATTTAAACCTCTATTGCGTATTTGCCATTTAAATACCTGTAGGATTCCTCAGTACTGAGGGAAAGCCCAATACATTTTATGTTTCAAAAGAAGCATTTTTTTAAACCTGTCAAAAATAAATGACAAATGAAATTGTCAAGACTTGATACATATATTGTCGGAAAACTGCTACAAATGAACAGTTGAATGCTCATGTACAAATGCCCGTGACCATAGAACAAATCACTCCACTATCATCAACGTCAGTATCTTGTCTTTTTATCCACTCAACCTGTTTAACAGTTATTTTCCTTGTTTGGCCTTTTCCTTTCCAAGCTTTACATAGTTCACAGCGATTTTTCGTGAAAGGCATACTGCCTCTAACCGCACTTATAAGTTAAAAAAGTATGCAGGATCTCGTTAGCAGTAATGGATAATTGATAAAGCACAACTATATGTACCACACAGTCTTTGACGTGAATCCCACTTGCTTCTTGGACAGGAAGTAGATTACAACATAAACAAAACACTGTCCTTGTGAGGAAAATATTTCAAAGTCGATGCAATGTACATAATTTACATAAAAACATATTTATGTAAACTAAAAATGTGTATTTTAATGAGGAAGTAAATGCTAAAAAAAAATTATATATACATATAATCATGCGTGATACGAACTCGGGCGTTTGAAAAAATTTAGTTAAAGTCCACGACCTTTTCCACTAGACCACGACATCTCTATGTAGAAAGGAGGGACATTTAACTTGTAGATGAATTTGACAACAAAGAAAGGGAAATTGCTTTGATTTTTTTCTTTTTGCAAAAAAATGCCTCCGTGAAACAAAATTTCGAAGCGGTAGACTTCTAGCTGAAAACTTCAAGAACGTGTACATGCTAAATTTATCTTGTTTCACAGAGGCATTTTTTCAAAAAGTCGGGGATTCCCCCGTATTTTAAAGCTAAATATCCTACAAATCGCTTTTTACAGGATTTGATATTGGATTATTTTTGCTAATTCTTGTTAATACACGTCTTATAAACTATTTTCATAAATTATGGAATGAAGACATGATTTGCACTCGCTTTTATTATATATTTGAGCAAGTTTAATTTATTGATCTTTCATGCAACGCCTGTAGGTGATTTAACATGGGACGTGCAACCCCTTCTTTGTATGCGGTTTTGAAGGTCATCGAGTTAAGGAGGGAGGGGTGATACCTGAGAGGTACTAGGTGCCTCATAAAGTACAGAAACATTTTACCAGGTGTTAGTATCTTACATATTACCCGTTTCTGTCTCTTAAGGCCGTGTATCAGCCTGTCTCGGGGGCAGATTTCTACGGAAGGGGGTGGGGTAAAAGTTTTCTCATAGAATCTAATATGCAGGAAAGCCAGGTAATAGCCATTTAATTTAATGGGCACCTATATAGTGTAAAATTCATAATATAGTAAAAGTATGCAGATATCTCCAATTACTACTTAATAAAAATGTATATTTCAGCAATTTTTGTGGAATTTTCGGGAAATTTGGGGTCATTCTCAAATTCCGGGTAGATTCCACCCTGATCAAGATGTTCACAAAATTTCATCTTCAATTGATTATAGATTTAATAACAAAGAAAACACATGCGATTTACAGTTATAGAGTTTATTACAGTCGTCAGCCTGATTGCGAACTTGTGACAGGTCAGAATCATTCATTCCCTGTAATGGCGCTGTCTGCAGACGGCACACGTTTTAAGGGGGTCACAGTATCCTTCACATTAAAGTTACAGGACTAAATTTTCATCCATTTACACTTCAATATATAAAGTCTTTGAAAATAACAAATTTGCCTGATTTTAAGGTCGTTAACATTATGAGTATAGGAATATAAATAACATTAATTTCGTTAATTAGTGAGAGGACCAAATGTTAGTATTGAGGTCTATGGGAAATGAACTGGTACTCTTTTCCCATATGCTGTTGCATAGTTGCATGGATTATCTAGTGTCGCATCGATCCCTAACGTTTTCGTATTATATGTAGGTTTCAGGTGTGTGTGTTCTTCCATGTGTGACGGTCATTTGCAGTCTTTGGATGGAATCTCGGAGGCTACCAAGGGGGAATAGATTTTGTCCTGTTTTGTTTTCCGTGAATCAGCCTTGCTTGGCTAATAACAACAATATTTTCCGCAACAGTGTTGCTTGGTGCTGGAACTTCAGACATATTTAAACAGGGTTGATTATTTTGGTTCGAGGATGATTTACATGGTTTTTTTTTTCGTTCAGTCTGACATTCATTCGCCTGTAATGCTTGCATACGATTTCATAGGGCTGAGTGGAATTGATTGTATTTGCTTTTGGATGTTTTGAGTAACTATAGATAACCTTTTTATTTCGTCGTTTGCTCTGTGGTTTTGTTTGAGGATTTCCTGGAAGTGGAATTCTGCTTGTTTGGATCTGTCATTTATGTAAGAAATGAGTCATATTTTGAGAACCTGGAAGTGGACTCCGCTTCTAAACACACGTATTTTAATTTTAACGCATTGTGATCTAATCGTAAAGATTTTATTTCCTTAGCATAGTAAGATAAGGAATTTTCTAATTTTGAAACTCGTTGCAGTAAGGTTTGCAATAGTGCTCTCGTTTCTATGCGTTTAACGTTTGATGCATCCGTGGAACAACTGTTGTTTTTGTGTTTGTCAAAAGCGTGTTCAATACCACGTTTTTCACCATTGATAAACAAGTACAATGTGCAACAGTCTCTTGCGTATCTCTCGGCACAAGAACTTGCTTTTGTGCTTTTTCTGTTCATGAGATTTCCCGTTGGACAATCATTAATGTTTCTTGCATGCACACATAGAGTGTCTCTATCACGTGAAATCTTGGACTCGTTACTTGAACACAACTCTTATAGTTTAAAAATATACATATCTCTTGGCAAATTCTGCAGATTTGCATCCAGATTTTCAATTTCCGACTGGTTCAAAATTATATCACTGGAATCATTGCTATCTAGATGTTGTGAAGCGCTAAAACTTGAATTAATGTAATCTGGGCGATTGGTACTCAAGAATGTCCGAGGTGAATAGATATACAAAATCATCATTTTCGATAAGACTATCACAGTTTAACAAATATGTTAGTAGCCCATCAGATCCAGTATTGCTACTTACAATGTTTGTGACATTTTGGTGACCATCACTTCGAATATCTGCTGGAAATTCTGTGAAACCAGTACCAGTCGTAAACGTGCACCCACCACTATCGGCTGCCATTTTTAAAAAAAAGTTTTTCACATCAACGAATCATAAACGTATTGTTTAGTAGCAATCCGGAATATCACTTTTTCAAAAATAAAAATAGTGCCCATAGCTCGCACAAAAATATTTTTGCAATTTTGGGCAATTGAAAAGATGTAGATTACAAAAGTACTTCAAATATTTAGCGCGAGATGAGACCAATATAAGAAAAACGTTGAAAATAACCAGATTTTGGAAACAAAATAGGAAAAATACGGAACCATGTCTGGTTCTAGTATGTAGTATACATCTATTGCTGTGCTGCTATTTTTAAAATCTAACTAAAGTAAAAAAAAAATTCATTTATGAAAAAAAAACTATGAAGAGTGTTACATGCACTTGATCTTCAGTTTGGATCAACAAATCATCATATTTATTTCTGAAGTGTTTTTTGTTTTTTTTGGTCAGACATTGAACTTACCAATCCACCATTTAAAGTGTGGATTTTCTCAACACTTGTGGGTTGTATTATATTATGTTGTTTCCTGATTGATACAATACACTACTACGCAACAGTATATAGTGATATCTAACATTTTGTTTTGAATGTGAAATGTTAGAATACGTGTATAAATTGTACATTTCAAGTTGGCCATCAATACTGAGACACTGTGCATCGTTATAAAAGAACGGGCAACATGATCAATTATTAAACTGCAAGACACTTTATGGATTCTCTTGGAATCAAATGAGATTAAATTGAACAAAAATTTAATATTATGTCTTAGATAAATAAACAATTTTTATTTTAAGGTCGGAAATAACAACAACGAACATTAGCTATATACTAGTTATTTACCGACTTGCATGGATGTTGACGTTAGGGGTTCATTATGTGGGAGGAAGACGGAGTACCCGGAGGAAATCCACGTTACACATCTTAACCACCGTAGTAAGACCTTTTGAGGAAAATATTGTTCTCAAAAATTTCTCATATTCGTGCACGCAGACTTGATTAACAGCGATCAATATACATGCAGGATTGCGTCACTTTTCAATAAAAATTTTTGTGTGGGAATGCAAATGTATAAGGGCCGGATAGCTGAAAAATTGCTCAGGCGGCTATAAATAAACAAACAAACAAATGTATAAGGCGAATATAAAATGATTTTTTTCTATTACGTATTGTAAATTACGTTGTCTATTTAAATAACTAGCGTGAGACGGAATGGTTAGGTATATTGTACATCACGTAACTCATTGTAAAGTTACAAATGCAGTTTAGCGCCACTGGACAAAGAACAGTACTCAATGCTGGAAACACTTGGTATTGTGAACAAGCACAGAAAGCAATGTATGATGTAACCAGAAAAATAAGACAATTTAATCTACCAGTCGACTGTCAGATTGTTTTGTTAATAAGATTGTCGCTCCAGTGTTATTGTATGGATGCGAAATTTGGGGGTTTGAAAATTTAGACATTATTGAACGTGTTCATTTGAATTTTTTTTATAAAGTTTATCTTTAATTTAAAAAGTAGCACTCCATCTTATATGGTATACGGTGAAACAGGGCGTTATCCTTTATATATCAATATATATACAGGGATGATATCATACTGGGCAAAATTGTTTACTTGTCCAGAAAATAAAATTGTGAAGATTTTATACAGGTATCTACTCATACATCATAACAGTGGATATATGTCAAATTCTTGGATCTTATGTATTAAGAAAGTGTTAGATATGTGTGGGTTCTCTAATATCTGGTCTGAACAAAATTATGTAAACATTAAATAGATTTCGGCTGTTGTTAAACAAAGGTTACAAGGCCAATTTATTCAAAAATGGTTCAGTATTATCAAATCATCAAAAGGCCAGATTTACAGAACATTTAAACCAGCTTCTGCTTTGAAAATTATATAAATATATTGCCAAACAGACTTGGAAATATTCATGAAATTTCGAACTTCAAATCATCATCTCCCGGAAGAAACCGGGAGATGGTACAATATCCCTCTCTATGAAAGAGTTTGCAAATTATGTAACTCGGGACATATTACTGACGAGTTTCATTATATTCTTGAATGTAAAGAGTTAATTAATCTAAGGAAAAAGTACTTGCATACTAAATATTGTAGATCACCACATATAATGAAGTCTTCCGAACTTATGTCAAATAATAACTGTTCATAACTGAAAAAATTATGCATGTTTATTTCCAAAATTTATGAGATAGTTGGATAGTCTGTCTTTCATGCCTCGAATTTTTTTTTTACTTGATGCTTTGTATATTTCATACATTTATCGTACATATTATCTCATATACCTCTGGCAAATATATATTTGTAAATATATATATGTTCCTCACGTATCATTATATGGTTTGAGTGAATAAACTAAACTGTAAAACGCCACTGGACAAAGAACAATGCTGGAAACACATGGTACTGTTCTGCCTTTAGCAATATCCTTTAAAGAGTGTTCAGCGTATAGGGATGTTAACGGGTGAATAAACATGAAAAACTCTGTCAACCCGATTTTGCAATAGATTTTACTGTGTGTTTGTGCGGTCATTTGTGACTTTAACATTAAATTTAAATATCTTTGGATATGGCTTAGTGAACTGGTATTCCCTACGTGTGGAAGAGACTTGTAGCAGCCGAATTCCGTTATCAATATTCAGGTGTATCGATTTTATTTTCCATTGTTGGATTAGCAACCACTTCCATCAAAGGTACGTGCACTTTCTGTCCAAACATTTATGAAGATGTGAGTTCCGATTCCGGAATGTGAATCAATTCTCATCAACAAATTATTCTCTCCTCATTTACCTACACTGCAGTGACTAATTATCATGATACTTTATCTACCTCCTATACAATATTATTATAATCCTATTATGATACTCTTCCTCCTATGTAGTGGTTAATTATAATACTTTACCTCCAGTACAGTGGTTAATTATAATACTCTACCTCCTATGTAGTGGTTAATTATAATACTCTACCTCCTATGTAGTGGTTAATTATAATACTCTACCTCCAGTACAGTGGTTAATTATAATACTCTACCTCCAGTACAGTGGTTAATTATAATACTCTACCTCCAGTACAGTGGTTAATTATAATACTCTACCTCCTATGTAGTGGTTAATTATAATACTCTACCTCCAGTACAGTGGTTAATTATAATACTCTACCTCCAGTACAGTGGTTAATTATAATACTCTACCTCCAGTACAGTGGTTAATCTGGATACCCCAGTACAGGGGTTAATTATTATAACAGCAAATGATATATATGGGATCTGATGATCTTATCTGGAGTCCATGCCGTTCAGAGTCGGAACGATCGAAACAAATAGTTGTGAGTTAATAGTGATGTAACGGTAACTAGGTTATTGAACATTATTATACATAGTTTTGACTTGAGGTTGGTTAGTGATGGTTACACGAGTAATTCTTCAATCTTAATGGACTCGTGTCTCAGTGTGATAATACATCATTCACCTTGCTCGTATATTTAGTGTAGAACAAAATCCAGTCGTAAACTTTTGAAATATTCAAAAAATCTGTTTAACTGCTTTAACAATTTCCTACAAATGAAACCTGACCAGAAGTTATTTCTGTTCTGTGCATCCTTGACTGCGTAATAATGAAGATACCGTGTCATGATGACAGTGGATTAGTTCCTATTCCCAACACACGGGTCCATTCACTAATCGGGTGAAATATAAATAGACATACATGTAACTCGCATGGCTTTTATTATGCCCTGTACTCGAGAACATTCTGTCTTTTGTCTGTCTGTATAAAAAAAAGGAG
Source organism: Ostrea denselamellosa (assembly GCA_024699665.1). Taxonomy (NCBI): domain Eukaryota; kingdom Metazoa; phylum Mollusca; class Bivalvia; order Ostreida; family Ostreidae; genus Ostrea; species Ostrea denselamellosa. Next base: position 728,092 of record JAMZEH010000052.1, read on the forward strand.
CCTAACAACGACTATCGAACCTGGCATAATTAAAAATCTATACCATAAAGCTAATTACAAAGTTGCGCAAGGAGCCGATCCAGGCGGGCCTTAATGCAACGAAGCAAGCCCTGGGCCGATCCCAGCGGGATTTGAAGACACCAAGGACGGTCTAAGGCCGATCCCAGCAGGCAGTACCAGCACAGTACCATGTCCTAGATCGATCCCAGTGAGCATCAAAGCAGACGACTACTAAACAGAACAGTGGCCGTGTAATGCCCGCCAACGTCTTAGATGAACTGAACCTGGAGCCGCTCCCAGCAGGCATCATGACCATACCCGGGGCCGATCCCAGCGGGCACCAAAGATAGAATGCAACCTAGATCATACCTAAACTAATAGTTACTATATAGGTTAAGTAAAATCATTATATACACAACATGTGCATTAACACACCTACGACATCTCAATGAGTGAAAACTTCTCGACTGGACGTAAAACAAAGAAACAAACATTAACACACCATACAAAAATAATAATCAAGAAAGAATGTTAACCTATCATAGACTTGGGGGCTGGGGGTTAGAATTCTTACAGAATAAACAATAATCTATGTCATAAAGCAAATTACAAAGTTGTGCCCAGGGCTGACCCTAGTGGATCTTAATGCATCGAACCAAGTCCGGGGTCAATCCTAGCGGGTTTTAAGCAAGCACCAAACGAGGCCTACAATCAGTAAACCATGCCAGGGCCGATTCCGGTGAGCATAAAAGCAGACCAATACTAAAACAGAACAGTGACTGGCCTGATACCCACAACTTAAATTATGTGACACCAGTCAAATACCCACCAGCATCTTAGATGAACTGAAACGTGCCTGGGGCCACTCCCAGCAGACATCATAGCAGACAATACCATGCCCGGGGCCGATCCCAATGGGCATCAAAGATAAAGTGCAACCTAGATCATACCTAAACTACTGCTGATACTATGTAAGTTAATTAATACCATTATATACATGACACGTTCATGACCACACCATACAAAAATAATAATCAAGAAAGAACTTATCATAGATTCCTAAGTAATGAACACCATATAAGTAGCCCCAAAGAGAACCAAGGAGATTGATGGGGTGGAATTGGAGGGTGGGCAGCGTCCTCTCCCATCGATTAACAACTGCAGAATCCCACTCTAGCATCATTTTCTCTTTTCATTGTTCAGTCTAAAAAGCACTACTGACCAAAGTGATCGAAAGTAGCAAAGTTTCACAACAGCACATACTATGTAATGAGCACACTTTTGCATAAAACAAAGTCTGGTGAACAAAATTATAGCTATGTATGGGATATACATTGTTCATAAATAATGATATAACAATATTAGATTTCAACATGTTTCTCTGATCCGCGGCCATACTTTTTGGGGGTTATATATTGACCACTAGGGAATTAACTACACACTCCTATTCAGGTGGACAATCCCGAGATTACTACTGCGTAGAAGGGAGTTGAAGACAAATAACAAAAAGATACAAGCCTTGAATTATATAATCTCCCTTCTCACTTGAAATAACACACATACACACACACACACACACACACACATATATATATATAACTGTTGCTGTCAATAATGTAATTGCATTTATTACTCTTAAAATAAATATGATGCAATATGTGTTACATGACATTCGAGATATCCTTAAAAAGAATTTTTTTTTTTTGCTTTTGGTGCAACATATGTAATCATCTTTTTTTTTTTTTTTTTTTTAAATATTATTATTATCAAGTGGTAAAATCATATTAGAATATCAGTAATAGAAATCAAATATATAATGTTTTATTGTGTTTTTGTTGTTAAAACCACTGAAAAGAAATATTTCGAAATTTGTCGGATTTTGTCACTAAACAGTTACACTTTTGCAAACAGGTATGTAATGATTTTTTTTTTTAAAAAGGTGTGATTAAAAAGTTTTCATAGGTTCCAGGTACCTCCCTTCTCGGAGGGGGATGAATTCATAAAGGTAATGTATTGTAAAACACGCGCTAGAGTTCTAATGGCTGATTGAAATTTTTTCACGATTGTAAGCCTAAATATAAACAGATGCTTGTATATCTTTGTAAAGTGAAAAGCGATATAAATCTCAGCATATCTGCAGTGATTCAGTACTTTAATTGTGCTTTGTTAAAAAACAAACTTTTCAAAGTGTCTGCTTGCTGGTTCCTTTTCAAAGCGAACAAAAATGTCCTCGTTTATTAAAGTGTCATTCTTTGGGGTTTGAATTAGGGCAGGTTTCGATTACATTACCTACATAAAAGACAAGAATATTAGCGTCACATGTGGCTCTAAATGTTGCGCAATCGACTCATAACGTAACAATTGGGTTAAAAAAGAGAACGGTAATTAACAGGAATTAGTCAAAAGACACGCAATTCTAGATCTATACATTTAAATTAGATTATAAACTTACATAAAACTTACATTTTGCTATTAACAAAGCTTCAAAGAAAACTATAGATAAAATTAGAAGTATGTTTCATATAGTTCTTTCAAGAACCACGGTAAATGAACCATAGTCACGATCTGACCTCAAAATAAGTTTCAGAAGAATGTAATGGTTTAAATATCCAGGGAAGTGGTAAAGATCACATACCTCATCTAAATGTTTCCTCTTATATTTTCTTTTGAAATAATTTTTTTTTAATTTTTTCTCCAGTTCATCCACTAAGAGCTATTTTACTTTGACAACTTTTATTGTTTTATTGAGGGAAAAAAATATAAATATTGAATTCGTTAATACGTTACTGGTTGTCGTTGGTTTCCTATTTAAGTAACAAAACTTTCAACTTCAAAAGGAATAAGACACATACTTAGAAGTTCTGAGCGTGACTTTCATCTTAAAAGGAGTTGGACCCTGAGCGTGTATCGAAATTTTCCGCTGTCGAACTTGACAGAGGTTTTGCCTTTTTGCAGTATATACCATGAAACAGTACGAGCTTTGCATCCATTTCCGCCTGGGATTTCGAATACATGGGAAGGTTGATTGATGTAAAGATTGTTTTGGGCCTATGGTATGCTGACAATATCAAGATTGTCAAGATATCATCACGCGGAAGGTGATGTCAATACTCTTTTTTTGTATAAAACATGCAACATATTGTCAAACAAGAAAATAAACGACTCCTAAAATCGATATAAACATCAATGGATGTGATACTTTAAAATCTAACCGCATACAAGGGTCGTGATATTTCAGAATGCATCATCTGAATTTTAAAATTGTACATCACTATAAACTCCCGATTTGAGCGATGATTTATGTTACCAATCCCACAGCGATTATAGCTTTTCCCCAAGGATTACATGCACCTTTATGTTTCTGTATCCATCACGCCGTAAATCCATTTAAAATTCTATTCAGCGAGTCCGCTACATGAAAATATACACGGAGAGTTGCAAGACAGCACGTGGTGTAAACATTTTTATTTCAACAAACTTGAGATACAAATTTTGTTTGATAATTGAATTTGTCAAATTTATGAACGTAAAAATGTGTTATATTTTTGTAAAATATTTGGTTTGTACATATTTTATTGTAACTGAATTTATAAATGATTGAGCATAAGTTCTTTAAACTTAGAACACTCTCTCCCATATACATGAATATATAACAAACTGCGTGGGCGAGTCAATAAGTAACCAGCCTAACTTATTTCCGGTTTAGATCCACCTCTTCTTCAATTGATTGATAATATATTGTTTAACTGTCCCGCTTGAGAATTTTTCACTCATATGGAGACGTCACCATTGCCGGTGAAGGGCTGCAAAATGTAGGCCTATGCTCGGCTCATATGGCCTTTGAGCAGGGAGGGATCTTTATCATGCCACACTTGCTGTGACACGAGGCCTCGGTTTTTGCGGTCTCATCCGAAGGATCTCCCCATTTAGTCGCCTCTGACGACAAGCAAGGAGTGCTGAGGATCTATTCTAACAACCCGAATCCCCTCTGGGCCCTTTTTCGATGTAATTGTCCTCTAATGTGATGCACTTACACCAACGGTGTTTAAGTGCCATCAGCCCAGAAAAAGTCAGGGTCCTTTCCATTGACCCTCTCCTCAACTGCCGTCACGACTTCTTCAGACGTCAGACGTCCACGGATATCCCTTTTCAAGTTTCAAGTCGCTAGGAGCTAGGTCAGGCGAACAGGCACGATGTGGTATTAATTCATACCCGTTTCGCTCTACAGATATCCATTGCAAGTTTGCAAATGTTGACTCTCGTGTTGTCCTGTTGCAGCAAAACACCTCTAGAGAGTTTACCTCGGCATTTTTCACGGATGTTGGTTCTCAGCTGGTCTAGCAAGTTTGCATACCAAACTCCAGTTATTGTACTCTCTAGATCGACTTTATTCGCTCACTGGGGACGATTTCAAAATTCAAAGTCATAATATGAAAATTACTGTACCGCTTACCCTGGAACCAGGTCCCAGATCCCCGGCCTTTTGGAACCCCCCCCCCCCCCCCCCAATGAAAAACCTGGATCCGCGCCTAAAGGACTATCAACAATATTGCAACGGAATACATCTTTGTTTAATATACAACTGTGTCTAAAACCTTGTATGAAGAATATTTATACTACGGTTGCCACATGCGAAGTAAGGAGGAGTTGGTTTTTTTTTTTCCGTTTTCGTTTAGCTTACTCACAAAAATTCCCAAAGATTTCAACAGAGAGGGAATTTATGACAATTGGTACTAATGAATTTTTATAGATTTAAAGTTTGCATTCAGGTACATTGTAATTTAGAGTATTTCTTATGTTGTAGTTTTACCAGGAAAAATGTCTTTAAAATAGTTTGCTTCTCCACTTTATAAATCGTGTTTAGTCGTGTTGTTTTTCGTTTAATGTGAAGTGGTTCCCAACCCGTTTCCAAATAGAAATTCTCTTGACGCTAATAAAATTAATCCTGTAACTATTCTTGCACCACTTCATTGAAGTTTTTCTCATTTTCTCAGAATCGTTTTGATGTATATATCCTCCCCACACTTTCTGAGGCGTATCCCGATTGTGGTCTTATAAAAGAAATGTACATCAACGATGTTTTATGATTAAGATTGAATTTATATTTTTTCATAATACCCTGGTGTGTTTTTTTTTTTTGGCATATTAACAAATAATGAATTGATATAATGTGAACAAATTGAATCTTGAGAGAACAGAATGCCTAAATGATTGTGGTGATTTACAAATTCTAACTGACACTGTAGAAAGTTGATATCACAGAATTTTAAAACACATCATTATTCTGTATTGTACCACTGTTACCAAGTGGTTTCATTTTCAGTTATACTTGTAAACATGTTATCCAATATTTATCTAACTGTATGACTTTGACAGAAGAATGTTGAAGAGAATTACGATCAGCGTATAATCTACAAAAAGTGACCATTTTGTGAAATAAAATATTTGTAATAGTCTATCCGCAAAACACAACACACACGTCCCCATTCTTCTCATTGTATATCATTTTTATTACGCCTCCGTCGTAATGGTACAATTGTTATATATTGGTTTATATAGTACCTCATATTTGTCATATATTGTTGTTATGTATCTTTCTGATGTATACAATGTGAATGACAAAAATATTGTAATATTGTAAGGATAGGAGCCTGTAAGTTGGAAGAACTTGTCTCCAATCCATTTGAGTATTCAATAAAATATGTTCAAAACAATATATTGTTTCATATAGTACCTCATATTTCATTGAATGTGGATTGGATGAATAGAAAAACTTCAATGGCGACAATTGAAAATTTATTTACAAAACATAAAATTTGCTAAATCATTTTATCTACGAATAAAGTAAGAAAGTTAATATTTTACAGGATTATATTCTTATAACATTAATCAAACTTTCCAAAACTATCATAAATAGTCAGTTATACTTCAGGTTTGACATACCTAAAATAAAATCAGTCCATAAGTATATTTTTGGGGGTTATAACCAGAGCAATTTTTAATACCGGGCTTCAAAGGCGCCTTCATGCAATCGGTGAAAAATTTTCATCCTCCTACCGAATGTGTTAACTATGTAATACTTAAAACATTTTCATTATGTACTCTTTTGAGTCTGCTATACATTATATGACATAAAAGATTTTTTTTAAAACAGTACATTAAGTCACCTGTGACTGTACATTGAGTTGAAAAAGGCTGTAGATTCTTAACTTAATGTACTGTCATAGGTGAGACTTAATGTAAGGTTACAGGTAACTTAATTGACGGGAACAGGTAACTTAATGTACAGGTATTAAATGCTGAAAGCAAGAAAAAACAAACACATTTTTATTTATTTATTTATTTATTTTTTGCAACTCAACTATAATGAAAAAGAACACATTTTTGATTTGATACACACATACGAATAAATATCTAACATTTGTAATTAACAAAACATTTCACGTTTTTCACACAAAATGTACAGACAATCGATCCATTCCATAATGTGTGAAAATATATCCAACATATTCTTTTTTTAATCAGAATTTGAAAGAGAACAACGTGCTTCGTGAAGAGATATTAATTTCACTATTAGTAGATGCGCTAGCACTGCGAGTGGAATTTTCATCCTTTTCACACATTTTTCATCATCAGAAGTTGCTAAATTTCCATGAACTGTCACTTAAATTCAATCAGTATTTATGTTATCTTCACTGTCCCTGTCTTTTGATTGCGTTAGAAATATACTCTCTCCATCTGATAATGACATCATTACTTATGAAAGATTACACGGGAAGTAGTAGGAAATCTTGTGAACTATCATTTAGATATAATTTACCTGGTACTGTCCATTAAGTTGAACAATACAACCTTACTAGATTAAGAAAGCTATCATGAATTTACCTGGTACTGTCCATAAAGTTGAACAATACAACCTTACTAAATCAAGAGAGCTATCTTGAATTTACCTGGTACTGTCCATTAAGTTGAACAATGTTTCCCTTTTGTGGTCATGTGTTGACAATGGAGTGTGTTACATAATAGCAAGGACCTAACCATCACCTGGGACAGCTTATTAAGTTAACAACAGGGAAAATGTTTTAAGTTGGATAAAGTCCCCGAACTGTCCATTCTGTGAGAGAAAAAACTTCGGGCCTCGAACAGTTCTTTCTCTCACAGAATGAACTGTTTTCGAACTTTCTCCTTCACTTAAAAAACATGCCCGTATTCACGTACCTGTGTTTACGACTGAAAGCAAGACATTGACTAATATTTACCAATTTTTTATACTCGGAGACCCAAAACCTATAAATTCAATACACAGTTTAATACTACAGACGAAATTTGACTCAGAAAATTATGTAACTCTCTGATTGAGGAGAAATTAGCGACGATCCTCTAAGTTATTGTATTGTATCATTATCAGTTTGTTTATACATCTACAAACACACGCAAGTGTTAAGAGCTATTTATTCATGTACCACATTTTCTCAGTGTAATGTTGTATGCATTCAAGGAGAATAAATTTATTGTTATTGCTATTGAGAAATTTATCTGATTTTGATTATGACCAATCCCTGAATATTCTTTTACAAACAAACAAACAAATAAAATACCGAATAGGATATTCGTTTCCACGCTTGCATGACCTTTTCTTAAAAAAAAAGTTCTTTTTAAAAAATAGATATGACAGTGCCTAGCTGATCAACTGTGACTGGTGGATGAGATTTCTTTTTAAAAATTCGTTCCCACGAATTTTTATTTTAAATCAAGAGCAGGCTATATGTTTACATTAACTTTCATTACCTAAATCAATACATAAAAAAAACTCATTATCGATTTCATATTACTGTTATATAATCTTACTTAATAGACGTTATGTTTTATTATGCAATCCACAATAATATGTAATGCGTTTAGTAACTTTAGTTCATATATATCTGTGACTGTTCTTTCATTTTGGAGTACGATGAACATATGCTGCAATTTAAGAACATTAACATAATAGGCCTTCCATGCACTTTCACATAAATTTTAGACAATCTAGAGCCTAACAATAGATTAAAACTTCATTTTGCTATGGAGAAAACTATTGGGGAAAAATACAACTTTCATTTATTTCAAGATTCTTTAATGTATGCACACAGAATCTTTGTAATATTTGGGTTCACAGATTTTAAAACAGAAAAAGCATAGACCATTGGTTATTTCTGCTAATAAAAGCAGACAAGTACATGGTCACAAACTGCATACAAAGGATTATTTTACTGACATATAGATAATATGTTCTATGATGCTTCAAAGGTTGATTAATTAATATATAATATGACAAAGAATTTAGGTTCTATGTATTTTATTTTACAAATTTAAATTGGCAATGAACCTGAATGTATGACAGTGCCACACCCAAACTCTCTCACCGGAACAAGGGATATTCAATACAAAATGTAAATTGGCCCGAATTCTAATCGAACATTGCCGTGCGAAGGGCGGCGTCAGAGTAAATAGTATTTGTAAGGCCTACACGTAGTAAGCGAGTTATGAATAAGCCGACAAACCGGTTTACCCCTCATTGTATTGTATTGTATTGTATTGTATTGTTTATTGGCCTTAAGCCGTATGGCTCATCAGCATGGAACAAATGAATATGTTTTAACAAGAGAAGTTGTACATAGTATAAATATATAGAGAGTGGCATGGATATTTAGAGGATGGACAAACATAGATTAATACATAAATTCAAGTAATTCACAGCAATTGTCAGTTGATAATTTGACTAGAAAGCAAAAGCAAAGCACAGTTTAGAAATTTACCCAAATTACAAAGTTGTTTTCTATTTTTCGTTTCGTTCAAATAATAAACACTATTTGTGAAATTCTTTATTATCTTGACTAATCATATAAATAAAAATATTGATATAAAATTATGTCGGAACTTAAATATATATTTTACATACTTTATCTCAAAGAAAATGATACCTATAAGGATACATATAGCGCAAATCAATTAAGGCGCGCAATTCGCGTTTAAGTTCCGTAGAAAGATTTATGCGTCACATTAATGAAGTAAAGTAGAGTTTCAGTTTTCATGTTTTATTTAGACAAGTGCTTAAATGTATGGACTTAGTGAATTTCACGATCTTAGTAGTCCTTTGACAAGTGAATATTGAGACAATTTTATTTCGTAGGAGCGATATTTATTTCCTGGAACGAATTTTTTTTTTCGTGAGAACGAATTTTATTTCGTGGGAACTATCTTTATCTATAGTAATAAATGTTTTTGTGAAAAGGATCATTGGGGTGGCGGTCCCATTTTTAGAAATGACGCAATGTTTTCAACATGCACTCATGTTATAGTGAAACATTAGCAATTACAAACATTTAACATCGTTTTGGATATTTCAGTGACACAAAGCGTCTTCATCCCCATATTTTTCTCAACTTTATAGTTTACAAATACATACCGGGCTCTCTCTCTCTCTCTCTCTCTCTCTCTCTCTCTGACAAAAATGAAATGTTAATTGAGGGCATCCTCACAATACACGTGTATGTTAATGTAAAGGCAAAAATGTGTACTATCTTAGGTAGTGATTAACAGGGACACTTATGGAAGTTTATCCTATACTCTCGCATTGTGAAAAAATGTTTTTGAGAGAGATCGTATGTCCCCACTAACAACTAATCTATGTAGCTTGTATCTAAACCTTTCACATTCTGTTGGTCACGTTTATTGATACATAACTGTAAAAATAAACTTTTGTCCTCACAGTGCACTTCTATCCTCACAACGCAGGTCAGATAGTTAAAAAATGTCTTCACTTTACACTTTTCTTCAGCTTTCGGCTCAATAACATCTATAAATTCCAAAGACATACAATCAATAAATAAATCGTATACACTTCAACCATTTATCTTAAATCTATACTATGCATACTTTACACGTATCTAAAATACATCTGAATTTGATTCATTTGAATTTTTTAGTATATTCTTTCCAGGGCCTGTGAGCTAAGGATAGAACAGGACTGAAATTAGTCATGTCCTATAGCTACAAGAAGCGAGGGGAATATGAAGGCTCATTCTACTCGGAGCAGTCTGCCAGTCGCCCCACCCTGGCCTATGACAATTATGCCATGTACGACGCTTCTTTTATCCCGACTCACAGTCTCCGAAACAAGTTGTCATATTTCGGCGGTTCACAATCTTCCTACCGACTCAAAGGTAAGTTCCTGAAAATCCCTCCCTTTATATCTATTGGATGCGTATTTTAGTATTTCATGATATAGACTCTAAATACTAATTTGATAAGATAAATGAAAGTATGTTTTTATATTACCTTATATTGGATATATATATATATATATATATATATATATATATATATATATATATATATATATATATATATATATATATATATATATATATATATATATATATAGAGAGAGAGAGAGAGAGAGAGAGAGAGAGTAAACGAAGTTCTTTTGGGAAGGGATATATATTACAGATCACCTTGTCAATGTAGTAAATAAGTTTTAAAAGCTAGTTTTTTAAATTACTTGCACATGCTGATTTTATTTAACATCCATGGGCGGATCCCTAAAATTGTCAAAGGAAGGGGGGGGGGGGGGCAGGAGGGAGTGCGACTTTAAAAGGTACCTTTTCAGCGAATGGGCGCAAACCCCAAAATGACCATTTAAAGATAAAAGTTCAACCAAAGGGGTGGAGTTTGCAATCTCCATCCAGATTCACCTCTGATATCAGTGGTGAATACAGTGGACAAGGTCATCTCTAGTGGTTGTAGCGTCAACAGATCATAGGTTACATCAACATGACATTGATGAACATGATGAAAGAAATCAGTATTTGAGCTTTGATGAATTTTATTGATATAGTACTGAAACGTCTGAAACATACTTCGAATGTTATGGATATCATCACTATTGACTTTGAGGTCAAAAGGTCAAGTAAATAAGACATTAATAAATAGGAAAATGTTAGGTTTTAAAATCTATTCCATAGCACTTTGTTAAAATATAGTTCCTGGTTGTGGCAACCAAAAATGAAAAATCAACTACTGTCACAGAAGGTTGTATATCTAGATATTATACTAAGTTATTGTGAAAAAGAAGTAGGGATCAATCGGAAGATTGAACCCGGGACCCTTGCATTGCTAGTCAGATGATCTAAGCACTGTGCCAACAAAGTCGGTATACGATGGATGTAAAATAACCACAATGTTACTACAGTATAGAATTTAAACCTATTTCGGATTAATTCCTAAATCGTGCAAAACTCTTCTTTATGGAGATGAAATGATACTTTTAGAAAAAGAATGACAGAAACGTCGCCTATGAGCATAAGCTCATAGGTCAAATCCGTCCGTCGTCCGGTTTAAAAGTTTTTAAAGTTGTTTTTCAATTCTTGTTGAAGCTGTATGATTTCAATGTATATGGTAGTTTACATGTAAGATCAATAGAACTGGATATACTGGTATAGGAAAGTGTCTAGGCTTAAATGTGTCCGAGAATGAGAATGACCTTTATCGATTTTTGTGTCAAAAGGTCAAAGGTTAGAGGTTACATTGTATAATCCACTTGAAATACCATTGACACAAACCACTGGTTATTTTTTTCTTTCCATTTGTGGAATGGAACGAAACGATAATTCGTAGTTTGCGACGATGCTGGAATATGAAAGATTTTAGTTTACAACTGATAGATCGTATTAATGTGATGAATAATTTTGATGAAGAATTGAAGATTATTCAGAATATCACTATTGAACAGTTCAGACTCGTGCGTGGAAATAGATTGACTGTTGTTATGTGTACTAGGAAGTGACAGCGGGAGTTATGGATCCCTCCAAAGACGGCCAGGCTGTAAGCGCTGTGTCGTCATCACTGTTGTCGTCCTGTGTATGGCAGTTATAGGGGCAGTTATAGGCGTGGCCGTCTATTTCTCAGGTATATCAATAATCATTGAAGATATGTGTACAACATTTTCTCTAATTCTACGATATATATAGGTGTGATTTCAACTACAGATCGATCATTAGGCTTACCAATTTTGAAGACAAATGTAGATGCGATGGACCTTCGTAAATCCTTTTGAAGTTTTCATGGTTTCTGTTTTGATTTATAGATATTTTACTTGATTTTAAGTTTATGAATTGATATTTTGTTGTTACGTATTATGATTAGTTCAGTCTTACGGAAAGTGCCACTAACAAATCTCATAGACATATAACAACTCGCAGACGTATGGGTCTAATTCCTTATACATATGTGTATAACTCTATAATATGGTTAGATAGTAACTTTATTCCTCAACTAACGCTATTGACTGAATCATGTTTTAAATTTATGTAGACCAAACTCCAGTAATGAAAACTACGCCTCTTCCCACCTCGACCACGCCTACAGGTATGACATGATAATCATTTCGGCGAATATCTTGAAGCATGTATTATTTAATAGAATATAGAGCACACATTTGCCTACTTATCAACTTGCATTATTTTATACTTGTATCAGCAGCAATTTTGATACAGTGTATTAAATTGATACATATAGGCCTACAAACATGTCTTCCATGTCCAAATCAAAATGCATGTAAAATAAAAAAAGATAGTAATAGAAATATATATGTCATTTTCTTCTGAAACCTTAGAATTGTTCAAATCTGTCATGATCTTGCGTCTTTAGATACTAGCATTCGTAATTGTGATTATGTATTATTTGTAAATTACCTCCTGTGAAGAAGTTTTTATTAGGTTCCATGGTTTTTATAAGTACAGGCAATAAGTTGTGATGTCGACATATTAATAATAAAACAACATAGGTGCTGTTTTTGGAGATAAGAGGCAATGAATGCAGTCATGCTGTACATGGTTTTGTAGATAAATTATTGTAGAAGAGAACGGTAGTAAATACATTTGTATCACAAATTCCCTTAAAGCTCGAAAGGCTGACATTCTTTAAGGGGGTATTGTTCGGTGTCATTTCAAGTAAGTTAAAGTACTTCGTATGTATAGATATCATAACTTATTTACAGGAACAAGTGCCAGTGGTTTTAAATATGATAAGTAAAAATGGTGGTCACGTAAAAACCCTATAAACCCTGGCAAATAACTGCATTCAAATATAGAATTCATTAGTAATATATAAAGAGTATTATACTCTATTCAACATGTTCACATGTAATTTAAACAATATAAAATATAAAAGCATATACATGCATACATATGTGTATATATTTGTGTATGTATATATATATATATATATATATATATATATATATATACACACACACACACACACACACACACACACACACACACACACACACACACACACACACACACAGAGTCCAACCTCGTTATCTTGAACTTGATGAACCAAGAAAAAACTTTGAGATATCAAGGGTAAAATACTTAAAGAATAAGTTGTTGGGACTTCTGAATCACTTCGAGATATCAGTCTTTGAGATATCAAAGTTTAACTGTATATATATAATTTTCTAGTTCCAGCCGTGTTCTCTGTTACTTTAAAATTGGCAAAAACCTTTACACCAGAGCTAGCGAACCCGAATTCCCCAGAGTATCAGACTTTGGCAAGCTCAATAGAACAAGAGGTAAACTTTCTCCTCTCTTTCTGTCTGTCTGAAAATGATAAATGAATCAGACATTGAAATTTACTTTAATACTCCTTTTTGAAATGGAATTAATTTGCTTGTGTTTCAGCTGGATAGCTCATTTAGAAGCAGTGAACTGGGATCTGTCTATAGCAATAGCAGAGTGGCCAGATTTGCGTGAGTCTCCAGTTTTCTATTTTTCATCAATTTAGTGGCAATACATTCCATAATTACATGCAAAATTTGAAATTTTAAACATTGGTATAAGCTTTACATACTTCTACATAAGCAACTTTTCAGTGTCTTGCTATGAGTATAGTGACATTGCTTTTGTAGTAGTTGTGCATATGGAATTCCTCAATATTAAACAGACATTTTGTTGATAATTCCAGGAATGGTAGTATAATGGTCGAGTTCAGGTGTCACTTCAGCCATTCCACTGTTCTTTTGATGGACAGCAATGGAAACAGACAACCCACACAGATCAATATTGCCATCTTTACAAATGTCATTGTGAATGAGGTCAGAAATAAGAAAACAACAGATCCTAATAGTAACTTGGCCAAGGTGGAGGAAAACACCTTGTCAGTTGCAGAAGGCACAGGTAAACAATAATGTGTTATGCATAGGGCAATAAAATTATGGATGACTCTATCCAACAAATGTGTATATTGGTATATACTACCTATTGACACAATAGAATGTGTACACAACTCATCCTCCAGTACTGATTCTAGTAACAACTTTGATATGAGACCTCTTTATGATATAGATATGCCCACAACAACAGAAGCCACAACAACACCAACAGTTCCAACAACAACAACAACAGAAGCCACAACAACACCAACAGTTCCAACAACAACAATGACATCAACAATGTCAACACCCGTGTCAACTTCGACAGTACAAGCTACTACAACATTAAAAATGACTGATCAGGAAACAACAACAGAAGTGCCAATAACAACTACAACAGTACAATTAACACAAGCAGAAATTACTACAACAGCTCAAAAAACAACAACAACAACAGAGAAAGCCCCAACAACTACTATAGTATCTGAAACAACAACTGCAAGAATACAGACTACAGTGTCAGGTAATAACAAATATTTACAATTGATATAGAAAAAACTGTAGAATAATGCTTTAGCAGCTGTACAGATTCAACTAGATAGTGAAATTGCACTTCCACAAATAATCAACATATTTGTAGGGAGTATTGATATGGATTTGTAAATGATCGACAAACAAATTAAGTACATCATCATAGAAAATTCCTGATTGATAAAGACTGGAATGGCAATTAATTCTCATATTCAATGATTTGATCCATGTAAATATGATAAAGGTCTGACTTTGGTAACTAATACTACTATGATACCCTCTGCCAGACTCCACTACAGGGCAGTCAGTAACAGAAACAGAACCGTCCAAAATAGCCTCGACTCGAATGACAACTATACCGACAACAGAACCCATGACAACAATTCCAGTAACAACAACGGAGTATATAACAACAACACTGCCACCGACAACGACAGAGGAACCAGGTGTTTTTCCTATATATACTCAGTACACAGCTTTATTTTTGTTTCTGTTATCAATGTTCTTCATGTAAGGTAAAAATGGTGAAACTGATATTACAATCATATGACTAAACAACAGTCTGTAGCCAATATGGAACTGAAATCTTTGTATTCAAAACAATGAACACACAATTAATTTGGAAATGTGAAAACAATCTGAAGCAATTTGAAAGATATGTACTCCGAAAACCTTTTTCAATTTTTGACTTCTAAGGATGTAGATTCTCAAGAAGTTATAACACTACACATAATGAAACACATTGGCAAGGTTTTAAGTGAAGATAATGAATACTGAGTGTCCTTTTTGGAATGATTGATCTACAATATCTCTATATCTTGTAGCACCTCCTGTATTTGTTGGTGAGGTGAAACTAAACCAAACCTGGGATGATAATCTGAATGACACAACCTCCACACAATACCAGACCCTGGCCACCAATATAGAAGCAGAGGTACGGCCATGAGGTTACATGTTGTAACTATATGTCAACAATTATATATTTGATAACTCTCTCGAAATAGTTAATTGTCACCTCTTTCATTAATCAATGTTCTACTTTTGCAGCTTGATGCCACGTTTAAAAACAGCAGTCTGGGAGACAATTATAACTACAGCAAAGTAACTGGATTTAAGTAAGTTGTGACTTGTAGTTCATATTTTGCAGTTCTAAATTTTGTTGAATTTTCATGCAAGGATGAAATAAAATTGCAAAAAAAAAAATCTTCATTCGTTGTTCAACCTGGTGTTGTATGAACTGATCACATCCTCTCTAAACAAGAATTGAAGTTTGAATGATTTGAAAATAACTTTTTATTTTACAGACCGGGAAGCATTGAAGTGGACTATATTTCTTTCTTCATCGAAGCCACTGTCACCATTGCTGACAACAATGGCACCACCACCAAGATATCTATGAATGCGTCCGTGGTTGTACAGGTGTTCAGAGAGGAAGTTCAAAAAAAGCAAGAGGCGTCTGACAAAGACGAATCTAAACGCAGTATATTTTCAACCATTTTCAAGGAATCTATTAAAGTGGTCCAGCTTCCACGTAAGATTTTGTTTATATGTTCTGTGAATTATGGAACAAGGTGATTGTGTAAATCATTGGGAATTCTGAAAGGTAGACCTGTTGGATAACCAAACCTTTATTTTGTAGCTCCTACCAGACCTACAACAATAGCACCAACTAAACCTCCAACAACTATTCCTCAAGGTTTGTACAAATCAATATACCTTGCATCAAAGGACCTTCAGATACTGTTAGCAATGTAAGATGGGAAAAGTTCTTTTTCTATGTAGTTGACTGTATAATACAAATACTTAATAATTATCTCATTTACATATTGCAATTTATTAAGATACGTTTTGCTCAAACAGATTTAGACTAAATTGAAAATACATCCAAATGGGCATTGGGATTTTAAAAAAAATTCTGAACAATGTATTATAGTAGTTCTTGTGTAATATTATTTGATTGCGTTAAATGAAATGAAATTTTATCTACTCCATTGAAGACTTGTACTTCACTTACATGTAAATCTATTAATTAACTTTAATATATTTTAGTTCATCCTTGTGATAACATCACATATATGGAAATTGTTGGATTAGTATGTGCTGCTCCTATGGTCAGCAAATTCACTGGTGCTAAGGATCTACCAAAATTTTGTCAGTATGTATAAGGAGAGAATACCCATCTCAGATAAAATCATTTCACATTAATTAAACCATAAATATCAATATGTACATGACACTTGGTTTTAAGGAAAATGTAAATAGTGGCACATTGTCATTGCTGGTATTTTTAAAATTCTTGTTTTTGAATAGAACTGAACAAATTGTTGCTTAGTTATAGAAGAAATGATATAGTACTGATATTATAAAATTTATGGTTTAGAATTACAAAGGAATTGACAGAGTGTGTCAATAAGAGAGTATCTGCAGACAGAGGGATCAGATGCTCTGACAGTCAGGCGGATAAGGTTATTCGACACTTCGGACCTAATCTCAAAAAAGAACTATCACTAGCCTTTGACCCAATACAGTGTATGTAATACTTAATTACAGTTTAAAAATGTTTATTGATAGGTTACTCAGCATCAGAATCAATCTGAGTGAAATTCAAACGAGGATTTTTCTGACTTTTAAATTTGCAATGATAGCATTTATATATCGTATGAAATATATGATTTTGGAAAGAAAGAACATAAAAAAATTCAAATAATTTTACTATTGTTTTTTTTTTTCATAATTCTCTTGAAACTTTATAAAGTAAAATTTATATGTGCTTGTAAATGTAATATCTTTTGTTTGTATTTTAGGTTTGGAATTTGGATGGAATACATCAACAAGTAAGTTGAATGAAATAACATTTGCATACTTATGCCTCATAATTAATGTTACTCATTTTGAAACCTTTGCAATAATTGCAATGATTCATTTAAATCTATTTCGGTTTTGTGGTTTTGAGTTTCACCGTACATAACAACCATTCCTCCTAATTCTGGTAAGATAAAAACTTTGATGTAAATCTAGTCATTAGTAAAGGTATATTAAGTTAGAGCCAGTCAATCAATTTTTCTATATTTAGGTTATTACTGCATTTGTTTGTTTATAATAAAATAAATGACATATATACTTACATTGTCTTGTGGGATAATTGGATGGTTTGATCTGAATATTCAATAGCAGAAAAAAAAACAACCAAGCTGAGGGATCCCAGAGTTGTTATGGGAATTTAAATTCAAAATTTGTGGAGATAAAAAAAAAAATTTCTCTGAAAATGAAAACATTTTAGATTTTATATGAAAGAGGAAATATTATAAATCTGGCTATTTATGCAGGAAATCAATTTTGGTGTTAAGGATTTGCGAAAATATTCATCATAGAAATATATTCTTACAAAATACACATGATTTAATGATTTGTGAAATTTCATACCCAAAACTATATTTATCGTATTTTGCAAAAATAAATCTGCACAAAATATTCCAGAGACTGACATTTATTTTTAATCTCTTATAGCTCATCATTGTGAGAATTACACATATGTGGAAAAGATTGGTGGTGAATGTGTTGGTTCGTTGTTCACTAACTTTAAAAATGCCACAAATCTTCAGGAATTTTGTCTGTAAGTTTTTTCATGAACTTGATTTCCCCCCTCTGTAAATCATTTATATCTAGTATGAATTTATTTTAGCAGGTTTATTTGTAATTGAGGTTTATTAGCAATACACAATTTTCGTGAATGTCTAATTTGTTTGACACTACATAGTTAAACATGTAAAGATAAATTATATATACAAGAGAATATTATTTTCACAGTAAGACAACTGCAAATACTGAAAAGTAATTAGTAATTTACAGTAATTTTTGGTCTTTCAAGAGCTGACAGATGTCATAGAAGTCCTTATATACTGGAGAATGCTACACTATCAGCTGTAATTCCTATCCTAAAACCTTACAGAATAGATATTCACATAAACTTTGTGAACATTACACTTTATTCTCATTCATGTCTTTCCCAGTACCACGAAGGATATGATAGACTGTGTAAATCAAGAAGCATTGAAAGACTGGGGTTCTAATTGCTCTGATGCTCAGATAGAAATGGTTCTGCGACACTTTGGGCCTCGTATTCAGAAGGACATGGAGCTGAGGTTCGCCCTAGATCAATGTAAGAAATTTGGATTGCTATTTTATAATGCATACTGTCACAAAGCTGAGATGGGTTATTTTTGTTTATTTTTCTTTTTTGCTGTGAAAAAATTGCTGAAGTTTATGATCATTCTGTGAAAGAAAATCTAAAAAAAAATATGCAAATATGCTATTAGATACTGTTTGCACAAAGTCTATGAGTTTGTATGGAATTTTTGTGAAAGAAACACAATAAAAACCAGGAGATATGGTTATCATGATGTATATTTACTGTGTCAATATGGTAATTAATATATTAATTCTGAAATAGACCAATGCTTTGATTTTTGTCTACCTATTCATATCTATAGCAATATTAATATTCATATGTTTTGATATATATTTGTAATAGAAAATGTGACAGAATTTAAATTCTTCTACATCAAGACATTTTCAACGAGTAGGCTTATTTCTGTACTACATGTAGTAACCTAACAAAATGGTATATATGTTGATGTAAGTGAACCCCCCCCCCCCAATGTTTGTAAGGCATGACTTTCAGTAAATAGTTGAAAATAGTTCACTGTTTGAATTGATAGACAGAAGTATAATTGTTGAATGAAAAAATGAAAAATACAGCCATGAATATTTGTTATCAGTAAATTTGTTGATGGTAATGTATTATAATAGCAAATAATTATCTTTGCACCGTGTCTCAGATATTTTCTTTCTTAAGGATCTTCTACACACTTATAATATAAAACCAACCAGAATAATGGACATTATCCCTGAACATTAAATAAAAAGTACTCACTCATAGTATTTTCAGCTTGACGGGCCTTCTTATTCCATTTTAGAATTGCATTTCATTTTAAAATGTAAGGTTCCTAAAATACCCTGTAACTGATCAGATGTGTGATGTTTCTTATCAACCCCCCCCCCCCCCCCCCCCCCCACCCTCCGTTCAAATATATGAATAAAGCAGTACACTTTATTTACTTAATTATGTTTGTACTGCATGAAATAAAGCTATCAAAACTGCTAATAAGTCAATGAAAGAAATTAAAAAATCATTTTATGTTGTTATCAGAGGACAGCGCAGTAGGGTTAAAATGTCCCGAGTAAACTTAACATGTAATAACAAATTAAAGTAAAATTCTCCAGAGCGTCACATATTTTACAAATAATCGTTTGTCAGTATATAAACAAATTTCATGCCACAAGGGGAAACCCCTTGTTGAACAATTACGTCATCGTGCAAATGATGTAAAGTTATTTTATCGTCTAGACTTTCAGTTATTTATCACCTAAGTACAGGTGGAACATGCACTCAGATCACTTACAGTTTAGGGTTAACATATCAATATTGATATAGTAAATGTAAAAGGTGTTCCAGATCAGAACAATATCTTCTCCTTTTTAACAATTTCCATAGTCTTTATCAAAATATAGGGTAGTTCTCATATTCATCGCCAAATCTTATGTAAACAAGGCAAAAAATCCTACCTTCTGTATCAGAATCCCATATCTGCAACTAGTTACCTTGACTATGCTTTGATTGAAAGGAAATGTAGTCATCTTTCACCTGTACAATTATGTTTAATATTGCTACTTCAACTCTCTTGACAACTTTGCAGATGGGGTGATTTTAAGGCCACAATATAATATAACATTACTGTAGCATATACTAAATATAAAAATGGAATATGTATTATCATAGAAAAATCTGAAACAAATCATTTAAAAAGCATTTGACATGCAGATTTACACATATACAGCTTGAACACTTGATAAAGCTAGTAAATAATAACAACATAATTTGACATTTCCCCTGCGATACAGCTATAGACATGTACGCCGTGACATACTTTTATGTTGTGACGTCAACTTGTGTGAAGTGCACTGGGGTACATTTTGTAATTTTTTTCTCGGAATGCCGAAACTACACTGTGAGACCACTCTAAATACAAAAATACCAAAAAGATATTCCATTCCATCTTTCTTTTGGAAAGAAAATCATTTCAGTCCCTGTGTTCTGTTATATATTTTAATTTGATAGGTGAAAGTATCTACCCTTTATTATCTAGTCATTGTTTCAGCAAAGCACAATTATTTCTTAATTGGTTTCTTCATAATGAAAAATGTAAATTACTTTAACTCCTGAGTTTACAGAGGTTCTGTAATGTGAGATTCTGTTTACCTTTTTAGGTCTGGAACTGATAAAGAATGGAACAACCAGTGAGTGATATTCATAATTATCTGAATGCCAACAGATCTGCCTAAATCTCATTGGAAATTAATGATTTGTAGTGGATATACACCAAATTCATTTATATATTTTCAATACTTTTTAAATTTCAAAGTCAAATGAAATCCAACAAGTATTGCATGTTATAAAAACTTAGATATCATATTGAGATATTTTGGTAACTTCATATATATTAATTTAATACAATATTTCATATTGAGATATTCTATAACAGGCATTTTCAACAGATGGAAAATTTTGCAATTTAATCCCTAAACTGTAGCAAATTATGTTGTGCATTTCCAATATCTGTAGTTGCATTATAGCTATCTCTACCTATATTTATCGATATATTTTTTGCGATTGTAATTTCTGCAGATTTTGCCTAACCCCAAAATTCCGCAAAAAGTCGACAACCGCAGAAAATACCTGTTATACCATAATTTTGTGATTCCGAAGCCAATATCTTACTCTAAATTTGTAAACCACAATCCATCAGAATGCTTAGGCACACTTTGCTTTACAAAATTAATTATCATATTAATGTAGACTTTGTAATATATATCTTTTTCTAGTAAAAAGAGTAGCCTTCACAATCAAGACGTCTGGATTCACTTGGCATGATTCGTTACTGAATCCAACATCAACATACTTTCAGTATTTGAATAAAACCATTGTCGGTAATGTAAGTAAACCAAGTGAATGTTTCATACAAAAAGCTCCCAATATGCATTTATAGAGGACTGAAACCATATCTGATAAACACATTTATCCGTCTATTACAGTTTACGAAAGCTTTTGGTGACGCCCCAGGATTTTTGCTGCTGACTGTAACTGCTTTTAAGTAAGATAATTTTGTTCATGTGATAGTACTTTCATGTCAATATAATGTTTAGATAGTATCATTTGATTTCTGGTTTGTTTTACAGGAAAGGAAGCATATATGCTGACATGACATTTACATATGATAGCTCAAAGTTATCTGGAAGTGATGCTATGCATGCAGTTAACATGGCCGTGCAAAATGGGACAGTATACCAACTTCAAGTTGATAACTATTTTCTGTACAGAGGAGGTATGAATCAAACCTATAATGGAATCTGAATATCATATAAACTTTTTATATTTAGAAATATTCTATTATCACCTTTACATGTTTTTGACTCCCAGTTGATTCAATAGACAAAAACATGCTCTGCTTTTAGTTGATAACTACTTTCTGTACAGAGGAGGTATACATTAAAGCCCATGCTAAACCCTTTTGGTTGTATCGGATAAATTTTTACTGAATCCTCTAACTTTCATAGATTAGTCAGTCTACTAAATGAATCGGTGAGAGGACTGATAGAATACAATGCTATTTTTATAGAACCCAAAGATGGTGAATGTCCATTCATACGAAATATCACAGCAGGGACCTGTTCCGAGGAATGTCAAATGGACAGTAATTGTACAGGGTCTGCAAAATGCTGCTTTAATGGGTGTGGTCATACCTGCCAGCAACCAGGTAAATACTTATTGATATCAAATGACAAGGTTTAAACTTTAAAAATCATACCATTAGCCATGTGGGCTTCTGAACTTTGATGTTTGGGAGCCCACCAAAGAATTTTGTAGCCCACAAACTCAAATAATGTAAAACAGTCTCACTATATAGTTTTCTATGTAAAAACTCATTGTTTATTATCATCAAACAAACCATCCCAGCCTCACTTCCCCTCCAACCAAGGATGGTTTATTTTCCATTCTGGTTTAAACTCATGTTTCCTATTCTTGTTATTGTTAGAAATGCATTGTGATCTCTTGATTACTGGAACACCTGTGAAAAATGTGGCAACCCGAAAGTCTTATTAAATAGCATAGCTTAAGAAGTCTACAAAACAAGCACCTGTGAACCCTACCTGCTCTGCAATTTCTTTTTCAGGGGAATGTTTTAATTATACCAAACTAAACATAGACAGTTATCTGAATTTTAATTAATAAATAGATTTAAATTAAAAAATCTATCTTTCTATCCATCCAGATATGCAATAACATATTGACCCCCTCCTCCACTCAGGTCCAATTTTATTATTAAATTTGTTAAAACAAACCTATTCTCTGGCATGGTTAAGCTCAGCTCTTACTTCACTTCAGAAGTCTAAACTGCATCATATCAATCCAACAACAGACATACTTTAACGATATTTTTGAACATCTGAACATCATGCCATAACGTCACAAAACCACATCTCTGCACCAAATAATCTTAAATCAAATTTACAATGTGTATTTATACATAGAGAGTTTCTTCTCTCCCCTATTTATATCTATTTAATAATTAAAGTTCAGATATTTGTGCACAAAATATTCAACAATGATTATCAGAATACCAAACCCAATATAAAATACTTATTTGTTTCATTTTTTGAAAAGTAGACTGATTCATGTACTTGCCATGTGGGCTACCTTGATTTCAATTTTACTTTCCCACCCGAAATTCTACTCACATTTGGCGAAAGGGCAAGTGTTAAGGTTAAATCCTGAATGATACCATTTAAATCAAGGCAGGCTGCTGACAAAGTTGATGTTACAGGGGTGTCAACAGTCTCGTTTTAAGTAAGAATTTCACAAATTGTATCGTCTTTATATTGATATAGTTTACCATAACCAATCTGTCATTGGGTCAAATGTTCTGTCTGACATGTTTCATACCAACTGTTAAGCCATTCTTTAAAAACTGATTTTGACTATGGATTACTGTTTACCTGATCAAGGTAGAGAGCTCATGGTGGGCGTGAACGGTCAACAGGGGATTCTTACTCCTAGCAACCTGATCACACCTCTGGTATATCCAGGGGTCTGTATTTGCCCAACTCTTAATTGTATAATTCCTTATTGCATTTATGAGATTGATCATGCTTGTTATCTTCACCTTTTAATCAAAACTGTTACAATATGTTGTATATGAGGTAAATCAACTGAGAATGCAATTTTGTTGTTGAATCATGAAAGATTTATGCCTTGCTCTTCATATTTATTAAAAATTTGTAGATATTCAATGAATTTAGAGAAAGTGCTGAAGTTTGGGTTTTATAGTACTGAATTGTAATTATCTCTTAAATAGGGTTGATTGTCCATCCCTGTGAGGATTTTGATTATCTACACAAGGCAGGGGAGCAGTGTTCAGGGTATTACAGTCAGAATTTAACGTCTGCCTCTGATATGCCAATGTTCTGTCGGTAGGTCTTGATTTTGTTGTCTTTATCATTTTTCTAGATTGACAGTTCCAAGTTCAAATTGGAAAATTAGCATCCACGTTGGCTAAGAATGGCTTGATAGATATTGCTTTTGAAGAAATGTTTTCTGTTGATAAAAATCTAAAATACATTACAACAGTAAACTTTCTTTCTTTCATAATAGTTTTTGGATTTGAGTATTTAATCTCTCTTAAAAGCTGATTGAGAAGTAGGAAATTGAATAAACATTTGTCTTATTTGGAGATGAGAACCTTCATACAATTCTGTTTCAGTGTAATGAAAGAATTCTCAGAATGTTCGATGGACATCATTTTAAAAGAGAAAAGAGTCCGATGTTCTGAAGATCAAATCACTACAGCCATGAAAAGATTTGGACCTATAATGAAAACAACAATGAATCTTCGTTTTGACCCTTCTGATTGTATGTGTTAATCATTCTATAAAAACCTATTATTCATTATATTGTTTTAGATAATGATAAGTTCTTATTTGAATATCATTTTATTTCAGGCTATAAAGATTTGACCACCAGTAAGTATACACTTGTATGATGAGTTTGTTTTATAACTTATTGATCATGATAATTGTTTTTTAACATCACAAGCAATATTCAACACCCAGAATTATGTTATAGCTTGAAATTTTCAGAAAATATTCATAATTGTTTTCATTAAAATGAATAAAAATTCCTAGCTTGAAAAGCTGCATAAGTCAACAGAATGAATTTGGAAAGGGTGCAATCTCCCTCTGCAACTTGCTTGTTTGCAGGATAAATGCAAGGTTAAGGACATAGGTACCCCCAAAAATTGTTACAGAATTAGAAAAACTACATGTATTTGTAAATAATTTAATGTTTCTGAAACCCCATATTGATGACAAATTTCCCGATGAAACCACTTTAATTTTTGCATTCATAAATCTTTACTTGAAAATTCAATGGAAAAACATTACCCAAAAACTAAAATCCTTCAAATACTCTCTTAATGGTGCATGTCTTGTAAATAATGACCAATTTACGTAGTTGTTTGATGAAATAATAAAAAATCCCACGGAAACACAGCAAATTCCAACTTCATTTGATGCATCCAAAATCTTAGGTGTCCTATGACCTGAAGTCTGCAACGCAAATCCTGTATCTAACCTAAAATATCTTCTCAATTTTTTCATTGAAATGATTAAAAATGCCATCAAGTTAGAAATAGCACAGTACGAGGAGGGTCTGAACAAACTCGCAAATATCATGGATGCCATCAGATTTTTTATGAGTTTGGTTGGTTACTGTTTAATGTCCCGCTGTAGAATTATTCACTCTTATGGAGACATCACCATTGTCGGTGAAGGGCTGCAAAATTTTGGGCTATGCTCAGTGCTTATAGGCTTTAAGCAGGGAGGGATCTTTATCGTGCCACAGCTGCTGTGACACAGGGCCTCAGTTTTTGTGGTGGCATCACCTTCATATTGAGTATCCTTTTTGACTGAAATCCAGTTAGTATTTTTGGAAACTTTTGTGCCAATTTTATATTGCCTACTTAATACATATATTGTTTTTTGTAGTAAAAAGAATAGCCTTCACAATTAAGATGTCTGGATTCCAGTGGGATGATTCATTATTAAATTCAAGATCAGCATATTTTAAATCTTTGAACAGCACTATCGTTAGTAACGTAAGTATCATAGAAACAATCATACACATTTCTGGAAAATAAAGAAGTTCTTTTGGAAATAAGCCTATTTATACAATCTATTACAGTTCACGAAAGCTTTTGGTGACGCCCCAGGATTTTTGTATCTGACTGTAACCTCTTTAAGGTGAGAAAATCTATGTTCCTGCAATAATGGTACCTATGTGGTGGTGGTGTGCAGTTAACACAACATAATTGTTGGTTTGTTTTACAGGAAAGGAAGCATATATGCTGACATGACATTTACATATGATAGCTCAAAGTTATCTGGAAGTGATGCTATGCATGCAGTTAACATGGCCGTGCAAAATGGGACAGTGTACCAACTTCAAGTTGATAACTACTTTCTGTACAGGGGAGGTATGCTTGAAAGCCCAATCTCATACATGCCAACTTTTAAAAATCCTCATGGGGGATTTTACGCGTGACGATCTTTTTCAAAGGTCTATATTCGCAATATTTTGCCGTGAAAGTAAATATTTGTCTTTTCAAAGATAATATCAATCTCATCATTTGCACATGTATCATTTATTAACACAACATCAGGTGTGTTTTATTCTCCACTAACTAATTAATTTCAACAAAACTAAAAAAAAACACACTTTGAAAGATATGGATAATTATTTCATTAAAATCATCACCTATTCAGCTGAGTGTTTATAAAGATAACACTAATATACCCTCCCCCCTCTCTCTCCTTCCCCCATCACCCTTCAAAAGTTACATACATGTATTATTAATACTCAAAAGTTACGTCCTTTTACACCATAATATGACTGGACTAATGTCAATTTTTTTTTTTTTAAAAGTTTCCTGTCTGTAATCATGGCCTTGTAGAGTCTGGTGGAACTATCTGCTACCAGAAAAGGAGTGTTCTGCTCTGACGCGAAGTTCATGCAGAAAACCTTTGCATGCATGACATCTGAAATAATTACCAGGGAAAAAAAATCACCAAAATATATTAATTGTAAATTTAGGCTACTTGCTTGTATCAAATTCAATTTGAATGGCTACAGTAACAGATTTATGCGAATTACATATCACAAAGTCTGTTTAAAGCCCCCTATAGTTTTATAATACATCACTATAAATTCGGATATATAACTGGAAAAAAAAATATTTTGCATACCTATTGCATATCTAGAATGCTGCCAGCCAACCTGAAAATCGGGAATGTCAAATTTGAGTTGGAAATCAGGATTTGTTGTCATAAATCGGGAAGAGTTTTACAGTCAGGAAAATCCTGTCTAAATTGGGAAAGTTGGCAATCTAAACCCATATACTTGTATTTGTTAATTTCTTTTACTAAATCCTCTAACTTTCATAGATTAGTCAGTCTACTAAATGAATCAGCTCAGTGAGAGAACTGACAGAATACAGTGCTATTTTATAGAACCCAAAGATGGTGAATGTCCAATCGTACAAAATATCACAGCAGGGACCTGTTCTGAGGAATGTCAAATGGACAGTAATTGTACAGGATCTGCAAAATGCTGTTTTAATGGGTGTGGTCATACCTGCCAACAACCAGGTAAATTACTTCTTATTGATATCAAAATTGTTGAATGATGTATATGAGGTAAGTCAATTGAGAAAGCGATTTTGATATTGAATCATGTGAGATGTATACTTTACTTTTCACATTTATTCAGGACTTGTAAATATTTGATACATTTATAGAAAGCTCTGAATTTTAGGTTTTCTAATTATCTCTTAAATAGGGTGGGTTGTCCATCCCTGTGAGGATTTTGATTATCTACACAAGGCAGGGGAGCAGTGTTCAGGGTATTACAGTCAGAATTTAACGTCTGCCTCTGATATGCCAATGTTCTGTCGGTAGGTCTTGATTTTGTTGTCTCTATCATTTTTCTAGATTGACAGTTCCAAGTTCAAATTGGAGAATTAGCATCCACGTTGGCTAAGAATGGCTTGATAAATATTGCTTTTGAAGAAATGTTTTCTGTTGATAAAAATCTAAAATACATAACACTAGTAAATTTTGATTTTTTCATGATAGTTTTTGGATTTGAGTATTTTGTTTGAGTAGTGTGATTGTTTTCGTCAATCTTTGTTAAAAGCTGATTGAGGAAGTAGGAATTTGAATAAACATTTGTCTTTTTTGGAGATAAGAACTTTCATACAATTCTGTTTCAGTGTAATGAAAGAATTTTCAAAATGTTCAATGGACATCATTTTAAAAGAGAAAAGAGTCCGATGTTCTGAAGATCAAATCACTACAGCCATGAAAAGATTTGGACCTATGATGAAAACAACAATGAATCTTCGTTTTGACCCTTCTGATTGTATGTGTTAATCATTCTATAAAAACCTATTATTCATTATATTGTTTTAGATAATGATAAGTTCTTATTTGAATATCATTTTATTTCAGGCTATAAAGATTTGACCACCAGTAAGTATACACTTGTATGATGAGTTTGTTTATAACTTTTTCCACACAACAGCTATAAAAACTTTCTTCTTTACCACATAGATCTTTTAAATTGAATTAAGTTACTTACGTTAGACAGTGTGGGTTATTTTCATGAGGAGTATTCGTTAGGATAATCCTAGTGACCAATTTTTCAACTCTTGATCTCAATCAATTGACTTGAATGTATCAATGATATCCTAATTAATTTTACATGCTCAAGATGTAGTGTACTCAAAAGGAATTTGTTTATTAATTGTCATGTAAATTTTATCATGGCTTTGGAAATCAAATATATTTTGATATCTACATTATTCCAAGGATATTAGCTACTTGTATTTCCTCAAAATGATAGCAATTTATTTTAAAGAATTATCATCTCAATATTGTATGGAAATCATCAACTAGCATACTAGTTGCTAAATGCTGAGTTGCTAATGATTGTCGAATACTGATTGCTATGCTGGCCAAAATGCTGCTTTCTGATCGGTAAATGCTAACTTTTTTGGTATATGTGAGGTAACGAAGGACTGTTAATTCATTTAGAGATGGTGAGTAGCCAAAAGTTAAGAAAAATATACATACCACAGGATTTCTTCACTAATATTTCCTGTAATAACTACATGAAGTATGTAAGTTCTATGAAAGTCTGTGTAAAATTTTTTAAAGCTTTTAAATTTTGTAATGTTATTGGAATGGATGCCAATATAAGCTTGAAAAATTTCTGTGTGGGTCAGAATGCAGAGAAAAGGTTAAAAACAATGGGAAATCTTAAGGAACCTCAATGCTTAAGGTCTCAAAGAACCTGCGAAAGTCATTTCTAACTGCTGAGCAGTTGGCAAAGCTGTAGTAATTATATTTTTATGTCTTATGTCAGATGCGAGCAAGGCACAAGCAGGGCTTGAACCCACAAAGTTCTGGTTACAAAGCGAATACTAACCACTGAACCTCTGAGGCAGTAATATATGCAAATAAATGTAAAAAACACCTACAACTTAAAACAGGTGGTTTTAAGTTTGTAAATGAATGGTTTTGGAATATTCGTATAGTATTGTCAACTAAATGAACTGCAAGCTATTAACAATCGGCAAATAACAATAAAAGTTAATCAGTTAAGAATAAACAACTGGTTTTAAGCATTGAGCATTTGCCATTCAGGATATATGATTTTGGCTCTTCGGTATTTTAAAATTAGCATTTAGCATTAGAAATTAGTATTTAGTGTGATTGATGCAATCGGCATGAAAAAACTAGCATGTTGGTTCAGGATTTCTATGGTAATGATGCTTCTATATAAATTTTTCTTTATGATAACCTTTACAAAGTTCACCCATGGATCACCACTCTTCCTCCTTCAGTGTGACACTGTGCATTCCCAGGTTTACTGAATGCTCATAAATAGATGATGGTGTGTGTGTGTGTGTGTGTGTGTGTGTGTGTGTGTGTGTGTGTGTGTGTGTGTGTGTGTGTGTATATATATATATATATATAGGTCCAAATTACAATGAATTTCAGCACACAAAACCTTATCTGCAGTATCTACAGTTAGGTTTCTTAGTTAATTACATGGGGGGATAATCCTGTATATAAAAAGAACTGAGGTGTCATTTATATCAGCAGATGACAAATTTGAAGAATTGTCTTAATTCTGGCTGTTATTTACTTTTCTCATCATTACATGTCTTACAAGTTATATCAATTATACACAGCAGTCCTCTCATAACATTATTATAAAAACACAAGTCAAATTTTCATGGCAGCATTGAGATATTTAATCTGTTTAATTACATTTGATATTCTGTAGGGCAGGATTTTCATCATCTCTATTGATGTTATATACATGTTATTGACAGTTAACAATGATATCATTTCGTACCTCCTTTAGATGTTGTGACCTTCAGTTTGAAGTTTCTCAACATGGATTGGAGAGTGGAGCTGTTGAATGATACTTCAGATTATTTCATGATGATGGAAGGAGCTATAATGGGAAATGTAGGAATTTTGAAGTTATAGAGCTGGATATAAAAATGTGATCTTTGTTTTAATACTGTAAGAAATAGTGTTTGAAGCTGATATAAATGCAGCTGTAATGTGTGTATTGCAGTACTAGCACTTGAATGAAATGTTGATATTATATATCGTAATTACAATCACATGTTGCTAGCACTTGAATGAAATGTTGATATTATATATCGTAATTACAATCACATGTTGCAGATGACGGAGCATTTTGGAAATGTTAGCGGTGTCAGTCAAATGAAAATACTTGGATTCAGGCATGTGCAATAAATCAGACATGATTATCAAAGCCTTATAATGCTGTACAGACCACTATCAATATTACGTGTTTACGCACACCTTGAGAAATTAATATGTAATCCTAAATCCTGTTTGTTTTATTTTATAATTTGTTTTTCTTCAGAAATGGCAGCATTATTGTGGACTTTTGGGTTAGAGTTACGTGGCCTCTTACTGCTGGCCGTTTGATAGAGACGATCAAAGAAATGCTTGCCAAAGGTGGTCAGATTCACAGGATGCAGGTGGATCCCGGTTACTTTCCACATGATAACGGTAAGGTCAACTTCAGGCAAGCATATGTTGTATTTCTTTGAAATGTGTGTGTGTGTGTGTGTGTGTGTGTGTGTGTGTGTGTGTGTGTGTGGTATAATATGTATATATGTATGTATATATATATAAAATTCATGTTTTTCAACCCAGCGATGGAATAAAAATGAGTGATAATTAACTTGATCATTGCTGAGGGTATATTTTGTACAGTTTGTATCTACTGTTTGATGGTTTTGATATATTAACAATATTCAATGCAATTACTTGGGATACAAGTTTCACAATCTCATAAACACACATAAGAAATTATCATCATGATATGTTAAATAATTTTCAGTGATGAAAGATGGATTCTGTCCTCGTGTTTATTCTATTGCTAATGGAAGCTGCAATGTTGAAGAATGTATTGGTGATAGTCATTGTAAAGACGACCATAAGTGCTGCTCAAATGGCTGTTTGAGGACTTGTGTGGACTGGAGTAAGTAGTGGATCTCTGTGCTTTGTAGAAGTGAATAACCTGAAATAAAAGATTGTAGCTGGTTTTTCTGTCTGTCTATATGGTGGGAACTCTAATCTCAGTCAGAATTTGTAGTACTAGCTATAGAGATCTCATACAAGGAGAACCGAAAAGTCGAGATGAAATATATGTAACTGCCATTGGATAAGATCACTCGTCATTGTGAACATTAAATCGCCATAATTAAACATGGCCATGACAGAGGACATTGTATTTTACAAAATGGTATACATTGAATAGAAACAAACTGCAAATGGTTATTTTCAATTATTTATTAGGAATATACAGTTAGCAATAGGGATTTAATCCCATGTACAGGTGGGAATATATCGGTTTATTATCTATTTTAGAAATATACAGCACTTGCAAGAATGTGACTTTTGTCAAAGAAATGGTCACTAAGAATTGTGTTGGCGCATTCAATGCTTTCATGAATGGACTCTATAAGGATGATTGCAGGTAAATCTAATAAATAACTCTGCATTCGGTGCATATTATTCATGAATTACTATTATCATTAATATTAATGAAGTTTGTTTTTGAATATTTGTATTTACATACCTCAAACTTCTTTTGATATAAGTGATATTTATATTCTTATTTGTAACACCCAAACAAAGAAATTATTTACAGAATAGAACAGCGAGCATAAAATATATATTTATATACATATTTATACACCCACACACATATCTGTGTGAGTTATATATTGCTCTATACATAATCGATACAAAATGTATGAAGGTTAATTTGTTATTGTTGATGTTTCTACAAAATAAATTATTTGTGCATCAATGGAAAATGGATATTTTTCAAACTATATTGTACATATACAACGTATACAATGAAAATATGGATGGTCGGGGATAAGTTCGCTGCACTGCAGGGAGACGTCAAATGTATATAGTAATTGTTATGAATACCCTACCTGATTAAGTGATACATGCATGTAATACAACAAACCAGCCTGTGATTTAAGTCACTGAGATAATTACGACGATGTGTTGTAGTAAATTATACATTAGTTGCCTTTGTGCTTGCAGCATGTACCGGGATGTAATCTTATGTACGACAGCAAACCTGCAAGTGAGAAAGTTATCTTGCACCATGGAAGGCATTGCCAATCTGGTTGGGAAGAACATGCACACTATCTTTGGTGAAAAGGGGATCCGTTTTGATGGTTTAAGCTGCTTTGGTAAGTAAATAAAATAAGCAAACAAATACCAATTTCAAAAGTGTGAAAATTGTATGATATTTATTTTAAAAAAAATTTCAGATGGAAAAACGAATGTGCCACAATATGATGTTGGGAACTTTTGCCGTGAAGTAGAATTATATAAGTATCACGCTAAATACAGTTGTGCAGTAAATCTGACAGAGCACCGAAACTCCACTGATGAATTATGCAGGTATGGGACTGAATAATCTTTTAAATTGTCATTTTACGACACATTTCAACTACCACAGTAAAAATGAAACTGCTGCCCATCAATAAAGATGTAGTAAATTTCTCAACTTTTCTTTGATTTTAGTTGTGGCTGTTAACTTTTTTTTTTCTTTTTTTTTCTTTTTTTCATTAATGTGGAAATGAATGCTTCACTACTTCTTCCTACCCACCCCACATTTACATTTTTCCTACAGATGTACTTACTTTAAAAGATAAATAAACTTTCCTTTTCAGTCTGTACAAGTATAAAGTGATTTGTGCTGAGGAAAATAATAAGGATCTGAAGCAGTTCGGTAATTGTAAATTTGGAGATACAAAGGCCATAATCGGAAGAAACCGAAGTGTTATATTACCTGAACTGGACTCCATGTTAAACGATACAACATGTGCAGGTGAGACTGTATGATTTAATAGTTAGTAAATTATTAAAAGTTCAGTCATCCATACTTGTCAAACAGAGATGGACAGGATTTCTAGGATTCTTTGATATCTTGTGAATTTCTCAATGTATGTGTGGCTCATTTAGTTATTTCACATTGATATAATAATGGTTCAAGTTACCTAGTATATTAAAAAGTGCCAATTAATGACATCATTTATAATAATTTTGTTCATTGTGATGATTTTAATTACTTCATTTTTAGAGTTTAACTATGAGGGTATACGAAGAAAACATGAGAATTTCAGATTGAAAATATGCAAATATCAGAGAAGTTTCCAATTATATTTCCATTAAATACTGGCACACAGATTTTGCATTTACCATACCTGGGCTTTATACATTTTGATGCATATAAAACTGGTTACAGTAGCCCAGTGATTAGTAGTCTTTGCTTGGAATGGGAGGTTCTGAGTTTGATTTTTGATCTACATTGAAGCATACACATTTAATATATATAGGTAGTAACTGTAGCCAATCGCCCATCATTATATAAGGAATAACTGTCTTGTGTGTGTGTGTGTGGGGGGGGGGGGGGGGGGGGGGGTTTATGAGTGTACTTCACTGACAAGTTTTAAAGTTAATCTCAAAACATATCTTTTTAGATTAGCTTTTAATTTGTGATAGTTTTATTCAAATGAATTACTTTACTAAAGAAAAAGAAGAAGAACAACAACAAAAAAAGAAAAGAGCCAAAACCCTCTGTAGTTTAGTATTATGATTATATCCTTTATATGTATTTAATTATTCCTAAGGGTTGTTTTAAATTGTTTTATATGTTATTATGCATGGTAACCATTTCATTACATAAGGTGCTAAATTTTATTCTAGTCACAGGTGTAACATATGTTCATATATATTTTATTATATTATCTGTAAAGCGCTTTAGAAGGCGCAGGTCAATAGAGCACTATATAAATCTATTGAATTACAATTACGAATTACAATTTTGATAAAGTGATTGGAGCATGCGGTAATTGGCATGAATACCATGTGCTCCAATTGCTTTATCAACTCATAACCTCCTCACAAATAAGGCAGTTATTCTTTATATTTACATTTTTTCTTACTTACATAATATTCCTTTGACTGCGACTTCCAGTACCCCAAGATCATGGGAGTTATTGTGTATAGGTCATTCAACATCCTTAAATGTGTGACATAGAAAATGCATATACACAGCTTGAGTGACATCACAATAGGCAAATAAAAGTTAGGTGATCCCTGAGATCATAAACCCATTACCTCCTTGGTAGTTTGTATAGAACAGAATGTAAATATAAGTGAAATGAAATGAAATAACGTATATTTGAAAGCATTGTGATTAATTTGAATTTTGAAGTTTTAAGATAACTCAACAGATAAAACATGTTCCTGATGAGATTGATTATGTTTGGTGACAGGTACTTCTTGACAGAGAAGAACTTTAGAAGGATCATTTATTTAAAAAAAAAATGGAATGGAATTTGAGTAGGAATATATGTTTGGTAATCTTATCTTGCCTGTAGAATGATTGAGAACATTGAATTTATTTCCTTATCTTACAGCCCAGTCACAGTGCCAGACCTACCTATACAGTGATCCATCTATTGTATCTCGATGCCTTGTGTCCTTTTTAGGGTTTGCAATGCAAAAGCCAGAGTTAGTGTGTCTGTAAGTGTTCATATATCTCGTATATACTCCGCGTCCATTTCAATGTTTTTAAAATTTCTGCATGCAACTAATGATGTTTTGTAGGGTGTGCTTTTAAATGCATGTACATGTATTTAATTATATAAGGTATATACATAATGGTTAATTTTCGTAGTGCGCTGGAAGCTTTTCATGACTGTCTTGTTTCTGAATCTCTGCGGAAGAATATAAATTGTTCAGCTGATGATGTCAGTGACACTGCCCGCTTATATTTGAATTTCTGGAGTCAGTCATTTGCCAATACAATGAATGTCACAAGATTACGAAAAGACGAACTTGCCACATGTGCTGGTGAGTTCTTGTATTAAGTCTCACCATGGTGTAGTCTGAAAATTAAACATAATTTTTTGTAAAGAATATGTCTCTCAGCATTTGATATTTATTAAAATGTTATATCAATAGCAACAAAACAACTAACGGATCCTGATTTAGTCAACACCTCTTGTCAGAGACCAAATATGCTGGTGTTATTGGCAACTACGTGTTTGGAGTACCTGAAGAGAGCTTCTGATTCCAAACTTTGCACGTAAGTAGATATTAATACATTATATTAGTAAATACAAGGAGTATTTGTAATTCTAAATATCATGATCATATCTTATTAATGAATATATGAAATTTTTATTTTACTTCAGGGAATATGACATCTTGCTATAAGTCTGATGGTCAACAGCATTAATCAAATCTACATGTGACTAACTGAAATCTACATTGTTTAATATTAGAAAGTAGAGAGACCTGGTTTATATGTAGTGAACATAAAGGTCAAAGTCAATTCTCAGTGACATATGGTCTCGCAGTCAGAAGCATTCAGGTTTAGGAATATGTCCATATAGTGACAATAATATACTGATAGGAAAAATAATATACTGATAGGAAAAAAGAAACGCATGTTGACTTTGACTTTAGGAATTTTAATCCTAATAATGATCAACAAAATAATATAGGGTAAATTTTAGATATACAAATAATATCAATCAACCAAGAAATGTTTGACAACTTGGTAATTTACACAAAAAAGACATTTTTTAGGGGGATGGGATCTTTTGTTAGAATTCAGCACTTGAATTAAGTCATTAATACCGACTGTATCCACTGTGTGGTGCAATTGCTGCATGGATTCTTCTGTGCATTGAGTTCATGAGTCTGTTAACTGTTCTTATTGGGATGTTATTCCATTCTTCTGTCACTGCATGCGCAAGTTCCTCGGTGTTGTTCAGAAGGTTTTGACATTGTCGAACTCGTCTATCAATCTCATCCCACAAGTGTTTGATGGGAGAGAGGTTGGGACTGTATGGAGGCCATTCAAGTGGTACAATGTTGTTTGTTGCCAGAAAATTGTGACATATCAGTGGAACATGTGGGCAAGCATTGTCCTGCTGTAGGACAAAGCATTGTCCTGCTGTAGGACAAGATTGTACTGACGCACAAAGGATACAGCGTATGGTTGCAGGATGGCGTTTCGATAACGTATAGCCATTAGAGAGTCATCAATAACCACTAAAGGTGAGCTATTCCACCCCACACCATTATGGACCCTCCTCCAAATCGATCTCCCTCCGTGACACATGCATCAGAAAAACGTTCACCCTTGTGTCTATACACCGGCCTCCTTCCATCTGCTCAAAAAAGGGTAAATCTAGACTCATCAGAGAATAGTACATTTCTCCAGCATTGCAAAGGAAATCTATTGGGACAATGTGTATGTGACCAGTCTATTCAAACGTCCCTACGGTTGCATGTCAATTGCAAATCTTTGTATGGCCTGCACGCTTTAAGACCCGCCTCCTTCAGCCTATTTTGGACCGTTTTTGGACTTATTCATGCATTATTACATCCTCGGAAACAAGCAGCAGTTTCTACAGCCATTTGGAAACGATTCCTGAAATGGAGTAGACAGATTTCTCTGTCTTGGTGCTGAGTTGTTACCTTTGGACAGCCATTTCTAGGGCGGTCATTTAGACTTCCCGTTGTCAGCATCTGACATCTTAGATGAGATATGGTTGACTGTGAAATGTTAAATCGTTCAGCGACAGAAATTTGATCTTCCCCTCCTAAGAGTAGCCCTATTGCTTCACCTCTCTGACTTTTGTTCCAGTGAGGCATTGTAGCAATTTGATGTCAACACAAATAAAGTGTGGAACTTTTGCATCAGATATTCAAAAATGATCAACAATGATTACAAATTGTAACACGTGTACCTTTGGCCCAAAATTGTTGCCAAAATTTCCTGCTTTATTGGAAACAATTTATTTTTAAACATTGAAGTGAAAAGGAAAAAAGGCTTAAAAAATTACAATAAAACTTTGAAAATAAGAGACAAACAGCTAAATCATGAAGATATACTTATTAAGGTGCCAGTGGGCAATGAAGAGAGCCTGAGGTATCGCCTCTTTTCAGAACTTTTAAAGGAAATGACTTATTGATGTCGTGACATCATACGATTCTAAGCGTTGACAGAGGTGTAAGTGAAGTTTGCGTAACATGCTCTCTGGTGAGAGAATGTTGATCCAGTACCAAGCTCTGTAGAAAATGGAAAAATTTTGGAGTAACTGTTCATTTGGTATGACATATGCAATGTTCTGTATAATTGTGTGGAACGCGTACAGTGTTATTCACCCATGGCTGTTGCTTTGCTGTTATGGAAATAAATCATCTTATTCCCTTGAATATTATGAAATAAAAATTAAAGAAATTATTAATATAATACTTTCACAGTGTTTAGGGTATTCATTTTTCAGATATTTCAATTTGGCAACAACATACTGTATGGAAAATGTTGTTAAAGAAGTGTTAAATGAAAACTGTACCAAAGAGCATTTTATTGCTGCACTAAGACAGAAAAATGATACAGTGATGAGAATAGTTGGGACCGATATATCAAAATGCTTAGGTAAATTTTTGCCAACATATACTCATATTTTCTGTAATTCTAAAGTTATGTTATCCAACTGACTATCTAATTATTGTGGTAAAAATTTAAACTGACGTAAAATCTAATGTCTTTGAACACATGTATTACTGTCCTCTGTCTGCTTCAAGGTCTAGAGAATGGTTATAAATGATTCGCATTGGTGTTTTATACAAATCATGATATATAGAAATTCATAAGATTGCTCATTAGTCATGTATTTTCTTATTTCTAGACAATGAATCTACCAATGAAACATGTATATCTTATGAAACTTTTGAAAGACCTGAATATAAGAAGTGTTTCGAAACTTATATTGGTCTCACCGCTTATATCAACACTACATCAAAAGTTGAGAATTGCAGGTAAGACACCATTCTACTGTATTTTTGTTGGCATTCCTAAGTATTTTAAAAATGTATACAGAAAAATTTAGAATTTCCAATTAATATTGTATCATTTTAGATTATACGAGCATTCTCTAGGTTGTGTTGAAGAGAGTATACCAGGCTGCGATGCACAAAAAGTCCATAACTTGATAAGCACTTACATAGAAATTAATGGAATGAAGGGTAGCATTTATGATCCACAATGCTCAGGTATATGCCAATATATATAAGGTGAAAATAACGAATATCAAATATATATATATATATATATATATATATATATATATATCAGTATATATAAAACACATTTTACAATGTTGCAAACCAACAATTCACCATTTCTTTACTTCCTCAAAATATGTAATAGATCAACATGTGCAGACTCTGAAAGTACCTTTGTCAGAGATGTGCTTTTGCAAAATAATCACCAATAAAACAGTATATTTTGACAAAATTATCAAGAAATGTTGAAGGTCCTTTAGGAATTATGATTTCTTATAAAAAAAAATTTCTTCAGGAGAAAGAGTTCTTGTAGGAATATCGAATTATTCTTTTGGAAATGTAAATCCTGTGGGATTTGTTAAAAATTCTAAGACAATTTCATTTCTGCTGTAGGAAATTTATTTTATCCATAGGAATTCCCTTTTCTATACAATTTGTAAAATTCAGTTAGAATTTAAAACAATTTTATAGGATTTTGTTGAAATCTCAGGAATTTTTTTTCAAAGTTGTATTTGTCTCTGCACCTGTCAGATAAACGGTTTTGAAGTCTATGGATATTTATGATTGTCTTGGATTGAGAAGTAAAGAAATGATGGACTTTGATTTGTCAGCTGGATATTAACAGTTTCCATATTTTTTAAAAATATTTTTTATAAATATATATAATTATTATTTTTTATCTACGATGTATGTCTATAGCCCCCCCCCCCCCCCCTTTTCTTTTTGGTATGATTATTTTCTTACGTCATAATAGAAACTCATACTATAGCATGACATCAATTAATTCTGTAAACAGAGCTGCATTTTATACTTTAGCTTGTTAAACTGTTTTATCGATGTTCTGATGAAGGCCGTCTAAGGCCAAAACCTGTAAACCAAATAAATTTTCCATTCGCATTTCCTTGGATGTTGGTTTTCTGTTTATACCTCTCAACTATATGTTATTCTCAGAACCTATTGAATACCTAAGGTATCCATCCTAGAAAATCTGCTGCAAATTAGACT
The DNA here is from genome assembly GCA_024699665.1 of Ostrea denselamellosa. Lineage (NCBI taxonomy): Eukaryota > Metazoa > Mollusca > Bivalvia > Ostreida > Ostreidae > Ostrea > Ostrea denselamellosa. The sequence continues at coordinate 767,726 of JAMZEH010000052.1, forward strand.
TTAAGGTGTTGGATCCAGTCTTATATTTATATTAATTTCCATAATAAACAAGCCCATGGGCTACACTGCTGATCTGAATCATGTTTCTTGTACAAATATTTAAGGTAGCTCCATCCTTATGTTATGTCATAGGTTTTTACTAAATTTTTAATGAATTAAATTTTGTGCAAGACAGAAATATATCATTTGGGGGAATTTTTATCACTGGCTATGATAAAAGTTTTGGTAAACTATTTGATACTGATTTCATTTGTTTTCTATAAATGTTTGAAAATATTGTCAAGGGCAATAACTCCTATGCTATGTTTTCTCTATTGTATGCATGTTATATAATGATTTCCTGTTACCCACAATTTATTATTACATTTATAAAGTAATAGTTTTTTAAACTGTTGAAATTAACATTTTGTCATATTAAACAGTTTTTGTGTACTTTTATGTTGCTATTTAATGAAAATGTGCAATTTTCTGATTTTAGTTTGCATGTCTGACATCTTTAAAAGGGTAGTATCATGTACATTTTTTGTGGTCATTGATAAAATTAAACTGTATCAAGTTCTACTTTATATCCATTCATTACTTTCAAATGAAAGATGAATAAACAACACAATACATGTGGTGGAATTAGCAACGACACGCTGCAGCTATTTTATATGTGAAACATATCAAATATACAAATTCACAATATACCATATAATTGGATAAATAATTCTTATTTTATATTGAACTATTTAATAAACTTTGTAAATTTAAACTTTACTGCTGTATGTGTCATCCTAAACTGGTATTAAACATTTCACCCCTTATATAGCAATGCGATCAAAACCGGTTCTAAAGAACCACATGACATAGACAGGTATTCGAATGAAAACTTTTATATTCCGAACAAATAATTCATTATAACACCAAGTAGAAATTGATTTCTGTCTAATTTTTGCCTCAAACAAAAGAAATTGCATTGGAAATTAATAGAGTATTTCAAATTCTAACCATTAATTTGGTAAGTCACATGATGGTGGAGCTACCTTAAACTAAATAAACCAAGACCTTCTTGTGCAAGGAACACTAACATATTACGTATTTGAATCTGCAGCATCAATTCTTAAAAGCAGACCAATATGTATCAGCCAATCTTATGCAAACTTGGTATGACTACATTTGAATTAAATGTTCAGATCCCAGACCATCTCGATCGTTCTGTGAAGATGAAGAGTCTCTTCTTTTGTACATATATGGTAGATGTTTCCACTTCTTGAATATGACTCGGCATTCCTGCTTTTTGTAAGTTTGTAAATATACTTGTAATTTGACTTGATTTCACCCTGTTATGCTCTAATATTTGAAAAGGATAATCCAATGTGTAGCTGTTGTCTTCATGATACTAATGACAAAAACTAAATAGCCAAAATATCATTTATGCCTAAATTTCAGTGCGAATTATTTTATGGATTGTGCATACAATCAAACTCGAGGATCGTACTTTAGATGCCCCAAAACATCTGTGAAAACAACTCTGTTAAATGCAACTGCATTTTATGAGAGGAGGTACCCGGGATATGGGAGACAACTCTCAACTTGTCTATTGCGTAAGTACTCTGGAAAATCAACAGAAGATATATGCTCTCATTGTGTGATTTTTGTGTGCTTTATATAAGTTTATCTCTCTAAAGAAATGGAATTCAAATCAACCTATGTGTTCCTTATGACGATTACTGTAAGATATGTATATGTATAATATACTTTAACACCATTGAAGAATGTATTTTTTTGTGCATACTTTATAAACATGAAAAATGTTTCAAACTGGTTTGCATGGATATGTTATATAACAATTTCAATGTTGTGTTCATGTGTATAGAATAGACCTGCAGTTCCTACTTATTTAATCACTATTAATCTATTTGTTCTACAGAGACTATAGAAACAAACTGTAGCTTAGGAATTCATGTCCTTAGTCAACATGAAGCCCAGGAATGCATGGGAATTTACTTTCTATTATCACTGGCAAATGGTTCCATTGCACTTTCAGAAGAAACAGAATGCTAGTAAGGCCTTGTTATAGTCAATCATAATAACATACAAACTAAAGGTAATCGTTTATCTTTGAATTCAAGATAAACAATAATCAGATTTTCTAAACATGAAATTGACTTCTTTTGTATAAACAGATTCTGTAGTAGACAAATTAGAATGAACAATGTTTCCTCCTATGTTGTAGCATATATCAGTCAGTCGTACAATGTGTGAAAAATAAACTACCCCAGTGTTCATTACAAGACTACGACAGTGTCTTGAGACCCATGATTGCTGAATTCTACAAACAGAAAATTCCCCCAACTTGTGAAGGTAAATTATTAGCTCACCTGAGCTGAAAGCTGAAAGTTCAAGTGAGCTTGTCTTATTGCCCATTGTCTGTCATCCGAAGAGGATTCAAGTTTGTTCAAGTGAAAGGAAAGACCTTGCTGCAGGGGGAGATAATAGCGAAATACCAAAAATACAATGACAAATTTTAAATCTTCTTCCCCAGAGCTTCTGGGCCAATTTCAATCAAACTTGGTACAAATTATTCTTGAGTGAAAGCAAGTTTGTACAAATGGAGGGGCATGCCCCCTACAAAGGGGAGATAATCACAAAAATGCAAAACTAGGGTTGGGTCATTTAAAAAAATCTTCTCAAGAACTACTGCACCAGAAAAGTTCACATTTATGTGGAACCTTTCATAGTGCAGATTGAAATTTGTTAAAATCATGGCCCTCAGGGATAGGATGGGGCCACAGTAGGGGATTAAAGTTTTACATGCGAAAATATTGGGAAAAAATCTTTAAAAATTTCTTCTCTAGAACCACTGGGCCAGTTTCAATCAAACTTGGTACAAATCATCCTTGGGTGAAGGAAATTCAAATGAAGGGCCATGTCCCCTTCAAATGGGAGATAATAAAAAAAAATTATATGCTTGATTGTTCAAAATACTTGAGGTTAGATTGTTCCTAACACAACAACAAAACTGAGTGAAGCTGAGAGTACATTTCATTTAATATGTTGTTTGATATGATGAAAAGACAGATGAGAAATTCACAGAAGTGTTAGTGACAATCGATAACATATATTCAATTAAAATGAAAGAAAACACAAAACATGATACATTGGATATTTAAAGACCAGGCGTATTCCTTCAATATTTATAAAATGCTTATTTTGATTTTTCATTTCAGTCAGTCTAGTGTTGCGCCCAGCCTGTACAGTGGAAAGTGTCATTGTAGACAATGCTAATATACACTGTAAATCTATACTTGAATATCTTCAAACTTCATGCAGTTCAGCCCTGTAAGTATTTCATATAGCATGACAAACTTACAGGTAATTTCAGTTCATGTGTGTTTGCAGTGTTGAAACAGTAGCACATGTAGTAAGAATTCAACAGATGTAGGTTAACACCTCTTATAAATCCTTAATAGTTTGTACCTTTTATCTGTTTGTATGTATATTTAATTCAACAAATAGTATTACAGAAAATTATTAAATCAATTCATCTGTCAGTTGCAGATGATTTACTTACTGAATTACTTTGTCATCAAATTGAAGAAATGTCATTGATATAAATATTGATTAGTAGTTTTCACAGTTCTTAATGCATTTTAAAATATATTCAGTGAGGTTTATGTTATCTGTTTCATTATATCACTCCTCTTATACAGTGTTGATGCGTACATGAAATGCATTATGGGTGTAATGCGGGCATCAGATCATAACTGCACAGAAGAACAAATTCAATCTGTTATGGCCAATGCAACATCCTATTTTGAAAAGATTTACCCAGGGGAGGGACAGAAGTTATCAACATGTATAGGAAGTAAATATATAGCCGCTTTATTAATTAGATTAATTGGAATACTTTTGAAGAATATAGTTGTCTCGCAGTAATGTTCATTTGCGGATAATGTACCACTGATAGTGTTTTATAGATGTCCATATGGTAGAGAGATTTTTTAAAAATAATTTCAGCGCAGACCAAAGGAAACTGCAGCTTAGACTCAAAGATTTTCAAATCAAAAGACTACTTGCAATGTGTAGAGCCTTACCATGTCGGCGTTGTCCTTAAGAAAGGTTATAATTCGACATTAACGAAATGCAGGTAAGCATCCAAGAACCGAGCACATTCTTGTAAAAGAAAATCTTATCTTTGAAAGGTGTATGGGTATGAATAATTTAGATATTTGTCAAAGATTTTCAGAACTAGAAGGAGTTTTATGGACAATAATTAATTGACCTGATTAAAAAGGTAGCCTCTCGCTAAAATTTTTACGACTTATTTATAACCCATTATCAGTGAGTTAGGTTTTGTCGTAAAATATGTCTCAATGCAACACATGATTGAACTCAACCACCTCTTTGTAGTTTTTTATCTATATGGTGGTATGAAATGTAGACTGTAACTCTTTGACTTGGTTTTATCTACCTTTATGACCTATAGTTTTTACTGTACTTTGATGTCACTAAGGTGTGACATCACAGACATTACTGTAACGTTGGGAATAACAGATTAGCAGTTTCAAATAAATCACTATACGAATCAGATGTATTTTCAACTTCTCGCATTCTCAACATATGGTGTGAATAACTGTTTTTGTTGTTTTTAACACAGAGTGTATCAAAGAGTTTTGGACTGTATTGTCAGAAGCTATCCATCGTGTCATCCAGCAGATTTTCACTCAGTATTATCTACATACTACAAAACTTCAGGGAATCCTTCCGCTGATCCTTCTAACTGTTCAAGTAAGATATGCTATTCTTCAAACAAGAGTCACAAAAATACGGAGGATGACGCAGCAATAAAAGTTTCATTCTTAAGGAATCTGTATTGATTTTCCGACTTGCAGGTATAACTCTAGATCAGTATACAAATGTATTATATTCTGTTTCAGTTAATGGTACTTTGTCCGAGTTCTGTAATAGCAGAGACGATATTAGGTATTCGGTCAGCGTTTTTTGCAGAGACTACTTCATATATGTCAGGGACTACTGCAGCGACGCAATGTAAGAAGGCTAGAAAGTTCGTTCATATAGCCCGTACATAAATTCAGGGTGATGCCTGTTAAATAGTTTGTATAATCCATTTGTATATTCATGATAATCTACACAATATTTGGTCCATGTTATTTTAATGTGTAAATATTTTTATTTTAGTTCGCGTTATCATTTCTGGTCAGATTATTGATAAATGTAGTGTTTAATCTTACTTCACCAGTTTCTAGGAGAGCTGAAGCTCCCCTACATGAGGCATCGTCAGCATGTCAGGTGAATTACAAGAGACATTCAAAATGTTTAAAATTCGAACTGTGCCCAAAACCACCGATGAGTGAAATGCTACAATTAAGCTATTGTATCCATAACTTTCACAAGGCGATGAAGGAAAATAACCAGTTTTGGAGGAAAAACACAAAACTCTTTCAGATCTGCACCTGACCAATCATTATCCTTGTAGATACATTGTGTTTATGCTCTACTATTTATGATCACAAGTCGAATGCTGCATGTGACACAAATGTATTTACTTCATGGATCTTTAAAGATTATGCCTGTTTGTAAGAGTACTGAACATGCTCCCAGTATTTGTCTTGTTGTAATCCTGTTTGTAAGAGTACTGAACATGCTCCCAGTATTTGTCTTGTTGTAATCCTGTTTGTAAGAGTACTGAACATGCTCCCAGTATTGAGCACATGCTCAGAATTCCTGTAGTGCATTTTATTCAAATTTCTTGTTTGATCTTGTTTCTTGTTGGTCATTCATCAAAATTCGATAACTTGATGAATTCTATTTCAGAGATACTTTTATGGAATGTGTTAGAAACCGGACCACAAGAACGGTGTATAAATGTAAAGAAGAAAGAATCAGAGAAATCATTTCTAATGACCAGGAAATGTATAACAGTATTCTACCTGGATCAGGAGCTGCAATTACAACGTGTATTTCACGTATGTATCCAAAGGCAAAGGAAGAATTGAAAAAAGACAAAGAATCTTCTTCCTTTCTAACTAATGATTTAACATATTGCTTTTTTCAAGTGAGTGAAGATTGATAAACGCAATTTATTTAACATAATGATTTCGAGGTTTGGATTACCATGAAGCCTCTCTAATATGGCCGGCTCTTGGACCAAATAAAACAGCTGGTTTTAGAGAGGGGGCTGATTAATGAGAACTTTGCCCATTGAGAGAATTTAAGCTGACATTCATGATTAACTTGATTTTATCAGTAAGTGAAAACTCAAAAGATTGACTTTCACACTTTGCTGGATAGACATGTTTGATGCAGAAATGTGCAAATCAGCAGTATTTATGCAGAAATTTAGCCTATGTTTTCATTTAAAAAAAAAACGAAGCAAAGATATCATGTTTGGGGGGACAACCCAAGAGGTATGATTGCTGCAATTAATAGACGAAGGAGGTACTGGTCACTTTGATCTATTATTAAGTATCAGTGGAGGTCAAATTAATCCCCTTGTACCAACAGGTAATTAATACAAGAAATACTCTCAATGAAATCATCAAATTTTAAACAGATACTTGCATAAAGAAGACACAAAGAAGTGTGTTATTGGCGTTTCTCTTACCTATCAAAAATCTGTTTATGTTCCTTGCTTAAGTATTTAACAAATTTGTTTCTACATTTGTGAAAAGTTCGGAAGTAAACATAAAATTGTAATTTGAATATTTCTTGGGAATTTTAAATCTATGGAAATCCCAAGAAAATGAATCAATCTTTTGATAATTATCATTCACAGTCATGAGTTTATTCTTTATTCACTGCCACTTTAATATATCCATTTGATAATATAATACAACAATATGATGTTTAATGCTGTATTCAATCATTAGGTTCAATATTATAATACATTTTGTACAGAATTTCGAAGGCTTACTTGGACTGCCCAAGTGTCATTAACACCCTTGACATCACAGGTATAACCCATAGAAATTATAGAGACCACTTGTATTTTTCATATCTCATGTCAGTAATCTTCCACCTGGCTAGTTGGTCAGTAATTTTTTACACCTGGTTGATCTGATCACCCCGCTGCCCAAAATTTTCTCTGAGTGGCCAGTATTATGAGGGGAAATTAAAAATGTTTGTTACCATATGTTCTTTAATATGTGGCCAGTGTCCACTTTTCAAGGGTGTCCAGTTTTGTGAGAATTTCTTTGTAAGTCATGAAAACATGTAAGTTTTCTTTTCCTTCCAGAGTATCGAGGCCTTCCGACTACCAGTCCACCCACGACACTGGGTAGGGTACTCATACTAATATTACACAATATGCGTTTTCGTGTTTTCTAAAACTAAATCATATTTACTGAGACAACTATCTTTTTCTAGTAAAAAGAGTAGCCTTCACAATCAAGACGTCTGGATTCACTTGGCATGATTCGTTACTGAATCCAACATCAACATACTTTCAGAATTTGAATAACACCATTGTTGGTAATGTAAGTAAACTAAGTGAATGTTTCATACAAAAAGCTCCCAATATGCATTTATAGAGGACTGAAACCATATCTGATAAACACATTTATCCGTTCTATTACAGTTTACGAAAGCTTTTGGTGACGCCCCAGGATTTTTGCTGCTGACTGTAACTGCTTTTAAGTAAGATAATTTTGTTCATGTGATAGTACTTTCATGTCAATATAATGTTTAGTTAGTATCATTTGATTTCTGGTTTGTTTTACAGGAAAGGAAGCATATATGCTGACATGACATTTACATATGATAGCTCAAAGTTATCTGGAAGTGATGCTATGCATGCAGTTAACATGGCCGTGCAAAATGGGACAGTGTACCAACTTCAAGTTGATAACTACTTTCTGTACAGAGGAGGTATGAATCAAACCCATGATGGAATTCTGAATGTCATGGAAACTTTTCATATTTACGTAGAAATATTCTATTATCACCTGTACACCTGTATATGTTGTTTGTGACTTCCAATTGATTCAATAGGCAAAAACATGCTCTGCTTATAAGCATATTCTAAACTGAGGTATACTACTGACTTATAAATTGAAATTAGAGGGGTTTCAACACTTTCATTTAACATCACACATTCGCCAAAGTCTATACTTGTTATGATATCTTTGTTGGCAAGTACAGACTGTTGTTAGGTCGAATTCTATCTTAGAATTTATGACATTAATCATTATTCATTATCTTCGTCTTTTTCTTTGAAATATTATTATGCTTGGAATGAGTAAATGCATACTATAAGATGTTAGTGTCATAGTATAGTTGGTCTATTATTTTTAGAATAAGTTATCAGATGTATTGAATACTGATTATAAAATTACAGAACTCAAAGATGGCGAATGTCCTCACGTGGAAAATGGTACTGTAGGAATCTGTGTTCAGGAATGTCAAATGGACAGTAATTGTACAGGGTCTACAAAGTGCTGTTTTAATGGGTGTGGTCATACCTGCCAACAACCAGGTAAATTACTTCTTAAAGGGATGGATTCACAATTTCTTCCAAGTTTTGTTTTTCACTTTTGATGATCTAAATCTACTATCTAATGTGTTTAAAAAGTTTCACATAAACAGTTAAGGTTATACATCAGGACTAGGGTTGGAGACTGTTAAGAACAAAACGGTGAAACGGACGGTATGATACCATACTGATACTTTTGAAACATTACAATACTTTTTAATGATACTTTGGTCTATAATCAAGAAAAATATATATATATATATATATATATATATATATATATATAATGGTATGAATAGATGACTTTACAATTCTGGGGTTCTTAACAAAGAGCTAGAAACAAATAACAACTAGTTACAATCAGGTAAAAATTTTGTGTGGATTTTATTTATTTCACCCCTATTAGCTGAAAAATACTAAATACTGAAGGGGTTTTAAATATTTTTTGGGTTGAGAGACTATGCTTTTCTTGATTTTGAATTCATCAAATTTCATTTGTTGTACATGTACATGTATGGTATGCAACATCATATGTCAAGTATGCATTTTGACACCATATTTCATTCTCTACCTTCCAAAAACATTTTAGAAACATGTTTCACTCCCTCCCTAAAATTTGAAGTCAATAATTGCACTTCTAAGTATTTTGTGTCAAACATAAATATTATCAAGGTCCCCCCTCCCCAGCTGATTCCTCAGTCTTAAATCAGAAAATATCATAATAAATGTCTTAAAAAATCAGTAATAAAACTAAAATTTACATGTTTAAAAAATTTAACATCTTTACACTTCATTTCATTTACAGTGAAATTTGAAATTGCAGCTACAGCAATAGACAAAGATGCCAGTAAACCTGATGAGTTTTCACTTCTGATTTAGCATTCCAGTATTTGAAATAAATTTGTAAACTAAATTTTTAACACAAGCAATGCTTAATTGACATACACTTTCTTGTACTTTTCAAGTATTTTTATTGAATATTTGAAATGTCAAGCAACGGTATCATTTGTCGCATTTTGTGATGTTTGGACTTTTCATTGACTCAATGGAAATACAAAAAATGAATTAAAACTTGAAAGGATGTTTATAGATGTATTGAAATTTAAATACCGATATTGATATGAAACAGTATTTTACTGGTAATTTTGAAACAAGTACTTGGTATGATATTGATACCGAGTAGCAGTGTCCAACCCTGATTATGACCAAAACTCATTGTAGAGAGTTTGTTATTTGTTTTGTAAACAAAGATTGCAGTATGTTAATGTTTTCAAAAGAAATTATATCAATACAAGTTTACTATATATATATATATATACATATATATATATATATATATATATAAATATATATATATATCACTTTTCATTTATTCTTTAGGTAAAATGTGTCATCTAAATGTTAAATTGTGACAGTGCAAAATTAAGTTGCATTAAATTACAAAATTAACATTTCACTGATTTGTTTGTAAACATAAAAAGAATGTGTTTAATTGTTTTATCAAAACCTATTACTCATGATATTATTTCGAGACTGTTTTTTAAATGATTTGAATTATATATTGTATACACAAAACAGTTTTGGCGATGTACTGGTTTTTGTTAATCTTGCATCTATATATTACATATTTGTTTTCAGTATAATTTACAGATATGTTATATTGTTCAATTCAAACAGAAGTTTTCATATTACTGTAAATTCTTTCATTTCAGGTGATAAAAAAGATTCAGAAACCAGTAAGTATGAACAGTTAAATGAGTTACTCTGTTAGTCATGCAATATTCCATGCTTGTTTTTCACATAAGTACTACTAAAACCATTTTGCCTGGAAAATTTATATAAATCGAATATGAGAGTTTGATGTACTTGGCTATAAACATTATTGATAATAATTTTTAATTGTACAGACTTGATTAGACTTTCTCTCTGCACGTGTTATGCTTTGTCAATGCTCAAAAAGTGGCATTGATGATTATTGTCGAAGATTTTGTCTTGTTGAGTTTTAATGATGTACATGACTGCTACTGATGTTTTCTCCACAGCCAAGAGAGCAGCGTTTAGTATACGACTTCCATTTTTAAATTGGAGTGAAGCACTGTCTGATCCACGGTCAGATTATTTCCAGTTGATGAATCGAACCATCATATCAAACGTGTGTATAACTTATTTAATTATAAATAACAAAGGATGTTGAATAAAGTTCCCATAAAATGCAGAACAAAAGAAACAAAACACTTTCACATGTATAAACATGCACACAGACATCATTTTTCTTTTTAAAGATGAATTTGTGGAAATGCAGAATGGTTTGGAAAAAAGTAGTTTTCAAGAATGACTTTATTCATTCTTAGGTATTTGTTAACAAACAGATGAATACATGATCAATAAAATCTTTCTGATTCTCTTTCAGTTTACTGCAGCTTTTGGACATCACCCAGGCTACCTCCAATTAATTCTTACTAGATTTCGGTAGGTTTGAATGAAATTGTGGAAGTTTTAAAAGAATGTTAGTAATTTCCAAAGATTATTGGAAAAGATTATTTCAAAGTTTAATTCTAGTATGTCCTAAATAGTTCTGAATAATAAGCACAAATAGAACATTTCAAAGTCAGTAGATATCAATAAATATTACTACACAATATATGTGTATCGGCATGTCAACCTAGCACCTATATTTATGAAATATCTGAAAGTTATAACGAGACTTACCTTCCTCTTTCCAGAAAAGGAAGTGTGTATGTTGATCTGGAATTTAAATACGACAGTTCCAAACTTCATATACATGATGCAATGGCTGCAGTTCAGAACGCCACAACAATGGGCATGATTCATTCCCTTCCTGTGGACAGATACTTTATGTTTAGAGGAGGTATATATTATCCTCTCAACTCTCTTTGCCTGCTTAGATTTATAGCTCACTTAAGGTATTCAGTGTACATTGAAAAGGGATTGAACAGTGTTTAATGATTTAAATCCAAAGAAATGATGATGACAGTAAGATGCAGCAAATTCACACGACTGGTTAATGATTTGAAGACGGTCTTTTTGGACTTTAAAATTTGTTGACAGAGTTATACATCCTTGAAAAAAATAAAGAAAGTCTCATTTTTTCCAAGTATATGTGGTAGATAATTAATTTTACTTCCAAATCTTATAAAGAAAACATTAATGTAACCTTTTACAAAGAGATTTGTATGAAAATACAATTAGTTTTAAAACAGTATTTGAAATATGTTCCTCCTATATAGATTACATTGTAATATTGAAGGTGAGATAACTTAAGCAGGAATGAAAATTTTGTTAATCCCTTTGACAGATTATTTTTCTTTGATAAACCATTCAAAATTATACCATGATTACAAAGCTCAAACCATCTGTTTATTAGAAATGCAATACGATTGTTATACATTGATTACCTGAAATGAAATGTACAAAGTTTGATGTAAGATTCATGTGACTCATTACAGAACTTAAGGAGGGAACATGTCCAGTTGTGCCAGGTAACTCCACAGGTATATGTATTGAAGAATGTCAGATGGACGCCAATTGCTCGGAGGCACGTAAATGCTGCTTTAACGGGTGTGGTCACAGCTGTCAAGACACAGGTGGGTTTCATTTAGGAAGATGGAATTAATGAATTCTTAGTGGACTAAATGAATCTGTGGACCAGATACCAGTGATCATTGTTCAATATACAATGTTGTGTGGTTTAATTTTTGCTGTTACATACAAAAAAACGTATGTTATATTTTTGGAGGTTGGAAAACAGTGACCTAGTAATGCTTCATATCATTAATGAAATTGATCGCTACAATGTTTTCATACAATTGCTTATTTCCAACTGATAAAATCACACACTAGTATAAAAATATATTTATTTTATTCAAATTGTTTCACTAATGGTTGACAGGTTAAAGTTGATGATACTGATTTTTCAAAGTATGCCTTTGTGTATGAAGAATTGAATAACTTATTGTGATATAGATGAAGGCAAACGTAGTCCCTGTGAAGATCTGGAGTTCATTGAAAAGGTCGGAGGAAGGTGTGCGCATACGTATTATACCAACTTGACCATAGCTAAAGACATTCGTTTCTTCTGTAGGTAGGTAATCTTGCTTAATAAGCTTTATTTATTTATGTCTGACATTGTAAATTCCTAAATATAAGGGAGGAATTTATTATCGCATAATTTCGCAAGAAGCATCACTCTTGTAATAAAATTACTGGCTTTTATTTTTATATTGCTGAAATACATGTAAAATCTCTGGATCAAGAGGAGCACTCACGAATCTTCTTTTCTGGAGATTTAATGTCTATGAGTTATTTCACGATATTAAGTTCTTGCGTAAAATAAGGAATCCACAGTACTTTTTTCTGGAAGTCTGTGTATTCTTTATTGCACCTGACAAAGTGTAGTGTTATACTAGAATGAGATTCTCTTGGGTCTCTATAACTGTTCATTTGTCAGTGTATGGAAGTCATTTCTGGAAGTTTTTGAACTAATGATTAAGATATCATATTTCACTGATGGATTGCTTGTAAATTGATGGTGCGTTCAGACCCTAGCATAAAGTCAGAGGTAATATAGAGAAGTTAAGATTCTGAAAACCAATCTCCTAAATTGTATAAAGCATACAGAATTAATAAGGCAAACACAGACCCCTGGGCACACCAGAGGTGGGATGAGGTGCCTAGGGTGATTAAGAATGCCCTGATGAGATGAGTTCAAGGTCACTGGAGAATAAGATCCAAGTTTGTGTCTTGATATATATTTATATATCTTTATATATATTTAAAATTGCAAAAGTGCTCCATCATTGTAACAAGCTATGAGATCAGTGTCCATTATGGACACAAAAAAACCACATTTTTGTGATCTTGAGATTCCAGTATGAGGTGATGATTGATTCTGGTAAAAGGAAATGTCATAGGAAAAAAAGAATTTCTTGTTGTTTTGAGGGGCCTTTGACAATCACACATGATAGAAAGTTTTATTGTGTGCCATGTCTATTAAATTATCCTAGATCCTAGTCACTATCAGATGAGGTCATTCCTAAAATATCAAGGTCACACAAATTAAAATTTAACTCTGAATGTTGAATAATTGTATAACGTGGGATTTAAATATGTGATAACAGAGTGTAATTCAATTTTTCAACATTCAGTGCACTCAAGGGAATTTGCATGCAGTCCTGTGTAGTATTCATATTTAAATTGACAGTACATTTTGTATATTTTTGATGATAGAAAGTCTTTTGAATTAGTCTATTTCTGTGATGTCTTTCTGAAATAATGTTGATGTTTTTTGTATCTTTTTCAATTCCAGCAATACCAAAAATTTATTCGTGTGTTGTTTTATTTTTAATTTGATTACAGCGTGATGGACGAATTCACCAGATGTACAATGGATTTGATTACAAAAGAAAGAGGAGTTCGATGTACTTCTGATCAGCTTTCAACAGCTGTGGAAAAACTGGGACCTAGAATGAAAACAGACATGAATTTGACATTCAATCCCATTGACTGTAAGGAAACATCAATTTTAATTGCCATATTTATACAATTCTGATCTGCATTATAATGCAGTTTTCACATATACACAATTCTTCAATTTCAGGCTATAAGAATTTTGATAAATCCACAGGTATGTATGAATCCAAGATTGATGTAGTATATTTGGTTTCTATCATTATACAGATTGTACCAAATTTCAATGCAAGATACGTCTTTGTAAAGCAAAGGGTGTCAAAGGAAAATGTCTTCATTAATATCTATCGTTGTTTGAAAACATGGTCGTCACCCATACATATTTTTGTTTTGTGCAGTCAAACGTGCAGCTTTCAGTATACGCCTGGTGTTTTTCAATTGGAGTGAAGCTTTGTCTGATCCACGGTCAACATATTTCCGGGAGATGAATGAAACCATTGTATCAAATGTATGTATTTGAACTGTTTATGACGTTTAATGAACAAAGATCATCAACTTAAAGTGATGGATATAGTATCAATAAAAGAACACAAGAGTAAATGCCAATTTTGCCAAGAATGGAGCATGGAGTTTGAATGTTAACTAGATTGGAAGAATTTAGTGGAGGAATGTCCCTTTTCAATCCTGATTGGACTCTATTTAATCATTAATAGCTAACCTTTTCATACCAAAGAAATGTACATTTTGTTCACTGATGTTTTTTTAAAAAATATTTTGCAGTTTACAGCCACATTTGGACAACATCCAGGTTTCCTTGCATTGAGTGTTACCAGGTTCAGGTAAATTTGAGTTAAATACAGAATGTGTTGAATGTCACGGCCATTGAGGAAGACTACACAGACCCCTGTCAAGATGATACATATGTACATGTATATTAACAATACAATATTTCCCAGCCTTAGTTGTTTCCTTTGCATCATGTCATATACGTGTAATTTGGTGTTCATTGTCTAATGTATAAAAGGAAGAGTTTGAAACTGGTATTGATAAGCTGTTGTTTCTTCACTTCAGAAAAGGAAGTGTGTATGTTGATCTGGAATTTAAATACGACAGTTCCAAACTTCATATACGTGATGCAATGGCTGCAGTTCAGAACGCCACAACAATGGGCATGATCCATTCCCTTCCTGTGGACAGATACTTTATGTTTAGAGGAGGTATATATTATCCTCTCAACTCTCTTTGCCTGCTTAGATTTATAGCTCACTTAAGGTATTCAATGTTCATTGAAAAAGGATTGAACAGTGTTTAATGATTTAAATCCAAAGAAATGATGATGAAAGTAAGATGCAGCAAATTCACACGACTGGTTGATGATTTGAAGACGGTCTTTTTGGACTTTAAAATTTGTTGACAGAGTTATACACCCTTGATAAAAACAAAGAAAGTCTCATTTTTTTTCACGTATATGTGGTAGATAATTAATTTTACTTCCAAATCTTATAAAGAAAACGTTAATGATAGATTATTTTTCTTTGATAAAGCATTCAAAATGATACCATGATTACAAAACTCAAACCATCTATTTACTAGATATGAAATATGACTGTTATACATTGATTACCTGAAATGAAATGTACAAAGTTGGATGTAAGATTCATGTGACTCATTACAGAACTTAAGGAGGGAACATGTCCAGTTGTGCCAGGTAACTCCACAGGTATATGTATTGAAGAATGTCAGATGGACGCCAATTGCTCGGAGGCGCGTAAATGCTGCTTTAACGGGTGTGGTCACAGCTGTCAAGACACAGGTGGGTTTCAATAAGGAAGATGGAATTAATGAATTCCTAGTGGACTAAATGAATCTGTGGACCAGATACCAGTGATCATTGTTCAATATACAATGTTGTGTGGTTTAATTTTTGCTGTTACATACGAAAAAACGTATGTTATATTTTTGGAGGTTGGAAAACAGTGACCCGGTAATGCTTCATATCATTAATGAAATTGAGCACTACAATGTTTTCATACAGTTGCTTATTTCCAACTGATAAATTCACACACTAGTATAAAAATATATTTATTTTATTCAAATTGTTTCACTAATGGTTGACAGGTTAAAGTTGATGATACTGATTTTTCAAAGTATGCCTTTGTATATGAAGAATTGAATAACTTATTGTGATATAGATGAAGGCAAACGTAGTCCCTGTGAAGATCTGGAGTTCATTCAAAAGGTCGGAGAAAGGTGTGCGCATATGTATTATACCAACTTGACCATAGCTAAAGACATTCGTTTCTTCTGTAGGTAGGTAATCTTGCTTAATAAGCTTTATTTATCTGTCAAATATGTCTGATACTGTAAATTCCTAAATGTAAACGAGGAATTTATCACCGCATAATTTCACGAGAAGCATCACTCTTGTAATAAAATTACTGGCTTTTATTTTTATATTGCTGAAATACATGAAATACATGTAAAATCTCTGGATCAAGAGGAGCACTCAGGAATTTCCTGTTCTGGAGATTTGATGTCTATGAGTTATTTCACGATATTAAGTTCTTGCGTAAAATAAGGAATCCACAGTACTTTTTTCTGGAAGTCTTGTGTATACTTTATTGCACCTTACAAAGTGTGGTGTTATACTAGAATGAGATTCTCTTGGGTCTCTATAACTGTTCATTTGTCAGTGTATGGAAGTCATTTCTGGAAGTTTTTGAACTAATGATTAAGGTATCATATTTCACATATAGATTGCTTTTAAATTGGTGGTGCATTCAAACCCTACCAGCAGAACGTCAGAGGTAATGTGGAGAATTGAAAATTCTGAAAATTGCATAAAGCATACAGAATTAATAAGGCAAACACAGACCCCTGGGCACCCCAGAGGTGGGATGAGGTGCGTAGGGTGATTAAGAATCCCCTGATGAGATGTGTTCTAGGTCACTGGAGAATAAGATCCAAGTTTGTGTCTTGATATATATATTCATATATATCTTTATATATATTTATTCTTTGGAAAAGTGCTCCATCATTGTAGCAAGCTATGAGATCAGTGTCCATTATGGACATAAAACACCACGTCTTGTCATCTTAAGATCCCCGTAGGAGCTGATGATTGATTCTGGTGATATGGTAAAAGGAAATATCATAGGGAGAAAAAAGAAATTATTGTTCGAACCATGTTTTGAGGAGCCTTTGACAATCATACATGATAAAACGTTTTCTTGTGTGCCATGTGTATTATCGCAATTCACCTGTGAATTAGAACGCTTTGTCCAATACAGTATACAGTTAAGTGACATCACATTCGAATGACACAATTGAACTATTTGAATAAAGAGTTTTCATTGGCCGGTTCCAGCCCGCCTACTTTCTTGCCTCTCATTTTTGAGACATAAAAGAAATATCGATGGGTGTTTAGTGGAATATTTGGAAGAGTTTGCAATATTTAACCATCAAGAATAACTCAACGTATACTGTTAGTGGCCAAGAATACTTCCTGAGGCGCAACTCGGGCTGTTTGCACATGTAATAAACATGTGGATGCGAGAGATTTGTTTGTGTATTAAAACAAAATAAATTGAAAATGGCGTGTACAGCTATGTTTCTTCGTTGTCGGCAATTTTAAAATTAAAAATTAACTGTTTTCAATCAGCTACTGCTTCTCAAGGATCCATTGCCGTCGCATACTGGTTAGGTTAAATCGTAGCAACATTGGAGACATGGGTAAAAAATTAAATGAATAAAAAAAGTACAAGTTTTATCATACTTGTGGTGTCATCAACGATTGTAAATGCTGTCAGTTGAGTTTTTTTTATTAATACATTTATTCAATAATTAACTTAATTATTAAGTGCAGGTTTTTTCGTGATTTTGGGGACATTATCTGATTGTGAGGCCTTTAGATAGAAAGTCCTTTGAATTGGTCTCTTCTGTGATGTCTTTCCGAAATAATGTTGATGTTTTTTGTATCTTTGTTAATTTCAGCAATACCAAAAATTCATTCATGTGTTGTTTTATTTTTAATTTAATTACAGTGTGATGGACGAATTCACCAGATGTACAATGGATTTGATTACAAAAGAAAGAGGAGTTCGATGTACTTCTGATCAGCTTTCAACAGCTGTAGAGAAACTGGGACCTAAAATGAAAACAGACATGAATTTGACATTCAATCCCATTGACTGTAAGGAAACATCAATTTTAACTGCCATATTTATACAATTCTTTTCTGCATTATAATGCAATTTTTACATACACACAATTCTTCAATTTCAGGCTATAAGAATTTTGATAAATCCACAGGTATGTACGAATTCAAGATTGATGTAGTATATTTGGTTTCTATCATTGTACAGATTGTACCAAATTTCAATGCATGATTCGTCTTTGTAAAGCAAAGGGTGTCAAAGGAAAAGGTCTTCATTAATATCTATCGTTGTTTGAAAACTTGCTGGTCACCCATACATATTTTTGTTTTGTGCAGTCAAACGTGCAGCTTTCAGTATACGCCTGGTGTTTTTCAATTGGAGTGAAGCTTTGTCTGATCCACGGTCAACATATTTCCGGGAGATGAATGAAACCATTGTATCAAATGTATGTATTTGAACTGTTTATGACGTTTAATGAACAAAGATCATCAACTTAAAGTGATGGATAAAGTATCAATAAAAGAACACAAGAGTAAATGCCAACTTTGCCAAGAATGGAGCATGGAGTTTGAATGTTAACTAGATTGGAAGAATTTAGTGGAGGAATGTCCCTTTTCAATCCTGATTGGACTCTATTTAATCATTAATAGCTAACCTTTTCATACCAAAGAAATGTACATTTTGTTCACTGATGTTTTTTTAAAAATATATTTTGCAGTTTACAGCCACATTTGGACAACATCCAGGTTTCCTTGCATTGAGTGTTACCAGGTTCAGGTAAATTTGAGTTAAATACAGAATGTGTTGAATGTCACGGCCATTGAGGAAGACTACACAGACCCCTGTCAAGATGATACATATGTACATGTATATTAACAATACAATATTTCCCAGCCTTAGTTGTTTCCTTTGCATCATGTCATATACGTGTAATTTGGTGTTCATTGTCTAATGTATAAAAGGAAGAGTTTGAAACTGGTATTGATAAGCTGTTGTTTCTTCACTTCAGAAAAGGAAGTGTGTATGTTGATCTGGAATTTAAATACGACAGTTCCAAACTTCATATACGTGATGCAATGGCTGCAGTTCAGAACGCCACAACAATGGGCATGATCCATTCCCTTCCTGTGGACAGATACTTTATGTTTAGAGGAGGTATATACTATCCTCTCAACTCTCTTTGCCTGCTTAGATTTATAGCTCACTTAAGGTATTCAATGTTCATTGAAAAAGGATTGAACAGTGTTTAATGATTTAAATCCAAAGAAATGATGATGGAAGTAAGATGCAGCAAATTCACACGACTGGTTAATGATTTGAAGACGGTCTTTTTGGACTTTAAAATTTGTTGACAGAGTTATACACCCTTGATAAAAACAAAGAAAGTCTACTTTTTTCCAAGTATATGTGGTAGATAATTAATTTTACTTCCAAATCTTATAAAGAAAACATTAATGTAACCTTTTACAAAGAGATTTGTATGAAAATACAATTAGTTTTAAAACAGTATTTGAAATATGTTCCTCCTATATAGATTACATTGTAAAATTGAAGGTGAGATAACTTAAGCAGGAATGAAAATTTTGTTAATCCCTATGATAGATTATTTTTCTTTGATAAAGCATTCAAAATGATACCATGATTACAAAACTCAAACCATCTGTTTATTAGATATGAAATATGATTGTTATACATTGATTACCTTAAATGCAATGTACAAAGTTTGATGTAAGATTCATGTGACTCATTACAGAACTTAAGGAGGGAACATGTCCAGTTGTGCCAGGTAACTCCACAGGTATATGTATTGAAGAATGTCAGATGGACGCCAATTGCTCGGAGGCACGTAAATGCTGCTTTAACGGGTGTGGTCACAGCTGTCAAGACACAGGTGGGTTTCATTTAGGAAGATGGAATTAATGAATTCCTAGTGGACTAAATGAATCTGTGGACCAGATACCAGTGATCATTGTTCAATATACAATGTTGTGTGGTTTAATTTTTGCTGTTACATACAATAAAACCTATGTTATATTTTTGGAGGTTGGAAAACAGTGACCCGGTAATGCTTCATATCATTAATGAAATTGATCACTACAATGTTTTCATACAGTTGCTTATTTCCAACTGATAAATTCACACACTAGTATAAAAATATATTTATTTTTTTCAAATTGTTTCACTAATGGTTGACAGGTTAAAGTTGATGATACTGATTTTTCAAAGTATGCCTTTGTGTATGAAGAATTGAATAACTTATTGTGATATAGATGAAGGCAAACGTAGTCCCTGTGAAGATCTGGAGTTCATTGAAAAGGTCGGAGAAAGGTGTGCGCATACGTATTATACCAACTTGACCATAGCTAAAGACATTCGTTTCTTCTGTAGGTAGGTAATCTTGCTTAATAAGCTTTATTTATTTATGTCTGACATTGTAAATTCCTAAATATAAGGGAGGAATTTATTATCGCATAATTTTGCAAGAAGCATCACTCTTGTAATAGAATTACTGGCTTTTGTTTGTATATTGCTGAAATACATGTAAAATCTCTGGATCAACAAGAGCACTCAGGAATTTTCTTTTCTGGAGATTTGATGTCTATGAGTTATTTCACGATATTAAGTTCTTGCGTAAAATAAGGAATCCACAGTACTTTTTTCTGGAAGTCTTGTGTATACTTTATTGCATCTTACAAAGTGTGGTGTTATACTAGAATGAGATTCTCTTGGGTCTCTATAACTGTTCATTTGTCAGTGTATGGAAGTCATTTCTGGACGGTTTTGAAGTAATGATTAAGGTATCATATTTGACACATAGATTGCTTTTAAATTGATGGTGCGTTCAGACACTAGCATAAAGTCCGAGGTAATATGAAGAATTGAAAATTCCAAAAATTGTATAAAGCATACAGAATTAATAAGGCAAACACAGACCCCTGGGCACACTAGAGGTGTGATGAGATGCCAAGGGTGATTAAGAATGCCCTGATGAGATGAGTTCTAGGTCACTGGAGAATAAGATCCAAGTTTGTGTCTTGATATATATATTCATATATATCTTTATATATATTTATTCTTTGGAAAAGTGCTCCATCATTGTAGCAAGCTATGAGATCAGTGTCCATTATGGACATAAAACACCACGTCTTGTCATCTTGAGATCCCCGTAGGAGCTGATGATTGATTCTGGTAAAAGGAAATGTCATAAGAAAAAAAAAGAATTCTTCTTGTTTTGAGGAGCCTTTGACAATCAGATATGACAAAGTTTTTTTTGTGTGCCATGTGGATTAAATTATCCTAGATCCTAGTCACTCTCAGATAAGGTCATTCCTAAAATATCAAGGTCACACAAATTAAAATTTAACTCTGAATGTTGAATAATTGTATAACATGGGATTGAAATATGTGATAACAGAGGGTAATTAAATTTTTCAACATTCAGTGCACTCAAGTGGAATTTGCATGCAGTCCTGTGTAGTATTCATATTTAAATTGACAGTACATTTTGTATATTTTTGATGATAGAAAGTCTTTTGAATTAGTGTTTTTCTGTGATGTCTTTCCAAAAAATGTTGATGTTTTTTGTATCTTTGTTAATTTCAGCAATACCAAAAATTCATTCATGTGTTGTTTTATTTTTAATTTAATTACAGTGTGATGGACGAATTCACCAGATGTACAATGGATTTGATTACAAAAGAAAGAGGAGTTCGATGTACTTCTGATCAGCTTTCAACAGCTGTAGAAAAACTGGGACCTAAAATGAAAACAGACATGAATTTGACATTCAATCCCATTGACTGTAAGGAAACATCAATTTTAACTGCCATATTTATACAATTCTTTTCTGCATTATAATGCAATTTTTACATATACACAATTCTTCAATTTCAGGCTATAAGAATTTTGATAAATCCACAGGTATGTACGAATTCAAGATTGATGTAGTATATTTGGTTTCTATCATTGTACAGATTGTACCAAATTTCAATGCATGATACGTCTTTGAAGCAAAGGGTGTCAAAGGAAAAGGTCTTCATTAATATCTATCGTTGTTTGAAAACTTGCTGGTCACCCATACATATTTTTGTTTTGTGCAGTCAAACGTGCAGCTTTCAGTATACGCCTGGTGTTTTTCAATTGGAGTGAAGCTTTGTCTGATCCACGGTCAACATATTTCCGGGAGATGAATGAAACCATTGTATCAAATGTATGTATTTGAACTGTTTATGACATTTAATGAACAAAGATCATCAACTTAAGGTGATGGATATAGTATCAATAAAAGAACACAAGAGTAAATGCCAACTTTGCCAAGAATGGAGCATGGAGTTTGAATGTTAACTAGATTGGAAGAATTTAGTGGAGGAATGTCCCTTTTCAATCCTGATTGGACTCTATTTAATCATTAATAGCTAACCTTTTCATAGCAAAGAAATGTACATTTTGTTCACTGATGTTTTTTTAAAAAATATTTTGCAGTTTACAGCCACATTTGGACAACATCCAGGTTTCCTTGCATTGAGTGTTACCAGGTTCAGGTAAATTTGAGTTAAATACAGAATGTGTTGAAAGTGACGGCCATTGAGGAAGACTACACAGACCCCTGTCAAGATGATACATATGTACATGTATATTAACAATACAATATTTCCCAGCCTTAGTTGTTTCCTTTGCATCATGTCATATACGTGTAATTTGGTGTTCATTGTCTAATGTATAAAAGGAAGAGTTTGAAACTGGTATTGATAAGCTGTTGTTTCTTCACTTCAGAAAGGGAAGTGTGTATGTTGATCTGGAATTTAAATACGACAGTTCCAAACTTCATATACGTGATGCAATGGCTGCAGTTCAGAACGCCACAACAATGGGCATGATTCATTCCCTTCCTGTGGACAGATACTTTATGTTTAGAGGAGGTATATATTATCCTCTCAACTCTCTTTGCCTGCTTAGATTTATAGCTCACTTAAGGTATTCAATGTTCATTGAAAAAGGATTGAACAGTGTTTAATGATTTAAATCCAAAGAAATGATGATGGAAGTAAGATGCAGCAAATTCACACGACTGGTTAATGATTTGAAGAAGGTCTTTTTGGACTTTAAAATTTGTTGACAGAGTTATACACCCTTGATAAAAACAAAGAAAGTCTACTTTTTTCCAAGTATATGTAGTAGATAATTAATTTTACTTCCAAATCTTATAAAGAAAACATTAATGTAACCTTTTACAAAGAGATTTGTATGAAAATACAATTAGTTTTAAAACAGTATTTGAAATATGTTCCTCCTATATAGATTACATTGTAAAATTGAAGGTGAGATAACTTAAGCAGGAATGAAAATTTTGTTAATCCCTATGATAGATTATTTTTCTTTGATAAAGCATTCAAAATGATACCATGATTACAAAACTCAAACCATCTGTTTATTAGATATGAAATATGATTGTTATACATTGATTACCTTAAATGCAATGTACAAAGTTTGATGTAAGATTCATGTGACTCATTACAGAACTTAAGGAGGGAACATGTCCAGTTGTGCCAGGTAACTCCACAGGTATATGTATTGAAGAATGTCAGATGGACGCCAATTGCTCGGAGGCACGTAAATGCTGCTTTAACGGGTGTGGTCACAGCTGTCAAGACACAGGTGGGTTTCAATAAGGAAGATGGAATTAATGAATTCCTAGTGGACTAAATGAATCTGTGGACCAGATACCAGTGATCATTGTTCAATATACAATGTTGTGTGGTTTAATTTTTGCTGTTACATACAATAAAACCTATGTTATATTTTTGGAGGTTGGAAAACAGTGACCCGGTAATGCTTCATATTATTAATGAAATTGATCACTACAATGTTTTCATACAGTTGCTTATTTCCAACTGATAAATTCACACACTAGTATAAAAATATATTTATTTTTTTCAAATTGTTTCACTAATGGTTGACAGGTTAAAGTTGATGATACTGATTTTTCAAAGTATGCCTTTGTGTATGAAGAATTGAATAACTTATTGTGATATAGATGAAGGCAAACGTAGTCCCTGTGAAGATCTGGAGTTCATTGAAAAGGTCGGAGAAAGGTGTGCGCATACGTATTATACCAACTTGACCATAGCTAAAGACATTCGTTTCTTCTGTAGGTAGGTAATCTTGCTTAATAAGCTTTATTTATTTATGTCTGACATTGTAAATTCCTAAATATAAGGGAGGAATTTATTATCGCATAATTTTGCAAGAAGCATCACTCTTGTAATAGAATTACTGGCTTTTGTTTGTATATTGCTGAAATACATGTAAAATCTCTGGATCAACAAGAGCACTCAGGAATTTTCTTTTCTGGAGATTTGATGTCTATGAGTTATTTCACGATATTAAGTTCTTGCGTAAAATAAGGAATCCACAGTACTTTTTTCTGGAAGTCTTGTGTATACTTTATTGCATCTTACAAAGTGTGGTGTTATACTAGAATGAGATTCTCTTGGGTCTCTATAACTGTTCATTTGTCAGTGTATGGAAGTCATTTCTGGACGGTTTTGAAGTAATGATTAAGGTATCATATTTGACACATAGATTGCTTTTAAATTGATGGTGCGTTCAGACACTAGCATAAAGTCCGAGGTAATATGAAGAATTGAAAATTCCAAAAATTGTATAAAGCATACAGAATTAATAAGGCAAACACAGACCCCTGGGCACACTAGAGGTGTGATGAGATGCCAAGGGTGATTAAGAATGCCCTGATGAGATGAGTTCTAGGTCACTGGAGAATAAGATCCAAGTTTGTGTCTTGATATATATATTCATATATATCTTTATATATATTTATTCTTTGGAAAAGTGCTCCATCATTGTAGCAAGCTATGAGATCAGTGTCCATTATGGACATAAAACACCACGTCTTGTCATCTTGAGATCCCCGTAGGAGCTGATGATTGATTCTGGTAAAAGGAAATGTCATAAGAAAAAAAAAGAATTCTTCTTGTTTTGAGGAGCCTTTGACAATCAGATATGACAAAGTTTTTTTTGTGTGCCATGTGGATTAAATTATCCTAGATCCTAGTCACTCTCAGATAAGGTCATTCCTAAAATATCAAGGTCACACAAATTAAAATTTAACTCTGAATGTTGAATAATTGTATAACATGGGATTGAAATATGTGATAACAGAGGGTAATTAAATTTTTCAACATTCAGTGCACTCAAGTGGAATTTGCATGCAGTCCTGTGTAGTATTCATATTTAAATTGACAGTACATTTTGTATATTTTTGATGATAGAAAGTCTTTTGAATTAGTGTTTTTCTGTGATGTCTTTCCAAAAAATGTTGATGTTTTTTGTATCTTTGTTAATTTCAGCAATACCAAAAATTCATTCATGTGTTGTTTTATTTTTAATTTAATTACAGTGTGATGGACGAATTCACCAGATGTACAATGGATTTGATTACAAAAGAAAGAGGAGTTCGATGTACTTCTGATCAGCTTTCAACAGCTGTAGAAAAACTGGGACCTAAAATGAAAACAGACATGAATTTGACATTCAATCCCATTGACTGTAAGGAAACATCAATTTTAACTGCCATATTTATACAATTCTTTTCTGCATTATAATGCAATTTTTACATATACACAATTCTTCAATTTCAGGCTATAAGAATTTTGATAAATCCACAGGTATGTACGAATTCAAGATTGATGTAGTATATTTGGTTTCTATCATTGTACAGATTGCACCAAATTTCAATGCATGATACGTCTTTGAAGCAAAGGGTGTCAAAGGAAAAGGTCTTCATTAATATCTATCGTTGTTTGAAAACTTGCTGGTCACCCATACATATTTTTGTTTTGTGCAGTCAAACGTGCAGCTTTCAGTATACGCCTGGTGTTTTTCAATTGGAGTGAAGCTTTGTCTGATCCACGGTCAACATATTTCCGGGAGATGAATGAAACCATTGTATCAAATGTATGTATTTGAACTGTTTATGACATTTAATGAACAAAGATCATCAACTTAAGGTGATGGATATAGTATCAATAAAAGAACACAAGAGTAAATGCCAACTTTGCCAAGAATGGAGCATGGAGTTTGAATGTTAACTAGATTGGAAGAATTTAGTGGAGGAATGTCCCTTTTCAATCCTGATTGGACTCTATTTAATCATTAATAGCTAACCTTTTCATAGCAAAGAAATGTACATTTTGTTCACTGATGTTTTTTTAAAAAATATTTTGCAGTTTACAGCCACATTTGGACAACATCCAGGTTTCCTTGCATTGAGTGTTACCAGGTTCAGGTAAATTTGAGTTAAATACAGAATGTGTTGAAAGTGACGGCCATTGAGGAAGACTACACAGACCCCTGTCAAGATGATACATATGTACATGTATATTAACAATACAATATTTCCCAGCCTTAGTTGTTTCCTTTGCATCATGTCATATACGTGTAATTTGGTGTTCATTGTCTAATGTATAAAAGGAAGAGTTTGAAACTGGTATTGATAAGCTGTTGTTTCTTCACTTCAGAAAGGGAAGTGTGTATGTTGATCTGGAATTTAAATACGACAGTTCCAAACTTCATATACGTGATGCAATGGCTGCAGTTCAGAATGCCACAACAATGGGCATGATTCATTCCCTTCCTGTGGACAGATACTTTATGTTTAGAGGAGGTATATATTATCCTCTCAACTCTCTTTGCCTGCTTAGATTTATAGCTCACTTAAGGTATTCAATGTTCATTGAAAAAGGATTGAACAGTGTTTAATGATTTAAATCCAAAGAAATGATGATGGAAGTAAGATGCAGCAAATTCACACGACTGGTTAATGATTTGAAGAAGGTCTTTTTGGACTTTAAAATTTGTTGACAGAGTTATACACCCTTGATAAAAACAAAGAAAGTCTACTTTTTTCCAAGTATATGTAGTAGATAATTAATTTTACTTCCAAATCTTATAAAGAAAACATTAATGTAACCTTTTACAAAGAGATTTGTATGAAAATACAATTAGTTTTAAAACAGTATTTGAAATATGTTCCTCCTATATAGATTACATTGTAAAATTGAAGGTGAGATAACTTAAGCAGGAATGAAAATTTTGTTAATCCCTATGATAGATTATTTTTCTTTGATAAAGCATTCAAAATGATACCATGATTACAAAACTCAAACCATCTGTTTATTAGATATGAAATATGATTGTTATACATTGATTACCTTAAATGCAATGTACAAAGTTTGATGTAAGATTCATGTGACTCATTACAGAACTTAAGGAGGGAACATGTCCAGTTGTGCCAGGTAACTCCACAGGTATATGTATTGAAGAATGTCAGATGGACGCCAATTGCTCGGAGGCACGTAAATGCTGCTTTAACGGGTGTGGTCACAGCTGTCAAGACACAGGTGGGTTTCAATAAGGAAGATGGAATTAATGAATTCCTAGTGGACTAAATGAATCTGTGGACCAGATACCAGTGATCATTGTTCAATATACAATGTTGTGTGGTTTAATTTTTGCTGTTACATACAATAAAACCTATGTTATATTTTTGGAGGTTGGAAAACAGTGACCCGGTAATGCTTCATATCATTAATGAAATTGATCACTACAATGTTTTCATACAGTTGCTTATTTCCAACTGATAAATTCACACACTAGTATAAAAATATATTTATTTTTTTCAAATTGTTTCACTAATGGTTGACAGGTTAAAGTTGATGATACTGATTTTTCAAAGTATGCCTTTGTGTATGAAGAATTGAATAACTTATTGTGATATAGATGAAGGCAAACGTAGTCCCTGTGAAGATCTGGAGTTCATTGAAAAGGTCGGAGAAAGGTGTGCGCATACGTATTATACCAACTTGACCATAGCTAAAGACATTCGTTTCTTCTGTAGGTAGGTAATCTTGCTTAATAAGCTTTATTTATTTATGTCTGACATTGTAAATTCCTAAATATAAGGGAGGTATTTATTATCGCATAATTTTGCAAGAAGCATCACTCTTGTAATAGAATTACTGGCTTTTGTTTGTATATTGCTGAAATACATGTAAAATCTCTGGATCAACAAGAGCACTCAGGAATTTTCTTTTCTGGAGATTTGATGTCTATGAGTTATTTCACGATATTAAGTTCTTGCGTAAAATAAGGAATCCACAGTACTTTTTTCTGGAAGTCTTGTGTATACTTTATTGCATCTTACAAAGTGTGGTGTTATACTAGAATGAGATTCTCTTGGGTCTCTATAACTGTTCATTTGTCAGTGTATGGAAGTCATTTCTGGACATTTTTGAAGTAATGATTAAGGTATCATATTTGACACATAGATTGCTTGTAAATTGATGGTGCATTCAAACCCTAGCAGCAGAAAGTCAGAGGTAATGCGGAGAATTGAAAATTCTGAAAATTGCATAAAGCATACAGAATTAATAAGGCAAACACAGACCCCTGGGCACACCAGAGGTGGGATGAGGTGCCTAGGGTGATTAAGAATGCCCTGATGAGATGTGTTCTAGGTCACTGGAGAATAAGATCCAAGTTTGTGTCTTGATATATATATTCATATATATCTCTATATATATTTATTCTTTGGAAAAGTGCTCCATCATTGTAGCAAGCTATGAGATCAGTGTCCATTATGGACATAAAACACCACGTCTTGTCATCTTGAGATCCCCGTAGGAGCTGATGATTGATTCTGGTGATATGGTAAAAGGAAATATCATAGGGAGAAAAAAGAAATTATTGTTCGAACCATGTTTTGAGGAGCCTTTGACAATCATACATGATAAAACGTTTTCTTGTGTGCCATGTGTATTATCGCAATTCACCTGTGAATTAGAACGCTTTGTCCAATACAGTATACAGTTAAGTGACATCACATTCGAATGACACAATTGAACTATTTGAATAAAGAGTTTTCATTGGCCGGTTCCAGCCCGCCTACTTTCTTGCCTCTCATTTTTGAGACATAAAAGAAATATCGATGGGTGTTTAGTGGAATATTTGGAAGAGTTTGCAATATTTAACCATCAAGAATAACTCAACGTATACTGTTAGTGGCCAAGAATACTTCCTGAGGCGCAACTCGGGCTGTTTGCACATGTAATAAACATGTGGATGCGAGAGATTTGTTTGTGTATTAAAACAAAATAAATTGAAAATGGCGTGTACAGCTATGTTTCTTCGTTGTCGGCAATTTTAAAATTAAAAATTAACTGTTTTCAATCAGCTACTGCTTCTCAAGGATCCATTGCCGTCGCATACTGGTTAGGTTAAATCGTAGCAACATTGGAGACATGGGTAAAAAATTAAATGAATAAAAAAAGTACAAGTTTTATCATACTTGTGGTGTCATCAACGATTGTAAATGCTGTCAGTTGAGTTTTTTTTATTAATACATTTATTCAATAATTAACTTAATTATTAAGTGCAGGTTTTTTCGTGATTTTGGGGACATTATCTGATTGTGAGGCCTTTAGATAGAAAGTCCTTTGAATTGGTCTCTTCTGTGATGTCTTTCCGAAATAATGTTGATGTTTTTTGTATCTTTGTTAATTTCAGCAATACCAAAAATTCATTCATGTGTTGTTTTATTTTTAATTTAATTACAGTGTGATGGACGAATTCACCAGATGTACAATGGATTTGATTACAAAAGAAAGAGGAGTTCGATGTACTTCTGATCAGCTTTCAACAGCTGTAGAAAAACTGGGACCTAAAATGAAAACAGACATGAATTTGACATTCAATCCCATTGACTGTAAGGAAACATCAATTTTAATTGCCATATTTATACAATTCTTTTCTGCATTATAATGCAATTTTTACATATACACAATTCTTCAATTTCAGGCTATAAGAATTTTGATAAATCCACAGGTATGTACGAATTCAAGATTGATGTAGTATATTTGGTTTCTATCATTGTACAGATTGTACCAAATTTCAATGCATGATATGTCATTGTAAAGCAAAGGGTGTCAAAGGAAAAGGTCTTCATTAATATCTATCGTTGTTTGAAAACTTGCTGGTCACCCATACATATTTTTGTTTTGTGCAGTCAAACGTGCAGCTTTCAGTATACGCCTGGTGTTTTTCAATTGGAGTGAAGCTTTGTCTGATCCACGGTCAACATATTTCCGGGAGATGAATGAAACCATTGTATCAAATGTATGTATTTGAACTGTTTATGACGTTTAATGAACAAAGATCATCAACTTAAAGTGATGGATAAAGTATCAATAAAAGAACACAAGAGTAAATGCCAACTTTGCCAAGAATGGAGCATGGAGTTTGAATGTTAACTAGATTGGAAGAATTTAGTGGAGGAATGTCCCTTTTCAATCCTGATTGGACTCTATTTAATCATTAATAGCTAACCTTTTCATACCAAAGAAATGTACATTTTGTTCACTGATGTTTTTTTAAAAATATATTTTGCAGTTTACAGCCACATTTGGACAACATCCAGGTTTCCTTGCATTGAGTGTTACCAGGTTCAGGTAAATTTGAGTTAAATACAGAATGTGTTGAATGTCACGGCCATTGAGGAAGACTACACAGACCCTGTCAAGATGATACATATGTACATGTATATTAACAATACAATATTTCCCAGCCTTAGTTGTTTCCTTTGCATCATGTCATATACGTGTAATTTGGTGTTCATTGTCTAATGTATAAAAGGAAGAGTTTGAAACTGGTATTGATAAGCTGTTGTTTCTTCACTTCAGAAAAGGAAGTGTGTATGTTGATCTGGAATTTAAATACGACAGTTCCAAACTTCATATACGTGATGCAATGGCTGCAGTTCAGAACGCCACAACAATGGGCATGATCCATTCCCTTCCTGTGGACAGATACTTTATGTTTAGAGGAGGTATATATTATCCTCTCAACTCTCTTTGCCTGCTTAGATTTATAGCTCACTTAAGGTATTCAATGTTCATTGAAAAAGGATTGAACAGTGTTTAATGATTTAAATCCAAAGAAATGATGATGGAAGTAAGATGCAGCAAATTCACACGACTGGTTAATGATTTGAAGACGGTCTTTTTGGACTTTAAAATTTGTTGACAGAGTTATACACCCTTGATAAAAACAAAGAAAGTCTACTTTTTTCCAAGTATATGTGGTAGATAATTAATTTTACTTCCAAATCTTATAAAGAAAACATTAATGTAACCTTTTACAAAGAGATTTGTATGAAAATACAATTAGTTTTAAAACAGTATTTGAAATATGTTCCTCCTATATAGATTACATTGTAAAATTGAAGGTGAGATAACTTAAGCAGGAATGAAAATGTTGTTAATCCCTATGATAGATTATTTTTCTTTGATAAAGCATTCAAAATGATACCATGATTACAAAACTCAAACCATCTGTTTATTAGATATGAAATATGACTGTTATACATTGATTACCTGAAATGCAATGTACAAAGTTTGATGTAAGATTCATGTGACTCATTACAGAACTTAAGGAGGGAACATGTCTAGTTGTGCCAGGTAA
The DNA here is from genome assembly GCA_024699665.1 of Ostrea denselamellosa. NCBI lineage: Eukaryota > Metazoa > Mollusca > Bivalvia > Ostreida > Ostreidae > Ostrea > Ostrea denselamellosa. The sequence goes on from JAMZEH010000052.1 coordinate 799,322, forward strand.
CTCCACAGGTATATGTATTGAAGAATGTCAGATGGACGCCAATTGCTCGGAGGCACGTAAATGCTGCTTTAACGGGTGTGGTCACAGCTGTCAAGACACAGGTGAGTTTCAATAAGGAAGATGGAATTAATGAATTCCTAGTGGACTAAATGAATCTGTGGACCAGATACCAGTGATCATTGTTCAATATACAATGTTGTGTGGTTTAATTTTTGCTGTTACATACAATAAAACCTATGTTATATTTTTGGAGGTTGGAAAACAGTGACCCGGTAATGCTTCATATCATTAATGAAATTGATCACTACAATGTTTTCATACAGTTGCTTATTTCCAACTGATAAATTCACACACTAGTATAAAAATATATTTATTTTTTTCAAATTGTTTCACTAATGGTTGACAGGTTAAAGTTGATGATACTGATTTTTCAAAGTATGCCTATGTGTATGAAGAATTCAATGACTTATTGTGATATAGATGAAGGCAAACGTAGTCCCTGTGAAGATCTGGAGTTCATTGAAAAGGTCGGAGAAAGGTGTGCGCATACGTATTATACCAACTTGACCATAGCTAAAGACATTCGTTTCTTCTGTAGGTAGGTAATCTTGCTTAATAAGCTTTATTTATTTATGTCTGACATTGTAAATTCCTAAATATAAGGGAGGAATTTATTATCGCATAATTTTGCAAGAAGCATCACTCTTGTAATAGAATTACTGGCTTTTGTTTGTATATTGCTGAAATAAATGTAAAATCTCTGGATCAACAAGAGCACTCAGGAATTTTCTTTTCTGGAGATTTGATGTCTATGAGTTATTTCACGATATTAAGTTCTTGCGTAAAATAAGGAATCCACAGTACTTTTTTCTGGAAGTCTTGTGTATATTTTCTTGCATCTTACAAAGTGTGGTGTTATACTAGAATGAGATTCTCTTGGGTCTCTATAACTGTTCATTTGTCAGTGTATGGAAGTCATTTCTGGACGGTTTTGAACTAATGATTAAGATATCATATTTCACACATAGATTGCTTTTAAATTGATGGTGCGTTCAGACCCTAGCATAAAGTCCGAGGTAATATGAAGAATTGAAAATTCCAAAAATTGTATAAAGCATACAGAATTAATAAGGCAAACACAGACCCCTGGGCACACTAGAGGTGTGATGAGATGCCAAGGGTGATTAAGAATGCCCTGATGAGATGAGTTCTAGGTCACTGGAGAATAAGATCCAAGTTTGTGTCTTGATATATATATTCATATATATCTTTATATATATTTATTCTTTGGAAAAGTGCTCCATCATTGTAGCAAGCTATGAGATCAGTGTCCATTATGGACATAAAACACCACGTCTTGTCATCTTGAGATCCCCGTAGGAGCTGATGATTGATTCTGGTAAAAGGAAATGTCATAAGAAAAAAAAAGAATTCTTCTTGTTTTGAGGGGCCTTTGACAATCAGATATGACAAAGTTTTTTTTGTGTGCCATGTGGATTAAATTATCCTAGATCCTAGTCACTCTCAGATAAGGTCATTCCTAAAATATCAAGGTCACACAAATTAAAATCTAACTCTGAATGTTGAATAATTGTATAACATGGGATTGAAATATGTGATAACAGAGGGTAATTAAATTTTTCAACATTCAGTGCACTCAAGTGGAATTTGCATGCAGTCCTGTGTAGTATTCATATTTAAATTGACAGTACATTTTGTATATTTTTGATGATAGAAAGTCTTTTGAATTAGTGTTTTTCTGTGATGTCTTTCCAAAAAATGTTGATGTTTTTTGTATCTTTTTTAATTCCAGCAATACCAAAAATTCATTCATGTGTTGTTTTATTTTTAATTTGATTACAGCGTGATGGACGAATTCACCAGATGTACAATGGATTTGATTACAAAAGAAAGAGGAGTTCGATGTACTTCTGATCAGCTTTCAACAGCTGTAGAAAAGCTGGGACCTAAAATGAAAACAGACATGAATTTGACATTCAATCCCATTGACTGTAAGGAAACATCAATTTTAACTGCCATATCTATACAATTCTTTTCTGCATTATAATGCAATATTTACATATACACAATTCTTCAATTTCAGGCTATAAGAATTTTGATAAATCCACAGGTATGTATGAATTCAAGATTGATGTAGTATATTTGGTTTCTATCATTGTACAGATTGTACCAAATTTCAATGAATGATACGTCTTTGGAAAGCAAAGGGTGTCAAAGGAAAATGTCTTCATTAATATCTATCGTTGTTTGAAAACTTGCTGGTCACCCATACATATTTTTGTTTTGTGCAGTCAAACGTGCAGCTTTCAGTATACGCCTGGTGTTTTTCAATTGGAGTGAAGCTTTGTCTGATCCATGGTCAACATATTTCCGGGAGATGAATGAAACCATTGTATCAAATGTATGTATTTGAACTGTTTATGACATTTAATGAACAAAGATCATAGACTTAAGGTGATGGATATAATAACAATCAAAGAACACAAGAGTAAATTCCAACTTTGCCAAGAATGGAGCATGGAGTTCGAATGTTAACTAGATTGGAAGAATTTAGTGGAGGAAGGTCTCTTTTCAATCCTGATTTGACTCTATTTAATCATCAGTAGCTAACCTTTTCATACCAAATGTACATTTTGTTCACTGATGTTTTTAAAAAAAATATTTTGCAGTTTACAGCCACATTTGGACAACATCCAGGTTTCCTTGCATTGAGTGTTACCAGGTTCAGGTAAATTTGAGTTAAATTTGTTGAACTGTTTAATACAGAATGTGTTGAATATGTGACGGCCATTGAGGAAGACTACACAGACCCCTGTCAAGATGATACATACGTACATTTATGTTAACAATTCAATATTTCCAAGCCTTAGTTGTTTCCTTTACATCATGTCATATACGTGTAATGTGGTGTACATTGTCTAATGTATAAAAGGAAGAGTTTCAAACGGGTATTGATAAACTGTTGTTTCTTCACTTCAGAAAAGGAAGTGTGTATGTTGATCTGGAATTTAAATACGACAGTTCCAAACTTCATATAAGTGATGCAATGGCTGCAGTTCAGAATGCCACAACAATGGGCATGATCCATTCCCTTCCTGTGGACAGATACTTTATGTTTAGAGGAGGTATTGAATTTGTATATAAATTTTGAATTGCATTGATTATCATCTAGAGCTTTTGATATTAATAAATGTTTTGTTTTTTGTCTGTCTATGAATCTTTAATGTTATTGACCACCATTCATAATAACTTAATGGTTTGGGAACTTTCATCACAACCAGAAGGCTCTAGGCTTGACTCTTGATTCCAATGGCTGACTTCCTTTTAAAACATGAATGAAATATAAATATCAGCAATATTTGCCTATTTCTTTTAGATTTTTAAAATTGCCTAGTGGAGTTACTCAGTAGGGTAGCACTGGGAATAAGTTTATTAAAACAGTACAAGTATTAAATCACAGAACCAAGATTATGGTAGACTTGATCCAAGAAATGCAGTCTTTATGATATTCCCATTCAAATCAACAAGACTGCAATATATCAAAACATAGCTGAGATTCCTCATGTAATGTTAATGCAAGTTTGATGTACATGAGTTTAGAATTCAACTGCAGTTTTAAAAACTGTTCAATGCAAAAAGAATTTATAGTTAGCAAAGCTTGGACGTTTCGTCCATCCACTAAGCTAGGCTCTATAGGTAACACTGTGTGAAAGAAAATTGACAAAATCATCAACATAAAAGATAAAATCTCTACATATTATCACTGAAAGTTCTGTGAGTGCCGCTTGTGTTGTCATTTATTCAACTATCGGTATCCTCCGCTGTCTCCATTTAAATTCGTACAAAGCCACACAAGAAATCCCAAATAATTGATTCATTAGTTGCTTTTACAGTAACTGTTTTAAGTTTGATTGCCAAAAATTACAAGACTGTCATGCAGTTTGTAATTGAAACACTTAATTTATTCAGAATGAATTGTAATAATTATTGTAACAGTTTTTATTAAATCATTATATAGAAAACATTAATATGACTAAATAGATGAACAACGAGTTCATGAGTTTTCTATAAATAAAAATATAAGACTATGGTACTTCATCGAAAAACCCATAGATAGAATAAACAAATTGTTTGGAAACTACTATGAACATTTTTGATCTTCAGACCTTCGGTCTCTTTGCTGGTGATTTGACGTTACAATGCACTTTTTAAATGAATAGGTGGATCAAATGTCTAAAGTCATGTTGCAAGATGTAAAATCTATTTTGATCATCTCTATGCAAATGCACCAAAACAAATATTTAACAAGCAATCTCAAACTGTAATATCACATGCTTTAGCATCCCCCTCAAGCCTTAGTGGACCCTTCTCCAGTTTCAAATGAAAGCAAAGACAAAAATCTTTAATATTTGGATGTTAGTGGGTGTTTCATTGGCACCAGAGGAATTTTATAAATAATGTATATAAAAATGAAAATATTTCCATTTTTAATTTTCTGTACTACGGAATATTGTTATCACTTAAGATATGACAATGCCCATTTCATGCTTCACTCAGGCCAGTGGTCTCACTATTGTACACATTACAAGAAACGGTACGCAAGAATCCACTTTTACATTGTATTTAATCTACAGGTTTGTTCAAATCACGAGAATCAAAATTAGGTTACAAATATCAGTTCTCGGTTTTAAATAGGAATACCTGTATTTAAAGTATGAATTTAAAAATAATGTTTCTAATAACCAAATGCCTACTAAACACCTTTACGTAGTGTAATGACAGTTTCCTTTATTCAGGTGTCAGCTTGGTTCTTTTTATAATATTGCTATAAACGTAGAAATCACAGTCGACAAATAAGTGGTTATTAAATGTGAAAAAATGATAAATAAATATTAAATGACCATCATGTGGCAGAGTGGATATACTTGTAAAAAGATTCCCTTTGATGACCTTTAATATGCTTTCAAAAGTAACAAATTAATTACAATTTGTTGAAGTGTATGTGATGCACTCATCTGTCCAATATATGAAGTTACAATCGGGGAACAAATTTCAATGTGTATAAGAAAACACAGGATAGCACAGATGAATGTTTGGTTATGGACAATTTGTTTAATCTCCTGAAAATTATTGTTATCATCACTCTTTCTGATTAGAACTCAAAGATGGAACCTGTCCTGTTCCACCACGTAACAACACTGGTGTTTGTGAAGAGAAATGTCAAATGGACACCAACTGTACAGGAACACAGAAATGCTGCTTCAGTGGATGTGGTCACATTTGTCAAGATATAGGTCAGTCATTTTTTAAAGATGGTCATAGTATTCACTCGCAAAGAAATTCGATGTCACTTACCAGTCAGTATGAAATTATTTAATGTTTTAGGAAAGATTATTATAAGTTCTCTTGTTTGAGGAGAATGGAACAGTTCATGGCTATATTGTCTCCATACCTCTTGAAATTCATCATACCAGTTATTGTGGTTATTTAGTAATGTTTACTGGTATATTTTTTTTTCTTGAAATGTTTTAAAAATGTCCACCATTTACAACATAGTTGGTAATTAAGGATAAAAAATAGAATCAATTTTACAATTTTATTTATGATTTTATAAATTTTGATCATATGGAGTTGTCTAAAGAAAATATATAAATTCATTTTACTGGTAGAGATGTAGATAGCTTACTTTTTATCCCCGTTTTTGAGAATCTCTGTACTAGGTACCCATTATCGTGCATATTGTTCCATCATAAAGTTGATCAGAAATGTGTATCTGATATAACAAAAAAATCTAATAAAATGTGAGCTTTTATCAAGGAAACAAATTGTAACTTTACAAATAAATTAACTTAGAACAAAATTTTCAATTTTGATCAATTTGATTTTTATCAAATAATGATATCATTTTGTTTATTTCTATTATTGCTTTAAATCTATTATTCAGTGGACACCAAGGCTAATCCCTGTGATGATATGACATACTTGGAAAAGATTGGAGAGGAATGTCTAAATATGTACCATTCTAATCTTACCACAGCCTCAGATAGCCATACATTCTGCAGGTTAGTGGTCATACATAATTTTCCATTTTGAAAGAGATCAAGGAGGAGCAAATTAAGATAGAGGACTTAAGATAATTCCTGATTTTTCTAATATTGCTACCGGCAAAAATGTATTATCAAATGATAGTGCTCACTTCGGTATGCTTCTGCTTGATACCATTTCGTATGACTGCACATTTGTACTTTATGTCTGTAGCCAATCTTCTAAATATCATGGCGAATATTGAAGGATATATTGATATTCTCAGTGCATTGTTTGAATATTTTGTTTGTTTCAGCACAATGAAGGATTTTACAAAGTGTTCAGTGGATTCCATTGATAAGGCAACTGGAATCCAATGCAGTACAGATCAAATTTCTAGAGCTGTGACAATATTAGGTCCACGACTGAAAGCAGAGCTCAATCTTACCTATACCCCGGAAGACTGTAAGTATTTACCAATCAAGTTTAAGATGATACACTTGAGATGCATTATTTAGTTCATGTACTAAATCTGTTTTTCTTTCATAAATTAGCATAGAACTTCAAGAAAAAAATCTGTAGAATGACCATTACAACCTGCATGTCACCTTTTTAATGTCTGTATTCTTATTTTTAGGTTTTAAAGATTTCTATACCACCACAGGTATGTAATTCGGTGTTAGATTCATTAATTAACTAAAATATGTGAATAATTGTGATCAGATATAATGATCAGACAGAGAGATGATGAAATTATGAACTACTACATACATTATATCAAATGAAAGCTAATTTAATATCACATTGCTTACTAATTATCTGTAGTATAGAATATGTCCTTATTTTAAATATATCCAGAATTTGTTTTCTCAAGGTTGTACTTGTACAGTGCAATGTTACTCACTGTAATCACGGGAGCTACAGAGGGCTTGTAAAAACTTGAAACTTTAGAACAGAATGTGGAATAAAACATGACCTATTGTCAATTTTATAACATTTGCAATATTAAACAGGATGTGTTTGTGAAAAACTAATGCCCCTGATAGTAGCAAACTCCAATGATGGCCATGCCAGTGTTAAAGTTTTTAAAAAGTAGGTAAAATGCCATGGTCAAGGTCATATATTGTGATGCCAATAGAAAGGTCTTGTCACAAAAAATACTATTGTAAAATATGAATGTCCTAGTATTTACCATTTAGAAGCCATGGCCAAAGTAAATAAAAAAAAATTAAAAGTAGGTCAAATGCCAAGGTCAAGACATTTAGTACCAACTGAAAGGTCTTGTCACAAGGAATACTCTTGTGAAATATGAAAGCTCTAGTGCATACCATTTAAAGGTTATGACCAAGGTTAAAGTTTCTAAAAAGTAGATCAAATGCCAAGGTCAAGATATTTAGTACCAACAGAGAGGTCTTGTCACAATGAATACTCCCGTGAAATATGAAAGTTATAGTATATATTATATAAAATTTGTGGCCAAGGTTAAAAGTATTAATAAGGAGGTCAAATGTCAAGGTCACAAAAATTTTGGTACCAACGGAAAGTGGGGGGGGGGGGGGGGGGGGACTTAGTATATAGTGTGTATATATTCAAATAACATCTTTAATGCCATTGATACTAAATTGAATCTTAATAGATGTTTAGAAGAAATAGGTAACCCTTTACCAAAATCATAAATTTCATGATCCCAAGGTTAGGGGTTTTGATACCAGGATTGGGCTAAAATTTCCTTAGTGATTATTGTCTTTGGAAAGCAGTCTTCACTTTTGATGAAACTATATAAAAACTAAATGCATATTGAGGAAAAGCAGAAAGGGATGTTCCAAAATTGTGAATTCCACAAGCCCAGAATTCAGACTCAAGGGCCTATTCAAAATAATCATATAGTGTTAAATTAACATATATTATGTAAAGTCTTTTATCAATATGGGTACTTTCAGGGGCATTTGTATTTTAAGAGCACATCTTTTTTTGTACTGCAACTGAATATTAGAATTTAGCTTAGATATGCGGAACAGGAAATTATGTATTTTGCTGCCCTTGGGGTAGAGATACTTTAAACTAAAACTCGGGTGACTGATAAGGCCTCTGGGCCTCTTGGTTAGCCAAAATTGTGTAGATAATCTAATGTTTTATACAGTGTATGTAATGCAGTGTCTGATTTCTAAGTCGCTATATGCTAGAATAGTCTTAATATTAAAAATCCAGGTGTGATGGTTAAGATCTAATTGGATTAATGTAATATTTATTAGATTAACAGTATAAGTGAGTGCAGAGATAAATGGATTCATTCAACCAAATCACTGTAGTCTTTTTTCTGCATTACAGCTTCAGCAAGAACAACTATTATACTACCTTAACAAAAAAGGAAGGTCCTCGATTTCCCATGAAACAACAGATCTGCCATTGTTTCTGCTGGATATTACCAGTGCATGTTTGATGAAACCATTTTATTAATTGAAGCAGATTAATTTTACTTTTCTTTTTTTTTTTCGATTATTATTTATTGGAACTTTAAGTTATACATTTTATTGTAAATATTATACTTTCATTTTCTCCACCTGTCCATGATTAGGTTTATGAGATTTTCTAAAATTGTATTGTGAAACAAACAGTTGATATGGCATACTGTAGATAACATTAAACGGGATGAAAACAAGGAGAATACCTATACATGTAACTATAGACTGCCAAATCCCCCCCCCCCAAAAAAAAAAAACCCTCTGAAAATGGAAGACAGCATGATGACAAAGTAGGTGATGAATCGGAAAGATTGGGACAGAAATCTTTTCATGGTCAATTTTTCACTGAGGTGCAAGTTTTTTGATGTGAAAAAATAGAACATCTTCTATTCCTGAGAGTCCATTGAAATATAGACGATATATTGTGTTATTGTTTGTTTTTGCAGGCAAAAACAAACATATGGTATTTTGGTATTTATCCAATTTTTAGAACCCGTGTATATATATATATATATATATATATATATATATATATATAACTCGGTTAATCAGTGCAAATATATTATTATATAACTCGGTTGATCAGTGGAAATATATTATGTATTCATGTGTATTATTATTATTATCATCATTATTATTGTGTTATATTGTACAACTATTTCATATGAATTATCATTTGATATACACTACCTACATACACTATATACGTTTACTTATTTTTTGTACTCATTTGTGAATAGTGTTCTACTCTTGTACTCTCATTTTTGTACTTTATTCATATCAGGCATCTGGTGATAATTTTGTGGCCTATGCAAAGTTCTGAGATTTAGAGACAGTTATAAATGAACAATATTTTGTATATTTACCTTCTAATGGGTTTATTTTTTTTATCTCGGTATTTATGTAATGATGGAGTTGGGCCCTATTGAATTTGTGTCATGTGTCGATATTTGTCTTGGCTAGCATTAAAGATATATGGTGATACCTCTATTTTTGGAACACTCTCATCTGCATAAATTTTAAGTATATCTTCTTGTACACATTTCCATTTATACAGTTGTTTACTTTCATTTGTTCTAGATCAATTATCATCCAAATATAATCGTTTTTAAACAATTATTTCAGTATGTTTTGTGTTCATATATGGTCAATAAATTATCAGTGGTGCTGCATATGGTCTTTGGCCTATGGAGTGCCATATTAACATTAGCTCAAATAATTGAAAATATATTTGATTATTGCAAGATATCATCAATTCATTTGATGTGGCCAATAATTCATTTAAAAATCTCTTCAGATAATCAATTATATCTTCAATTCTGAATTATTATTTGTATTAAGTGAATTGTTGATGCATGTATCATTAATTCTGCTGAAATGATACCTGCAATAATTTAATTGTTCTCTTCAAACAATCGACAATATGACTATTGAATTGATTAGCGTTGTAATTCAGTTAATGACAACAGAAATTTAATTAATGCTTGCAGTAATTAGATTATTGCTCTCTTCAGTTGAATTATTGCGTGCAGTAATTTATTAATGTGCACAATAATTGAATTATTGCCTTCTTCTGTAATAATTCTTTTATAAAGATATTTCAATTCAACATATCCACAACTGAGTTAATGATTTCTCCAATTATATTGTAGCTCTTTTTAAAAGAATTGATGAATTTTAAAATGCTGTTGTGTTTTCCTATTTTGAACAACACAACTTTATGACGTACAAGATGACTTCAGTTCTCCATCGTCAACTTCTCTAAAATTGATAAAAATAGAAGCACACAATTATATTTTTTTTTTTATTTTTTCCAAATAAAATTTTCATACAATTTTTTTTGGGGTGGTGGTGGATGACTCACTTAATTACTTCTAACGCTGTTGTTTACTGGATAGATATTCTGTAGAATTTGAGAACAATAAAACATGTTTTCATAAATTCCTAAAATTTGGTCTGTTTTTGTAAGACCATAACTGACCCATGGAGAAACAACATCCCTAGACAGGTTTAAAGACTTGCCTGCATCCATCGGAAGGCGTGGTCAGACATTCATTGGTGATCATAGAGGCATGCTAGATATCAAATTTGGATGACCCATAACTGTTAATAACTGTAAATATTATTAGTGATACTTTCATTATTAACCCAGCATTTATATCATTTTCTCAACAAATTTGTACTATGCAGTTTTTTGTAATCAGTATATTTGTGCAAGAATAATAATATTCCATTATCACCTGCATATGGTGTTTATGTCTTGAGACTGATTCGATATGCGAGAGCATGTTCTGCGTATAATCAATTTTTAAACTGAGGCAGTCTACTTGCAATTAATTTGATGTTGCTGGGCTTTTAATAGTCTCATTTAAAGTCAGCATTTTTCAAATTCTGTAATCGTTATAACGATGCTGAAATGCAAGCTACATTGTATCACTGGGTCGAATGCTGTCTGGCGTGCTTCAAACCATTAATATTGCCATTCTTTTCATTGATTTTGACTATGGATTAGGCCTTTTAATTGATCAAGATACAGGGCTCATGTTGGGTATGACCGGTCAACAGGGAATGCTTACTCCTAGACATCTGATCCCACCTGTGGTATGTTGAGGGGTCCTATTTGTTCTTCTCTTAATTTTGGATTCTGTCAATATCTTCATATGTTCGTGTCTATGTCAGTAGTAAGGGGGACAGAATACAGTCAAGATGACGTCATGGGGGTTTCCAGACCTCACCCACACAGGTCATCCACACCTTAGCTCATGGTCATTATAAAATCACACTATTTGATACTCCTGCGTAAGACCATGAATATTGTAATATATATATATATATATATATATATATAGCAAGACTTATTCTGCTTCACAGATTTATTGCTTCCATCATTTTTATGTGATACTTTTTGTTACAAAATTTGTTAATACATTGCCATCATATAACACGTCAATTGGATAATTAAATAGAACTTAATCAAGGACTTTGTTTTCAAGCTTGTTTCATAATATAAAATCACTTGTATGTAAATCATCCATCCATTTCCTCATCACCAGACTCTTCCTCGGTATTGTCCTGGTAAAAGCTATCATCGGCCTCCAACAGCTGATCAAACTCTTGTCTATATTTATTAAGAACTCGGGGACACTGCCCTTTCCAGATCTATATCCTTTTTCTCCATGAGGGTTGACAGTTCTTTCTTGATGTCGCGGTGGAGTTTGCTTCAATTTAATTGCGCAAAAATTAAAAGAATTCTTTTATACTTCTTGAGAAGCAAGTTTCTGTCCTTGGGTAGCATCATTTCGCTTACTTCCTATAGAGCTTCTGTTTTGGAGAGTTTTGAATTTTCCTCCATGAGCTGATCAAGGTTTTTGTCAAACTGAGATTGATTTTCCTCTCATACGTCATTGACGAGGGAAGCAAATCCCCTGTCATCATCCTCGTCACTGACGTCAAACTTGGTTTCGTTTTCAACTGAATTTTCTTCCATTGGACAACCATTTCTAACATAAATCATAAGAGCTGGCATACATGGTTCCACATTCAGCACACGATGGGTATTTCTCGTCAAAATACATGTTTCTCGTATCTAGTTGCGATGGACAAGGAGAGATTTTGAGATTTTCAGGAGTTCCTACTGATTTGTTCTGATAATGCGGCAATTTATTTTTTCATGATGATCCTGATATGGTTTCTGGTAAGCCATCTCCTGTCTTTGATCGCCTGTGTGAAGAGTGTTACTATAAGACGGGTTATCTGAAGACGTCTCCTCTGTTTGATGCTCTGCAGTCAAGTGACGTCCAAAGTTTTCTCGCGCTCTTATATACTCTGCAAAAAAAGAAACGCATAGCCCTTTTGAAATTTTAAAAATGCAAATTATGTATTTTACCAGGTAAACTGAAATGGTCAATTGAGTAATTGATTTTTTACAGGTAAGTATGAAACTTTAAAGGTCTGTTCATTTGATTTGGCTCTCTGCCAAATTAGCTCGGCGACTCTCTAAAATTGCACATCACCTCTATCGCCATGGAATTTGGCTTACGTTTTTCACGAGAACTTTGTGCTTAATTCAACCACTACATTAAAGCGTATAAAAGGACGAAGTTTGAAGCTTGAATTCATCATAACGTTAAAATGCTGCCATGCCAAGGTTGGACCCTGCTACTCGAAATATCGTCATTGGCCGTCTCCAGGCCGGAGTATCCCAAAGTGAGATTGCACGAACTGAAAACGTAAATCAGAGCACAATTTCTAGGCTGTGGAACAGATTCCAGCAGACTGGCTCTACTAATGACCGACCGAGGAGTGGGCGACCTCGCATTACGACTCCTGGACAAGATCGCTACATCCGGGTCTTTCATCTACGGAATCGAACCGTTGCTGCAACAGCTACTGCAGTCGGAATACCTGGATTGAGAAGAATCAGCTCGCAGACAGTCCGCAACCGACTTCGACAATATGGCATTAGACCCAGAAGACCGTATTTTGGAGCAGTTTTGACACCGTTACACAGACGAGAAAGAGTCCGATGGTGCAATAGATTGATTGGCTGGACATTCCGCAACTGGCGTAGAATCTGGTTCAGCGATGAGTCCCGTTTTCTGCTACAGAAACGTGATGGAAGAATCCGTGTAAACCGGCGCAGGAATGAACGTTTCTCTTCCTCGTGTGTCCAAGAAGTGGATAGCTTCGGTGGAGGTAGCGTCATGATGTGGGCGGCGATCTCTAATGACCGTAAAACAGAACTGGTACATGTCCCGGGCAATTTAACGGCTCAAAGGTACAGAGACGAAATTCTCCAACCTCACCTTATGCGCGTAATTGACCGACAGAGGGAGTTATTCCAACATGACAATGCTAGGCCTCACACAGCCCGCTTAACAATTGACTACCTTCAGCAGAACAACATTAATGTGCTACCATGGCCTTCCAAATCACCGGATTTGAATCCGATTGAACACTTATGGGACCAACTGGATAAACATGTGCGCCTGCGCCAACCTCCGCCTCAGACCCTCGATCAGCTCCGTCAAATGTTACAACAGGAATGGCGAACAATTCCACGCAATAACGTAAGAACATTGATTGAGTCTATGCCAAGGAGATGCAGAACTGTGTTGGCAGCTCGAGGTGGTCATACACGGTACTAACTTAAACGTGACAGGAAGTGTTCTTAACTGTGATGATCTGACTTTTTTTCCACCAATATCTAAGGTTTGGACTGTAATTTTTTTCAATTGAAACAATTCTAGTGAATATCTACATTTTTTATTGTAAAATCATAATCCATAATACATCTACTAAAATCGTAAAAAATCCATTATGCGTTTCTTTTTTTGCAGAGTATATATGACTCGTGTGCCGTTTGCTTTAAATCTAACACCAGTGCTCCGTAGGGAACTGATACCGCTTTTTCATAAGCGTCTAGAAGTTTCTTGGTCTTTCCCGGGTACATCTGCCGTGCTAGGACTCCAATCTGTTGTCGATATCTGGGATTTTTAAACAGAACTATATTCTGGCTGTTTAAATTCATTGTTCGATTTTTCTTTTCCTTTGTTAAACAAATTCTGCATGATACAGATCACACTTAGGTTGCGATGATGTGCACCCTCCGTAAACAGCTCGCAGATCTCCTTGTCTTGAGTTGCATCCCTCCCTCATCATGTCGTCAATGATTAAAAGAGTTCTTTCCCGAGGGTTGATAACCGTGTCTGATGTAATATTATCTGTGATACCTTGAATAAATATTATACCCGGAATCCAACACTTCAGTTCATCATATAGGGGTTGCCATCGCTTGTAAATCCACAGGATTCTCTCTGGTACTGGGCTTAAGAGCTGATCATTGTGAATTAATACTTTCTTGATCCATGTGGATTTTCCTGACATTGTTGGTCCCGCGACGACCATTGTGAAGGGATGGATGAATCTCAACTTATCATCTGATGGTGATGAGGAGGAGGAGGTAATTCCTGAGGGGGATGAGGCAATTTTGAGGAACAGGAGGAGGATACGCGTCAGTGATCTAAGGATATGGTTGGATTTTCCCATGAGCAATACATTCATGTCTCCCCATGTTATCGTATCTGGAAAATGTTCGCTGGCAAACGGAGCACGATGTTGACCGTATGACTGTCTTCGATAGATTGAATAAAAGTTCACTTTATCCCCCCCCTCTCTCTCTCTCTCTCTCTCTCTCTCTCTCTCTCTATATATATATATATATATATATATATATCTTGTAATTCACCTTCATTACCCGGGAATTAATTTTTTTTTTGGGGGGGGGGGGGATATCTCCGCCATTTGACAGCACCTCCGTTTGGCTTCTGCGCTTGCGTCTTTTCAGCACTTTTTTCTATTTTCCACAAGTCGAATAACAATCTTATTCAATTATGTATTATAAAAACAACTCCCGTACCTATATATGTTTCATGATTTATTTTAATGATACACAGAATAATGATACATAAAACGTTTTACAAAATCATCATTGGATTGAATGTCTTTTGAAAATAAAGCATACACATGATTTAACGAGTTTTTGAAACACAATCTTGCTATTAAAAATACCAAGATATAAAGCCCGCACAAATCAGCGGTCTACCGGGTACGCTTTCTCCGTTGACGTATATCCCGACATCAACATGCCCCATATGCTGCAAGGTAAAGGGATTGGTCGTGTAATCCCCATTGACGGCTTTTTGGTCCAACAAAGCCACCACGATGCGATCAGGGACCGCCTGAGGAAAAATGTTGTCCCAGTAAAACTCTGTGGATCCTTTAGGAATAGCATTTTCAATTCATTTCGCATAATGGTATACTTCACAGGGGTTGCTTCTATCTGTTTACTGTGATTCAGTAGAACGCCGTGATCTACTCGCACCTTGGCTACTTTGTACACAACGTCCAACAATTCTAATTTATAAGCCTGTGTAGATTCTGCCGACATGATGACAAACGGGGCACTGGATCTAAAGAGTTTGATGTAAATGTCTACTCCGTTTATCAGATATTTATCTACATCAAATATATCTTCCATCAGGTTTCCTTCCAGCTGAAAGATTGTACTTTGCTGTGTGTATCCATATCGCAGGACCAGTCCGGCATTCCCTCCATTGTATGCAATGGCGTCACCGAGAGTTCCCTCCTCTTTAAAAAACAGCTCGGATTGTTTCTGCGAACTCAGTTTGTCTTTCCCGCTAAATAAAATTGTCTTGAAATAGGCCTTCCACGGATAGTTGTTTATATTGAAAGAGACTAATTTGTTGTTCAAGTAGACATCCATCTGGGAAAACATACTTTGAAGTGGTTAATTTACAATACCCGTTTTTTCATTATCAGCCAGAACCTTTCCATTTGCTTTCAAAATTCGGCCGTTTACGTATAATTTACTCCTTTTTAAATCAATGTATTCTGCTCCCGAACCAGATACTATGATTTCGATGGGTGTATCGAACACTCCTATGCTAGAAATCGGTCTCGCTTCTGTAAAGTACGCTTTTTCGACCGCTACCTGATTTGTTGGAGATGCAAAAAGAGACAGTTTTATGGGCTGAGTTATGTCTTTATTATTATTTTGACTTGACAACTTTCTGAAGCCCAGATTTGTAGAAGGTGCCTTCAATAGGATCGTTTGCCAAATCGTGTACTTTGTATACAGGTATTTGACCCCTTTTGTATCTTTTACTCACTTTGAAAAATTCTTCTGTCCATTTCTGTTGGTAGTCTCTTTGAAACGGGTGCTTAAGCTGTGATATTCTAACATTATCTTCAGCTTTCAACTTGAAAAATGGTTTCACTCTTTTTTTTTCATTGTTTTCTTTGACATAAGCAGGCTACCATCCTTTTTCATCAGGTCCGATTTTGACTTTTTCGAAAGATAAGCATGGAGTCTTATTTCATCAGCATTCCCCTGAGAGACAGTGGCTGGGGCATTGCCATCCAAAGATCTGGGAGGTCTGTTGTTGTAACTTTTCACCAAGTCTTGTAACACATTCACAAATCGGCAAGTTCTGTTTTTCATGAAATAGCGATACATAAGGTTCTTCATGGTACAAATCACACACACTCTCTCTCTCTCTCTGTGCATAGTTTGCTTTCGCCTTAATTTGGGTGTATATTTCTTTTTTCAGAAATGTCTTTACCTAACGATTTTTTAATTCACTTCCCTTATCTGTTCTAAGGTTGTGTGGTTTTCGTCCATTTTGGAAAACTGGTTTTAAACCTTCTTTGATGTGTTGATGTTGTTTATTTTGAAGGGGACTATAAAGAAATATCGACTGTATATGTCAATTAGCACTAATAAGAATTTGCAGCTGTCATTATGGGATGAAATGTTGCTGACGTAGGCCAAGTCACCATCCCACATAGAATCAATTGTGTTCACTATCACTTTGAAGCGTGGGAATGTCTTACGAATTGGTTTATAGAGACTATAAGCGTCTTCGTTGTTCAAAAATTGTCTTATCCTCCGTCTGCCAATCTTGTATTTGCTTTCCTGTTTAACGGTTTGATACAATTTTTCGGGACCTGCAAATGCCCCCGGTTTACCGGGAGTATAGTAGAGCTCCTTTAAGTAATCCGTGTAGTTTGACATACTGGGTTACACTGATGATCTATCTTTTAAATTCAAGTAACAAAAAAAGCAGAAAACTAATTACAATTCATTGTTTTAATACAGGATGAAAAAACAAACAGACATAAACTGATGTATATACAATTATTCTTATCATTAATTATTTTGGATTCAATGTTCATAGTGATAATGTCAATCAAGATCACTCTCAATTGATTTCACGTCCTGTAAATTTCCAACGTTACATTCCATGGACAAATTGTCTTGGGCATCGTAACCGAACGGGGTACATTCGGGATAGCTTAACATTCCAAGCTGATTTTGATGAGACTCACTGAGCATGCAGAGTTCAGTGACTTTTAGCTCTGGAACAGATTCGTGCATCTCTGGGAGGGCATCTGTACGTCTGTCTAATTTCTTTCTGTTTAAGGTGACACCCTTCTTTGTCGGTATGGGTTCTGGGGCATCGTCGGGCTTCCAAAAGTGTCATATCCACTGTAGGGTAGCCTGGTGACAACGAAACGAACACGCCTGCACCAATATGCCACTGTACTTTTTCCTCTTTTTCAGCGTTGTCTATGTAGTCTTGGATATCTGCTAAAAGGGATTCAAATTTTAACCAACGAGCCAAAGGAAAGGTAATTCCTTTCTTGGTGGCAATGAGACGACCGTGATATTCTGCGAGATGGCGAATGTGAACATAAACTGTTTCCTTGAAAGGCACGACGGTGAGAAACAGGTCATTAAAGTCATCCAGACTTATCCTACATCTTGGCTCCTGGGACTGACGGTGTGTAGCTTTCTTTGATCGGTTTCTGGAATCTCCTCTTTCTTTGGTAGGAATGACTAATGATCTTGCCATGGCTAATTTCTTTTCGTATTCAGACTTTGTGTCATAGTCATTATTCACCAAGGGTCTTTATAAGTCAGCTTGATTGGTTTTCATTAATGCCATTCTGAGTCCCAAAAAAGTCCTCGATTCTCGACGTAAAATGATACTAATCAGTTTTGTTTTGGTTATAACTGGTTTTCTTGGCTTCTATTTGTTACCTCATTTCGTCGGTAATTATGTTTGAGGCGTACAGATGTTCGGCAACTCGAATTGCCATCATCTTCTTCACCAATGTGGAGTAGTTAGCTTTAATGAGGTTTTGGTGTTTATTTTCCATCTCTGTTCTCAGCAAGAATCTCACAAGAAAAAAATAAAGTTTACCTTTATTAAATCTAAGACTTGCTCAAGACTGGTGAAAATCATTCAAATCGATCAAGTTTATATATGATTTAATCACGTGGGTCTGTGACTGTATACTCCTCCTTGACTGTATACTTCTTGACGGTATACTCCTTCTTGAGTGTAGACTCCTCCTTGACTGTAAATTCCCCCTTGACTCTAAACTCACCCCGTCACTGTGACCTCAATTATGAATTATGTGGGTAAGGTTTGGAAAACCCTATGATGTCATCTCGACTGTAGACTCCCTCCTCATCTGTGTTTATATTATGACCTCCGTAAAAGAGACACTTTATGTCCTATTTTACGCTTGTTTGACTTCTAAGTCCACATCGTTTCAGTTTCTAAAGAAGCATAGGTAATAAAATGTTCTCTTTTGTTGAATTCTTCTCTTAAAATGGGCTCTGTCTATGGCATATTTCATCCAAATTCCTTTCCGTTCTTTGTAAGGAATTAGAATAATTTGTCAAATTTAAGTTTTTAAAACATATTCTCCTCAATGAATTTCTAACGTATTTCAAAAGTGTGGAAAGTATTTTCGTGGCATAACTTGACGTTTCAACAGGTATTCTTGACATCCTCAGGTGTCTGCAATGTCAAACCCATTTTTCTTTTATTCCTTAAAATTAGCAATGCAGTCCTCTTTTTTGTCAAACCATTGACTCTCATGCAATGCCCATTTCTTCTTGTAATACTCCAGGCTAAACTTTCCATTTGTACTGTTTTCCTTGAGCTTCCATCTTTATAACTCAAGTAAATCCTACGTGGTATTTATCGTTACATTTCGTGACGTCAGCGACTGTAGACTCGCCCCTTGACTGTAGACTTACCCCTAGACTGTATACTCACCCCATGATTGTGACCTCAATTATGACCTATGTGGGTGGGGTCTAGAAAACACCATGACGTCATCTTGACTGTATACTGACTGTGTTCTGTCTCTCTTACTACTTATGTCATACCCTCCTGTGCTGTTTACTGTCAATATCTTCATTTGTTCCTGTCTATGTCAGACCCTTCTGTGCTCTTTACTTCACTGCCTGGACAAGGGAATGATGTTAATCATTCCACGTCTTTAAATATTTAATTTTCTGGCAAAGTTTTGAAGTGATATTTGCTTTGAGCACTTGGAATCCCTTAACTCCAGTTTCTGATGGCCGTCTGTGTACATCTACCGTCCGTCCAACAGGAATTGCAAATATGATGAACTTTGTATAAAAGCAAAATACTGTTTGATTTCAACATCAAAACTATATTACTCTATGGCTTAGAGACCTGGAGAACAACCACAGAACTCATTAAATAAAACCTACAAGTAGTCATTAACAGCTGATTTGGGCTAATTTTAAATATCAGATGGCCTCACAAACTTCAAAATAAGACCTGATGAGAAAGAACCAAATCCCAATAGAAAACGAAATTGAAGAAATTGAAGAAAACGATCAAGGGAAGGTCCAAGATCTGCTGGGGAAGGAGTCCTGGCAGAGATGGAGAGGAGGATGTCGGTGGCACCAACTGGGAAGGATAATGCAAGACAGGGGGAGCTAGAAAGGTGTTGTGGGTAGGCTATGTTCCTCGCTACAGTTAAAGGGCAGGTAGAATAATTCCTCTCACATAATCGATGTAAATAATCAAAGATATTTTCAACTGAATTAAGGGCATACACGACGTTTCTGACTTTTTCATCTCAATACTGAGAGTTCTAGTAGGATATCCAAGATATGTTTAGATTTTATATTGTAGTCGTATTACCGTAATTTGTATATCGGACTGGGTAGCTCAGTGGTTAGATCACCTAACTAGTAATACAAGGTCCCAGAGTCGATACCCGATTGTTCCGAATATTTTTTCTCTTTCTTTGCAACAGTAATGCCCATTTATACAAGTTACTGTAGTACATATAAGGTCATATGAGAGCTAACTTAATATGTGCCACCAGGAACTTTCAAAATTGTTTGTAGAAACGGGATAAAATGCAGTTGGAATTGTAATGAAATGAGAAAAAAAAAAACATTGCGTATGTCCTTAAAGATACAATCAAGCCCTTTATACCGAGCTCCAAATTAATTTTTGCGAGCAATAATTCCACCACATTGATATGCCCATCAATTAAATTGATGAGAACAGTAATTGATTTGACGTGCAGGTCGATTGCATTATTTCGTGCAATAAATTATTTAATGTTATCTTCAGATAATTAAATTGTATCATCCTGAGAGGGAAAATAATCTTGTAGTGGCCTTCAACTCAACATTTAGATATATCCATTAACAATAATCATTTTCATTCATATGTCGATTCAACATACCCTAGTGAACTAGAAATAAAAGACACCACAGTCTTCCACGTTTGCTTCGTACTGAAATATTTTATTGAATATAGATATTAACGGCAAAAAACTTCACTTCCTCCATCGTAAACTCCCCATATTTATGTAGCAGTATTCGTATGGTGTTTATGTCTCTAAACTGATTTGATATGAAGGAGCTTGTCCTGCGTATAATCAGTTTTGAAAATGTGGCAGGCTACTAACAAACAAGTTGATGTGTTACAGGGGTTTCAACAGCCTCATCTAAAGTAAGAATTTTGCAAATTCTATTGTCGTTATAACGATCTAGTTTGCCAAGTACAACCTGTCATTGGGTCAAATGCTGTTTGACGTATTTCACATCAACTGTTGGGCCGTTCTTCACACACCGATTTTGACTACGGATTACTCCGTTTACCTGATCAAAATATAGGGTTTACGGCGTGTGTGACCGGTCGACAGTGGATGCTGACTTCTCCTAGGCACCTAAACCACCACTGGTTTATCCAGGGGACCGTGTTTGTTCAGCACTTGATTTTGCATTCCCTTAAAATGAAGGTAATGAGATTGATCACCATTTGCTATCGTCGTCTTTTGACAAGTGAAGTGAGGACAAATTTTAACCATTTGACAGAAGTGAGGACAGAACTGCACTACGAGGACAAAAATCCTGTCTTCACAATTATGTCCTAATAAATGTGACCTACAGCATGTGAAAGATGTAGATGTAAAATACTAGGTTAGTGAGGACATGTTCTTACCATTATTCTCTCTCAATATTATTTTTTTCTTCACAATGTAGGTGTCGCACTATACCCAACATAGTACTTTTTTGCCTCTAAAATAATGTATGTGTATTCTCTTCAAGACATTGTGAGAACATCCTCACTTTACAGTTCGTCAGAGAGAGAGAGAGAGAGAGAGATATTTTAGTGTTTATTTCTTTATATTCGAATGGCCACATCTTTTTCTAGTGATCCTCTCAAAAATCGCTAAACTAGAAGGGACAAAACTTACATGATAGCTTCCTGAATGAGTGTATATTATTTAACATTTTTACTCATGTGGATACGTCACAATTGCCAGCGAAGGATTGCAAAAATTAGGCCTAGTTCGGCATCTTTGCCGTGCCACTCTTGCTGTGACACGGGGCCTCGGATTTTGCGGTCTAATCCGAAGGGCCAACCCATTTAGTCGCCTCTTGCTCAAAGCAAGGGGAGCTGAGGACCTCAGTGAATGGAAATTCAAATTAAAAATCTAAATCATAGCCCCTGAGGTAGTTTGGGGCCTCAATAAGAGATCAACATTTTGCTATGAGATATGCAAGAAAAAAACAACCCTAAAATTCTTCAAGATCAAGAAAAGATCATCTATGCACCAATTGTAATATTCTAATCAATTTCATTTCGCCATAGGATACTAATTATCGCAAAAGAGAAGAAATTTGTTAACAATTCTTAATTTTATTGAAGACATAAACTTTCATTAAATATTTTGACAAACAAAAATACGGAATGTACGAGACATGTATATGAAAACAATAAAGGCACATGTAAAGAAAACTTAGCAAAGTCCATCAAAAATACAGAGGGAGTTCCACAGGGGGCTGAACATGACACGATTGTTTTCTATCTAAAAATGTTCCAAAACATACAGTTTAGCATTGAAAATGGGTTAAATATATACTCACAACGAATCAATTTGCTTGTAGTTAAGCTAAAATACAGTAGTTCTTTATCAACACTTAAAAAGTATCAGAAAGCAAGTTTACATAAAAGGCAAATCATAGTAGATTTCCTCCCCCATATTCACAAAGTTCAACTGACATATAGCATAATATTTTCAAAGCTAAAGGGGATGTGGGGGTGGGGGGTGATGTCAGAGTGTCTGAAATTGCTATGTGCCTGGTCAATAACACTACACCATGCACAAAAATATCAGAAAGTACACATAGTCGCAAAATAGCCTTGCATTGAAAATAAACAGTCAATTCTTGTTCATATAATTAGAGTTGAAGAAACAGAATTGTAACTCCCACAATATGGGGAAATAGATACTTGACCAAGGTATCAGTCCTTGATATCTTCCTGCTTGATCAAATAAGAGCTTTCATCTGCTCCTGAATCCAACATGTCACTCAGATTGAGAGCAGATCAAACATCTTACATGAATTATAGTGGGTCCAATAAAATTACATCACAGCCTTACTGATTTGATAAAATTCTGAATACAGTTACAGACACTTAGAATTCTTTACAAAACAATCAGTTTTATGTAATCACAATATTCCATTGTGCAATAATGCAATAACTCAATAATCATATTAAAAGTAGTTATTTTGGATGAACACAAACAATCTGGCTGAGCAAACCATTGGATTTACATAAATCTGATATATCTGTAGCAAGACTGTAGACATGAACACATTTTGTACTGAAATATTAAGCAGATACATGTTTCATCATTCCACCTATGTATACGACATGAAGCACATCCGAACACACAAATAATTTAACTTAATACCTAATAAATAATAATAAAATAGAACATGGGAAGGAAAAACTAGATAAAAAAAATAAAAACATATTTTAAAAAGAAATCAGTCAAATAGATGACAGTAACAAAAAACATATTGCACTATTATAATAAATAATTATAAAATCTGACTAGTTACATTCTTTGGAAAAACAGAAAATGATGTTCTTCATCCACTTTTACTTCTTATTTGAAAATCAAATGTAGGAGTGAGAGATGGTGAGGGTCAATTCAATCTTTACCTAGAGTTGTCATTCATCTCTCATCTATTCCATTTGCAGATTGCAGAGTTTTCCACTGCAGATTGTTCAGTCTGAATCATTCATTCCCAATAACCACTTTGATGTATTAATCTTTGTCAAAAAAAGGAGATTCTCGGTATAAATCTCATCCTTGAAAAAAAATCCCTATAAATAGCATTGCCTAAATCAACAAGTAATGTTGAGAAGTTGCACACAGTAGTAAAACAAGTCTTAAAGAGCATTTTCCTTACAATAATTGTGGTAAAATTAATTAAATAATATAAACACATAACAAGTAAAACTCCCCACACAGAAAACACAAGACTTATGATTATCTCAAACAATTTTCATTACATATTTTTATATATGCAGTTATAGGCAGCCTTGCAAAAAAAACAAAACCTATGAAAAAATTTTCTTTATGATATTCCATTCATTAATGACTAAAAATAACAAGTCTAACATACCAGGGGTGAACTTTTCATACAAATTTATGTGTCATCAAAATTCAAAGGCACTAAATTTGAATCCTCCTAATTTTATTTCTTTCCCAAAAGAATATTAACATACAGAAATGCCATTATCAAATCAGTTGTGAAAAAAAAAAGATTATCAAGAACATTGAACCAGGTGAAACAATGCACATTGAAGGTCAATATTAAAAGCTCCGTATGGCTGAATATCTTGCCCTACAACCCCATTAAATCTTCAGCATTTATTGTAGCAGAAGAAGAAAAAGAAATTCTAAAGATTAACCCGATGAAGCTCCTGAGGTAGAAACGGAAAGGGCATCTTACTGAGACTGATATCATACCAGTCTCATTGCCAATATAGACAGAAAGTAAAGTGACATTGTAAGTGAACCAACATTGAGCAATAACTGCACAAAATATGAAAGATCTGACATTTGTGAAAGTTAATGATAAGTTATTAGGAAAACATATCCAACAGATATTACGCAATACTCCATTAAAATTGACAACAACATACAAAAACATCAGACTAGGAACTGCAATATATAATCATCTGCAGCAAAAAAGCACCATCACAATATACAATCTGTATAACTTAAATCTGCAGTTTACACTGCACAAGGTGATAACCTCACAGAAATATAGCCACATGGTATTATGCACTTCTAACAGAATCCATTTTTATTTTCAGCAACTAATAATGTGTGTCCTGAGCAATCTGGTACAGCATCACTAGAAATAGGAAAGCCTAAATCCTCTTATGAAAACAGAATCATGATAATTACATTTTTGAAGTGTTCTTCTGTTAGTGCAGATAATTATCTTTCTTAATGTTATTTCATGCTAAAAATATTGTTCTGTTGTACACAAAAGCAAATATATCACTTGGGTTTGAGTTTAATATTAAAGAGTAATAAATTTGAACCCAAGCAATATAGTTCTCTGTGGTTGTACATAAAAAATATTTGGAATCAGCACTATATATATATATATTGTATGCATACTAATGCATGTATTTATCTCCATCTAAACTGATGCAAGAAGCATCACAACTAGAAGTAGTTTCCAAATGGCAATTCTGATGTCTAACTATATATTTTTAAAAAAAAAACGTAAATTAATTTTCTCCATCCTCTTATGAAAACAGAATCTTTTTTAAATATTTGTATTTTACTGTCAATGAAGATAAAGAAATCTGTCAGAGATTGCTGTTGGCTTTACAAGCTGCTCAAAATTCTCCTGATCACTCCCTCCTTTGCTCTGCACTTTATGTTGAAGTTTTCGCAACAACTCTGATGCTGGAGTGTTTAATGCAAATCCTGGCGTGTTGTACAGGCCCCCTAGATTAGCAAGTCCAGATCCTCCTGGAAGAAACGGGGCAATCCATCCTGATCCCCCCAGACTTGTTTTTTTATTTACCACCTTTTCTTCTTTAGGTTCCTGCTTTTTAGAACTGGATTCTTTCTTCTCTGGGCTTTTCCCATTTTCTGCTAACTTCTTGGTGGTTGTGGAAGTTGATCCTTGTTCTGCCTCCCGTTGCTCTCTCTGCTCTTTGATTTTCTTCTGTCTTAGAAGATGCCTCTCTTTGACTTTGTACTCAAGTGTAGAATGGGGGACTCCATAGTAACTTCCTGCACGATGTACACTCATCTCTCCTCTCTGAACTGCTTTTACAGCTTCCATTAACAATTGGCTGTTGTACTTTCTGTATTGACCGCGCTTTGGACGTGTTTTCTTGGTAGGATTGTCAAGGGATTTCTTCTTGTCACCATCCTCATGGCGAATTTTCTTTGCAGGTGAAGGAGAATTGGACTGAGATACATCATCAGATTCCATGCTTCTAGCAAAACCTTGGCATAATTCTGACAGGGCTTGAGACTTAAACTTAACTTTCTCCGAGATTGTCTTCACAATTATATCCTTTAATTTCTCTCCAACAGCGGCATTTTCAATCTTGTCAAGAGAACTTTGGAAAGGATTTTCAACCTTACTCTCCAATTTATTATGCATTGGTCGAAAGGACGGTATAATGATATCTGATGAACTTTCTGAGGTATAGACATCCGCATTAACATTCTTTTGTGAGATTTTTGGGGTCAAGAGTTTCCTTTCATTAAAGTCTTCTTGCTGACGAACCCTCAAAGCATTACGCTCCATTTCTATTCTGTCTTCTGCCAACTTCCTAATGATAGTCTGCAAGATTGGAAGTCTCAGCTCATGAGAGTACTCAACAAAATATTTCTCTTTTTTACGACTCAAATTATGCTTTTTACGAAGATATTCCAGCTTTTTCTCTTGAGATTCATAGTGATGTTCCAAGTTGGCACCCCAATCCATGGCATAAGGTATAGGGAAAGGCAGTAATGCTATGCTGGCTCCTGGAATAAGGTCCGTCCATTTTACAGCCATTTCTGTTGGGTCATCCACTTCTGTTGACTATAACAGGACCAGATACAAATAATTAAAGTTCAATAATTTCAGTGCTCTATAAATTAACATAAGTTTTCCACGGGTATAATTAGCATACTGTGTAATTTGTACAAGAAACTTTCATATGCATGAAATCACAAATAAGTTACAATATATTGAAAAGCATACCCCTTTTACACCATATGCTAGTGATCAAAATAATAGTTTATTTACCTGAACTACAGATTCTTGTTTATCAATGCCCATCTTAAAGATTTTGTTGCGTAGCGTTGACCTTGGAATTCCATACAGAACAGATGCTCGGCGGGTTCCCAGCTTTCCACTCTGAATCTCCGAAACTGCTGCCAGTAGTTCCTCATCTGTGTAAGATTTTTTACAGTTGATGCTAGTTGATTCCTTCTTCCTGGGAGCATTAGAGCTGGAAATTTAATGAAATAGTTTATCTACTGATTTCACTTTTCCTCATCATTATATTCAATGTATCAAGCAAGGTCATCATGATTTCTGATTTCTTACCATGGCTGGGTCACAATGTGAGGTATCTTGAGTTCTATAGTATCCTGTGGGCTGCTGCCTGTAGTTGTCTCAGTCTCCATGTTTTCCAGAGACTGTGTAGTTGTGGATCGAAGTTCTGCCAGGAGTTCTCTTCCCACACTGTCTGTATAGAACTGGGGACAGTAAGGTAGTAGCTCCTGGAGATATCTAAAACCTATACAAAAATTAAAGAAACACATTGTAAATTTAAAATAAATATAGGCCATTCAGATATATGACATCTAAAATTATTACCAATCAAATTTGACAATATTCCAAAAAAAACAAAAAAAAACAAAACACCTCTAAATGGCCTTTTCCTTTGTGTAATAAACCTGCAACAATTAATATTCTCCTCAAATTAGCATGATATTCAATCAAATTTCTCAAAATAGGGGATGGAGGGAGGGGGGTGTGTGGTTTAAATTTGATTCAGATGGAAATCAGATTGTTCAATTCAGGTCCAGTGGAAATCATATCTGAAAAATCTCCTAATAATAATGGAAGACATTATTTCCTTTTACTGTGTTTATCTAAAATACATAAGATTTTAAACTCTATAGAGTCCACCACTTAATAACTGTCATTCAATAGCAATAATATAAATGACAATAATGAATTTATCTCTTTTAATTACAGAAAAGTTTACATGTATGCAATAAAGTTTCATTTGATTGTAAATTAAAACATGGCTAGAATTTGATATATAATGTTCAGAAAACATATCTTGCATGTGGGTTTATTTTCTATTTCCTAAATTGTAAGCACTTTTCATTTATTCTCACCCTTATCCTAAATTGCCAAAATTAGGATAATTTTTTAAAATGAATTTTAAATTCATTCTTCATATCTAAATGAGCAAAAGATAATTTCGGGCAAACTTAAAACAATACAAAATTGATTTTTTCGATGGATCTGGGTGAAATTAGAAAGTTTCCCTGTAAACTGTACTCCCATACTTTTGATCCAAATGTTTTCTGGGAACTGTTGGTCTTTAAGCTCTGGGTATGACTGCCCCTTCATAATTAACCACTTTGTTAGTTTATAGTGTTGTCAAAACATTTGGTGATATATTTGCATGAAAAGGCTTCATTCTGGCCAATCATATTGTGTGATACATAGTATTTAGGCAAGTCTTGCACAGAATATTCCAGTAACCTGAAGAAAATCAAAAGAAGTAAATTTTTGGCTGAATTCCGCCCAGTTTTTATGGGGAAAACTATTGTGCATTACAGATATTTTCTTGTCTATTTTTCAAGACAGTAACTCCCATTTAAAATTTTAGTAACCCATATAACAGTTTTTGATGCACTAAAATGAATAGTTGCACTTCTGTTGTGCAAGATACCATGCCTCTAAGTGTGATAAGTTAGATATAAAATACTTTCAAATGTATGCAAGGCATTATGGATTTTTTTTTTTTTTTTTTTTTTGCTAAAGTGCTAGACATTCTACATTTAAACAACAGTGAAATGTGATTTATTATTTGAGTTCTAAAAGATCATTTGTTGAGAGCATCTTGTCAAATTACTCTTTCCTTTTTTCTTCTTTTTTTTGAAAGCAAAAAGTTTTAAAGTTTGCCTGCTTGATTTCAAGAAGTAAGTTGATTTTCTAAAATATATTGCATTTTCAACATATGATGAATTAAGCCCACTTTGAGAACTGAATCCTGAACCCTGGGTTCAGAAGTTCCACAATGCTCATTTAATCACACACAAAAAAAGTCTGCTTGATGTCCATCAGCGAAGATTTTCTATTTATTTTCATTACATAATGTATATGACCAATCTAGCCCCACCCTGGTACCTGAACCCTCCAACCATAATTTCACAATTTTGGTAAAGGACTCAATGTCCATCATGCACAAAGTTCACCTCCTTGATGTCCAGAGGTAGAGAAAATTTTCTAAGATATAATGCATTTTCAACAGATGACAAACTTAGCCCCACCCTGGGGTCTGAACTCAAGGGTCATAAATTTGACAGTTTTAGTAGAAGACTTGATCTTGATGCTCATTATAATCATGCTGATTTTGCTGGCTTGGTGTCCAGGATTTTCCAAGATATCCATTTTTAATATCTGACCAACTTAGTACCACCCTGGGTCAAGAATTTGAACACATGGGTCATGAATTTCTCAGTTCTAGTAGAGGGTTCAATGCTCATTATAATTATGCTAATCGTTTGAATGCTTGATGTTCAGAAGTAACAAAGATTTTCTAAGATATCATGCATTTTCAATATATGAGAAATTCAGCCCCATCCTGGGGCATGAATATCATTAATTTCACTGTTTTGGTATAGGGCTCATTCCTTATAATCATAACAATAGTTTGAATGCCTGATGTCCAGGAACAAACAGGGTTTTTGAAGATTACATTAATTTTGATGGTTTTGGCCACTTCCTTTAAGTCCCAGGGAGGCAGACCATAAAATTCTTCTTTTTTTTTTTGTTCCCAATGACTCATAGATCCTTTATATTTGAGTGACTCAGGTGACTTTAAAAAGAGTTTTAAGTAAGGTAAGATTCTTACAAGCTTCAACACCCAACTGCAGCTTGAATCAAGTACATCTGGTACACTAGGTAAACCAGCAAACAAAGAATACCAGAAAATATGATTGCATAAATAAAGTGCTAACCCAATAGCAACTCTGTAGTGAAGGGATTAATGATTATGTCTATACATACAATATTTACAAAAACTCTGACCTGAAGACTAAGGCCAATAAACAGGGTCTGGTTAGTGAAAATCAAAGTCTTATGCACTCGTAGATTTTCTGTAAGTCACATAAATAAACTAATGTAGATATTTTAATAGTCTTGCTTGCATAAATTTACCATCAGAATCAAAATATATAAGTGTTTGGACATTGTGGTTTGTTTATTTTTTGAAGCATTTAAAGAATGATAACAATACTTGTAATTGCCAAGGTAACTTGTACATAATTCACATTCTATATCATACCATAGCTGCACTGTCCAATAAATGAACGCCAATTGTAGTTAAACCTGATTAAGAAATTTCTGTGTAATCTGCAGAAATAGTCAAATATGCATAGAGGAAATAAATGAGACTACTTCTGAGGGAGCAAGCAGGCTGTTTACATGTACATATAAGTAAAAACACATGAATCTGTAATTTTGTTTGCAGGGTTAAAAAAATAGAGCACCTCTAAACTGGTACATGATCCAAAAAAATCTAAGCCCAAGGGCCATAATCCTTCAAACATTTTGGGACAGGATTCCCTTTGTAATATACACATCTAAACATTGTGATCTTTATTTGTACCAAGTTTCATCAAAATACCCCTAACAGTATAGGAGGAATTTGAAGACAAAGTATTTTGCATAAAAAAAAAAATTAGTCCAAGGGCCATAACTCCTTTTTAAAAAAATGGAGCGTTCTCCATGTAATATGCATATCTACTATAACTACACAATTATAAATTACTTCCAATGATATATGTTCTATGAAAATTTGAGGGGGGGTGGGGGGGAGGGCAGTAAATTTCAATGTGGGCCAGTAAATTCGGACAATCCACTGGTCCTACAGGCCAGCAAGTAATAAATGTTTTCATGAGGACTGTACGTACTGTAATTATAATCTTTCAAATTATAATCTAGGCCAACTTTAAAATGTTCTTTGTTTGCTCTTTCCCAACTTTTTCATAATTATTTTGGTATTAAAGTAGGCAAAATTTTGTTTACTTTATCTATGAGAACTATACCACAGAAAAACAAAAGTACATGCACCTTCAAAATTCTGGATTCAATTTGCAAAAAAATTACAATAAAATGATGCCAAAAAAATTCTGAGTCTGGGAGACTTACAGCATTTCACTTTTGTTGGGTAAGGCAAACAAGTAACTTTTTTAATTTTAGCCTTGTGTGGGAAAAACTTACTGGGATTATCTTGCAAACTTTTGCCATCTTTGGCTTCTTTCATAAGCTGGGACACTGCTTCCTGAAAGTTTCAAGTTTTTATTCATTGAGACAAAGAACTAAAACTGGATATATAAATGCAACAACATACATGTAATTATATTTCAGTAAACCAAGAAAAAACTACATATGATAACACCCATCCTTGGCCCCCATAAAACAAATTGCTGCTGAAACAATGTTTTATTCTGAATTTACACTATGCAATCGTGTGATTTCAAAGTTTTGATAGTCCTCAATAATGAATACTGCTGTTGCAGACAATACAATATGTACAAGTATTTGCAGTGTGGCTTCTCAAGCATAATTCAATGTGCTGCTAAGGGCTGTTACACTGACACAAAAAAGAAGTGGAGGCAATGGAGCTGGTACAGTAGTGATGTCCATCGCCCCTATAATTTTGCACAGAGAAGGAATGGTGGTAATAAAGTTATGAAATTTGTGATGATAATCTGTGTTCATTACTGCAGTGAATACCAAATCTGCAGTTAGTGGAGTGGCAAAGTTTAATCTCTATTGTTCATTTTTTTTATGTTTTTGAAGGGCTCCAGAACTTTCAATATTTGGATAATGTTTTCAATGCTTCAATGTTTGAACTGTACCAAAATGAATGATCTGTGTTAGTTTGCTATATTTACAACCACATGGCATGTAAATTAAATCATATAGATTAAACTTTGTTTTATTTCATAAAGTGTTATCAGGTTAATGACAAAAAGAAATAATTGTCAAGATGCTGATGAAAATCTAAATAAGTTTGACACCCCCCCCCCCCAAATCTGTTTATCTTGATCCTTCTTAATGTAAATTACCTTCCAAAGTCCCTTGGAGGTAGGATTATATAGCAGAGATTAAGTATTTTACCTTTCCCAACCAGGAAAGGGACCCCAAAGGTAGGCAAACTTGGTCAACTTTGTTGCATGATTATACAACCCACGAAGACACCACACAGTAAACGCATATGAAAGTTGAATCACACAAGGTCTGTAGTTTCTAGCATTTTTTTTTTAAAGATTCATGTTTCAACACAGAGAATAATAAACATAACTCTATAAATTAAGGTAACTCCACTTCCATATGATGTCTTACACTGTTGGCTTTTGCAAAATCTTTATTTAATTAAACTTTGATAGAAATGTATGTTTTGGAGAATATTTTATTCACTGGATAAAATAATAAATTTGGTAAACTATTGATGTTGAATAAGTTCATATTTTTCATAAATAAAATTCAATTATGTATGATTTAAAAAAAAAAAAAAAAAAAAAAAGTTGCCAAGGGCAATAACTCCTATGCTGATATATCTATTATACCATGGTTTCCCTGATATCCAGAATTAATTTCTATATATTTATAAAGTAGCAGTTATTTGAAACTGTTGACTATAAAAATTGGTCATTTTAACAAGTTTTTTTTTGTATTTTTATTACTCTTTTTAATGAAAATGTGTGATTTTCTAAAGTTGACACATATTTCTATTTATGTATGTCCAATAATGTCAAAAACAAGAACAGCACTGCACTGGACCCCAGAGGGCAAGAGGAAGAGAGGGAGGCTAAGAACATCATGGAGAAGGACAGTAGTCATGCAGCAGACCTGGAGATCATTAACGAAGCTGGCCCAGGATAGGCAGAAGTGGAGGAAGCTTGTTGCTGCCCTATATGCCACTGAGTGTAAAGGAATTGATGAGTATATTTAAAAAGGAGCAACATACACATTTTCTTTGGTTACTGATTAAATTAAACTATATTCAGTGAAAATTTATACTGTTTTTCCATTTCGAACTATTAATATTGATAATTTACATGAGGATGATGCTATCTAAGACATTGGGAAGATTTTCATTAATTTTATAATACTTGAATTAGGTAAAGGAAGACTGCACTTGATTTTCTAATTACTGACTTAGTCTTTGTGAGCCTAATCTCAGATTCACTCCTCCACTATACTTTTCAATGTAACAATAGATGTCTCTCTTTTAACTTTTTTTTCTTGCTAGTAAATCTTTCAGTAAAACATCTTTACTTAGTAAAATTAAAAAGAACAACAGAAAAGAAAACTTTGACCTCTCTTCCATTTGCAGTGTATACTATAAACATGATAAAATTCATCAAAAAAAAAAAAAAAATTCTTAGATCTCTTCCAAGTGCAGTGTTTTATATGAATTATCCCCCTTACAATACTTTATATATTTCTATACATTTTTTTTCTTTTTTAATGAAATAATTTTCATTTGCTTAACATAAAAATATATGACTGACTGTATGTTAATTATTGTCAAAAGTTCACTGGTAGGGAGCTCTGCTGCTATGATATAAAATCAATACATGTAGCACATTGAATACAAGCTCGAAGAATATCTATACTTGATTCAAACTTTTAAATGAAATAAGCATGTTGTTTTTTTTTTCATTAGTCACTGCATTTTATGAAATCTCCATCCTTATGTTTTTAATGGTGTAAATCCCAATGCTGTTCAAATTTGAAGCTTAAAAATCTATACTACAAAATTAAAGTAGAAATATTGATTAGTTACAGAAATTGTCTCATCAATTCTATAGATGTACATGTAATACACATACTTAGAGAAATAAAGTATACATTTTGTAGATGTTGCAGGATAACTCTGAGGTAGAGAAATGTTGTACTGAAATATAAAAGCTGAAGTTTTTATATTTCAAACATTTTGAGATCAATGAGGTTATCCTGCATCATGATAACAAAAACTTTATTTCTATTCTGTTATGGCTCAGAAATATACAGCCAATCCTTTATCTACACAGCTACGAATTAGGTCACTTCATGATGTCGTGCAGTTTCTGAAATGGACTAGGCCTCCATATTTTTTGCTGATGAAAAAGGTGAGATAGTAGGGTATATTAGATATATTTTGAAAAATAATTCAAGTATTTATTTGAGGTTGGCTGCTTTGAATACACAGTCCAAGAAAACTAAATACATAGAAGAGGGTTAACATGTCTGTGCATCGCCATGTTTGTTTTCATTTGTATTGATCTAAGAATGCAGATGACTGACTTACATTAAATGACAAATACTCTTTAGTCAACTCTTTGTTTTGCAACATATACTGGTTAAATTTTATGATTATAAAATTCAATTATTCGTTATCGATTTTACTGTTGTATTAGCAAAACATTTAGTGCAAGTGAGATGAGTATCAATTTTCTCATAATCTATTATTACAAATGATGGTATACCACAGAATAATGACCACAGCATTCCTTTGATCTTTGCAATAAACATGGTAGAAATATGTAGTAAACTGGATATTTTCATTTGATTTTGCTTAAACAACATGTTAAGTTTGACATCAAAATATGCAAGTATCAAAATCAAAATACTCTTAACTTAATCAAACAAAGCAAATCTCAGTTTTTTAATATACAGGTTTCTATTGCTCTAGTCATTTTAAATTATCAAGATCAATTATCACTTCTGAATTTTCTCTGTAGAATCCTTTGATGTTACACCAGCGTGGAGGTCAAAATGTTAAAATGGCACCATTC
The DNA here is from genome assembly GCA_024699665.1 of Ostrea denselamellosa. NCBI lineage: Eukaryota > Metazoa > Mollusca > Bivalvia > Ostreida > Ostreidae > Ostrea > Ostrea denselamellosa. The sequence goes on from JAMZEH010000052.1 coordinate 833,626, forward strand.
AGAAATTCATTAAACAAATACTTTTTTTATAATACAATCTTTTACAATTTAAATATAGATGTATACTAGGTGCACAGCAGTGTTCACAAAGTTATTTCTAAATGCATAAAGCATGAATGAATAAAATAAACATAATTTATACATACAAATAGATTCTGAAGGCGAGATTCACAGAAGAAACAGTTTTGTTCCTGTTGCCAGTCTTGTGTTGTTCCATCCTCCAGACCTATAGAATTGAAACCATACTAAAATTGTATTCAAAAAATCACTGGCAAAATGAATATGAGAATCTACATGAAAGTGAGTGTACTGTTTACATTACTAGTATTTTTCTATAGACATTTGAGAAACTTTGACCCTTTCCCAGTATGCAAGATCATAAATATCACATTACTAGAACTTTCATAAAAAGATTTTAAAAAGTTTATGAAATTTTGGCCATTTCCTCAGAGAATGTAAACAAATGCAGTAAAGACCTTGGAAATTAAACATATTGTTGGATACAAAGGAAAAACACAGAAATTCAAAATATACTTTCAAATATCATACTTATTCGGACCAAATTTAAAATTTCTATGCCATAATTTGTTAATCTAGACTCTTTTCTGTTTTCCATAATGTTTCCTTGGAAACAATAATGGAAAAAACTTTCATATTGAAATTTCATATCAGGGTGTTTGTATATTTTCCTTCTCTTCATGTTTAATTGTAATCATTGATAATAAATTGTTTCACCCCAATAACGTGTGTCATATGTGTTTATCACACTATTATCATGATCATAATCACTGTAAATCAAGTTTGAAAACAAATTAATTTTTCATTTCAGCAAACCTTTAGTTACTTAATACATGTAGCTAATGATTTCATTTGTTGATTTTATTTCAACACATTGAATCTTACAATTAAATGGAAACAGCAGTTCTCTGATGTTTTCTTTTCCTCCAAACTCCTCAGCAATTCTTTCTAGCCCTGTAAAAACAGACAACACATGAACACAGCTACTGCATATATAATTAATGTAGGTCTATAAATTCTATCAAGTGCATGAACCTTGGAAAAATACAAGAAAAGTTGCAACATGTCTATGTGTATGTACATGTGTAACATTCAATCTATTATGCTAATATGGGGCTGAACACTAAAATCTCCAATCTCTTTTTTTAACACAATTATTTCTTCAGATTTATAAAGCTATAGTTCCTGAAATATTTAGACTTTCAGATTGAGTTATAAATGTTTTATACATGTGGAACTTTATATGCTGTCTCCATTACAGGTGTCTATTAAAAAAATAATATGCTTCTTGATGAAAAACCAAAAATCATGTATACAATTAAGGACTTCAATCATACAACATATAACAATAGTGTATGGTACTGTTGCTGGAAATAATAAGTCCTAGTAGCTATATATAGAGATTCTGAAATCATATTAGTGTTATTTGGGTTGTATGTATCATATATGCATGTGTACGTATGAGACTATGCCACTCCAAGCTAACATCAATATGTCATTGACATGCTTGCAGATGTTTTTTTAAATTAGATTAAATCAGGGAAACACTGAGCATGCCTATTGGATATCAAAATTCACAAACAAAAAATAAGGAAGTTGGCCAAATTTTGCTATTTTTATTCGTAATTATAAAGTTGAGAAATACCGTTCATAAGTTTAATTGGTTTTTTTTTTTTTTTGTTCTTGGTTTTTTTTTTGTTTTTTTGTTTTGGTTTTTTGAAATCAAAATCCTTCATTATTCAGAGGGCAGATATTTTGAGTGTCACTATTGCCTAATCAATACTAGAATCCAAACCTGTTGAGAACGTATTAACATATGAACACAAGGATAAGACTATATGCCAAGAGTCGCCACAGCAACGAAAAAAAAAATCAATATTCCCCACAGCCGAAATTGAAAATGTCACATCAAGATGTCATACAATATGACTAAAAATTATCACCTGTTGATTTAACAATGTAAGATAAAAATAAAATTACCAAACTAATGTTATCTAGCATCCTGTTTTGCAAAATTTACCAACAAAGAAGTATTGTTTCCCGTATGTGCATTGTCAACGTCACCATCATCAGCCCGAATTTTGGGTGACGATCGATTGCTGATCTTACCTGTCTATAATAAATACTAAATTTTAATTGCTTTCATGACAGCTTAATTATAAATTCAATATCTGTAATAATTCGTAATATCTGTACACGAATAATAAGAATATGAGCAAAATAAAGGGATACATGAAATTCTTTATCTACAAGGGGTGTGCTCACAACACGGAACAGCCAGAGAGTCTGAATTTTGACAATGAAGCCAAGATCTCTTTACTGTAAATCATAGGTAATAAGATTCGTCTCACCCTTTTTTCAACATTCAATAATTACTAAAGAACTTACCGACCACTAAGGGTATTTTCTTGCTCCACGACAACAGATCTTTCCTAAAAGCTCGGCGTTCTTGGCTGCATCTCGAGTTCCCACAGTCAACCATGTTTCATTGTATATACTGTGACGTAGAACGCAATGGGGGAAGCGAATCTGTGACGTAGTTGGTACACAGGTGAAAACAAGACAGGTACCCTCAGGTGAGATAATGAATTATTTCATATAAATCTTAACTGATTGTATATATTTCTAATATCGAAATAAGTACGACAAACATGTTTTCAGGAACAGCCTTGTTTGATAGGAAATCTGCGTACATGTACTTTCACTTTCCCACAGACTACAGACTTCCTAGATTTTCTGTGCTAAATATAGATGTAATGGTACAATCTGTATGGGTGTGGTATATTACGATATATGAAACATAGAAAATATTAATGGAAAATAATAATACTTAAAATTAGTTTTTAGATATATTAGGGCTTAGTTGCAATTCGAGATCGTGACATGACAGACAATATTATATACATACTGGCCTTGCCTTATCCGCACTGCATGCCACTACAAAATATTGTTTAACTTTATTGGAACAAAAAGTAAACATAGAAAAAAAGTGATTTATTCAAACAAACCTTTAAGACCAGATTGTCATGGGTTCTTTTATAATGATTATAATAAATAGATAACTTAAAGCTATGTTGGTCAAAAGTTCCCTGGAGCTTGTGTTGTACTGTTTACATATACATACCGACTTTAAATAAATCTTATCCTATCCTAAAGCTAGCTGGTGTCCTTTTTCGATACATTATATATCTGATTTTAAATCATTAAAACTTGGTGGCGATAATCCAACTGCAAAAGCAGGGAATTTAGCCTGCTACAACAATTAATAAATCCGTAAGCTCCATTTTAATTCAAATCTTTCATGAAAATAAAAAAATTTAATATAAATAATACGTGAATGAATCGATCTTCATTCCTCCATCTAAATTAAGGGTGCATGAACTCATTAAGATGTTGTCCAATTCACAATTTTGGTACACCCTTTTCTGCTTTTCCTAAATATATGTTTACTCTTTATACCATATTAATTGACAAACTTAAAGAAGTCTTTCAAATGATAACATATCACTAGCTATAATTTTGGTTACACCTTGGAACCAAAACCCCTGGGATCACGAATTTACAACTTTGGGAGTACTACCTTCTCATTGTTAGATTATCTGTTTAGTTTCAGTACAGTATCAATAGTCTTAAAGAAGATATTATTTACATGCTTAAACACATATACACTGTATAAACCAATTTTTTGTTGTTTTTTATTTGTATTTGACTTTCACATTAGTATGCATAATTCAGTCACATAACAATATGATAACAGTATCCATATTCATAAATGTGAAAGACAAGAAGACATTTATATATATATATATATATATATATAGAAGTGAGAAGAGAGAGAGAGAGAGAGAGAGAGAGAGATGGGGGCACCCTGAAATCATATTCTCTATAATTGGGGATCATGAATTTACAATTTTGGTATAGGCCTTCCTGCTCTACATGAATTTAGTTTTTCTTACTGATGTGTGGTTCAAAGTAGGGAAGATTTTTGAAAATTGATAAATTTTTTGCAGTTTTTGTCCCATCCCTAAGACCTCAGGGGTGCAGGAGTCCTGAAATTTACAATATATGTCACCCTAGTCTCAAAAATGCTTTATATCTATTTGGAAAGAATTGGAATGTCAGTTATCAAAAAGAAATTAAAAATGTTCATTTGTTAATGTACGATGCTGGGTGCTGATCATTTGCAATAGGTCACCTGAGTTTATAAGCTGATTTTAAAAACTGGCTAATTCAAGCAAAGACCATAAAATATTACTAAGACATGCATATGCTGGAATTTTTAACTTATACAGTAGTGGAAAACAAAATTATTGTAAAAAATTACAAAGATACACCATTGCGACACAATAATCTCATAGAATAGATCTACCAGTTAAATGAACTAGTCACAATAGCATTCACTTTGTAAGTTCGAGCCCAGTTCGTGCCACGGCCACCTTCATATATACTGTAATACTTCATCATTAATTTCTATTTTGTTTTAGAATCTATTTCAATTGGGAAGAAAATATGAAAGGAACATACCACTACCCAGATGGCAGCGAGTACACAGGGAACTGGCAAGAGGGGCAACGCCATGGATATGGAGTGATGAAATTTCCAGATGGTTCCAAGTACTTTGGGATTTTTGATAATGGACTGTGTCAGGGAACTGGGTCCATGATATTTTCCGACAAGTCTTGGTGTGTGTTATACATAATAGAGATTTGTATTACCAGAAATCATACTCTGTTAATCTCTGTACATTAATATTTAACTAGGAGAATACAATACTTTACTGGAGACATGTTTTTAAATTTCTGTAGTAAAAACTTGGTGAGGAAGATTTTTGCAGGTATTTTAATATGTCACTTTTATGTGTAAATTTAAGTTTTCTTTACGACAAAGTATAATTTACTTTGCAGCCACAACCTGAAAAGGTGATTTGGCCAGTATAAATATAATTTACAAGAGAGGAGATTCCAACACCTTAATAATTGTTATATATAGATATATGTCTTTTTGCTTGTTTCCGTTTAAAATCATAATGCTTATATATCCGATCTCCCGCTCATTTACTTTATTAGATACATGCAGCAGCATCACATACCTTGATTTTGAATCTGACGCTCTCCCTCATACACACGTTTTTGTTGGTTGAGGAGCAGTGATTTAATGATGATTGACCACATTTATGTCTCTTGTACCACTGAGGCAAAAAAGCACAAATTTTATGATGCATAATCATCTGAGGGAGAATTTTAATATACAACTCAAACCCTATTTCACTGATTGCACTGAAAGCTAATATTAACTTCTCTCTGTGTTAAGGTATGACGGTGAATTTCAAAATGGCAAGTTCAGTGGATATGGTGTCTTTACACGATCTGATGGAATGAAGTATGAAGGACAATTTAAAAGTGGCCAGATTTGTGGATATGGTAGGTACACACAAAGACAAAAGATATTATATCATACATAATTATTTTTCATGAAACTCGTTAATAAAATATAGGGGCCCCATGTCATATACAGGAGACATTAGTAGATATTTGAATGATGTTCTCTTTTATGTGAGTATAAACATTTCTCGTGTAGCATGCATTAATTGGGACAGGAGTTAAATTCACACCATATTGCTTACAATCATGTGGAGATGTTCTGATTTCCTCAAGTGTTAATCCTTTGGGGATCCAGGTTAGAATAGATCCTTAATACCTCTTGCTTGTCAGAAGAGGTGACTCTATGGGGATGGTCCTTGGAGACCACAAAAAACTGAGGCCCCTTATCACAGCAGGTGTGACATGATAAAGGTCCCTCCTGCTCAAAGGCCATAAGTGCCGAGCATAGGCCTAAATTTTGCAGCCTTTCACTGGTAACCAATATCTCCATATGAGTGAAAGATATTAAATAATATACAACCAATCAACCTTAAAGGTTAAATTATTATGGAGTTATGGGACTTTGATTGTTAAAATTATTGCTGTTATAATTAATTGTTCACAATTTATGTGAGTGCCATGCTCCTACAATGTACCTGGGACTGTATTGACATTTTACATAATGTTTATCTTTGAGTTGAACTAATATGAACATATCCAGATTTTTTCACAATATGTGTTGCAAAGTTTGCCATATTTTTTGTTAAGTCTAAATTTGATTGTTGAAATCGATCATAACAATTTCTTGCACATCCAGTCATAACCCAGAAATACTTTTATGGAAGCATGTGAAATTTATTTTATAGCAAACTGGCAATTACCTTTCAGGTTTTGCTATAGTACCAGAGTAAAATTTGGTGTCAAAAATTAGTTCAATGATTTAAATAAAGACCAACTGTGATATTACATGTATATGCTGTTTGAATCAGCTAATGAGTAAAGCATTAACAGAATAACAACAACAGTATTAGACCCAGCATAAAATTATAAGGGTTAAACTGGTTTCATTAAGTCTATCGATCAACACTGCTGACTCGGATCTGTCGAGTTGAATATAAATATTATATGTGTTTTATTGGCGTGATGATATAGCTTTATTCCAGAATGCAATTTATCTACATTTAATTTTATGGATTTACAGGTTTGGTTACATTTGCTGATGGCAGTCATGGTTTACCAAGGAATGAGGGGTACTTTGAGGGAAACAAACTCATGAAAAGAGAGAAATGTTCAGGTGCCATTCAAAGAGCACGGCAAGCAGTGGACCAGGCCAAGTCTCATCAGAAATTCTCCTGATTCATAAATCTAAACAGCTCTTACTTGTGCTACTGGTAAATTCCTAATTATATGCAGGGAATATTATAGCATAATTTCGCAAGAAGCATCACTCGCAAAATAAAATGATCTGCATTTACTTTTATATTGCTAAAATTCATGTAAAAACTCTTGATCAACAGATTACTCGTGAATTTATGTTCTTGTGAAATGATCTGTACAAGTAATTTTGTGATAGTCAGTACTCGCATAAAATTAGGAATTTACAGTACCAGTAGACCGTTTTTCTTGTGATAATATATTGACAATGGGTGTCTTTTTTAACATGATTTATTATCTCCTCAGTATACAATGTATATCATATTGCATGTGCATTTGAAGCAAGGCTGTGGAATATATTTTAACAAATATTTTAGCTGTAATAATAATAGTATATATCATAAAATGATTTTATTTTCAGTAATCATTTTGCATCATTTGTGGTTTACATATTCTGTACAGTCAGGAAAAGAGGAAGTTTTTCACTAATTTAAAACTATTATATACATGCTAAAGGATCATTATATATATATTTCTTGTACCCAGCTGGTATGCATTTTAAATATGGGATACCAAAGTCTCTCTGAAAAGTTGAACTGATGTGTCTAATTGTGATCTTTTTTTTTTTATTTCCCAGTGATTGAAATTATATATTAACTCAACTACAGTCAAATTTATACTATAAACTATATATTCTCTTCAGAACAGTAGACACACTAGGCATATCTTACATATCCTGTCCACTTCTCCAGAGAGAATATATAAATTACATGTACAGAGTACAGGCTTAATTAGGCTCACAGGCAATTATATTGCTTGGGTTCAAATATACTACTAAAGAGTACTCTTTAATAGTAAATTCAATCCCAAGCAATATAGTTGCTTGTGATTAGGCCTGGGCTTGTAATTTACAGGTGACCGTAGTTAAGGACCGGGTCAGTGTGAAACATCACGAAGTCCATGTACAGTGACTGTTCATGTACTTTATGTGTAAATTGTCCTTGTTTGAACTTTGTATTCACTCCGTAGATTCTTGTGATTAAGTAATGGTGCTATATATCACCAAAAGCATAATTACCAGTGCTCAAACTTTTAATAAAAAAATTCCAAAACAGTACTCTGATTGGTTTTCTAATTCACTTCAGTAATTGAAACGTATCAGTATTCTGATTTTAGGCAGAGCTTTAAAATGACATGAATGCAAGTGACCTAACTTTTCAGAGCTCTTATCCAGAGTTGTCGTCCGTTTCCCTTGCATATTGTGGTTTTTCTTGGGCATCAAATTTCGTAAAATTGTTTAAAACTATACAGCTGTTTTGATTAAATTAAGCAACTCCATCCTAGCTTTTCCTTTAAGAGCAATAATTGTCAGTGATTGATCACATGATTTCGTGGTCTGGAATAGCTATGAAAATCGCGTTTGTCAGTCAACCAAAAGTTGATTTAACCAGTGTATGACTTCTGAACAAGTTGAAAAATCAGAAGTCCTAATGTGAAATGAATTATATATCTAAATACAAAACTTAACGGAATATCCAGTATTTATACATATGTGTACCAAATATAATAACAGGTTCTCGCTTACTAATTAACTCTTTTCGCAAACATAACTTTAAATGTTTCCAATTCACCGCCGTAATTCCATTTGGGAAACACAACACCAAAATCATACACTCATAAACTAAGGTATATTATGGCTTTCACAAGCGTAATATTCTCAATTGTCCTCTTTATTCATGTCGTAAAAATAAAGCTGTGTATAATTTTTTCTTGTACAAAAATTATACGAATGCTAGAAATATTGTGTTTAATTAATTATTCGTGATTGATTTGGTCATCATAGTTACAAACCTACCATTATGGGGTAATGTGTCATTACAAATCTATACCAGTATTTTTTCTGCTGTTCTTAAATTGATAGATTTAAGTAATTATTAATTATATACTATGTTATTCAACCGTGTTCCACTGGTATAATTTGCTATTTCTACAATCCAGTGTGCACGACATATTGTGATATTGAGGAGAGGAGCCAAATATATATGTAGAGAGAAAAAACCAAAACAAACAAAAAACAAAAAAAAAAAACCAACAAACAAACAAACTCGTCTCCACTCCGTTTGATTACGATACGAAGTATATTCAAAACAAAACTACCTTGAATAATCATCGTAAAATGTATTGACATATCATTACTAAACCTTTGTTTTCATGGTTTTAGTACAGTAGTATCTCTTTGTGTACAAGTAGTGACTGATATAGAAAGTCAACGTATAAAAGTGGCGTAAATCTAACTGTATAGTTAATACCAGTATAGCTAAAGTTTATTCACATAATACATGTATGTTGTGTAGAAATGTTGAAAAAACGACCCCTCAAATTAAAATTTATTCTGTGTACAAAGCCTTAAAGCAATATAAGCTGTCAAAATTGTTATTTTGGGGTTCCTAAAATTTAATCGAAATTTTGTAAACATCTACCTTCTAATTCCTGATTTTATCGATTAAACTTTTGACATGTTGTATTTTTTGCATTAAATGTAAAAATTGTTCGACAGTTGAAATTAAGTCTTCCCGTACCTTATTTTTTCCAACATTATTTTCGTATGCAATGACCTAAAGTTGAACTCATTCGGCAAAATCAAATGCGCAAGCGCAATATTTCCGGTAAGCACGAAAGATGTCTGACACGAAAGGTTCGAAGCGAGGGAGAAAGCCTACTTTGACTGATTCGGGACGAAAAAGATATAAAAACATATAACATCATTAACAATGCCAAAATAATGGTGGTAACTAGATTTTATCTCACCTCGCCGTCCATATTTTAATGACCCAGATACAACCCGATCCACCCCGATCAGCATCAGAATCATTCGTGTCAACATCGGTTATCTTCGGGATTGTCGCCGACGATTAATCAGCTGCCGTTGTTAGGGTCAAACGGAATGTCGAGGAATATATTTTTCATCACGTAAAGGTGTGTAAACGATGCATAAGAGAGGAAATTCGATGCAGTTCTTTTTTTCAATCATATCAACGTTCATTTAACCTCTTTTAATGCCACTATAAAAAATTGCAATTTTGGCAGCTTATATTGCTTTAAATATGTTGAATTTACTGAAATAACCCCCCCCCCCCAATAAGAATAAAACTTTAAAATGCTATTAATCAGCCATTTTGTAGTTAATATTTAACTGACGCGTGTATTTTGGAAAAATTTTTGTAAAAGTTAAAAAAAAAAAAAAATCGGTTTTCATAAAATCAGAGTGGATAGATTTTCGCCGTGTTACAAACGTGACTATAAGTATAAATGTACTGGACGTACTCATAGTGTGTGTTTACAAAATGTACAGTATTACCAAATCAGTTTTTAAATTTTACCCGAAACAATTTTGATCAGCCAAAGCCTATACTAAATTTATGTCATAAACAACGCAGGAAAACAGTTCTATATATAAGACTAGGAAACAGTCTGTTGATTCATTGGTGTATCGTCTGTAAAAGCTTTTATTTCTCGATAAAAGCACTGCACACAGGACGTGTAACCTAGTTTTTCAGGTGATATAGAAACATATATTTAAAGAGAATTTTGTCATAAGATATCCAATAGATAAGTGTCTAAGTTGATTATAAAAACACAACAACAGCTGTGGTAATACATAAATCTGCTTAATTTTCGTTATAAACCTTGCTTGTGTGACAGTGGTGTTGCGGACGTCGGGGATCTCTAAGCTTGTAGCTTATGACAGTATATTGTTAGTTGTTATTGGGGTATTGACATACATTTTGAAAAGTTTAAAAAAAAAAAAATTATTACCCCCCCCCCCCCCCCAAAAAAATTATATGCACATACAGTACCGAAAGTCATGCTGTTTTTTAACTAATGCCGCGCCACAGAAGTGATAGATTTTACAAAGTCGCAGAAAGACCCATCTCAATATATTTCCAAATTTAATGTGTATTGTAGTTATAGATAATCATTAATCTTGTAAACCTTTATCAATTTGTTGAGTTATGTACAATATCCTGACTTCTTTTACTACAGTATTTGAAATCACTGAAAGTCCGTGTATATCAATATTGTACCCATATTGTACCTTTGGTTCTTTGTAATTTGTTTTCAACCAGTTAATGAAATTTTATCATTATTATTAATTGATGCTTTAAACTAGACTAAACTATTTTGTTGATACATGCATGTATTTTGAAATCAGAATAAAATTAACAGAAGATATATTAGCATAAGTGAATCATAATCAGAACTATAATTCTAGTAAATGGGCAAAAATTTAAAGAGGGGCATTTTCGAACAATGGACTGGCTTTGAGACGATAAAAAATCAATGCACATCTACGATCTCATACTCAAAATCCAAGGAACGGTACATTAACATACTCTCAAGATTTTATTCATATGCAGATACGTACGAACAAGTTTTGGTCATTTTATTTTAAAGAATCCCGGGTTATCTTATCTACCTGACCACATAAACACGCCTGGATATTTTGTGCTGGGAAGCCCCTCGTCTGCATAATATAATACTTCACACAAAACAGAATCAAGATGGAGTCCATAAGTACGCGCTCTAGAATAAAGAACATCACAGACCAGAACAAACGAATGAAGGTAAGTTAGCAGTGAAGCCGCTGTACAGAATGGCAGTAACTACACGTAGGTCAAGATCGATATAACCTTTAGTTCAAGATCTAGTTTGCATCGACGGCAGACAGTCCGCTAAATAAAGGGTGACGCAAAACGTGTTGTACACACACGTGGGCATTTAATACACAGTTAACACAAGAAGTCAATTTGACGCAAGCGTCAAAGGTATCAGGTCTCCCAAGATATGGAGAAATAATTCTATGAATTTTTTATTAGTATCATTTTTGTATTTATAGATCTGACAACATGCATTTTGTACATCCCTACAGGATGAAGAGTTAATTGTAAAGTCACACTTTAATTAAGATAGCTTTTAGTCATCAAAATTAGGAGAGACAATTTTACGTAGAAGGTAAACGACTTTAAACAGGCATATATGTACATGTATGCATGTTTGGAGAATTTAATTAGTAGACTTGACTCCCCTTATCACCTCAAGACCCAAAGTAGTCTTGATTCCGCAAAACAGTACACATCCTTTTTGTATTTCATGAACGAATAGTAATATAAATTGAACGAGGAACAAACTCAGTACAAATTTACAAACTATTGATTTTATTAGATTTAAATACGCTCGATTTATACAAATCGAACACCAGAATTAACAATAACTTAAAAGCCCAATTAAATACTACATTACATTATTTTGGGAAAAAATAATTTTGCATTAATCCCGCAGAAACGCACGTACATTTTGAAAAACCTGTAACAGAACCATCTTGCGAAGATGTAACAGAACAGACCGCGCTCTTGCGGGGCCTGTAATGACGTATATATAGTTCATAGTTCACGAGGCTGTATTCTATGCATGTATTAAATGTATATAATGAACCTAGACATCAAACCAAGGTGTAACACAGATATATTTATGAACTCATTCTTTTCGCGTACGATAAATGACTGGAACACTCTCAAAGATTCTGAAGTAAACAGTAAAACATTAGAAATGTTCAAGAAATCCACCTTGCCATCCTTTGATTAACATTTTTCACTTGCGCACAACACATTCCTGGAGTTTATATTGCTCAATTTTGAGTTACCTCCAGTACCAATACAGATACATGTGTTCAGATTGGATGTTTATGTACGAGTTCTACTTGATTGAGTAAGATGATGGAGTATATTTCAATAATTATAATTCTATTTTTGATATCACCAGGTTGAAGAAATTTTAAACCCACTTATCCTGGATGATGCAGCTATTAAAAAGATTATGAACGTATTCGAAGACCAGATTTCACTGGCCAACACCACGAACCTTGAAGATAGGGAGATGTCTAATTTGTTATGGGAATGCACTTATGTGAGAAATCTTTTGAAAGGGAATGGTAAGAGATTGTATATTTGCATGCCCATGGGATTGAAAATAGGGGTATATTTTTCATATTGCTTTTTCATTTCTTTTCTTTCTTTGTTTTTTTTTCTTCTTCTTCTTTTTTTCAGTTTGTTTACTTATTGTTTCGTAGTCTGTCAGCGGTTTTAACCTTGGTCATGATCTTGAACTACATAAGACACTGAAATTAATAGACTCCACCCATTATGAATTCCAATGGGGATCCGGGTTAGAATAAGTCCTCAGTAGGCTACCCCTTGCTTGTCGTAAGAGGCGACTAAATGGGGCGGTCCTTCGGATGAGACCGCAAAAACCGAGGCCCCGTGTCACAGAAGATGTGGCACGATAAAGATCCCTCCCTGCTCAAAGGCCGTAAGCACCGAGCATAGGCCTGAATTTTGTAGTCCTTGAATGGCAATGAGACGTCTCTATATGAATGAAAAAAACTCTTAAGAGGGACGTCATACAATTGACAACAATGTAAGTTCAAAATCATAGGTATATTGTTGAGAGTGTAGACGGTCATTGCTATTGATATACATCTTGCATAGATACGGTTTATGTAATTGGCTCAGTGGTTAGAGCGTTCGCTTCGTAACCGGGAGGTCGTGAGTTGGAGCCCCGCTCGTGCCATGTCCGCGTCAAACTTAAGACGAAAAATAGTTAGTGATTGCTCCTTCGCCAAACGCTCGGCATTTAGAAGTGAGAATCACGGGTCTTTCGGATATCACCTTAAAAACGGAGGTCCCGTGTCACGGTAGGCGTTGGCACGTTAAAGAAACCTCACTGCTACGGCCCTAACCGCTAAGCATAGGTCTAAATTTGTAGTACATCACCTACAGCTGGTGACGTCTAAATATGAGTGAAAAATTCTCGACGGGACGTAAAAACAAACAAACAATATCAGAATATTGCTGAAGTATTTACGCCCCCAAGATGAAATAGCCAGGACATACCGTCTTGTCCTCTAAGTCTTCCGTCATAGTTGTATTTTCCGGACTTTCTTCGCTATGCTTAGCAGACATTGAAACGATTTTGGTCATATAGTTTTCGGACTTTTCTTCGTGATACATAGATGACATTGAACCGATTTTAGTACAGAATGTTGTTTATTGTTGAGTTGCAGATCAAAGTTTTACATTCATGTTGACAGATTTACAGTCAGTGGAGTTGAGGTCTTTGATCCTTGGAACATTTCATTGAGTTGACAGTCGCAGATATTGCATGTGTATTCATTTAACGTATTTAAATTTTGGCGCAATCGGATTTGATAAACTATTTGGCGTAATCGAGATTTAGCATTTTTTTTTTGTTTGATAAGAGAGAAATAGAACTTTTCACATTTTAGTCCAACAATGAATTGGTGCATTTTTTTCATCACTAAAGGCGCTATTTATACTATAAATCCCTCAGGATATGTTTAGCTTATTCAGTTACATAATAAAGCGACACTGATCGTTTTGGTAATAAACTGGTAAGTCTTCATATTTTTTTTTCAGTCAATTAGTTATATTTCTTAGTTACTAGCAATTAATTACAAATATTGCATTAGAAAGAAGATAAGTGCCTAATTTTGATGTTGTCGTTAACACGCACAATGATGTGAGTAAACTCTTATTCTACAGAGAATGGCGATTACATTGGCCTTGACCTTGGTGGCACAAACTTTCGTGTCGTTCAAGTTGTAATGAAGAACGGGGTAGCTAACACAACCACAAAATATTATAACTTGGACGAAAATCTTCTGTCCGGGCCCTGTATACACGTACGTATGAAGTATGCAGAATCTTGAATTTTTGGTTCTTGCATTTTTTTAATGTAGATCTTACCTCCGGTATTATAATTTTTATAAGGTATTTGATCATATTGCCGAAAGTTTGGAAAAGTTTCTACTAGAAGAAAACATCAAAACCACGAGTCCTGTACCTGTCGGTATGTACAAATCAATCAGGAAATATCATTAAACTAAGTTACAGGAATAATGAAGTGACCTAGTAATCTGTGTAAAATGCCTGTACGCTGAAATGAAAGGAAACTACCAATCTCTCTTGAACAAAGTTTTCATGTGGATTTACAAATTATTTAAACTTTGTGATAAAATCATGCAGGGTTTACATTCTCCTTCCCATCCGATCAAAAGACTTTGAAGCACAGCGTACTGATAACCTGGACTAAATCTTTCAAATGTCCTGACGGGCCGGGACTAGATGCATGTGTTTTGTTGGAGGAAGCCATTGCTAGAAGAAAGGTAATAAAAACACTTCTGTCAATGGAAATCCTTTCATTCATGGCAAAATAGACTGATTAATTCATTTTGGTATTGTTTTCCACCACACCCAACAATTTTCAGTTATCTGGTCTGGTGGCGTCCAGTTTTTTATTGGTGGAGAAGAGAACCCAGATACAATGTACCTGGGGAAGAGACCACTGACCTTCCGAAAGTGAACTGGCAAATTTTCTCACATATATCGGCGCGAGCGAGAATCGAACCCGCGCCGACTAGATCATGAAACAGACAGTTTTTCAAAACTGAAATGAGAAGTTGTGAAGGACCCTTTCAAAGAATCACAATGTACGTTTGAGGGTAACTTGTAATTATGTATTAGAAATCCCAAGAAGGGTAAATAATTGGATAATTCGGATCCGTTTTCAGATTTAATATGAATACCGGAACACAATCTCATAGTCCGTATTATTCCGAGGCATTAACTTTTTCTTAAGTAACTAAAGATATATGAATGGAGATTAGTGGATGACACGACTTGACACGCAATCTTTCAATAGAGGCATCGGTGGCAAATTGACACGGAGGAAAAAGAATTGCAATGTTCAGAAGCAACTTGACATCTCGATTTTCATTCTGGAGAAATATAAGAACAAAATTGACTGTCTTTTTTTGATGCAGTATTTAGAGACGAATTGATAATTTTACAGAAGAGCATGCCCGTTGAGCTGGACGTGATGGCGAGGATAAGTGATACGACAGGGGCGTTAATGGCAGGGAACTATGTGGACAAAAATTGTCGAATTGGAGTCATTCTTGGTATTTTCTTTTTGTTCCTGGAATGTAAATCCTAAACATTTATAGAAGAATGACATTTGGTAAACCATAAATCGTCCTTTACAGGGACCGGATCAAATGCATGTTTTGTGGAACGTCTGGAAAATTATAACAAATTTGAAAGCAGCGATCCAAATACTAACCAGGTATATGTACATGTATATACCAAATAAATACGATTATGCTACAAAGTAATCATGTTTATTATCGTAAAGAACTGTTTGAGAACTTGCTGTGATTCCAGATTTTGGTAAATGTGGAGTGGGGAGCTTTCGGTGACAATGGGTGCTTAGACTTTTGCAAAAACGAGTATGAGAAAGAAGTTGATTTGCATTCAAATCATCCACATTCTTATACGTAAGTGTTGGTTAAGGACATGTGGAATTGACACACTGTAATACGGTGCAATTTGATTTAACACAGCAAATGTACAAAGATTTCCACCAAGGTTTAGCCAGTCGCTTGGTCGATTTTCCTTTTTCTGTTTTCAGGTTTGAAAAACGCTTTGGAGGATTGTATTTAGGGGAACAGGTGCGATTACCTCTTGTGAAGCTTATTGAGGGAGGATGTCTTTTCAATGGAAAATCCTCACCGGAACTTATGAAGAGATGGGGATTTGCTACCGCCAATGTAACTTCCATTGAAGAGTAATACATCAAGTGTTTATTATTCCAAACACTATCTAATGTACATGTATTAAAGATACCATTCTTTTATTGAATGTAAAACCTTTTACTGCAGAATTTAACACACGTAGACACGGAGAGAGAGAGAGAGAGAGAGAGAGAGAGAGAGAGAGAGAGAGAGAGAGAGAGAGAGATGACTATAAATCTGTAGAAATCTAGGTCATAACCCATAGCGATACACAGAACGTGATTGCCGATTGATTTGTAAAGAATTCTTTTCTTTCTGGAAAGTATTCATGCATTTCAATTCAAACATATTACTTTTTCACCTTCTCTTTGTATCTGAAGATAACTGATATAGATTTTGTGTGTACCATGTTTGTTACTGTATGCATTGACTGCTAATGTTTCTGCACAAATTTTCTGATCTTTAAGGTCCATTATTTTCACAGGGAATACACCCAATACTATACACGCGTAGTCTTGAAGTTCAGTATCAAAGTAACATGGGTAAACATTATGTATATGACTCAAAGTAAAGACCTTATCAGAGTGGCACGAGTTGTTATTTTGTGAAAAATATGAGATTTATTTTTATAATAAATATTTGGTTTGAAGGTACAGAATCAGGCATAGGTTCAATAACTTGATACTCTTGTGTCCTTATACCAAAATCGCACAAATGAGAAAGGTTATGGAACATACCTGATATTTTTAATATATATATATATATATGTATATATATATATATATATATATATATATATATATATATATATAATGATAACTTTTTCATTTTTCCCAAAGTTGATGTTTGAATTGAATAAATCCTCATAATAATTTCATCCCGAGGACATGATTTTCGACTGTTTTTTGTTTTCAGAGATACTGAAACATCAGAGAGAACGTGGACGGTCCTGCGAGACTTCAATTTGGCAGACATGGCCACGGAAGAAGATGTGTCACTCGTGAGAGAAGTTTGCGCCATGGAATCAGAAAGAGGTTCCAAGATAGTGGCAGCTGGTACTTACATGCCTGTCAATGACTAGATTACATTTTTTTTTCAAGAATTCTACTAAATGAAAAGATCAAGATAGTATTCAATCTCGTAATTCCAACACAAAACACAAATCAGAGAGATGGGCAAACACGGAACCCTGGTCACACCAGAGGTGGGATCAGATGTCTAGGAGGAGTAAGCATCCCCTGTCGACCGGTCACACCCGCCGTGAGCCCTATATTCGTATATTCGTAAATGTTATTCTTTGTATTGTACATATATTCGTACATCAAGTTTTAACCTTCTGTTTTAGTATTAGCCGTTCTTTTGAACCACATTAATTTGCCGGAGGTGACCATAGCTTTTGATGGATCCTTGTACGAGAAACACCCAAAATATAGTGTCCATATAGCTGATCTTTTGGCTAAACTAGTTCCAACTACTCAGGTATGAACAGACACAAGGTTACTTCACATGTAGGATTTCGTTTCCTTTCTTAAGCAATGACACAAACTGCTTTGTGTGTGTGTGTGTGTGTATATATATATATATATATATATATATATATATATATATATATATATATACTGGTAGATCTATTTTTAGAAATGGAACGTAATTCTTTAGAGGCAGGGCAATGTAAGATGACATATAAGGTTCTCGTAACAGATAAAAGTATGGGTTTATATAACGATCGAATTATCGTAAGCTTTGAGCTTCTGTATTAAGGACATTCATAGCATGAAGTCTTTTGGGGCGAAGTAGCCCAAGTTCCTATGAATTCAACATATTCTTTTCAGACGAAGTTAATTTTGGTTAAAGATGGGAGTGGTCAGGGAGCCGCTTTTGTGGCCGCTGTAGAATACGAACAACCATAGACAAACCAGAAAAGTCTTGAACAAAACATAAATCATAGAGAAATTGTAGAAAAGTCATAGAGAAACCATGGCACTGAAGCTTCAAAGTACTAAAGACAATGGCAGCACGTATTGTAAGAACGTGATAGCAATACTAGGGAACATTGTAACTACCCCAGGACGGAAACTGAGGAAGGAAGACAGGTGGCGTAAATTACCACGTAATTTGAATATTGTCAAAGGAATCAACCCTAAAGACTCGGACTGGAAAACTGACATACTTCGATGAAAAACAATCCATTGTTGTGCTTCAAAGGAAGGAAGAACCGGCATGTGCATATAGTAAACTATGGATGTATTTTAAACTCAGATTTAGCTGTTCATAAGGAAATAAAGTGTACTGAAATATACATTTTATTGTCAAATAGCTTAAGAGCCATAAGCTGCCTTTTATTCTGTTCTTGGACATTCATTTTGAACTTCAGTGACGTCATAAACAGGTTTTCTGGTTTTACCTGAGTTTGGAGAAACCACTCAACCGATTTGGCCTTAGAAAATATAGTTCATATGCACCATTTAACTTATCATGGCGGAGCACGTAGAAATCGCGTTCTGAAAACTTCATATGTTCATGAAGTTGTCGAGTTTGAAAATATTGTATAAATATATTGATTTCTAAAATGGCTGCTGTATGAGATGTTCGTTTTAAATTTTTTCATCAAGCGGAAGTCAGTATCCCTTCATTTACCTGTTTGTGAATTTTTTAAGATTTCGTGGATTTTAGGTATGGAACTAAAGGTAAAGTGCCACAAAAGGCGCTCAGGACCATCGAGTAGCGGGGATTTTGTTAGTAGGTGATGCTGGCACGACAAAAAACACGACCTATATTAGCCCGATAACACACCAGAGTAATCTGATATGGACGAAAATTGGATATGTACAATAACATTTTGAAATTGAGAAGTTTGAAATTTACTTTATTTAGTTAAACAAATGCAATTTTAGTAGAAAGTAATATAAAAAAAAACAATAAATAAAACCCCTGCCAGACACGAACGCACGAACTACAGATGAACAGTCGACACGTTAACTTACTGAAGTAACAAGTTTGGCAATCGGATTTAAAAAGAATATAGGTGTACATGGTTTGCTAATATTTATATTAGCGGAAAAAAGAAACTGTGTACTTTAATAATTTCATTTATAGATTCATATAGAAAATATTATGAAACACTATGTATATCATTATTTAATATAATGTATTGTCTTTCAATTGAAACAAGCCCCGTGGGGATCCGGATTGTTAGAATAGATCTTCAGTACCCCTTGCTTGTCGTTAAAGGCAACTAAATGGGGCGGTCCTTCCGATTATACCGCAAAAACCGAGGCCCCGTGTCACAGCAGGTGTGGCACGTAAAAGATCCCTCCTGCTCAAAGGCCGTGAGCGTCGAGCATAGGCCTGAATTTTGCAGCCTTTTACCGGCAATGGTGACGTCTCTATATGAGAGAAAGATTCTCGAGCGGGACGTTAAACAATATTCAACCAACCAACCGCAAGCACATTATTCAAGTTTCAAAAGGAAATAGGCCACTTATTCCACCTTGGGCGATAATTCACCTACAGCTGGTGACCTCAAGATATGAGTGAAACATTAAACGAAAAGCAATCAACAATGTCTACCAAGACCTGGGACTTTGATTCTCTAGATTTCTAAAATACCAGGAATTTCATTTTTAATGTCAAATGCTTTACGAAAAGTTTTTCTTATTGAGGTCTATTGCGAATCAAACCATCGACTCCTAATCACAAATCGAGACGACCATGACAGTCCACATTAAAGGGTCACAGGAATTAAACTGAAAAAGAAAGTAATTTTTCAAAGACAATAATTATAAAATTGATTTTACGGTTGATTCTCTCATTAAAACTTGTATCGTTCTGAGTTATTATGTCTTTATTTTGCATTGTTATAATGCAAAATAAAGACATAATAACTCAGAACGATACAAGGCGTTATGCCTTTAATTCGCATAAATTCGATAAAAAGGTGAAGATAACTAACAATGATCAGTCTAATAATACAAAATCAAGAGTAGGAAACAAACGACCTCAAGATATAGAAGAGCTTAGTAGGAGTAAGCATCCCCTGTCGACCGGTCAAACCTGCTGTGAGCCCTATATTTTGATCAGGTAAACGGAGTAATCCGTAGTAAAAATCAACGTGTAAAGAACTGAAACAATTTGTGTGAAACACATCAGACAGAATTTAACTCAATGAGAGACTGTGTTGGAACAACGGCCAAAAAATTTGCGAAATACTGACGTTAAACGAGACTGTTGAAATCCCTGTAACATTAACTTGTTTGTCAGTAACCTGCCTCAATTTAAAAACTGATTATATGTAGAACAAGCTCTTGTGTATCAAATCAGTTAAAAGGTATATGCAGGGGAAAATGGAAGGGTAACAATAACTAACAGTGATCAATTTCATAACATTTATTAGGAATACAAAATAGGAGTTGGACAAACACTGACCCCTGGATATACCAGATGTGGGGTAAGGTGTCTAGGATGAGTAAGCATCCCCTGTCGACCGGTCACACACGCCGTGAGCCGTAGGCCTATCTCGATCAGGATCTGGCAAACGGAGCAATCCATAGTGAGAATCAGTGTGTCAAGAACGACCTAACAATTGGTATGAAACACGTCAGACAGCATATGACCCAATGACAGGTTGTATTGGCAAAATAAATTGATTGATTGATTATATATTGTTTAACGCCCCGCTCGAGAATCTTTCACTCATATGGAGACGTCACCATTACCGGTGAAGGACTGCAAAATATAGGTCTACACCTTCTGTGACACGGGGCCTCGGTTTTTGCGGTCTCATCCGAAGGACCGCTTCATTTAGTCGCCTCTTATGACAAGCAAGGTGTACTGAGGATCTATTCTAACAACCCGGATCCCCAAGGGGGTTGGCAAAGTAGATCATTATGGAATAATGGTACATAAATATGGAAAGTTGTCGAAGAATCAGCTGAAGTCATCTCGTTTGTTGAAATGATGAGTAGTTTGTTGTTAATAAAGCATATAAGTATGAAGTAGATGTGAAAGACTGTCGTTTCTTAAACTTTATTTCGAGTTCACTTGGATGTATCGAATCAACATATGAATGGAAATGGATATTATTAATAGATAAAACTTCGTCGATATAATTCAATGTCGAGTTGAAAGCCACAGCAAAAAATTTTATCTTCTCATAAAGAAGTTTTTGAGTAAATTTTGTCTCGTAAGAATATAAAAGCAGGCCAGCTAATAAAGGAGCACAATTCATGTCCATGGGTATTCCAACAGACTGTTGAAGAAAAAACCTGATCATCAAGGACTACGAAGATATTGTTAAGGAGGAGCTCCAACATCTTTTTTAACATCAACTTTAGAGCACTTGTGCATAGAAACAGTGACGTTTAATAAAGTAATTTTTTTAACGAATGATCACTAGATATAAATATTTAAAAAATTCCTTTTCACATTTTTATTGAAGAAGCAACTTTGTATATATATATATATATATATATATATATATATATATACGTTAGGAAACAACTCTCTATGATGTCAACAAGTTTAGTCTTTAATTTACCGTGAGGAACGGTCGTGCAAAGTGCTGAAAATTTATACGCTTGATGTTGTTAATTTGAGGAAAGTTTTTGTGGTTTCAAATTTTGGAATTTTGTTTTAGAATCCACATTTGAATTACACCACTTCTGGCATATGTTGTTGCACAATGCGTTTGACGTTTCTTGCTTCACAACAGTTGATATTTTCATAAGGAGAAAAGATAGGGGCTTAGTAGGATATTTACTGGATTTAGCAATGTATATATATTTGTAAAGGGTTCTGTGAAGTTTAGGAATCCAATATATGTACGGCATTCACTGGGATATCAAATGTGTTTAAAACTAAAGCATAATTTTGAAGAACTCCATCTTTTGAAAGGAACGTTGGAGTATAAGTAGGATTATCAAAAAAGGAATTGATGTCAAATACATTCAAAATACATTTTAAAACATTTGCTGTGGTGCAATTAAGAAATTCTTTTAAAAATTAAGGATTACCTCCCTCATGCATAGCTCTGATCCTTTGCCGGATTTGGCTCCATTATTTGGTATTTTTGGTTCCTTCAGCTCTTCCAGGTTTGTTGTTATTTCGAATTTCCAACATTTTTCACTTAAGCATCACTGAAGAGACATTATTTGTCGAAATGCGCATCTGGTACATCAAAATTAGTACCTTTTTATGTTTTATTTTATAACACAGAAAGACACTAGACATAACAAGAGAAAAACCCTGAGTGCAGCAGATATCACAGCTCTTCATCACAGAAAGTAGGAATATGGTGTCTGCCATTTTCAGGTTCGGAAAAAACATATCAGCTGAAATCATCGTGCAATTTACACTGTCTAACGTTTTATGAAACAATATTTCAAGAGAAAGTTCACTCAAGTTGACACTTAATGTGATGCAACATAAAATCAAATCAATGGTGAACAATTTTGATGTACTGAAATTGTACATATTGTGGATTTGATTCTTCAATTTACAAGGTACAATACAGTTAGTGGTGACATTGTGGTAACAATAGAGTAGAAAGCCATTCGTGTGTTTGTAGAAATTTCTACAGACATTTTAACACACTTGATTCTGCACTAGGTCAGGAAGCTTCCATGTAAATTTAAACTTTTCTAGCCCAGTAGTTCATGAGAAAAAGAGTTTTAAATGACCCCACCATATTTTTGCATTTTTGTAATTATCTCCCCTTGCAAGGGGTTGATTGATTAAATATTGTTTAACGTCTCGCTCGAGAATCTTTCACTCATATGGAGACGTCACCATTGCCGGTGAAGGGCTGCAAATTTAGGCCTATGCTCGGCGCTTATGGCTTTTGAGCAGGGAGGGATCTTTTACGTGCCACACCTGCTGTGACACGGGACCTCGGTTTTTGCGGTATAATCGGAAGGACCACCCCATTTAGTCGCCTCTTACGACAAGCAAGGGGTACTGAGGATTTATTCTAACAACCCGGATCCCTATGGGGTATCCTTGCAAGGGGACATAGTCTTTCATTTGAACAAACTTAAATTTCCATAATCTTATGTTACAGCTAATGCATTGTTAAGATAAGGATTTAGAATATGAACGTATATTGATAAGCCAGCCTTTCATGTTAATGTAGTCCCGAAATCTATTTGGAGGTACGAGGGCAAGTCAATAAGTAACCAGCCTAACTTATTTCCGGTTGAGATCCACCTCTTCTTTTTCGATGTAATTGCCCTCTAGTGTGATGCACTTAGACCAACGGTGTTCATGTGCCACCAGCCCAAAACTGTAAAAGACAGGGTCTTTTCCACTGACCTACTCCTCAACTGCCGTCACGATTTCTTTGACAGACCTGAAATGACGTCCACGGATATCCTCTTTCGAATTTGGGAATAGGAAGAAGTCGCTAAGAGCTAGGTCAGGCGAATAGGCAGGATGTGATATCAATTCATACCCGTTTAACACTACTGCGTCCATTGCAATTATGCAAGTGTGGATTCTCGTGTTGTGCTGTTGCAACAAAACACCTTTAGAGGGTTTACCTCGGCGTTTTTCACGGATGGCGGTTCTCAGCTGGTCTAGCAAGTTTACATAGTACACTACAGTTATTGTACTTTTCTTGATTCAAAAGTCCAACATAATAACGCTATTTGCGTCCTAAAATATTGTGGCCATCACCTTGACAGCAGATGGCTTCGTCTTGAACTTCTATAGCTTTGGGGACCCTGGCCCTACCCACTGACGACTCTGAGCTTTATTCTCTGGCTCATAATAATGAACCCAAGTCTCATCTACTTTCACCAGACGCAAAAGAAAATCGTCTTTTGACCTAATACTCTTCAACAAAGCACTGCATAGTGATGCTGTTTCCCATTTGCTCATCGCTAAAAGATTGGGGACCCAACGGGCTGTTAGGTTCCGCATACTTTAACGATCATGCAAGATTGTTGAAACTCTACCATGTGAAATTACTAATGCCTGCGCTATTTCTTCCACCTGAATTCGCCTATCAGAGTATACCAGATCCTGAACTTTGTTACGCATTTCTTCGTCGGTGGTATTTAGTGGGGGTCCAGACCTGGCTTCATCTTCTAAAGACGTTTTACAGGGTTTGAATTCCCCTGCCTAGAATTTAACCTGAGCATAAGATGGTACAGAAGACCCATAAACATCGGCTAACTGGCCGTATATTTACTTACCTCTTTTGCCTTTTAAATACAAGTATCAAGTTACAGCACGGTACTCATCTTTAGATGAAAAGCATGCCTTTGCATCACTAGCCATGTTTGACATCGTATTAAAGAATGACTTGATATGCGTGCAATTTTGTACCCAGGTATAAAACATGTATTGAAGCAAAGCATGGAAATCGTGACCGTCTCGGTTAATCAGAAATGGGATAGGCTGGATACTGATTGTCTCGCACTCGTAGGTCTACTGTGTTGAATATTTATTCAGAACAAATTGACTTCTTAATCTAACTTGTCTTTTGTTTTATGTCCCCTCAAGAAAAATAAAGGGTTATTTATTGTGCTGTCGCTTGCCGGGACACGGAACCACGGCTGCTGAGGTCTTGTCAGAAATACATTATGCACTCACTTAACCTTAAGGTAGCTCACTATACCAAGGCTTATACTTTTTATAACACAAAGTCATAAGATGACGATTTAAATGTTTTGTGAAATCGATCGAATTGACCGTATAACATCATAGCTCAGTAGTTAAAGAATCGGGCTGGTGAACTGCAGATCCAAATTCAAATCCACCAGAGTCTTTTATTCATATATACCGAAATAACTGTTTGAAAATCGTGTTTTTTAATCCAAAATTGCAAATTTTCTGCCTTTTTGCGTATATACTTATATAGTATAGTGAGCCACCTTAAAAGAAATGGTCCAATCTTGCACTTCCACAGTACTACATTTGAGTTTGTACAAACGGTTGATATCTTTAAGATTTCGTGCTTAATCATTGTATAAAAAAATTAATATCAGATCTTCAAAATTAGAGATGACTTTGCTATGCAGGATTTAACAGTGATTTTTTTTTTTTTTTTGTATTTACATTGATGGAAATAAAATACTGTAGGTTAATCAATCTTCGTGAATTTGCCAAAACAGTCTCATTAATACACCATTTCGTGAAAATCAACTCATGCTCTTTCTTAATGACCAAGAATTGTACTTCAGCATAACCATGAAAACAACAAAATTTAGTTTTCAGCAAAAAATGATAAAATCACATTATTTGGAAGATGTCGCTGCTTTGTTTGGCCCTCTAATAGATCTATCTTGTCACTATAGGGTTTTCTGACCCAGATTCTTTTTGAAGCAGTAGTGCGATGAGCATTATGTTATATATGAATCTTTCATTGTATTTCAAAGATAGAATGTGTTAGTTTTATATTTTACATGATCTCTTTCAAGTGAATGAAATTAAATTTAGACATCAATATTATATGGAATGTCAAAGTAATTATGCTTGGTACCAAACTATCTTCTCAATACACCTTTCGAGCTATTGGATCACCGTCAATTATGTTGGTCTATGCTCTTTAAGAAATGTCTTTCAATTTCTGAAAATATGCAAGTAGACCTCAAGGTAGCAGGTGATAGTTTCGTACTATAGACTAACGTTTCTTAAAAAATGGAAAATATCCCATATTTGAAGTGATATGACATAGGTAAAAATGTGTGAAATAATTCTGGGATACATGTCAAGTGTAGCCGAGTTCTTAATGAAACATTTGATATGCAACATGTAAGTGTCAACATGAATCCTAACACACACACACACACACACACACACACACACACACACACACACACACACACACACATATATATATATATATATATATAGTATTACCATTCCAGTTTTTAAAGTTTACCCGAAAGAACTGTGATCGGCCGAAGCCTATAGTATATGTCATTAACAATGCAGAGTTTTATTATAAGACTATGAAACAGTCTGTTGATTCATTGGTGTATTGTCTTCAAATGTTTTCATTTCTTACTAAACCACTGCACAAATGACGTGTTACTGAATTTTTTAAGTGATATAGAAACTGGAAAAAATGTTGTCAATTATAAGATATAGATATGTGTCTAAGTTGATTATAAAAACACAGCAACAGCTGTGGTTTGATATATATATATATATATATATATATATATATATATATATATATGCATAATTTTCGTTATAAACCTTCCCTGTATGACAGGGTGTTGCGGACGTCGGAGATCTCTACGCTCATAGTTTATAACTGTATATTGTTAGTTGTCAATGGGGATATTGACATACATTTTGAAAAGATTTAAAAGAAACAACTTACTACTAACCCCCCCCCCCCCCCCCCCCCCCAAAGAAGTGCTATGCACATACCGTACCGAAAGCTGTTTAACTAATGCCGCGCCACAGAAGTGATGAATTTTACGAAGTCACAGAAAGACTCACCTCAATATATTTCAAAATTTAAGGTATATTATAGTTATAACTACTCATTAATCTTGTAAACTTTTATCAATCCGTTGAGTTATGTACAATACGCTGACGTCTATAACTACCGTATTTGAAATCACAGAAAGTCTGTGTATATTTATATCGTACCTTAGATTCTTTGTATTTTGTTTTCAACTCGTTGATGAAAAGTTTAAGGATACTTACATAATTAATTCGCAATGTCTTTTTTATCATTACTATTAATTAATGCATTAAACTAGACTAAAGTATTTCGTTTGATACATGCATATAAAAAAAATTAGCAGAAGATGTTTATTAGTCTAAATGAATTATAAACAAAATTGTAAGTCAAGTAAATGGTCAATAAGTTAAAAGAGAATTTAAAGAGTGGTTCTTGAAACAGTGGGCTGGCTTTGAGATGATAAAATATCAGTATACGTGTACGAAACAGTGGGCTGGTTTTGATACGATGTACGTGTACGAAACAGTGGACTAGTTTTGATACGATAAAAGTTCAATGTACATGTACGCTAACATCTTATTGTAATTTTAATTGTATGTGGAAAATCCAGGGTTGTCTTATCTACCTGACGATATAAACACTCATCCTTGGATATTTAGAAGCCCTTCTCAATCAGAACATTACTCGGTCTTTTCCGAAGAAAAAACCTCTAACGCATTAGTAGGAATACGCATCGATTTGATGGGTTTCAGTGATTCTGTTCCGCATAAGCACACAAAGCGATATGGAATATACAGCAGCATGTTGAAATTATAATATTTTGCTTTTCATATCCAAATACAATGTTTAAACCCCAAAACTTTAATATATCTATTTTTTAAATTATAACCACGTGTGTTTGTTTACACGTGGAAATGGAAACACTTTTTTTTTTCTTTCATCAAGTCAGTAAGTCACACGCCGCCTATTTGGAGTTGTGCCTGAGGGTGTTACACATAATTTTTTGGACACTGTCTAAGACTTCATCGACATCATTTTCCCTCACAAAATTTAAAATTTAATCAAGACCTTGTAACATGGCATACATATTTTATTCCTCTCCGACTGCGAAAAATCGACGATTGTATCTCTCAATTTTTCTGACGCAGCTTTTGTTCCCCTATTTTCAATAAATTCCGCTTCTCTTCTTAAACAATATATACATTTCCCCATTCTGTCGGCATATGACTTAATTGTAACAATGTAAGTTAAAATGGTTTCTTAAATGGCTGGCTACCTATGACGTCCGAGGATTTTTCTCCGGAAAGTTCCGATTGTAGCGTCATTTTTTCCAAGAACAATAACTTGTCATAGCTTGAAAATTGAGAGGGTGACTATTGTCACAAGGTTAATATTTCAGTTTTTCATAAATAAGAACTTTAGCATGAATGACATTGCAGATTCAAAGAAGCATCGGTAGGGTACCACTCCAACGATTATGTGATCGTGTTATTTTCATCAGAAATTCGTTAGATTCTTTTATTACAGAATTTAATTTCCGACATGGCTTTGACGAGAAAGTTTTAAAAAATTGTAGAATTTTTTAACTATAGATACACGTATCCTTCAAATGGACAGAGAAATTGTAGGTATATTTCTTATTATTTTTACAAAATTGTGATTTTTAAGCCCTTCTACTCTGCTTGCAGCCTAAAGATGTGCTGACTATGTATGCATCCCAGGTGTTTTGACAATATGGTTGTTGTCAATATAAATGGGATTGGTAATACATTTTACGAGTAATTATTAGGAATTTACTTGCAATAAATACAACTAGCCTGCAATATGACTCCATACTTATAATGATGTAAATAATTGAATATATAAATGCCGTTCTTGAATTTTACAGTAAAAAAAAAAATCATTTTTGAATTACTTCCCTTTCGACAATTTACGGTGTGCGGTTTGTTTTCATTTCGAAATTGTAGGAATATCAAAAAAATTTCCAGTTCATAATACAAGTGACTTTATGTTTTTTCTATTATTCTATGCAGTGATATGATTGAAAAATACCTCAATTATAGATATATTTTGTACTATTTTAATTTTCAGCTTTATTTAGCGCAGGAAAGACCCTCGTCTGCATAATACAACATCAGTTAAAAACAGATTCAAGATGGAGTCCATGAGTACGCGTGCTAGAGTAAAGAACATCACAGACCAGAACAAACGAAAGAAGGTAAGTTAGCAGTGAAGCCGCTGTACAGAATGGCAGTAACTACACGTAGGTCAAGATCGATATAACCTTTAGTTCAAGATCTAGTTTGCACCGACGGCAGACAGTCCGCTAAATAAAGAGTGACACAGATGCATGCAGGGCG
The DNA here is from genome assembly GCA_024699665.1 of Ostrea denselamellosa. NCBI lineage: Eukaryota > Metazoa > Mollusca > Bivalvia > Ostreida > Ostreidae > Ostrea > Ostrea denselamellosa. The sequence goes on from JAMZEH010000052.1 coordinate 862,807, forward strand.
ACACGCGTAGGCATATTATGCACAGTTAATATGACCTATATATCGCTCACAGTTCACGAGGCTGTATTCTATGTATTAAATGTTTATAATAATCCAAACATCATGTGTTCAGATTTAATGTTTATGTACAAGTTCTACTTTATTGAGTAAGATGATAGAGTATATTTCAATAATTATAATTCTATTTTTGATATCATAAGGTTGAAGAAATTTTAAATCCACTTATTCTGGACGATGCAGCTATTAAAAAGATTATGGACGTATTCGAAGACCAGATTTCACTGGCCAACACCATGAATCCTGAAGACAGGGAGAAGTCTAATTTGTTATGGGAATGCACTTATGTGAGAAATCTTTTGAAAGGGAATGGTAAGAGATTGTATTTTTGCATGCCCATGAGATTGAAAATAGGGGTATATTCTTCATATTGCTTTTTTGCAGCTTTTTATGTATTTGTCTCATACTCTGTCAGCCCTTTTAACTTTGATCATGATTCTCAACTATACAAGACACTGAATTTAATAGCCTCCACCCATTATGAATTCCCGTGGGGATCCGGGTTAGAACAGACCCTCACACAGGATGAAATCTTCCTTTTCAGTGAACTGAAAGATGACTGAATAGTAACTGAATGATAACGGAATCGTCACTGATAAAGTACTTTTCAGTCGCCTTTCAGTTACCATTCCGTTATCATTCAGCTCACTGAATGGCAGGGACATTTCAGTGACCATTCAGTCAGGTTTCGGTGACTATTCAGTCTGGTTTCAGTGACCATTCAGTTAGGTTTCAATGACGTTTCAATGAGTATTCAAGTCAGTTTTCAGTGACCATTCAGTTAGGTTTCAGTGACGTTTCAATGAGTATTCAAGTCAGTTTTCAGTGACCATTCAGTCAGGTTTCAGTGGCCATTCAGTTAGGTTTCAGTGAAATTTTGATAACTAGTCTTTTATATTTTCATTGATCATTAAGCCAGATATTAAGCCCGTAATTGTTTGCTTACATTATGTTTATATTTCCGAGTCTATTCTTTTCTCTCTTACTCTTTGTTCAGTTGTGTTTCAATGATATATGGTTTATTTCATTAAGCAGTTTGTTCTTCGCTAGTAACATTTAAATGATCTTTAGAAATTTTTCTGTAATTGTTTACTTACATTCGTGTAACTTTCAATTTTCAGACATACACACTACCTCAGCATTAATTTCGTGAATGTTTAATAAAATTCCAGTAAACGATTTGTTGGTATCACTGCTCATACAAATAACTTTCACAGATTATCTAACTATGCTGCATGACAATGAAAACCAATACACAAAATGAAATTTCAAGCAATATTTATTTATTCCTTTTTGATTGGAGGAAAGTATCTTTCACTATTTTTATTAAACATAGCTAAAACAGTTCTTTAGTCAGTTACATCATTGTAAGTTCATTTAAATCGCATTCTGTATTCAGACTCTTCTGACGAAACGTAGGTAGAAATCAATTCTTTTTGGACATGCCCAGTAATCAGCCATCATCCAGTGTTTGCTGAGTCATCTTCAGTAAATTTTGAAGATTTATATAATAAAAAAAAAAGAATATTAAATGAATATCTGTATATAACATCAACAAACAGATGATTCACACACACACACACACACACACACACACACGATAATGATAAAATAGGGGGGGGGGGGGGGTTATTGGTGCACACAATGTAGATGATTTAAAAGATTATTCAATTTTAATGCATTTTGACTTTATATCCATCAGAGCCCCACCCCCCCCCCCCCCCCCTCCCGAAAGCCTGATCCCGTAGAGTCCACTATTTTTTAAGACAATGACATGTTTTATATACTTATATTAAGGCCTAATTCATAGTATTTTACAGCTGGAAAATGCATACAAGTTCATATAATTTTACAAATTTATTTCTATCAAACTCGGAGGGAAGTGTGGGGACCCCCCCCTCTCCTCCTACGCACGTCGTATATGTATATATATAGCCCCAATTTACAATGTTTACCAAAAAATTATATAAGAAACACCTTATACTGTAATGATGAAAATTGTATTGTAATCTTCGACAAATTTATAGATTAAAATTTCAACATCATAATGTAGCCACAAATTTGCGACATGTTTAGGCCCCCTCCCCATATTTTCTGTATCTGAATGTATATCTGAAAATAGAATGAAATCCAACCAAAGGTCAGAACTATAATCTCTCTGATAGAGTATTATTTTTATTTTTATTGTTTCTGCTTGTTCGAGAAGATCAACAGTTACTGACCGCTGTGTATAATCCACAGTGCCGACGCGGAGATGTCCGGTCGCACTCACTGACTGAATACAGTCTGACTCTGTCAACATCAAAGAAAAAACAAAGCCTGACGGATTAAACAAATAAACATCAGAAGAAAACCGAGTCTGATTTAATAAACAAATAAACATAAAAAGGTGCAATATATGACAATTAAAAATGTTCGTATTTTAGTGATTAATTTTTTGTTGTTTTCCGCCACACTTAACACTTTTTCAGTTATCTGGTAGCGTCCAGTTTTCATTGGTGGAGGAGAGAACTCTGATCCAATGTACCCGGGAAGAGACCTTCCGAAAGTAAACTGGCAAACTTTCTCACATATATCGGCACGAGCGGTGATCGAACCCGCGCCGACTAAAGATGAAAGACCTTTTGATTTTGAGCGCGATGCTCTAACCACTCGACCACGGAGAACCCACTCATATTTTAGTGCAACCATAAATTGGTATATTTACTTCATCGCTAAAGACGCCATTTAAACTATATATCCCGCCAATATATGTTTATCTTATTCACTTATAATTCAAGCGACACTGATAATTTCTATATAAACGTTTTGGAAAGAAGCTAGTAAGTCGTAAGGAAATACACGACGTTTTCAACATTTTCTCTAAAATTATTTTTTCCTCTCATCGATATGAAGAGTCCTTGTATGATAAATTTAGATTTTGTATTGTAGTAATATTACCAAATGTTTCACATTCGACTGGATAGCTCAGTGATGAGATTACCAAACATACAATATAAGGGCCCAGGGTTCAATTCCCCATTGTTCTGAAGATTTTTCTTTCCTTCTTTACCACGGTAATGCCCGTTGATACAACAAAGCTCGATTTAAGTTTTTACTCGCAACAACCAGAAAATATCAATATATGCTAACTCTAAAACAGATATGATAAAACATACCACAGTTTTTTCCATAGAAACGAGATAGAATACGAGTGAATTGTAAGTGAAATTTCACGAAAAATTATTTATCATTGAGAAACGTCGCGTAAAACCTTGAATATTTTTCGGGAATTAGTGTACTGTTATTTTCTCGTTACTAGCAGTTACTTACATATATTGCATACGAAAAAAGATAAGTGCATACCTGATTTTGATATTGCCGTCAACATTCAGAAATACGTAAGTAAACTCTTTTCTACAGAGAATGGCGATTACATTGGCCTTGACCTTGGTGGCACAAACTTTCGTGTTGTTCGAGTTGTAATGAAGAACGGAGTTGCTAACACAACCACAAAATATTACAAATTGAGCGAAAATATTCTCTGTGGGCCCTGTATACACGTACGTATGAAGTATGCAGAATCTTGAATTTTTGGTTCTTGCATTTTTTATGTAGATCTTGCCTCCGGTATTATAATTTTTTTAAGGTATTTGATCATATTGCCGAAAGTTTGGAAAAGTTTCTACTAGAAGAAAACATTAAAACCACGAGTCCTCTACCTGTCGGTATGTACACAATCAACCAATCAGAAAATATCAAATTAAGTTAAAGGAATATTGAAGTGACCTAGTAACTTTGTAAAAAAAAAAAAAAAAAGAAAGAAATAATGTCTCTAAGATGAAATGAAAGGAAACTACCAATCTCTCTTGAACAAAGTTTTCATGTGGATTTACAAATTATTTAAACTTTGTGATAAAATCATGCAGGGTTTACATTCTCCTTCCCATCCGATCAAAAGACTTTGAAGCATAGCATACTGATAACCTGGACTAAATCTTTCAAATGTCCTGACGGGCCGGGACTAGATGCATGTGTTTTGTTGGAGGAAGCCATTGCTAGGAGAAAGGTAAAATATTTTCAACTTCATAAAACTTCTGTCAATGGAAATCCTTCTCATCGAATAGACAGTTTTTCAAAATTGAATGCAGATGTTGTGAAGGACTTTCAAAAGAACCCCAATGTACGTTTCAGGGTCTCTTGTAATTATGTATAAGAAATTCCAAGAACGGTAAATAATTGGATAGTCCGGATCCGTTTTCAGATTTAATATGAATACCGGAACCCAATCCCATAGTCCGTATTATTCCGAGGCATTAACATTTTATGAGGTAAGTAAAGAGATTGAGTGGAAATTAGAAGGAGACACGACCTGACAGGCGACCTTCCAATATAGAAATCGGTGGCAAATTGACATGAAGGGAAGAGAAATGCAATCTTCAGAGGCAAACTCACGTCTTAATTTTCCTTCTGGAGAAATATAAGAACAAAACTGACAGTCTTTGTTTAGATGCAGTATTTAGAGACGAATTGATAATTTTACAGAAGAGCATGCCGGTTGAGCTGGACGTGATGGCGAGGATAAGTGATACGACAGGGGCGTTAATGGCAGGGAACTATGTGGACAAAAATTGTCGAATTGGAGTCATTCTTGGTATTTTCTTTTTTTTCCTGGAATGTAAATCCTAAATATGTATAGAAGAATGGCTTATGGTAAACTTCAAATCGTCCTTTACAGGGACCGGATCAAATGTATGTTTTGTGGAACGTCTGGAAAATTATAACAAGTTTGAAAGCAGCGATCCAAATACAAACCAGGTATATGTATATACCAAATAAATACGTTTATGCTACAAAGTAATTATGATTATTATCGTAAATTACTGTTTGAGAACTTACTGTGATTCCAGATTTTGGTAAATGTGGAGTGGGGAGCTTTTGGTGACAATGGGTGCTTAGACTTTTTCAGAAACGAGTATGAGAAAGAAGTTGATTTGCATTCAAATCATCCACATTCGTTTACGTGAGTGTTCGTTAAGGACATTTGGAATTGACACACGGTAATATGGCGTGAATTTATTTAACACGGAGACTGTCAAAAGATTTCCACCAAGGTTTACACAGTCGCTTGGTCGATTTTCCTTTTTCTGTTTTCAGGTTTGAAAAAAGCTTTTCAGGAATGTATTTAGGGGAACTGGTGCGATTACCTCTCGTCAAGCTTATTGAGGGAGGATGTCTTTTCAATGGAAAATCCTCACCGGAACTTATGAAGAGATGGGGATTTGCTACCGCCAATGTAACTTCCATTGAAGAGTAATACATCAAGTGTTTATTATTTCAAACACTATCTAATGTACATGTATTAAAGACACCATTCTTTTAATTATTATTTAATAAAACATTAATACCACATCCTTTACTACAGAATCTAACACACACACACACACACACACACACACACACACACACACACAGAGAGAGAGAGATTACTATAAATCTGTGTAGAAATCTAGGTCATAACCCATAGCGATATACAGAACGTGATTGCTGATTTATATGTAAAGATTTCTTTTCTGAAACATATTTATGCATTTCAATTCATACAAATTACTTCTTCCCATTTTCTTTGTATCTGAAGGTAACTGATATAGATTTTGTGTGTACCATGTTTGTTACTGTATGCATTGACTGCTAATGTTTCTGCACAAATTTTCTGATCTTTAAGGTCCATTATTTTCACAGGGAATACACCCAATACTATACACGCGTAGTCCTTAAGTTCAGTATCAAAGTAACATGGGTAAACATTATGTATATGACTCAAAGTAAAGACCTTATCAGAGTGGCACGAGTTGTTATTTTTTTGAAAATATGAGATTTATTTTCTAAATAATTCGTTTGAAAGGTACAGAATCAGGCATAGGTTCCATAGTTTGATACCCTTCCCCCTATATAAAAATTTGAAAAATGAGAAATCTCATATATATATATATATATATATATATATATATATATATATATTTCATATGAATGAAATGAATCTCTTCCATTATTTCTAAAGCTGATGTTTGTGGGGTTTTTTTTCCAGAGATACTGAAACATCAGAGAGAACGTGGGCGGTCCTGCGAGACTTCAATTTAGCAGACATGGCCACTGAAGACGATGTGTCACTCGTGAGAGAAGTTTGCGCCATAGTATCAGAAAGAGGTTCCAAGATAGTGGCAGCTGGTACTTATATTCCTGTCAACGACAAGATTACATTTTTCTTCAAGAATTCTACTAAATTTTATTCCTTATATTGTACATATACTCGTACATCAAGTTTTATCCTTTTGTTTTAAGCATTAGCCGTTCTTTTGAACCACATTAATTTGCCGGAAGTGACCATAGCTTTTGATGGATCCTTGTACGAGAAACACCCAAAATATAGTTTCCATATAACTGAGTTTTTGGCTAAACTAGTTCCAGCTACTCGGGTATGAACAAACACAAGGTTACTTTACATTCAGGTTTTCGTTTCCTTTCTTCTGCAATGGCACAAACTATTTTATATACATGTACTGGTAGATCTATTTTTAGTATTGGAACGTAATTGTTTAGAGGCAGGGTATTGCATGTTGACATATAAGCATAATAAATTCTCGTAACAGACATAAGTATGAGTGTTATACTGATATAAATATTTGTTGTATATATTTAACATGTAACGAATAAATTATCATAAGGTTTGAACTTCTGTATCAATTAAGGACATTCATAGCATGAAGTGTTTTGGGGCGAAAAAGTCGTAATTCCCCTTATATCAACATATTTTATTTCAGACGAAGTCTATTTTGGTTAAAGATGGGAGTGGCCAGGGAGCCGCTTTTGTGGCCGCGGTAGAATACGAACAACCTCGCATAAGCAAACCAGAAAAGTCCTAGACAAAACATAAACAAGTTATCAAGAAGACATGGAGAAATCGTAGAAAAGTCATAGAGAAATCATAGACAAGTTATAGAGAAACCATGGCAATGAAGATTCAAAACACGAAAGACAATGGCAGCACGTTTTCTAAGAACTTGATAGCAGTAATAGGGAACATTATAAGTACGCCAGGACGGAAACGGAAGAAGGCAGCCATAAGGAGTACATAATTTACCAAGTCAAAGGAATCAACCCTAAAAACTCGGTTTGGAAAAATGACACATTTCAATGAAAAACAGGTCATTGCTGTGTTTCAATTATAAAGCGAAGGAAGAACTATAGAACATAGTAAAATGTGGATCTATTTTAGACTCAGATTTAAATTAAATCAAAGTGTAATAAAGTATACATTTTATTGTCAAATTTTATTGTCAAATACTTGAAGGGGAAGAAGTTGCTTTTTATTCTGTTAATGGATTATCAACCATTCCAACGTCTATGAAATCATAAACAGTTTTTTTTTTGGGTATTCACCAGATTTTGGAGAAACCACACATTTTTCGACCAATTTGGGTGCATGAAATATAGTTCGTATGCATCATCTAACTCATCATAACGGAGCATGTAGAAATCGCGTTATGTTCATGAACTTGTGAAGTGTGATAATGTTGCATAAATATATTGATTTAAAAGTGGTTTCTATATAAGATTTTTGTTTTGATATTTTTTATCATGTAGAAATCGGTATCCCTACATTTAAGTTTGTGAATTTTTCAGGATTTCGTGGATGTGACGTAACTAACTAAAGTGCCACAAAAAGCGCTTAGAACCAATGAGCATCGGGAATTTGGTCATAGGTGTTGGCACGAGACAGAACACTGCCTACATTAGCTCGATAACACCAGAGTAATCTTATTTGGACAGAAAATGGAGGGTATATTTATAATAATAATAGTTTGAAATTGAAAAGTTGGAAATTTGCCACATTTTTTATAAAATGCAATTTTGATAGAAAGTAATTTAAAAAAGAAAGGAAACTCCTGCCAGACTCGAACGCACGTACTACAGATCAGCAGTGGACACGTTGATTAACTAGCTCAGCTACCCAGTTAGGCAATCGGATTTAAAAGGAATGTCCATGTACATGTTTTGCTGATATTATAATAATTATTCAAGTTTGAAAACGCAAGTCGACCATTATGACGTTGTATTATTCCACCTTGAGCGGTAATTCACTTACACCTGGTGACCTCGAGATATGAGTGAAATGTTAAACGATTGATTGATTGTTTGCTGCTCTCCGCCACACTCAACAATTTTTCACTTATCTGGTGGCGTCCAGTTTTTATTTGTGGAGGAGAGAACCCAGATAAATCTTAAACGAAAAGCAGTTATAACAATGTCTACCAAGACACTGAACTTTGATTCTCTAGATTTCGAAAATATCAGCAATTTCTCTTTTAATATCAAGTGCTTTGCGAAGAGAGAGCTTGTACTTTTCTTACTGAGGCCTGTTGAGATTCGAACCCAGCAACTCCAAATCACAAATCACGACCACCATGGTAGTCCACCTTAAAGGGTTATCAGAATTAAACTGAAGAAGAAAATAATTTTTCCAAGACAGTAATTATAACTTTGATTTTTGACAGTTGAAATTCACACATGGAAACTTAGTGTACCGTTCTGACCAAACACTAATTAAGCACGGCCATGGCTTTTTTCTTCTTTTTCAATTTTAGACCAGAGTTGCATGTACGTGAGGTGACTTATTTTGAACCGTTTCTGTTTCTTATAGTTAGTAAAATACACTTGTCAGTTGGTATCTCTGGAGAGTCTAATGTGGATTACATGTATGTACTGGAAATGCATTATATTCTGTACTTCTTAACATTCAGCAGACAAAATTACTACATATTTATAAGAAGAAAGAAGACTTCTACAAAGTGTTAAAAATCCATAACCTTTGTCTACGTCAGAGATCTAGGACATAGGGCGGGAATTCATAGAATTCGCTGGATGGAGATGACAAATTGACTGCTTAATTACATAGATAATGATAATTATGAAGCACACTACTGAATTAATATTATGACTAGGGATTCAAGGTGGGAATATATATATCGGATAGGAAAAGGTATTAAATCTTTAAATAACCAGCTTGACTAATAACCATTTAGGATGCAAATTGCGTGTAAAATGTTACGGACCGGAGCACGGAAGCCAATTAGGATCATTTAAAAGGGAAAAAGAATATATTTACAAAGGCAAATGCGAAGAAAAAGCGCTGTGACGCAAAATATAGACATAAAAACGTGACGCAAAGGTGTAATGACACAAATTAAAAGTAATATCATAAATCAAAGGCGTAAGAATGCAAAAAAGACGTAATGATGCGAAACAAAACTAGCTACAAAATAATCAACTTGACGCAGGGGTCAAAGGTATCAGGCCGCAGAAGATGCAAAAGAATATATATTCTAGTATTTAGTTCTTCATTTTAGATCGGACTACACTTACGATATGCATTTTGTATATACATCCCTTCAGGGTGAAGAGTTAATTGTGAAGTCATACTTTCAGATAATTGCTAGAGAAAGCAAACTTCATTAATAGAAATAACTTCACGGAGAAGGATAACGACTTTAAAAGGAGTTTTCATGCACTTGTCTGAACTCAACTCCCCGTATCGCCGCTAGACCACTTGGATATCGAATGGCGAAGTAAACAATGTGTAAATCGTAATCATAAATCCCCAAAACATATACAAGTTCGAGTGTAGGGCAACACGGACCTCCGACAAAGCGAAGGTAGGATCAGGTGCCACGGAGGAGTAAGCATCCTCTGCTGACCGGTCACACTCGCCGTGAACCCTTAGTCGAAATTAGGAAAACGGGATTATCCGTAGTCAAAGTTAGTATAAAAATGACAGTCTAACAAAGGGTATGAAACAAATCATTCAACATATATCCCAGATACACTTTGTAATCGCAAACAAGGTCATTATAGCGACCGTAAAATTTGCGAAATGATGAATTCAAACGAGATTCGTTAGAACACTGCAACGTCAACTTTTTTGTCAGTCGTTGACCTCGCTTTAAAAAATTCTCATACACATGTCATGCTCTCGCGTATCGAATCAACTGGGAGATATACACACCATAAGCAGGCGAAAGTGGTATATTACTACATAGATATGGAAAGTTGATGATTGCAAAGTTGAAGTCATCACGCTTGTCATATAATGTAGTTGTCAGTATGCCATTAGAGTCAATATTAAGTAAAATATCCAAATATGAAGCAGACACGTCAGATTCTGTAGTATCCTTTGTTTCGAGTTCATCGGGATATATCAAATGGACACAATTATGAAAATTATGATTGTTGATTGATAAGACGTCATCGATATATCTATATGTATGGTTGAAGGACACGGCAAGTTTTTTGTTTTTATCCTGTAATAGTTTCGGAACAAATTCCGTTTCATAAGAATATAAAAATAAGTCTGCCAATAAGGGAGCACAATTAGTGGCCATGGGAATGCCAATGGATTGTTGGAAGACTTGGTTTTCAAACACTACGTAAATGTTATCTACAAGAAAGCCAAGCATACTCTTAATGTCTGCTCCAGAGTACTTGTGCGGTCTATCGGAGTGGTGTCTGACAAAATATGTACCTTGTTTTCCAATCACTAGAAATTTGTATTTTCGAGTGCCATTTTTGTTCAAAAAGCAATTATCTATTATCTGAAAAAGTCTAGATTTTAATTTATCGTGAGGAATTGTTGTATAAAGTGTGGAGAAATCATACGTTTTGATGCTGTCAATTTTAGAAAAATCCTGAGACTTTAGATTTTCCAAAAGTTCCTTAGAGTTTTTGAGAATCCACATCTGATTGACACCATTCTGGAATATGTATTGGAACAGTATCTCTGAAGTGACTCTTTAATAGCTGTTAGCAGTTTAGTTAGTAACAAAGATAAAGGCTTGGTAGAGCACTTACTGGAACCAGTAATGTGTCTTTGTTTGTAAGGATTTTTATGTAATTTCGGAATCCAATAAAGGTAAGGTAATTCAAACTGATCCTGATTCTTAGGAATGCCAAAAGTATTTAAAACTGAAAGATGATTATGAAGAATTTCATCCTTTGTAAGATTGCTTCCAGTATAAGTAGGATTCCAAGATGTTGAAGTAAATTCCAGTTCAATTAAAAGACATTTATAATGGTAACTTTTACAAAGACAATGTTGTTACTTGCTTTATCCGCTGGTACTAGCACAAAGTTTTCATGTAGTCTACGTAACTCATTCGTCACTTCTGCTTCCTTAAAAGCAGAAGGATAAAAAGTGCGCATTTTCCCCATCAAATGATGAATGCGGGAATTTAACAATTTTCGAATACTTTTGATCCACTCACACAAAGTGTCAAGTTCCTCTCCTTCAGATTTCGTCCAACGTCTGGCATATTCTTCCATAGAATTCATGATAGCCATGATGTGTTCCTGGTTGTGTGAATCCGTTAAAATAGTCTTAGATTCACAGTCCACTAGCACACCCCCTTTTTGTATTTCATATAAATGAAATAAATTGAGCCCAAAACAAACACAGGACAAATTGACAACTATAATGTTTATTGCATTTTAAAGTCAATTTCAAATACGCTTGATTTATTTCTAGAAATTAGACAACTCGAACTATAATATGAACTATAATTTCAATTCTCGATTAAGTAGTTTTGTAACATGAATATTGGAAAAAAAATCATGAATATTGCATTAAACGTTAATCCCGCAGAAATGCGTATACCGTTTACAGACCCAATCAGAACAGACCGCGCTCTTGCACGGCTTTTAATAACGTGGATATCTAAGGCATTACAACAAGAAAAGTGTAATAACGCGAACCTATGAGGCATAATAACGAGAAAGAAAGGCGTATTAATGCAAATTAAAGGCGTACTGACGTGACACAAAGGTGTATTTATGCGATAAATGGTGTACAGACGCGGATTCAGAAGGTGTTATAACGCGAGAACAAAACGTAATAATGTGAATGAAAGTTATATAAACAGTGAACGTTGACTTCTATGTTATAATGTATTGTGCAGTGCAGAATATTCGATACAAACAATTAATTAATAAAGCGTCATTTGAAGTTTGGATTTATCAAAGAAATTTTAGCGATACTAGCTTATTCAGATGGAATAATGATTAGCACCTCTACATATATAAGGAAGTACTACAACAATCCCATACTGAAAGCAGAAAACGATAGTCCTAGGGGTCCCCTATCTTGCTGTATTCTCCTTTTGTAGACTCTTCACCGACTAAGCTATCACGAACCTTCGTTATGACCTACATGATGTAAAATTGTATACTTTCAATCGAGGTCAATTACCTTTTCAGATCTATGTGACCTCTTTTAAGGGGTTTATGTGTGAATTCCTTTTTATCTAACCCTTTATCAGTTTTGTTTCACTCGATCACCCCATATTTAATCACAAGAAAGGTCGGAAATGTTGCTTCACCCTCGGAAGGTCCCAGGTGGTACCCCTACAGTCACACACTAAGGGCGGAAAACGATAGTTCTAGGGGTTCGAATTCCCTATTTTGCCTGCAGTTTTTGGGTTTATTACGCCATGTTACTTCGCATTGGAATGCTCTCAAATATACAGTGAGACCTTTTGATGTTCGTCTTAATGTCTTTTGAATCTCATCGTTTCAACTTTTCATTTCGCATTAAAATGCCTTCTGAAAGGCGCAAGAACTTCTTTTGATTTTCTTTATTGCGCTTTTGAATCGCTTTATCACGATAATTCTGAAAGGCGGTTTAACACCTATTTACTCCACGTTATTACGCCTTTGATTCGCATTATTACGCCTTTTGTCCGCGTTATATTGCCTTTGTTATTCATTATGACACCTTTTAATCCGCGTTAATATGCCTTTGTTTTGCATTATTACGCCTTTCATTTACGTTATTACGCCTTTGCCTCGCGTTATTATGTCTTCATTTTGCGTTATTACAGGCCGCGAAAGAGGCAGTCTGTCTTGATATGAGTTTCTAAAATGCACATGCGTGCTTCCTGGATTGATGTAAATATATATATATTTTTGTAATGATTTCTTTCAAAGGTTACTGTATTTGATTTGAGATTCACGTTATTGTCAATTTTAGCGTTTGATTTGTGTAATCTCTAGATAGATAAATGAAGCGTATATCAAATTTGATGAACATTATAGTTGTCAATTTGTACCGCGTTTGTTTCGGGTTCAATTTATTTGATTTCTATCACTATTCGCTCATGAAATACATGAAGTGGTGTACAGTGTTTTTTAATTCAAGACTATATTTGCGGATTTACACAACTGGTAATATACTTAAGTGATCTTGAAGTGATACGGAGAGTTGAGTCTAGATAAGTAAAAATTTGCAACATGTGTGCCTTGTAAAGTTGTTTACCTTCTGCGTAAAGTTGTCTCTACTAACTAATTTAGCTGACTGAAAGACATCTTGATTAAAGTATGACTTCACAATCAAATTTTCATCGTGTAGTGCTCAAAATACATACCGTCAGTATGGTCCGATCTGATCAAAAGAAATAATAATAATAGATTGATTTCCTCATGTCTTCTGTGGCCTGATACCGTTGACGCTTGCGTCAAGTTGCTTATAACGCCTTTGATTCGCATTATCACGCCTTTAAAAATATTTGTATTTTATGTTATTCTAATTGACTTTCGTAACGGATCAAAGAGGTCGGTACCAACATTATGAAAATCATGACTCATAGTACTGAATTCATATTCTGCAAAATGTTTTGGAACTTATGATCAGTTAACAGAGAGATCTTGGAAAGCATGATTTGAAATGATCAGCTGATTAGTAAGTAGATTCACTCCGCATACTGAATTAATCATAAAGGTGGGCTTGTGACATATTGCTTTCTAGATCAAGAAAAGCAGAATTCAGTAAGTGGGAGTAGGAAGGAGTTGAGTCACGGAGGAGAAGAAAGGTTATAACTTGTGTCATTGGAAAAAAGATTCAACCACGGGAGTTTGATGAAATCATCTTAGACATATTTTGCAACTGAAGTTTTTTAAATAAAATTGGCGAAGATTTCAGCTACTTTGACCACAAAAGATGTCAATTCCTGTGTTGATACAAAGACCCACATGTTACACCACGAATTCTTCACACTTCTTGCTATGTGGTTACTGTAACTTAGATGACCGTTAAACTTATGTCGTTTTTTTTTTATCGTATAATCAGAATATGACGTTCTATAGATAGGACATGATTTGCGGATCCAATACGTGTAAGGTTACCTACACATTAAACATTTCTGATAAAGTTTCTTGAAAGTCAAGGGTACACATATTTTCAATACTTCTAGTATTGTCATGCAGTAAATTTTGATGGTGGGTTGGGATAAGATGAAATTAGAGGAAAACTAAAGTTCAAAACACGGAGATTCTATATTAATCAATAGGAAAACTAATTGTTCAATTAAATAATCGCGATAGCTACTGCATTTAAAAGTTATTGTTTTATACATTCTAAAGCATTAATTCTTCATAGCAAAGCAGAAAATAAAATGTACAGATGCGTCCTTTTTGGAACAAGTTCATAGACTGAGAAAGATTTAATTTTGGCGAATTCGACTTGACCGGGATCCTCACCGAATATCGGGACAAACTCTTGCTGAACTTATAGTTAGATAGTTATATATTGTGGAATAATTCGGATTTTCAGTGAATATTGGACCTCATCTTTTTAGCTTTTTTGACATTTTTCAAGATTACTAATAAACATGTGCTTTTCACCTTTAGATTATATAAATTACACGAATTACATCTGATGAAAAGGTGAAGATAACTAACAGTAATCAGTCTTATAACTCCTATCAAGAATACAAAAGTAAGAGTAGAAAAAAGACGGACCAGTAGACATACAAGAGCTTAGGAGGAGTAAGAATCCCCTGCAGCCCGTTCAAACTTGCTGTGAGACCTGTATTTAATAAGGTAAACGGAGTAATCCATAGTAAAAATCAGCATGTAAAGAACAGTCAAACAAATTGTGTGAAACACATCAGACAGCATTTGACCCAATGACAGGCTGTATCGATACAATGACCATAAAATTTGCAAAATACTGACTTTAAACGAGACTGAAGAAATCCCTGTAACATCAACTTGTTTGTTAGTAACCTGCCTCAATTTAAAAACTGATTATATGCAGAACAAGCTCTTGTATATCGCATCAGTTAAAAGGCATATGCAGGTAAAAGGTAAGGATAAGGAACAGTGATCAATCTCATAGCTCCTTAAAAGAATACAAAATAAAGAGTTGGGCAAACACGGACCCCTGGATATACACACGTGGGATAAGTTGCCTAGGAGGAGTAAGCATTCCCTGTCGACCGGTCACTCTTGCCGTGAGCCCTATATCTTGATCAGGCAAACGGAGCGATTCCTAGAGAGAATCAGTGTGTCAAGAACGGCCTAACAATTGGTATGAAACACGTCAGACAGCATATCACCCAATGACAGGTTATGTTGGCAAACTAGATCGTTATGAAATAATGCTACATGAATATAGAAAGTTGACGAAGGAGAAGTTGAAGTCATCTCGTTTGTCAAAAAGATGAGTAGTTTGTTGTTAACAAAGCATTTAAGTATGAAGTAGATGTGAAAGACAGTGGTTTCTTAAGCTTTTATTTCAATTTCACTGGGATATATCGAATCGACATATGAATGAAAATAGATGAAACTTCGTCGATTTAATTAAATGTCGAAATGAAAGCCACAGCAAAAGATTTTAGTTTCTCATAAAGAAGTTTTTGAATACATTCTGTCTCGTAAGTATATAAACACAGGTCAGCTAATAAAGGAGCACAATTCATGTCCATGGGTATTCCAACAGACTGTTGAAAAAACCTGCTGACCAAGGACTACAAATATATTGTTAATGAGAAACTCCAAAATCCTTTTAATATCAACTTCAGAGCACTTGTTCAGAGATAGTGGCGTTTAACAAAGTAACTTTTTTGAATGAATGGTAACTAGATATAAATATTTCCTTTTTACATTTTAATTGAAGAAACAACTACATATATATATATATATATATATATATATATATATATATATATATATATGTCTGTGTGTGTGTATGTGTGTGTGTGTGTGTGTGTGTGAAGAGACAACTCTCTATTATGTCAACAAGTTTAGTCTTTAATTTAGCGCATTTTACGGTATTCACTGGAATATTAAATGTGGTAAACCTAAAGCATAATTTTGAAGAATTCCATCTTTTGAAAGGAACATGGGATTATAAGTAGGATTATCAAAAAGGAATCAATGTCAAATTCATTCAAAATACAATTGTAATAATGAGTCTTACAAACAAAGACAATGTTGTTACAAGCTTTGTCAGTTGGAACTAAAACATATTCCTCATGTAACATATCTAACTCTTTTATCACTTCTGATTTACTTACAGAAGAATTGAATTATTATGAAACTCTACCATGTGAAATGACTATTGCCTGCGCTATTTCTTCCACCTGAATTCGCCTATCAGAGTATACCAGATCCTGTACTTTGTTACGCATTTCTTCGTCAGTGGCATCCAATGGACGTCCAGACATGGCTTCATCTTGTAAAGATGTTTTATCGTGTTTGAATTCCCTTACCCAGAATTTAACTGAACTTTGCAATCATTAACGTTCCATATCTATGTAGTAATATACCACTTTCGCCTGCTTATGGTGTGTATATCTCCCAGTTGATTTGATACGCGAGAGCATGTCATGCGTATGAGAATGTTTTAAAGCGAGGTCAACGACTGACAAAAAAGTTGACGTTGCAGGGTTACAACGAATCTCGTTTGAAGTCATCATTTCGCAAATTTTACGGTCGCTATAATGACCTTGTTTGCGATTACAAAGTGTATCTGGGATATATGTTGAATGATTTGTTTCATACCCTTTGTTAGACTGTCATTTTTCATACTAACTTTGACTACGGATAATCCCGTATACCTATTTTCGATTAAGGGCTCACGGCGGATGTGACCGGTCAGCAGAGGATGCTTACTCCTCCATGGCACCTGATCCTACCTTCGCTTTGTCGGAGATCTGTGTTGCCCTACACTCGAACTTGTATATGTCTTGGGGATTTAATAGATCCTCAGTACCCCTTGCTTGTCGTAAGAGGCGACTAAATGGGGCGGTCCTTCGGATGAGACCGCAAAAACCGAGGCCCCGTGTCACAGCAGGTGTGGCACGTTAAAGATCCCTCCCTGCTCAAAGGCCATAAGTGCCGAGCATAGGCCTAAATTTGCAGCCCTTCACCGGCAATGGTGACGTCTCCATATGAGTGAAAGATTCTCGAGCGGGACGTTAAACAATATATAATCAATCAATCAATCTTGGGGATTTATGATTACGATTTACACATTGTTTACTTCGCCATTCGATATGGTACAGAAGACCCATAAACATCGGCTAACTCGCTGTGTATTTTCTTACCTCTTTTGCCTTTTAATTACAAGTATCGAGTTACAGCACGGTACTCAACATTAGATAAAAAGCATGCCTATGCATCACTAGCCATATTTGACATTCAATATCAAAGAATGACTCGATAGTGCGCAATTCTATACCCAGATATAAAACATGTATTGAAACAAGGCTTGGAAATCGTGACCGTCTCGGTTAATCGGAAATGGGATAGGCTGGATACTAATTGACTAGCACTCGTAGGTTTACTGTGTTGAATATTTATTCAGAACAAATTGACTTCTTAATCTAACTTGTCTTTTTTTATTTCCCCTCAAGAAAAATAAAGGGTTATTTATCGTGCTGTCGCTTGCCGGGACATGGAACCTCGGTTGCTAAGGTCTTGTCAGAAATACATTATGTACTCACTTAACCTTAAGGTAGCTCACTATACCAAGGCTTAAACTCTTTATAACATAAAGTCATCAGATGGCAATTTAAATTCGTTGTGAAATTGCTTGAATCGGTCGAGTTGGTCGTATAACATCATAGCTCAGTAGTTAAAGAATCGGGCTTGTGAACTACAGATCCCAAGTTCTAATCCGCCAGAGTCTTTTATTCATATATACCGAAATAACTGTTTGAAAATCGTGTTTTTTAATCCAAAATTGTATATCGGATATTTTCCGCCTTTTTGTCGTATATACTTGTTATATATCTTTCATGTTCAAATCATTTTGTGCCGCTTTGATGAACAATTTTAGAGTATAGTGAGCCACCTTAAAAGAAATGGTCCAATCTTGTACTTCCACAGTATTACATTTGAGTTTGTGCAAAACGGTTGATATATTTAAAGATTTTGTGCTTAATCATTGTATAAAGAGTTAATATCAGATCTTCATAATTAGGAATGACTGTTTTATTTTTATATTTACCTTTATGGAAAAAGAATACTGTAGATTCATCAATCTTCGTGAATTTCTCAAAACAGTCTCGTTGATACACAATGTCGTGAAAATCAACTCATGCTCTTTCTTAATGACCTAGAATTGTACTTCGGCATAACCACGAACACAACAAAATTTAGTTTTCAGCAAAACTAAAAAACACAGTATTGGGAAGATGTTGCTGATTTGTTTGGTCCTCTAATAGATCTATCTTGTCACTATAGGTTTTTCTGACCCAGATTCTTTCTGAAGCAGTAGTGCGGTGAGCATTATGTTAAATATGTATGTTTTATTGTATTTCAAAGATAAAATGTGCTAATTTTATATTTTACAGGAGCTATTGGTTTACCGTCAATTATTTTGCGCTATGCCCTTTAAGAAATGTCTTTCAATTTCTGAAAATATACAGGTATACCTCGAGGTAGCAAGGGATAGTTTCATACTATAGACTCAGCATGTTTAAAAAATGGAAATATTCCATATTTGAAGTGATATGACATAGGTAAAAATGTGTAAAATAATTTTAGGATACATATCAAGTGTAGCCGAGTTCTTAATGAAAAATTTGATATGCAATATGTAAGTGTCACCATGATTCCTAACATGTAGATGGTTGCAAATACAAACGTGACTATATATATATACATCTTTTTTCTCTAACGGAAATTTCGGCTCTGTCAAAAATGTTTAGTTTAATTATACTGGACGCACGCATAGTGTCTATATATACAAAATGTAGTATTACCAATCCAGTTTTTAAAGTTTACCCGAAAGAACTGTGATCGGCCAAAGCCTATAGTATATGTCATTAACAATGCAGAATTTCTTTTTATATATAAGACTATGAAACAGTCTGTAGACGTGTAACTGAATTCTTAAAGTGATATAGAAACTTATGAGGGACACTTTTTAAGTTCGTAAAGTAGGACGGTCTTTCTAAAACTGCTTTAAATATAAAAATTTTATTTACTCGTATATCTAAAGAAAATGTTGTCATTTATAAGATATAGATATGTGTCTAAGTTGATTATAAAAACACAGCAACAGCTGTGGTTATATATAAAACCGCATAATAATTTTAATTATAAACCTTGCTTGTATGACAGAGTAGTGTTGCGGACGTCGGAGACCTCTTCGCTCGTAATTTATAACTGTATATGGTTAGTTATTATATATATATATAATAAAAAACAAAATCAAGATGGAGTCCATAAGTACGCGTCCTAGAATAAAGAACATCACAGACCAGAACAAACGAAAGAAGGTAAGTTAGCAGTGAAGCCGCTGTACAGAATGGCAGAATGGCGTTCCTTAAAGAACAAACTTTCGGTACTTTCAATACTGTACTACTATATATATATATATATATATATATATATATATATATATAGTAATACAGTATTGAAAGTACCGAAAGTTTGTTCTTTAAGGAACGCCACACCACAGAAGGGATGGATGTTACGATGTGGAAATGGAAACACTTTTTTTCCTATGATCGATTCAAATAAAGTCACAAGCCGTCTTTTTGGAGTTTTGCCTGAGGGTGTTACACATATTTTTTTTTTTTTTGACACTGTCTAACACTTCATCAACACCAACTTTTAATTTTCCCTCACCAATGAAATGGTAAAACTTAATCAAGACCTTGTAACATGGCATTCATATTTTATTTTCTCTCCGACAGCGAAAAGTCGACGATTGCATCTTTATTTTTTTCTAACGCAGCTCTTGTTCCCCTAATTTCAATAAACTCTATTTCTATTCTTAAACAATATATACAGTTTTCCATTCTGTTGGCATGTTATGATCATGTGACTTAATTGTATCAATGTGACCTAAAAATAGTTCGTAAATGGCTACCTATGACGTCCCGGGATTTCTGTCCGGAAAATTCTGATTGTAGTCTTTCTTCCTGGCACCATTTTTGCCAAGAACGATAACTTGTCATAGCTTGAAAATTGAGAGAGGGTGGCAATTGTGACAAGGTAAATATTTCATTTTTTTTTTATAGATAAGTACGTCAGCATGAATGATATTGTAGATTCGAAAACGCATCGGTAGGATACCATTCCAACGATTATGTGATCGTGTTATTTTCATCAGATATTCGTCAGATTCTTTTGTTACTGAATTTAATTCCCGACATGCCTTCTACGAGAAGGTTTTAAAACAGCGTAGAATTTTATTTTTTTGTTGTTGCAAAAATTGTTATTTTTAAGCCCTCTTACTATGCTTGCAGCCAAACGATGTACAAATTATGTATGCGTACCACGTGTTTTGACAATATTGTTGTTCAATATAAATGGGATTTGATAATACATTTTACGAGTAATTATTAATAATTAATTTGCAATAAATACAACAAGCATGCAATATGACCCCCATACTCATAATCATATAAATAATTGAATATGTAAATGCCGTTCTTGAATTTGTACAGTAAACATCATTTTTGGATTACTTTCGACAATTCACTGTTTGCTGTTTGTTTTCACTTCGAAATTGTAGGATTTTTTTTTTTAAATAATACAATTGACTTATAGTTTTTTCTATCATTGTATGCAGTGATATGATTGAATATATATATATATATATATATATATATATATATATATATATATATATATTGCTATTTTAATTTTCAGCTAAATTTAATGCAGAAAAGCCCCTCATCTGCGTGACACCATACGTCATAAAAAACAAAATCAAGATGGAGTCCATAAGTACGCGCTCTAGAATAAAGAACATCACAGACCAGAACAAACGAAAGAAGGTAAGTTAGCAGTGAAGCCGCTGTACAGAATGGCAGTAACTACACGTAGGTCAAGATCGATATAACCTTTAGTTCAAGATCTAGTTTGCACCGACGGCAGACAGTCCGCTAAATAAAGAGTGACACAGATGCATGCAGGGAGAACGTGTCGTACTACACACGTAGGCATATTATGCACAGTTAATATGACCTATATATCGCTCATAGTTCATGAGGCTGTATTCTATGTATTAAATGTTTATAGTAAATCCAAACATCATGTGTTCAGATTTAATGTTTATGTACAAGTTCTATATTATTGAGTAAGATCAATAATTATAATTCTATTTTTCATATCACCAGGTTGAAGAAATTTTAAACCCACTTATCCTGGACGATGCAGCTATTAAAAAGATTATGGACGTATTCGAAGACCAGATTTCACTGGCCAACACCATGAACCCTGAAGATAGGGAGAAGTCTAATTTATTATGGGAATGCACTTATGTGAGAAATCTTTTGAAAGGGAATGGTAAGAGATTGTATATTTGCATGCCCATGAGATTCAAAATACGGGTGAATACTTAACACTGCTTTTTTGTGGTCTGTTTATTTATTTGTCTCGTATTCTGTCAGCCGTTTTAATCTTGGTCATGCTTTTGAACTATACAAGGCACTGAAATTAATAGCTTCCACCCATGATGAATTCCCGAAGGGATTCGGGTTAGAATAGGTACTCAGTACTTCTTGCTTGTAGTAAGAGGCGACTAAATGGGGCGGTCCTTCGGATGAGACCCCCAAAACCGAGGCCCTGTGTCACAGTATATGTGGCACGATAACGATTCCTCCCTGCTCCCATAATTCTAAATTTTGCAGCCCTTCAAGGGCAATGAAAGGTGTCCATATGAATGAAAAATTCTTGAGAGGGACATTTAACAAGATACAACCCAGTATGAAAGTTCAAGATCATAGGTAAATTGTTGATAATGTCAAGATCATTCAAGAGACACTACAGCTCATTTTCTACATTTTATTCGGGTGTGTTTTAAAACACGTATCGCTAAAATAATAATAAAAAAATCTTAAAGATACTGATAATTTTGAGCATTTGTAATGCACTACTTTGCTATCAACTGCGCTTAAATGAAGATCATCAGGAATTCAATTGTTTCTTCATGCTGACTCACACATCTTACATCACGTGATTCTGTATGATAAAACACTATTGTATGAAAACTTATCGAGTATGAGATTATTTCCTGTTTCATATAATTAAGTAATTATAAATCATTGTTATAACGGAAAATCTTCCATACGCCCTGCGTATATGTCTCATAGCTAGAGGGTCATAGTAATACCCCCATGTAAATTCTAGTTGTAGTTCTATGAGTTGTATCTCGTTCTATTTTAACGCTTTTCTCGCATCATCTGTCAAAATATATGAGTTTAACCATTATACGCTTAAAGTGGATCAAAAGGCTCTACAGAGCTTGTGTTGACTTGTTATATGTATATAGTACGGACTTTAAATCAAATTTATTTACTTACTTAAGCTTCATCTCACTGGATTGTTTACCGTCCGTGCGCATGCGTCCGAAGACCGTAAGGAGAATTCTAAATGCATTTAAAAAAGGACCTTCAAAAACTATTAATTTTTGCATTTAAACTAGAATGTTCAATTTTAGAAATGTATTATTTTTGACGAGTTTATTTAACTATGCAACAAAATTAGACATAGCTCTGGTAAAATTGTCACTTTACGAGTTTTGAGCAAAATGAGCTGTAGTGTCTCTTTAAACTCAAGGTAAAGTTAAGCACACGCGGGGAGGGGGGATATGGTATTTCACAAACACTTTTTGTTGTAAAGAAACAAAGGACATCCAAAGATATTTTAGCTCTATATCGGGTTTGACGAAGGGGACTCATAAATGTAGCTTAACCTCGGTCTGTCAGTCTGCCTCTCCGTCCGTCTGTCTGTCATTCCGAATAAGTTCTTCGAACTTTTCTCCGCATTGGATGAAGATATTAAACTGAAATTTTATATAGTACTTTATCTTGAATAATTACTGGTCAAGTTTGAGTTTCGTTACGCTTAACTTCTTTTGACTGAATTATTCCCCTTGATAAATTGCAAGAATGAGTTTTCCACATTGGATGAAGATATTCAATTGCAATTTTATATATGGCTTTGTCTAAGATAATTAGAGATCAAATTTAAATTTCGTTACGCTTGACCTATTTTTGATTGAATTATGCCCCTTGGTGAATTGCAAGAATAGGTTTTCGAGACTTTTTGCGGCATTGCATGAAGATATTCAGATGCAATTTGATATGTAGCTTTGTCTTGGATAGTTTCTGATCAAGTTGGAGTCTTGTTATGCTTGACATACTTGTGACAGAATTATCCAACCGATGGGGGACTTTGTATTCCTTGCAATACATTCAGAAACACACATCGTGAAAAGATACGGTTTACGTAATTGGTTTTTTTTTTTATCATATAACGTATAAAACTCTTTCGTGAAATATTGCAGAAGTGTGTATGTCCTTGTTATAAAACAGCCAGAATAAAGGGTCTCTGTTCTCTCCCGTCATAGCTGTGTTTTCTAGACTTTTCTACGCTATGCTTAGCAGACATTGAGCCGATTGTTCATTGCTGAGTTACAGATTAAAGTTTCATATACGTGCTGACCTACTGTCAGTAAAATTCAAGTCCGTAAATTTTGAAAATTTCATTGAGTTGACAGTCGCATGTATTGCACGTGTATTCTTTTAACGGTTTTAAATTTTGGTGCAATCGGATTTTATGCATTAGCGTTTCTTTTGTGTTTGATACTGGAGAAATAAACATTTTCATATTTTAAATCAATTTCAAATCCCCCAGGATATGTTTAGCTTATTCAGTTAGCATTCAAGCGACAATGATAATTTCTATATAAACGTTTTGGAAAGAAGCTAGTAAGTCGTAAGGAAATACACGATGTTTTCGACATTTTCTCTAAAATTATTTGTTCGTCTCATCATATGAAGAGTACTTGTATAGTAGACTTAGATTTTGTACTGTAATAACATTATCAAATGTTTCATATGGGACAGAGTAGCTCAGTAGTCATATTAAAAAACTTACAATATAAACTTCCAGGGTTCGATTCCCCATTGTTCCGAAGATTTTTCTTTCCTTCTTTACTACGATAATAATGCCCATTGATACAATAAAGCTCGATTTACGTTTCCACTTGCAACAACCAGGAACTATCAAAACATGCTAACTCAAAACAGACATCCGTAGAAAGGAGACAAATGAATTGTACATGAAATTTAAGGAAAAATTATATATCATTAAGAAACGTTGCGCATAACCTTAAATATTCTTCAGGGAATTAGTGTACTGTTATTTTCTCGTTACTAGCAATTACTTATATATATTGCATACGAAACAAGATAAGTGCATGCTTAAGTTTGATATTCTCGTCAACATTCACAAATACGGGAGTATGCTCTTTTCTACAGAGAATGGCGATTACATTGGCCTTGACCTTGGTGGCACAAACTTTCGTGTCGTTCGAGTTGTAATGAAGAACGGGATAGCTAACACAACCACAAAATATTACAAACTGGGCGAAAATATTCTCTGTGGGCCCTGTATACACGTACGTATGAAATATGCAGAATCTTGAATTTTTGGTTCTTGTGGGGTTTTTTTTCATGTAGATCTTACCTCCGGTATTATAATTTTTATAAGGTATTTGATCATATTGCCGAAAGTTTGGAAAAGTTTCTACTAGAAGAAAACATTAAAACCACGAGTCCTCTACCTGTCGGTATGTACACAATCAACCAATCAGAAAATATCATCAAACTAAGTTAAAGGAATATTGAAGTGAGCTAGTAACTTTGTAAAAAAAAAAATAACTCTAAGATGAAATGAAAGGAAACTACCAATCTCTCTTGAACAAAGTTTTCATGAGGATTTACAAATTATTTAAACTTTGTGATAAATCATGCAGGATTTACATTCTCCTTCCCATCCGATCAAAAGACTTTGAAGCATAGCATACTGATAACCTGGACTAAATCTTTCAAATGTCCTGACGGGCCGGGACTAGATGCATGTGTTTTGTTGGAGGAAGCCATTGCTAGGAGAA
The DNA here is from genome assembly GCA_024699665.1 of Ostrea denselamellosa. NCBI lineage: Eukaryota > Metazoa > Mollusca > Bivalvia > Ostreida > Ostreidae > Ostrea > Ostrea denselamellosa. The sequence goes on from JAMZEH010000052.1 coordinate 888,092, forward strand.
AGGTAAAAACAAGTTTACATCTTCAGAAAACTTTGTCAATGGAAATCCCTCTCATCAAATAGACAGTTTTTCAAAATTGAATGCAGATGTTGTGAATGACCTTTCAAAAGAATCAAAATGCACGTTTGAGGTCACTTGTAATTATGTTCTAGGAACTCTAAGAAAGGTAAATAATTGGATAATTCGGATCCGTTTTCAGATTTAATATGATTATAGGAACACAATCTCATAGTCCGCATTATTCTGAGGCATTACGTTTTTCTGAGGTAACTAAAGATATTGAGTGGAAATTAGCGGATGACACCTTTTGATAGGCCACCTTCCAATATAGGAATCGGTGGCAAATTGACATGGAGGAAAGAGAAATGCAATCTTCAGAGGCAAACTGACATCTTAATTTTCCTTCTGGAGAAATATAAGAACAAGACTGACAGTCTTTGTTTAGATGCAGTATTTAGAGACGAATTGATAATTTTACAGAAGACCATGCCTGTTGAGCTAGACGTGATGGCAAGAATAAGTGATACGACAGGGGCGTTGATGGCAGGGAACTATGTGGACAAAAATTGTCGAATTGGAGTCATTCTTGGTATTTTCTTTTTGTTCCTGGAATGTAAATCCTACACATTTATAGAAGAATGACATTTGGTCAACTTCAAATCGTCCTTTACAGGGACCGGATCAAATGTATGTTTTGTGGAACGTCTGGAAAATTATAACAAGTTTGAAAGCAGCGATCCAAGTACTAACCAGGTATATGTATATACCAAATAAATACGATTATGCTACAAAGTAATTATGATTATTATCTTAAAGAACTGTTTGAGGACTTGTTATGATTCCAGATCTTGGTAAATGTGGAGTGGGGAGCTTTCGGTGACAATGGGTGCTTAGACTTTTACAAAAACGAGTATGAGAGAGAAGTTGATTTGCATTCAAATCATCCACATTCGTTTACGTGAGTGTTGGTTAAGGACATCTGAAATTGACACATGGTAATATGGCGTGAATTTATTTCACAGGAAATAAGATTTCCACCAAGCCTTACACAGTTGCTGGGTCGATTTTTCTTTTTCTGCTTTCAGGTTTGAGAAAAGCTTTTCAGGAATGTATTTAGGGGAACTTGTGCGATTACCTCTCGTCAAGCTTATTGAGGGAGGATGTCTTTTCAATGGAAAATCCTCACCGGAACTTATGAAGAGATGGGGATTTGCTACCGCCAATGTAACTTCCATTGAAGAGTAATACATCAAGTGTTTATTATTCCAAACTCTATCTAATGTACATATATTAAAGACACCATTCTTTTAATTAATTATTATTTGATAAAATATTAATACCATATCCTTTACTTCAGAATCTAACACACATACACACACACACACACAGAATCACAATCACACACACAGAGAGAGAGAGAGAGAGAGAGAGAGAGAGAGAGAGAGAGAGATTTGATTATTTGATTATTTATTGCTTTCCGCCACACTTAACAATTTATTTATTTATTGCTTTCCGGGTGGAGGAGAGAACCCACATACAATGTACCTGGGAAGAGACCACCGACCTTCCGCAAGTAAACTGGCAAACTTGCTCACATAACGCCGCGGCTGAGATTCGAACACGCGCCGACAGAGGTGAGAGGCCTTGTGATTTTGAGCCCGATTCTCTAACCACTCGGCCACGGAGGCCCCCAAGAACTTAGAAACAAGAATGATCCATCTTGATATAGGTACATTACTAAAACTAATATCATTACAGTGTCCACGCTGGTTTGGTAAGACAGTTTTATATACTGACTTACACACACACAGAGAGAGAGAGAGAGAGAGAGAGAGAGAGAGAGAGTACTCTAAATCTTTGTAGAAATCTAAGTCATAATCCATAGAACGTGATTTGCTTATTTATATATAAGGAATTCTTTTCCTGGAACATATTCCATAGTTTGATATCATTCTCCCAATATCAAAATTTCTCAAATGAGAAATTTTATATATATATATATATATATATATATATATATATATATATATCAGAACTTTTATCAAAGAAATGAATCTCTTCCATATTTTCCAAATTGATGTTTGAATTGAATAAATCCTCATAATAGTTTTCATCGTCTGTTTTTTGTTTTCAGAGATACTGAAACATCAGAGAGAACGTGGGCGGTCCTGCGAGACTTCAATTTAGCAGACATGGCCAAGGAAGAAGATGTGTTACTCGTACGAGAAGTTTGCGCCATAGTATCAGAAAGAGGTTCCAAGATAGTGGCAGCTGGTATTTATATTCCTGTCAACGACAAGATTACATTTTCCTTCAAGAATTCTACTAAATTTTATACCTTATGTTGTACATACACTCATACATCAAGTTTTAACCTTCTGTTTTAAGCATTAGCCGTTCTATTGAACCACATTAATTTGCCGGAAGTGACCATAGCTTTTGATGGATCCTTATACGAGAAACACCCAAAATATAGTTTCCATATAGCTGAGTTTTTGGCTAAACTAGTTCCAGCTACTCAGGTATGAACAAACACAAGGTTACTTTACATTCAGGTTTTCGTTTCTTTTCTTCTGAAATGACAGAAACTATTTTATATACATGTACTGGTAGATCTATTTTTAGAAATGGAACGTAATTGTTTAGAAGCAGGGTATTGCATGTTGACATATAAGGATAATAAATTCTCGCAACAGACATAAATATGAGTGTTATACTGATATCGAATGGCGAAGTAAACAATGTGTAAATCGTAATCATAAATCCCCAACACATATACAAGTTCGAATATAGGGCAACACAGACCTCCGACAAAACGAAGGTAGGATCAGATGCCATGGAGGAGTAAGCATACTCTGCTGACCGGTCACACCCGCCGTGAGCCCTTAGTCGAAATTAGGTAAACGGGATTATCCGTAGTCAAAGTTAGTATGAAAAATGACAGTCTAACAAAGGGAATGAAACAAATCATTCAACATATATCCCAGAGACACTTTGTAATCGCAAACAAGGTCATTATAGCGACCGTAAAATTTGCGAAATGATGACTTCAAACGAGATTCGTTATAACCCTGCAACGTCAACTTTTTTTGTTAGTCGTTGACCTCGCTTTAAAAAATTCTCATACGCATGACATGCTCTCGTGTATCGAATCAACTGGGAGATATACACATCATAAGCAGGCGAAAGTGGTATATTACTCCATAGATATGGAAAGTTGATGATTGCAAAGTTGAAGTCATCACGCTTGTCATATAATGTCGTTGTCAGTCTGCCATTAGAGTCAATATTAAGGAAAATTTCCAAATATGAAGCAGGCACGTCAGATTCTGTAGTGCCCTATATAAATATTTGTTCTATATATTTAGTATGTAACGAATAAATTATCGTAAATTTTGAACTTCTGTATCAATTAAGGATATTCATAGCATGAAGTGTTTTAGTGTTTTGGGGCGAAAAAGCCCTAATTCCTCTGATATCAACATATTTTATTTCAGACGAAGTCTATTTTGGTTAAAGATGGGAGTGGCCAGGGAGCCGCTTTTGTGGCCGCGGTAGAATACCAACAACCATGTATAAGCAAACCAGAAAAGTCCTAGACAAAACATAAACAAGTCATAGAGAAATCATAGACAAGTTATAAAAAGTCATAGAAAAGTGATAAGAAACCATAGAGAATTTGTAGAGAAACCATGGCAATGAAGATTCAAAACACGAAAGACAATGGCAGCACGTATTGTAAAAACTTGATAGCAGTAATAGGGAACATTGTAACTACGCCAGGACGGAAACGGAAGAAGGCAGCCATACGGAGTACATAATTTACCAAAGGAATCAACCCTAAAGACTCGGTTTGGAAAAATGACACATTTCAATGAAAAACAGGTCATTGCTGTGTTTCAATTATAAAGCGAAGGAAGAACCATAGAACATTGTAAAATGTGGATCTATTTTAGACTCAGATTTAAATTAAATCAAAGTGTAATAAAGTATACACTTTATTGTCAAATTTTATTGTCAAATACTTGAAGGGGAAGAAGTTGCCTTTTATTCTGTTATTGGATAACCGTTTCAACGTCTATGATATCATAAATAGATTTTCTGGTATTCACCAGATTTTGAAGAAACCACAATTTTTTGACCAATTTGACTTTATAAAATATAGTTCATATGCACCATCTACTTCATCATAACGGAGAATGCAGAAATCTTGTTATGTTCATGAACTTGTCAAGTGTGAAAATATGTAAATTGCTTGTAAAAATGTTATGGACCGGAGCACGAAATTGAGATCATTTAAAAACGATAAAATATATTTAAAAAGCCATAATAATGCAAACGAACGGCGCTATGACGGAAAATAAAGGCATAACAACGTGACGCAAGGGCGTAATGACACAAATGAAAAGTAAAAACACAAATCAAAGGCGTAAAAATGCAAAAAAAATAATGCGAAACAAAACTAGTTACAAATAATCAACTTGACGCAAGCGTCAAAGGTATCAGGCCGCAGAAGATGCAAAAGAAATTATATTCTATTACGTAGTTATTCATTTTAGATCCGATCACACTGACGAAATACATTTTGTATGTACATACCTTCAGGATGAAGAGTTAATATGAAGTCATGCTTTAATGTAGATATTATAGAGTAAGCAAACTTCGTAAGTAGAAATAACTTTACGGAGAAGGATAACGACTTTAAAAGGAGTTTCCATGCACTTGTCTGGACTCAGTTCCCCGTATCACTCCAAGACCACTTGGTTATATTGCTGTTTGTGTGAATCCGCTAAAATAGTATTGAATCCACAAAAAACTGCACACTCTTTTCGTATTTCATATAAATGAAATAAACTGAACCCAAATCAAACAGAGGACAAATTGACAACTATAATGTTTATTGCATTTTAAAGACAATTTCAAATGCGTTTGATTTATTTCTAGAGATATAAATATATATATATATATAAATAGAACTATAATATTAACAATAACTTCAATACTCGATTATGTAGTGATGTTACATTAATTTTGGGAAAAATCTTGAAAAATACATTAAACGTTAATCCCGTAGAAATGCATATACATTTTGCAAACCCACATCAGAACAGATCCCGCGCTTTCGCGGCCTGTAATAACGTGGATTTAAAAGGCGCCATAATGCATATCAAAGGCATTACAACAAGAAAAGTGTATTAACGCGAACCTATGAGGCATAATAACGAGAACGAAAGGCGTATTAATGCAAATTGAAGGCGTAATGACGTGACACAAAGGCGTATTTATGCGATAAATGGTGTACAGACGCGGATTCAGAAGGAGTTATAACGCGAGAAGAAAGCTTGATAATGCGAATGAAAGTTATATAAATAGTGAACGTTTACTTCTATGTTAGATCGTTTTCTGCAGTGCAGAATATTTGATACAAAAATTAATTAATAAAACTTCATTTTAATAATAGATTGATTAAATATTGTTTAACGTTCCGCTCGAGAATCTTTCACTCATATGCAGACGTCACCATTGCCAGTGAAGGCCTGAAAATTTAGGCCTATGCTCGGCGCTTATGGCCTTTGGGCATGGAGGTATCTTTTACGTGCCACACCTGCTCTGATAGGGGACCTCGGTTTTTGCGGTCTCATTCGAAGGACCGCCCCATTTAGTCGCCTCTTACGAAAAGCAAGGGGTACTGAGGATCTATTCTAACAACCCGGGTCCCCACGGGGTTATTTAATTTAGAAATTTTAGTGATATTAGCTTATTCAGTTGGAATAATCATTAGCACTTCTATATAAATATGTGGTACCACAATAGACTCATACTGAGAGCAGAAAACGATAGTCATAGGGTCCCCTATCTTGCTGCATTCTCCTTTTGTGGACTCTTCAACGACTAAGCTATTATTAACCTTCATTATGACCTACATGATATAACATTGGGTACTATCAGTTAAGGTCATTTACCCTTTGAGGCCTATATGACCCCTTTTAAGGGTTTTATATGTTTGACTTCGTTATTCTTTATCCCTTTATCAGTTTTGTTTATTCGATCACTCCATATTTAATCATTAGAGAGGTCTGAAATGTAGCCATTGCCACTTAGATAAGGTAAGTTGACGAAGGAGAAATTGAATTTATCCCGTTTGTCATAAAGGTGAGTTGTTAATTTGCCGCCAGCGTATGTTTTTAGTAAAATATCTAAGTGCGAAGCAGATGTGGAAGACTCTGTGGTGTCTTTTATATCAAGTTCTCTGGGATACATCGAACCGACATATGAATGAAAATGATAACTGTTGATACATAAAACGTCTTTGATATATCTAAATGTCGAAGTGAAGGCCACAGCAAGAGATTTTTGTCTTCTCATGTAAAAGCTTTCGAATGAATTCTTTTTCATAAGAATACAAAAACAGGTCAGATAACACAGGCGCACAATTCGTGCCCATGGGAATTCCATCAGATTGTTGGAAGATCTGATCGCCAAAGACTACGAAAATACTGTCAATGAGGAACTCTATCATCTTTTTAATATCAACTTCAGAGTACTTGTGCGTGGATTCAGAGTGGTGTTTAACAAAATAAGTTTGGGGATGACCGATCAATAGATATGAATATTTCCTTTTACCATTTTTGTTGACTACACAACTGTCTATGATGTCAAAAACTCTAGTCTTTAATTTATTGTGAGGTATGGTCGTGTAAAGTGTTCAAAATCATACGTTTTAATGTTATTAATTTGAAACAAGATAAATCAAGCGTATATAAATTTGATAAACATTATAGCTGTCAATTTGTACTGCGTTTGTTTCGGGTTCAATTTATTTGATTTCTATCACTATTCGCTCATGAAATACAAGAAGGCGTTTACAGTGTTTTTTTAAATTCAAGACTATATTTGCGGATTCACACAACTAGTAATGCATTTAAGTGATCTTGGAGTTATAAGGAGAGTCGAGTCTAGATAAGTAAAAACTTTAAACATGTGTGCCTTATGGATATATTAGAGATGGGATAAGATGCCTAGGAGGAGTAAGCATTCCCTGTCGACCGGTCTCACTCGCCGTGATCGGGCAAACGGAGCAATCCGTAGTCAGAATCGGTTTTCCAAGAATGGCCTAATAACTGGTATGAAAAACGCCAAACAGCATTTGACCCAATGACAGGTTGTATTGGTAAACTACATCATTATGGAATGATGCTAAATAAACATGGAAAGCTGACGAAGAAGGAACTGAAATCATATAGTTTGTCAGAAAGATAAGTAGTTTGCTATTAACAAGGTTTAATAAAGCATCTAAGTATGAAGCAGATATGTTTCTTTTATTTCGAGTTCACTTAGATATATCGAATCGACAGATGAATGAAAATCATTATTATTAAGAGATAAAACTTCGTCGATATAATTAAATGTCGAGTTGAAAGCCACAACAAAGGATTTTTTCTTCTCATAAAGAAGTTTTTGAATAAATTCTGTCTTGTAAGAATATAAAAACAGACCAGCTAATAAAGGAGCACAATTTGTGCCCATGGGTATTCCAACAGAATGTTGAAAGAACTGACCTGGAGGTTATAAATTTTTTGAGTATGTACTCTTTACTCAAACTCTGCACTACTAACCATACTCATATCCAAAATTCCACGGTATTTTATGGTGTGACTGATCGACAGCGGCTGCTTACGCCTCTTAGGCATCTTATCCCACTTCTGGTATGACCAGGGGTCCGTGTTTGCCCATCTCTCTGATTAGTATTTTGTATCGGAATTATGAGATTGAAGACTGTTACTATCTTAGCTTCTCATGTATAACTTTTGAGTATCTGTATGACTTTAAAGTAAGGATTTTGAATTTGTGCACGGAATACGTACTCAAAATGTTTTATAACCTTCAGGCCTGATCACCAAGGACTACGAATATATTGTTAATGAGGAGCTCCAACATCTATTTTTTAATATCAACTTCAGAGTACTGTGCACCCCGTGGGGATCCGGGTTGTTAAAATAGATCCTCAGTACCCCTTGCTTGTTGAAAGAGGCGACTAAATAAGGCGGTCCTTCGGATGAGACCGCAAACACCGAGGTCCCGTGTCACAGCAGGTGTGGCACATAAAAGATCCCCCCCCCTGCTCAAAGGTCATAAGCGCCGAGCATAGGCCTAAATTTGCAGCCCTTAACCAGCAATGGTGATGTCTGCATATGAGTGAAAGACTCTCGAGCGGAACGTTAAACAATATTTAATCATTCAGAGTACTGTGCATAGAATCAGAGTGGTGCTTTACAAAGTAATTTTTTAACGACTGATCATTAGATATAAATATTTCCTTTTTACATTTTTATTGAAGAAGCAACTTTGTATATGTAGTCGTCAACTGTCTATGATGTTAACAAGTTTAGTCTTTAATTTATTGTGAGGAACGGTAAAGTGATGAAATGTCATACGCTTCATGTTATTGATTTGAGGAAAGTTCTGCGATTCCAAATTTGGGTATGAAATGCCATACGCTTCATGTTATTGATTTGAGGAAAGTTCTGCGATTCCAAATTTGGGTATTTTTTAGAATCCACATTTGATTTACACCACTTCTGGCATATGCTGATGAACAATACGTTTGACGTTTCGTCCTTCACAACAGCTAATATTTTCGTAAGGAGCAAAGATAGTAGAACAGTTACTGGACTCAGCAATGTATCTGTTTTAGTAAAGGGTTCTGTGAAGTTTAGGAGTCCAATATATGTACGGTATTCACTGGGATATCAAATGTGCTTAAAACTAAAGCATAATTTTGAAGAACTCCATCTTTTGAAAGGAACATCGGAGCATATGCACTAAAGTTTTATGAAACAATATTTCGAGAGAGAGTTCACTTACAGTTGACATTTGATATGATGCAACATAAGTTCAAATCAACCGCGAACAATTTTGATATTGGAATGTGGTAATGATACCAAAAAGTTGTTCACACTCGCAGACAATCTCCTTGGTAATAACAACGATGCTATTTTACATATCGCGGTTAGTGACCTGTCTTTATCCAATGAATTCGGAAAATATTTTCTTGGTAAAATTCAAAATATCAGAGATACTCTACAATCTCAAAATGATAGGAGTGGGATTTCCTCCGATGTGTTATCGGCAGATGTTGAATTTACTGGCAATCCGCTAATAGAATTTTCTCCAACAAACCATGATGAAATTCGGAAACTTCTAAAGAGTTCGCCCTCTAAGTCCTGCGACATGGACCCTATCCCAACTTACCTGTTGAAGCAATGTATAGAATGTCTGGTTCTGATAGTGACATCTCTAGTAAATGCATCAATTTGCTACTCGTCACTGCTGAGCATCTTCAAACAAGCAACCATCCGTCCACTTTAGAAGAAGCCTGGCTTAGATAAGGAGTCGCTGAAGAACTATCGTCCGGTATCTAATCTCCCTTTGGTGTCCAAAATTATTGAAAAGGTAGTGTCAGCAAGGATTGATATGCACCTTAACGCAAATAACTTGATGGATACGAAACATAGGCTTACCGACCTGGTCATTCAACCGAAACTGCTCTGTTGAAAGTTCATCATGACATAGTTTCAGCTTTAGATCTTACTTGTAGTTGTATTCCTGTGATGTTGGATCTCTCAGCCGCATTTGATATAGTAGACCATCGAATTCTTTCCCAACGAATGGAACATTTTTACGGTATTTCCGGGTCAGCTTTATCTTGGGTTAAATCGTATCTGAGCGGTAAACGTCAATGCGTAGCAATCGGCTCTGAATTGTCCGAATCCCAGGAAATGAAATTCGGTGTCCCTCAAGGCTCCGTCCTCGGGCCTCGACTTTACTGCCTTTTCAGCAAACCCATTGGTCATATATGTTATGCTCATAATATAGATTATCATTGTTACGCGGATTTACATTGTAGTTGAACCGCGCGACAACTGGGCCGATATTTCTGAAAGGCTCATGGCGTGTCTAATAGATATCCGCTTCAAATTTACTAAAACTCAATCAGGACAAAACAGAACTCATTATAAATTGCAACCTTAAATATTATATATATTGTTGCAGATGTCACAACACAAGACTTTAATGTTGAATTGCTTTAAAATTGTTGTATCAAACCTGTACAATATAGAATTGAAATTGGCAATAAGAAATAATTGTGCAGGAAAATTTTATGAAAAATGGAGATTATTTGAGCAACTTAAAGTCTGAGTAATGGTTTAGTTATTGAAAGTATGTATATATAAATGTAACTATGTATATATATTATGTATATATATGTGTATACATCAAATCAATGTTATTCATTCCAAGTACAATACGAATGGTCATGTGGCAATATAAAAATTATATTTATAAATGTTTATCATAATTTTATGTGTATTAACACCCTACAAGATATATATGACCTTGGCTGAAAGGCTCACCTATACTTTAAGTTTATAGAAAATGTAGCCAGAGTACCAGAGTATAGCTTATTGTTTGATTTTTTGTTTCTACCTGTACTGTCTTCTTTTCTTCAACCTTTATTTGTGAGTTGGTTTATTTACACCGATTTGTTACTTTAATGAAAAAACCCCATATCCAATGGTTAGGTTGGAATGTAGGGGTTAATGTGAAATCCTAACCCAATATCATAATAAATTATATATACTAAAAAAAAAAAACCAAAAAAAAAAACCAGAACTCATGGTATTTGTCCCAAAGTGCAATCGATCTAGGAACCTTGCCTTCCAGATTTAGTTCGAAGGAAACATTATTTCTGAGGCCGAGTATGTGAAAAACCTTGGGACCTATTTTGACAAGTCACTTACCATGGACAGACACTGTTCAGCCGTTGCCAGATCTTGCTATATGCACATCCGTCAAATAGGTAGCATACGACCTTTCATCTCTGATGAGGCATGAAAATTACTGGTTAACTCATTGGTAACCGCAAGAATCGATTACAGAAATACCTTGCTGTACGGTGTGAACAAAAAATATACGGACAAACTTCAACGGGTTCAAAACACTTCTGCCAGATTAGTTACGCGGACTAAAAAAAACACGAACGTATCAAGATACAAGATACTGATGTATGTCTTTAAGTGCCTCAACAATCTGGCACCATCATATCTGTCAGAACTTATTGTATCATACAAACCCGCCAGATTTCTTAGATTGGAATCTGCACATCTGATAGATATGCCTGTACCCAAGACTATGACGTACGGAGAACGCAGGTTTGATAAAGCAGCGGCCACTCTATGGAACAGTCTTCCATCTAAAATCAGGAAGATTCAGAAACTTGACTGTTTTAAAATAGATTTAAAAACCCTCTCTTTCGTCAAGCTTTTAATGTGTGATATTTTTGATTTGTCATATTTTACAATCAGTATTTTATGCAACATGCCGAAGAACGGTATAAAAAAAATGTTTTTTTCTAGCACATATTTTATATTTTAAGATTTTTAAAATATAAATTAATTTCTAATTTTCTCTAGCTTATTTCTTTCATAGTTTCAGTTGTTAATTGCGTGATATTGATATCTGGCATTAATAAGTGATTTTATGTATTCTGTATAATTTTGATTTGCATTTTAGTATAGTGTAAAGCTCTTTAGAGTATATTTAGATAAGGCGCTATATAAGTGCATTATTATTATATTATCATTATATTTTGATGTGTTGACATTGTACATATTGTGGATTTGATTTTTCAATTTACAAGGCACAATACAATTTAAAAATACTGTAGAGTTGCATATATTTCAAGTTAGTGGTGACATTGTAGTAACAATAGAGTGGAAAGCCATTCGTGTGTTTGTTGAGAAGATGTTGTGAAATAACTATGTGCTAACGGCCCCCAATATATCTATGTGACAGTAACAGTTATATTTCTATATGCATTTATTTTTGTAGCAATCCTATTTATTTTTGAATTTCACTTTAAGTTACGGTTATTTTTGTAATGTATATTTCTTGTGTAAAAGTCGGATCGAACTGTCTTTCTACTGCGTATCGGATTGAGTTGATTTCTTACCTTGATTTTCATTGGCTCTTAGTTCTTATCCAATAATCCGAACAAACTATAGATATATAAGGTACCCTACTTTCTATTAAATTAGAGCAGTTTTACGTACAGATAAAACCGGTTGTATCTGCAGCATCTTTTGGTATGTATTTTTCATAATTACTTATGTTTTACATTACTATTTAATGCGCAGAATTGTTATCTTATTTTAATTGCAACTTTGTTACTTTATTGTATTTTTGCAGTTAAAGTTTTCTCTATGTCTTAGATATGTCTGTAAAGTTCATAGGTTAACTGAATTACAGTTCATATATGTATTACGCTGAATTAATTTTTCTAAAACGTTTACTGTCACAAGGGTTAAATTTATATGCATTTTTCATAATTTAGGCACTATACTCAATACTTTGCATTTGTCACATATGTTTCATATTCTCTTGTAGGTCAATGCTTTATATCTTAAATAAACTTTGAAAGGTCTGTGGAGTTTATGCCTATCTGCTCGGTTACATCCATAAAACTAAACCATCTTGTATAATTCAAATATTACACTGACATTCGACACAAACAGTATATAAGTCTGAGTTCAGGGTAGTTGTTTCCTCATTAGCGAAAATTCTCATAGGCATTTTGTCCCGCCCATACTTTTACAGATCTGCAAAAATATGGACGAAAGAGGTTACAGTTAAATAATTTAGGCTGTGTTTGTATATTATTAAAAACTATTTAATTTAGTATGGCGATAAGTGTAGCCCATTGCGCCGATATTAAAAAAAAAAAGAATAGCAAAAAGAAAATTAGTAAAACTTTTAACGGTTCCTCTTAACCTTTGAACAGGGGGGATCTTACTCATGCCAAACCCGCTTTGACACGGGGACTCGTATTTGAGGTCTCATGCGAAGGACCGTCCCATTTAGTCGCCTCTTTTGACAACCAAGGTGTACTGAGGACCTATTCTCACCAGGATCCCCACGGAAAATTTACCATATGGGTGCAATGATAATGTAGAAAATTAGTCCACTTTGGGATAATTTGAATGCAATAGGAATTTTTCACGATACATAAAGATGCAAGCACAGTCAAGAATATCGCTCATACAAAAAACTAAGCATTTGATTCACTTTTACTTCAGGTATATAGCAACAGGGGGACGGAGCCGGGGCCCCCTTTTGACTACGTACTTTTTTCTCGTTGTTTAAACATGCAAACTAATAGGATGTTACTATAATATATTCAATGTATTGACTGGTAAACTATCCGTATTAGTTTTTAATTGGCCGGGTTGAACAATGTGCATCTGGCTTATAGTATGGTGAATGCCGGGCGGGCGGTTGGGAGTCCTCATGTAGGATACCTGCTTCGTGCAATCAACTCCTCTCTTAGGTTTTTGGAAGTGCTCGAACATTTTTTGAAAAATTTACATGTAGTTGATTTTTGTCAGTTTTTCAGCATCTTTTGAGTAGACGGTACCTACTTTGTGTAAAAAACTTTTCAGTTTTGACTTGGCATCTTTCAGATCTTTTTGCGGTTGTTGTAGACACATTGAAGATGTGCAAGTAACTTTGAATATGCTCAGACTTTTTTAAAATTACAAATAGTTGAATTTTGTCATTTTCACTGCATACTGTAGATAGATGGTACCTACTTTGTGTACTCAACACCTCTCACAGTTTTCCAAATAAACATTACTCAAAATTCAACATGGTAGCAAATGCGTGATACTATTGTCTCCATCATAGATAAATATTTTAAAGCCACCCAACCATTTCTATTCTTTGATCAATTTTTCACTTACGCTTGTCAAGAATACTCAAACAACTATGTAGTTTACGCCCGCTCCGGTTGCGCCTGTCGCATAATTTACGTTCCGGCTGTTTCGCATTCCTACCGGAACCTTGAAATCACGATTTCGGTTCCGGGTTTCTCTGTAATTTTCGTTTCGGTCAAGGTTTCAATCTGCCTACACCTATTTGACGTCCGGGAAAATACATGTATCCCAATAATTGTTTAGAGCATAAAAAGCGGAAATAAGGGAATAGTCAAAATCGTTCCTTTGACGAGGCAGTATCTGAGATACACAGGTATAAAGGTCAAGCACATAGTGTTTTTATGACAATTTTCTGTGAATTGGTATCTACTAAATACATGTATGCTATGGTATACAGATAGAATGCTCACTTTGGAGGGTCTAGCTCCTAGTGGTTTGATAGAAACTTCTCGATTGCAGCTATTACCTGGATTTCTCCCAGTTTCACGCCTTTACTTTATTCAGGATGATTGGAGTAAAACTTGTTTTGATAACAATTATAGTTAGCTCATACTTTAAATGACATGGGACTTACCAGCAATTACCAATTCACTGAACTGATTTTTTGTTTATTTATCTCATCACAATTGTGTAATTTTATATAAAAGTGTTGGTAACAAATCGTTAAGAATTCAAAGCATGCGCTATTATGGAGATTGACTACATATTCCAGTATTCATTATGTCGGGAAGCACGTTTCATTAAAAATTCTTGTAAAGGAGCGCAATTTTCTTGGAGACGGTTGCTTGTTTGAATTCATTATACCTTTAAATGTGCGACAGACTATCAGATCGATCACTGTATAATACAGAATTCATAGGAATGTTCAAGTATGAGGATGAATACTTTTTACACATAAACAGTTCCCGGTGGTTTCAAGATCGAAACCTTTATATGTGACAATATGTGATTTCTGGTGAAATCATTCTCTTGTTCAAGGTGGATGTTAAGGCAATACCAAAAATAAAAAAGATAATCAAAGAAAACAGTGGGGTGAATCTAATCCATTTTGTCTTGGATTTATGGCCTTGTTGTGGCTACCCACCCTTTTTTAATTTTATGCTAGTTTTTTTTTTTTTTTTTTTACATATGTGTATGCAATAGGGGAGTCAACCATCCATATGGTACAACGTCCTTTTTGTTAGACCCCCTATCGGATGTTTTGATTTTGTGTATATATGGTCTCTTTCAAAAGATATTTCTATAGAACTTTGTAATCAACAGGGGGTCATCTAGTCGTACGCAGCTTAGTATCTTATTTGTACTTTGCTCTTAATGATCCCCTGTTCTGTATATATTTTTCGTCATTTACTATTAAATGACATTTTCTATTCTCAAATTTGTTTTATTTTGCCTGCTTTGAGCAAAAAACGAGCTCAGTCCACTTGGATGGTTGCATAAAGTTTGTGAAAATATTGTTTATTATTCTTGATTACTCTTTCCTAAATGGTCAGTAAATATTTCATTGAAAGGTGTACATATATAATAGAATACCAATGTTATAACTTTAATCAATGTGTTTCAATTTTTCTTACAAATCAAAATTTAATTTAATCATGATACATCATGAATGGCTATGAATTTTTACATTTTAGTAAATGTCTTCATAGATAATATAATGTGTGTGTGTTTTGTGTGTGTGCAAAATTTTGAAAACGTGTCATAATGGTGCATTTATTTATGTATTTATCTTTTGGTGTGAAGGCTGCAAAAGTGAGGATTTCAATATCATTATCCCCCCAAAATTAATCTGATTACTATGTTGATTTTTTCATATGAAATTAATCCGATTTTTATTCGTTTCAGGACAATGTCCGAAAATATTTATTTAATCCATTTTGACGATACGATGTTAAATCACGATGGGTCAAAATTGTCTCGCCGAAGGAGTTTTATCCATTTTCTTCTAACCGATGAAGCTTTCTTTTTCGAGGGAAAAGCAAAATTCTAAATATTTTGAATGTAGTTGTACTTCCCTTTTCCCCATCGTCTGTTGAATACCCAGGAACTGCATAAAAGTTAAAACTTTTTGCCGGTATTTGTAACGAGCGAACGTTACTAATACTAACAAATTTTACCGGAAGTTGTCCTGTGGAATATTTTTGCTCTGTCACGTGATCGACGTGACTAAACGCAGAATAAAAACGGTGTTCCGGACGAACTCGAAACGCGGCTATTGTAACGGGAACTGTTCCGGATGTTCCCCAAAAATGGTGCCATTGTGCTTCTGCAAGTGTAGGTGATTTTGACAACGCTTCTAGATAGGGAGTCCAAAATTATATTTCCTACATGAATTTTAAAACATTTCACTGAAATGTCAAAATGTAATAGATTAATACCTATGAAAAAAATTATCTGGTTTAGCTTCTATGGTTTGTGTAACCCATAGATGCTAAACCATTTTATTCCTTAGCCATTCATATTGTAAAATAAAAGATTATATGTTGTTTAACGTCCCGCTCGAGAATTTTCCACTCATATGGAGATGTCACAATTGCCGGTGAAGGTCTGCAAATCGAGTCCTATGCTCGGCGCTTATGGCCTTTGAGCAGGGAGGGATCTTTTACGTGCCATACCTGCTGTGACGCGGGGCCTCGTTTTTTGCGGTCTCATCCGAAGGACCGCCCCATTTAGTCACCTCTTACGACAAACAAGGGGTACTGAGGATCTATTCTAACAGCCCGGATCCCCACGGGGTTTGTAAAATAAAATAAACAACAACAAAAACAACCAAACAAAAAACAACAAACAAACAAAAAACAAAAAAAAAAATGAAAAAAAAAATAAATAAATAAATAAATGAAAAACAAAAAACAAAAAAAAAACGAAAAAAAACAAACAAAAAGCAAAGAGAAAAAAACAAACAAAAAAAAAACAAATCGAAAACCAAAAAAAAAAAAAAAAAAAACCCCAAAAAAGAAAAAAAAAAGAAAAGAAGAAAAGAAAAGAAAAGAAAACAAAACAAAACAAAAAACAAACAAAAAGAACAAATCAAAACAAAACAAAAAACCCAATCAAAAAACACCACAACAAAGCCATTTTATTTTGGCCTTTAATTACAAACTCATGGCCATTTCGGTACCAAAATAGCAAAAGGACGCAATGCATGTGCATACATGTGCAGATGAGTATGACTGTACTTTCGTTAAGGTAATTTTACAGACGTTTGTTTCATATACCTATATTACTCTGTCCTTTGAAAATTTTAAATTTTAAATAGGTTATCAGTAGAAGACAAAATAAGTCAATATTTGGATTTTTCAACACCACAATATGTAATTGTTGCGCATAACAGACACTTTCCATGAATAGCTCCAATACCATTTTCATTTGGATGTAACGTGAACATTTATTTAGGATGTCGCACATGCGTCAAAGTAAGATCCGCCTATGAACTGAAAATTCATCCATTACAGAGAGCATTATTTTTGTTCCTTGTTCGCCTGTCAAAGTCCGATCATTTACATCTGATAACAGTTACAGAGTATCACAGGTAAGCGTCTCATTATAACAAAATTCAATAGGTAATTGTGATGCCTCTTAACGACAATATGTGTAATATTTTACTATATGTAAGAAGCCCAGACAAAAGTATCTGCATATTTGGTGAAATAATTTCGCGTCAATCTTCCTAAATGTGAAAACATTTCTTACGAAACATATACTTTCAATCTGACAGTACAATGTAAAAGTCATTTAGTGTAAATATATACTCTGCTAATAAAAGTAGCTAATCCATTTCTTTATGAACATTTCTACACATTTTTAATTAATGTACTTTGATCAGTAAATTTTCTTTGTTTTGTATCATGATTAACCTCCCAGCAATACCAGGACAGGATGATAAAACAGCTGTTTGTCTTTGCTGTCATTCATGTTCTGCTGACAAGTTCAGGTACAGTATACTGTCAGACTTCAGTATAGTGAAAGTTGCAAGTATGTTGCTTCAAGACTTTTGGGTCTATTATATTAGCTTTCCTTTAGATAATTTAACAAATATATGTACATGTTATTTGAATAACCCATTGAAGTAATTAATTTTTTTTTTGTACAGCTAACGCCCTGTCGAGACATCGACGTGTGATTGGTGGGAAGATGGCGGGAGATGGAGAATGGCCGTGGTTGGTCAGTTTACATGGAGAGATCGTCACCAAGAAACTCTTTGGTTTTATCCCCATTGCTCACAAGCATTTAGTGTGTGGCGGATCTGTCTTAAATGATAGGTGGATTCTCACGGCGGCACATTGTTTTTATGATAGGTTAGATCACGTTTTATGAGTCAGTCTTCTTTTTTTATTGGTCTCTAAATATTTCTAAAAATAAAACTTTTGCTGTACTTCGTATGTCAAGGAATCATCAAGAAACACTGTTATCTCATTTCAATTTGTTTATACTCGGTATTTAATCTTAATCAATATACATGCATGGTTAAGATATCTGGATACTTGTACACAAATGAAAAGTTTGTGATGGATTTACACGAATGATTGCATATTGTTCATCCCGTATCTTACAGAAATGGTGGAACTGAAAAACGGAAGCCATCGAACTGGGAGGCCAAACTTGCATCTGTAACATTAAAATCAAACCCGATAGAAAAGATAAAGAATTTTCTAGGGAAGTTATTCAACAAGGAATCGTGGCGATATTGGGAGGTGGACGTCGATCGTGTGGTCCTGTATCCACAGTACAGCGATAAAAGTAAGAGAAAGTAAAATACACCATGCCCTTCCAGCTAAATCGTTTTGGACAAATGATCCTAAAATGATCTTTAAACATGATATATAAAATATTGCATTTTAGATTTACCGCTTGGTATTGCCTAATATCATGTTAATTTCGAATTCCGTGTTTATGTTACACACCTTGGAAATGTATTTTTGAAAACAAGAACGAACTTTTCTGAAACTTTAGATTTATGGGAACATGACATAGCCCTGGTGCGTCTTTCTCGAAGTGTGCCGTCTGGACCTCAGTACGACAAAATAAAACGAGTCCCATTGCCTTCGGTTGACAATGCGTCATTTCCGGGAGTAGGGGATGATTGCGTCATGAAAGGATGGGGATGCAGATCTGGCGGTATGTCTAAGACTTATATCCTATAATAACTTATATGAAATGAAACTGGATCTCTCACTTTGTATAGTTCACATTACACTGTGTTCACAGAAAACCCGCATTCAGTAATACCCTCGAATGTTAATGTTCATGGGCTTTTCTAAAAATCATTTTTGATGTTAAACATCAAAGATATAACTCATCTAAAATTTGGTTCTTCTTAATGCAAGGCTAAGAACAATATTTTTATCCTTTCCTCTGTGTGATTACAAAAGACTCGAGCCTTGTTTATGTATACAAACTAGTAAAATGATAAATTTGTAATTTAAGGCATTCTAATTTTGCGCAAGTTCTACACAACTGTAATTTTTAATTGGCACATGTTACTTAAAGACTACTTTTTCAAAACTTTAACAATAACATACCCCAATCTTTGTTTACACAACAATTGATAATATCCCTATTATGAGCTTTTGTCATGGTGTTTTAGCAAGACCTTTTTAAAGCACATTAGACAGTAGATTTTGATAATTAAAACTGAAAAAACAGAATTTTTAGAAAAATCGTGAATAAGTTTTCAAAAACACCGTAACGCTAAGTGTTCCGTTTCTGCTATACTGCAAGTACTGACTTGTACTTATCTTGATAAATACTAGTAGTAAAGAAATATTGATTTTGATATAATTTCATAAAGCAATATTCGTGTTGACTTAAAAAGGTGAATACGGTTATTTACCTACTGGAGGAGGGAAGTATTTACCGAAGACACTTTCAATCCGAGTTGCGAGGTTTTATTTTTTGCATAAGTCTAATTCTAGAAATGACTCACAGATCGACAAAGTTCGAATTAAAACATATCGCAGTTTTATAATACTATGTACGACAGAATCCGTTGTTGATTGACTTTGCAATCAGTGTGGAGTAAATACAGGATTGTTGAATGAATTTTTGGGCAATTGTAGTTCAGCCAATTAGTTAGCAAAGAATAACTCAGTGGTATGATAATTTTATTCTACGTACATACACGTGACAGTATGACAAAGCACATTATCAACATAAAAGTAATTACAACAATACAGAAATTGTTATCCACATGTTTTGTAACTTTGATGAAAAATGTGAAGATAATGAATAGTACTAGTGATCAATCTCATAATTTAAATCCTACAAAGACACAGAATTCATTGCAGGACAAATATGGGTCCCTTGAACCATCAGAGGTGGGATCAGGGGCCTAGGATATGGCATGATACTAGCATTTTCTTTTTTATAAAGGTGCTAAATTATCCTTCAACGCCCATAGCGTGTCACTCCCCGTGTATGACAAAAAGTCTTGTGCGCAGATATACGGCACTACGGACATAGGACAAAGAATATGCGCAGGATTTTTGTACAACGGAAGGGGAATTTGTAAGGTAAAATCATCCTAAACTAGTCCGTAATTATCAAATTATATTTTCCCACATACATATTTTATCGGAGCATTTTAATATGTATTTTTATTTCCTGTCTCAAATTCGCTTTAACTTTGTGTAGAAATTCCTGTTTAAGGACGATTGTAATATACATCATTTCAATTGTTTCATATAAGATATTATCTGTAGATTTTACACAAAACACATTTAGATTCTATTTTAGGGAGATAGCGGTGGTCCATTAACATGTAGGAACAAAGATGATCAGTGGATTCAAGTGGGTGTAGCTTCATTTTCCAGTCGGAACAGACCCGGAAGTTACCCTGCTGTGTTTACACGTGTTGCAGCATATTTGGAATGGATAAAGAAAACAATCAAGGGCTGAATTATGTGATAACTACTGTCTTTAATATTATATACTTAACGGTCCGTCTCCTATGAAAATTATTTTTCTTAGAAATACAGAGAATTGACACATAATTGAAAATTATATGTCTTGTGAAAAAAGGAATAATTACTTCATGTAAAGCAATACAAAAACAACAACAACAAAAAAAAAAACCAAAAAAAACCAAAAAACAAAAAAAAGCAATGTCCTAATCATACAAGTTATGTTGTTTGAATGAAATTGATTTTAGAATATTTTATGCAAGTACAAAATGTAATCGTTTAAAGCCCAAATTAAACTCTCCAACATTATAATGTTATATATAATGTAAGTCTTATTGTATTCTAGTATCTGATTGGTCTGAGAAACGCAGGTTATTTTTGTATAATTAACCTGGTTTGGTATGGGGCCCACACCCTTGCCAACCATATGCCGAAACTACCCCCCCCCCCCCCACTTCCGCCTTCTGCGAAATATAAAGCCAACGTGTGCAATAAGATACTTCTGTTTAATACACAGATTAATTTCTCGTTGTCAAACAATCTACTTTTTACACAAATCACTATGTAAAACACCAATAGATTCTCCGCATATAATGTTCGAATAATAGATTGAAACATATATAATATTATATCCGAATGAATGATTTACCAATAATTTGTAAACATTACCCTGTTCAATTTGAAATACATTCCTCACTGGGGAAAGGAATGATTTACCAATAATTAATAAACATTACCCTGTTCATTTTGAAATACATTCCTCACTGGGGAAAGGAATGATTTACCAATAATTTGTAAACATTACCCTGTTCATTTTGAAATACATTCCTCACTGGGGAAAGGAGGAGGAGGGGGGGGGGGGGGTTACATTGCTTAATCCGTCTCAATCAAAACAAAACAAAAAATCGTGCGTCACAACTCGATCTTTAAAGGGCAGCAAATATGCATTGCATACATAGGCTACACATATTTTCTGTTATGAAGTTCGTAGTAAAATCCACCTTCAATAACTACGTTTACAATTTTGATAAATAGCTTCCGTAGAACTAAGATGGCTGCCTTGAACTGAGTTAGACGCTAGTCTCTATAACGCGGTTCGTAGTGGTTGCTGAATGAATCTTGCGCGACTCAAATGATTTGTATTCTTCAGTATTTATGTACATTTTCTTAAACAAATATTAGTACTTTTGTCTTTTTGCATTAAATTATATGGAATGACTCTAATTTTGAGCCAATTATACGGGTATAACCTGGGTTGGATCAGTTTACATTGCTGCATAATCCGCTTCGCATAATCCGCTTTGTGTTATTAACGGGCGCAAGAGCGGCCAACGTATTTGTGGTTTGTAAGAAAAATGAAAATTCCCTTTTTTTTTTGTTTCTGTAGAATAAAACCTTTCCAATAAAATGTATAAAACCGTTTATATATATATATATATATATAAAGCCACGCACTCACAGCAGGGTGTATGGTGATAGAAGGTTCGATGTGTCCTCGGCCACCCTGTGGTACTGCCTCCCGCTGAACCTTCGTTGTGAACAATCACTTGCTGTTTTTAAACAAAAGCTAAAAACACATCTTTTTAAACTTGCTTTTGATTTATAATGTATCCAGTTATTTTCTGTTTTAACAAAAATGATAATACAAAAAAAAAAAAAAAATATTACTAATACCTCCCATTTCGACTTTAGATGATTATTATTTTTGTGACCTTTCAATTTATATAATGTTCGTTTTTATATTGCCCTTGTTTTACATGTTAAGCGCTTTAGAGTAATTATATAATTAGATAAGGCGCTATATAAAAATAGTATAATAATAATAATAATATATATAACTATAACACAAATCACAAACTGGTCGCGGTAAGTCAATGGTTAAAGCGTTCGCGTTCGCGTTCGCGTTCCAGGAGGTCGTGAGTTCGAGCTCTGCTAGTGCAATGGACGCGTCATACCATTGGGGCATGGGTAATGATCATGATCATTTTTTTTCTTTTCTGAAATAGACACACTAATTATTTTCCCTACTTATATTTTGTAAATAAGCATTAAAGATCACCCAAAGATGTTATTTTTCGTCTCTGTCACGTATTGGTAAAAAATACGTTATCGGTGATTAGGAGAAGAGAAGGCATGCAACTCTTTTCACGTTGTCTGCCTCACCTGATTCAAACGTCGCCTGATTTTTCGCTCACAAGAAGTCAAAAAATGGGATGTGCACATATCAATACATTGGTTAGACATTCTTCTTTACTTTCGTGTCTCCGTTATATTTATAGAACTCGCACATATTTAATTACATCAATAAAATCACTCACAATCGGAGTTATTTTCGCTGCTGCACATCAGCCGGTCCGGAAGTGCAGGAACGATAACCCAGACTTTTGTTCCAAATGACATTAAGCACACGATGACGCCCGAAGCTTCCGATGGAGATATTCTCGAATTTGCTTAGTTTTAATAAAAGCGCAGTACTCTTAACTACTTTCTGCTCGTAATCTCCGATGTGCATTGACCTCGAACGTCACCAATTTGTAAAGGCAATGCGCACATGTCAGATTTATAAATGATTTAATATGAATGTTACAGCAAATTCATTATCAAAACGCGCGGATCCAGCTTTTTTCATCGGGGGGGGGGGGGGGGGGGGGAGGGTGTCAAAAGTATTCCTACCATTTTAACACATGGAGAAATTGAATTTTCATATTATATCATGACCTTGAATTTGGAAATCGTCCCCAGTGAGTGAATAAAGTCAATCGAGAGAGTTGAGAGAGTTGATGAAGCAATACTAAACGCGATGCTAGGGTGAAAGATGACTATATTTTCTTTCAGTTGGAAATTCTAGGGGGAAAGTGTCCAGACCCTCCCCCCTCTAGATCAAAATTTCATCCGAGTGGCACATTTGCGTAATTTAATTACTTTCTTACACTTATAATAATAAAGTCATTCCTGTAACGTTGCAATATTTTAAAACCAACGAAATGTATAGTTTTTCACGTTGGTCTCCATCTTTGTATGACCTCGGTCTCTGCAACCCGATTATGTTCGATTGATTGATTGATTGTTGTTTTCCGCCACACTTAACAAGTTTTCAGTTATCTGTGGCGTCCAGTTTTTGTTGGTGGAGGAGAGAACCCAGATACAATGTACCCGGGCAGAGACTACCGAACTTGCGAAAGTAAACTGACAAAATTTCTCGCATATATCGGCGCGAGAGAGAATTGAACCCGCGCCGACTATAATACGGAAGGTCAGTATTCGAGAATCTTCCGTGTGTACAACGCATTGGTGTTTTATACGAATACATTCCCTTGGTTTATATTGCTGAATTTTGAACTTCAGTTCTTGGGGACTATATTACTTATACTGATAGGTGTTAATGGTGCATGATTGGATAGTTGAAAAATACCGTCAGTTACAGGTTGTATTGCTTTAATTTGAAATTTGGGGGTTCGAGATTCTCTCTCGGAAGCTTCGGGCATCATTGTGTGCTTAATGTCATTCGGAACAGTAGTCTGAGTTATCGTTCCTGCACTTTGACGCAGCCATGCACGAGCGGGGCTCGAACTCACGACCTCCCGGTTACGAAGCGAACATGTATGGGCGTGAAATTTGTGTACAGACAGACCACAAGCCATTGGTCTCAATCATGCATAAGTCAATACTTACTGCCCTTGCACGTCTGCAGCGGATGATTTTACAATTACAGAGATACAGTACCAAACTTGTACATGTACCAGGGAAACAGATCCCTGTGGCAGATACTCTTTCTAGAAAATTCTTGGCTCACACTATGCCAGAACTCTCACAGTTGAAATTGAAATTTTATGAGCTATTAATCTTCGGTTTCGTTTAGTAAGATTGAGAGAATGTAAATATTGCAGTTTACAGTACAAACCTCATAAGTGAATCACTTTAATTATGTGCATCGAGTATCAATTAGATATTTTGGATTTAGATCTTCACCAGTCTTGACAATGGACTACGCACTCCTACTGCTTTGTGTTATTGCATTTGCAATAAATTCTGCTAGAGGAAATAGCCTTGACTTTGCTAAATGGCAAGCTAAAATTGAGGAGAAAATCTCTTCTCTGGAGAATGAAAATAAGGAACTTAAACAAAGAGTTGATGGATTAGAAAATCTTCTAAAAGAGTCGGAAACAGAGAGAATTAAAATAGGGGACATTCTCAAAAGTCAACAAGAAAGCATGAAGGGTTATGACAACTTACAACAGGACCAGGTATATCATAGGAATCAAAACGAATTGAACAACGACGAAGAGGAGAGTGATACTACACATTATGAATCTGGCAGTGGTAGTGAAAATGCTGTGCACAGAATGCAGAGAATAGGTAACAAACCTTTAATGTTTGATTCCCGTAAATTCTCTGTCATTAGAATCACTGGAATATTTTGCTAGTAACTATTCTCCGTTATTGTAATAATATCATTTCAGTGCCACCGACCACCCAACAAATCACAGAGGCTGTAACATTTCACAGTTACATGTCACAAAATAGTCCCATCAACTTGGGTGCACACCACATTCTTCAGTTTGATGTTAATTCTGTTAACAAAGGAAATGGATATCATGCTGATAATGGAATTTTCGAGGCACCAAGAGCAGGAACTTATGTTTTCTTTTGGTCAATATATACATATCCCAGAGGATATATCCGTACAGAGTTAGTTGTCAATGGTGATGTAATTGGTGGCGCGATGGCAGACAGTCACCCTGATGATGGAATAATGAGTGGCACTGGTGTTGCCATTGCAGATTTATCTACTGGAGACCACGTGTACGTTAGACTTGCTTACCCTGCTGTGAACTACATACTTAGCACAGCAGATGGCAGATCTACATTTTCAGGTTGGCTTTTGCATTAAACACACTAATGGAAGATATGGTCTTGTCAGTTCGAACAAGCATTCTAGGTGTATTGCAGGCAATAAAAAGTTCCCTGCCAGTAGGATAATTCAGCCAAAAGTTGGTCAACCACAACGAAACTCAAACTTGATCTGTATCTATCCAAGACAAAACCACATATAAATTAATTGGATATCTTCATCCAATGCGGAGAAAAGTCCGGAAAACTAATTTTTGCAATCATCAAGGGGAATAATTCGGTCAAAAGTAGGTTAAGCGCAATGAAACTTAAAATTTGTTCTGTAACTATTTAAGACAAAGTAATAAATAAAATTTCAGTTGAATATATCTTCATCCAAGAGAAAACTCCGGAAAACTGATTCCGAATGACAGACAGGTGGACAGACGGCTTGAATAAGGGTAAACATATTGTCCCCTTCGGCAAGTCGGTGGGGGACTAATAAACTAAAGAAGAAGAAACATTGTTCTCATAGTCTTACACCGATGCTACATGTACATGTCTTACATCGATATTATTTGTACATGAGCAATTGCAAATACCATTGTGATACCCGAGTTGGATGTTGAAATACGAAGTAACTTCCATGTTTTAAGCACTTTGCATTAAGTAGGAAGATCAGAGGTCTTTCGGATGAGATATCGTGTCTCTATCCATAGCGAAGGTTTAGCTGTTAGCTGACGTCTCCATATGAATGGAATGTTCTCTATAGGACATTAAACAAGTACATGTATACAAATGTCGGCCAATTTACGAAAAAAATACTTGACCCGAGGCTAACTCTATCGTAAATATTAGTATATCGCAGATAAAAAGATGTGATTATCCTTTGACACACGAGATTCTTATAGTAGTAGTAATACATAGTAACATCTAAACTGGAGGCTCTGTTTCTGAAACATTAACAAACAAACAAAAAGAAATGCAATGCCTACATAGTAACAGTAACCGGTCGCGGTAGCTCAGTGGTGAGAGTGTTCGCTTCGTAACCGGGAGGTCGTGAGTTCGAGCCCCGCTCGTACCATGGCCGCGTCAAACTTAAGACGTAAAAATAGGTAGTGATTGCTCCTTCGCCAAATGCTCGGCATTTAGAAGTGAAAATCACGGGTCTTTTGGATATGACCTTAAAATGGAGGTCCCATATCACGGTAGGCGATGGCACATTAAAGAACCCTCACTGCTACGGCCATGTACGCTAAGCATAGGTCTAAATTTGTGGTACTTCACCTACAGCTGGTGACGTCTCGATATGAGTGAAAAATACTCGACGGGACGTATAACAAATAAACAAATAGTAATAGCAAAACCTATTACAGCAGTAAACACTTTATAATTGGTATAAGAACAAGAGAAACGCAATGGTTCAGAATATCAGGTGAGGGTTTTTAGCAATGATATTCTATAGATATGACAAATATACAAAAAAAAATCAAATGCATGCACACTTGTATAGAGAAGTGTTATATGAAGGTAGAGGGACTCTTTATGCGATATATCATATTCAAAGTTGAAAATGGCAATTCTTTGGAGATTTCATTCTCGGGGGGCATTTAGTGTCTACTGTGACACTAGACCTCAGTTTTGATAAGGTCTCAATCACAAGACCAGCTACTTTTACTTCGTGTTAGTATTTGCTTTGTAGTAGATATACATATATTGGTTTCAAAGTAATGCATGTATGTTAATAGAAATGTTCATGAAAAAGGTTAGGATACCAAATCAATACTTTCTTTCTTTTTATTTATTTATTTATTTATTTATTGCAAAATCCAGCGGGTTTAACTGTCATAGTAGTGCATTCTTGAACATAAGCAAATTGTTGAACAGTTTCTGAGAGTACATAGGTTCATGGCCATAATTCATTTTCTTAGATGTTATTAAGACTCCGTCTTGACTGAGAGGTTCGAATCAACCTCTCGCAAACATGTGGTTCTGGCACAAAATGGACGGTCCGAAAACAGAAAATACTGGTCCGGTAGTTGGAAGTCCCCCCATACATCATGTAATCTTCATCCGGACCCGGTGTCAAGACTGTGAAATCCCACTTATCTCCCACACGTTTGGTGAAAGTTTGCTCTCCAAGACGAATGCTTTGTAACAATGGCGATATGATGCGAAATCTCACATAATTCCGAGCGGGAAGAAATCGTTTCTTGGGTTCTATGAGCGTTATCATAAACTTCTGAACAACTGGGAACGCAATGGGAAAAGGCATGAACGGTGTGTATCCATGGTTACATGTAATCAGATAGTGAATAGCAGGAATTACTGATCCATCAGACATTTTCCTTGATATGGTCAATTTGTAATTTCCTCTTTTTGGCATGCGCGCTATTGCTACGATGGATCGTGCATCAGTCTGAATAAGAACGCTGTTCACAACTTCATCAGCGTCCTCTGAAGACTGCAGTCTAGGAACTATTTCCATTGTCTCCCAGACGGGTATGTATAAATCAATTTCCCCACAGGATGTTTCATACCACCATTGATAAACAATTGCTTTTTCAAATCCTACATCCCGATAATAAAGCTCAGGACCCCAGATTCCATGAGAAGGAAATAGTTCCATGTCTTTAGAAACTTGTAAGCACTTAACAATGTAAGTAGCAACTTTACCAAAGTCGTTTTCTTTAGAAAACATCTTGGCATATATTTTGAGTATGTAGGTTGTGACGGTAGGTAATTTGAGCTTTATTTTGACGCCATCACGCCCCATTCGTTCTGCCATGGTATATTGGTCATGTACTATATTGTCAAATTGGTAAATTTCTTCCATCTCACAAGATACGTCCTCTATCGGCATGCTGGGACCATTGATGATAATCGTAGTTTCACATATAACTTCAATTAAAGTATCCCCATGTGTGACAAGTCCAATTCCGTTTTCCATAGCATATTCATGAAGAATCGCTCTTCTTGAAAATGTTTCAAGATCCATGGGTTCGTCAACTAACTGCCATTGTTTACTAGTTTCCGAATCGTCGTTCATGTACGGAAAATGTTTCACACCAAAAAAATCCGGATTCGTTAAGAAATAGAAATCATTACACAACCACTGAAATTTACCGACATCGTTAATGTAGCCTGCATCCCACGTGCAATCTACAAACCGCCATTCCTCACCAATGTGAACTACACTCCATGCATGGTTGATCTCAGAAGATTGTAAATCAAAGGCTACTTCCTCAATATTTGTGTCGTCTTTTCCATAGCCTTCAAGAGTTTTCACCGGAATACCAACGGATCTGAAAGGAAGAGAATATCAGTATTCTATTCGCATATCTTTATCGCAAATGATAATAGGTAATATTCGTTCAACCCACCTGCACATCGCCGCAAATAAATTACAATAACCGTGATAACCAGCGCACTTCTTTTTCAAAACGTCCTCCGCAGATGATTTTCCGAATTCCCTTGTTTGAAAGCCCTGAACGTCGTATCTATAATAAACACATTCTGTAATTATCGTCATTAAAATGTAATTGTATTCTTCAAGAAGATTCGGTTCTTAATACCCAGTTCTTTCTCTGTATTAAGAGACGTCTGACCTTATGTTGATAGTTATCCATCTGTGTATAGCTTTAACCTTTTCCACTCTTTCGTCGAAATCACGTGTCAAATAATCCACTAGCGTGGCAACATTTGCACAGACTTCGCTAGGGGTCTGCAAATATAAATAAATTTAAAAAAGACATGCAAACGAAAATAAAACAAACAAATAAAAGCAGTTAATTCATCAAAACTAAGGATCGCTACTTTTTGAACAGCATCTTGTAAGAATGTGCTCAAAAACTATATCTTTAAAACAAATCTGACAAAACGGCTTCCATTACCTCTGTGACGTGTGCATCAATTAGTTCGAGTATTTCCGGTGATGGTAATAAATCATCTTTGGTTTTGGTATTTGGACCAGGAGGTATAAGCATATCATACTCATTCTAAATACCCAAAAAAAACACGAGCATTTTATTAAACAAATCTATCACATTCACAGAATTCCAATATGGTCAGACATTTTAATATGGTCAGACTTTTTCTTAATTAACAATTGCCAGTGATTCTTTAAAGGTGCACATATTAATATAGGTAGTGTTTAGGCCAAAGCTTTGAAGGAGAATTAATTGCAATATCGATCTAGTTTGACCCCCACATGAAATATTATTGGTAACTGTGCTTAATGTATTTTTTATCGTGACTTTTTCAAAAAATAAATTTTATTTTGTTTCTTTTATGTCCTCTTATAAGTCAGTTTTCAAATGGAGAAGGTCGTTAGTTTAGGCTATTTCTTCACGTATTTAGTGGTATCCAATATGGTCCCTTTATACCGTGAAAATTCAAATGACAATGGGAACATTAGCAGAACAATACTTTTGTCGGAAAATCTTCTAATCACAATCATTTGACTTTTCAAAAAAAATAACGGAGGCTTTGATGTGTCAAACAAAAGGATCACATGACAAAATCTCTCAATATCATTGGGTATCTTACATTGTTTGTGATGTCAGGTTTGTGTAAAGTGGACTTGACACCAGACTTCTCTCTCAGCATCGCCGCAATCCTCCGCGGTCCTGATTGCTTAGATGGACACGATCCCATAGTCGGTTCTGTTTTATGTCGTTACCGCATAACTGAACTGCCAAATCTAGTTTACATGTGAAAGATAATTATACTGAACGCAAATCCATCCACCTTCTTTCAGAAGTGTGTTCGATTTTCTCCAGACATGGTTTTAATTAAACTATGGTTGAAAATCAAAAAGTATGACAAAATATATGCTGAATTATAATCAGACCACTAGAAAAAGTGTCTGCTAGAAATAGTGACACGACAAGATGTGGACAGTGGAGGCTCAAAATTACAGACATTTGTGAAATTGTTTGAATAATTCATTATTGCTAAAACGAGTATCTATGGTGAATGTCCCCTAAAATTCATTTTTATATCAGTATGTGGCCCAAAGTTGGATTAAATCGAAGCGTAATAAGTTC
Organism: Ostrea denselamellosa; assembly: GCA_024699665.1. NCBI lineage: Eukaryota > Metazoa > Mollusca > Bivalvia > Ostreida > Ostreidae > Ostrea > Ostrea denselamellosa. The sequence continues at coordinate 918,644 of JAMZEH010000052.1, forward strand.
GAAAAACTCAACAACAAAAAATCATCAAATGGTACATATTTTTTGTGCATTTATAATTGATTTACATCGTGAAAATATATGCATACGATGTATGGTATAAGGCGTTTTTCGTCTGGATTTTATTTATTTCCAATGACCTTCAAAAGTTTGTTAATCTGCGACATCACGCCTCCAGATAAGGGAAATAACAATAGTAAAAGAATTTATCGACATTACCTCAAATTGGACAATGATAAATATTTACATTTCCATGCCTTTACCTTCGATATGTTTACCAATTGAAGTGATAGTCATTTCGTCATGTATGTGAACGATGTGCGTACGAATTTTGAAAAATATACAACAACTATTTTAACAGTTGGGAATATTTCAAAAGAAATGAAGGCAAAATGTAAATATAAAAAATTATGAATCTTATTTTTTGAAATTTTGAAGAAAAAAGCTTCACGCCTGTATTAAGTATGCAGTTCATGCCCTCATGTATTTTCAAAAGTTAAATTTATTTCGTAATATATATATATATATATATATATATATATATATATATATATATATATAAAAGTTTATCCATATATAATGAATACCAATACCATCTATAACATCTACCTATACAGGTAGAAGTATGTGTGGGATACGCTGTTCATTCAGCACCTGTATCAAATGTTTTGCAAGATGGATTTTATAAGTTATTATCATTTCGAATGAATTATTCAAAGAAAGGATGGTCCGGAGTCCAATCCCAATATATGACACTAAAATGGGATTTAAACTGAAGCTGTGAATTATTTCGATATGCCTTCTCATTACATTGTGTAAATTTGTTGAAATAACAATATGCGAAAATTGTTTTCAGTTTTAGTGCGTAGAAATTTGTATAATCGGAGGAAAATCCGTGAATTTTGTGCGAGTGATCGGCAAATACGATAAATCTAGGTAAAAAAAACCCACTTTGAATGAAAACATTTGCACATTACAATGTAAATAAAACCTAACCCAGGGCAAAAATGTCTTTGTTAATTCAAATTAATCTTTTAAATTACTTTAACCTATCCGTAATTACATGGATTATGTGCCAATAATCTACTTAATATATATATATATATAATTCTTTAATTACTATTAATGAATTAGTGAATAGACCTTACGCACTTTCTGTAAAATAATACGACATACACTATAATTCAGGTCCCGATAATGAAAATATTACTAAGACACACTAAGACTAAAGAGAGTTATTACACAATCAAACTGCAGAATTGGTTGTCTAATGCTATTCATTCCTAACATTAATATATGACAATGATGTACCAATGCCAAAAACCCGTAGGCAGATCCTTACTCAAAATAATATAACAGCAACAAACCTTCATTTAGTGCATTGCTCCGTTGCACTTAAAATGCAAATGTCGCTCCGTTTCTTCAGCTGCGTCGTCACGGGAGCGCGTGCACGCATTGCAGCAGATACTCTTAATTCATAAGCTTTAAATTCTGGTCTTCGCCAAACCATTGAATCGAAAGCACGAACGTGCCAAAATGCGACATTAATTTAAATGGTAAAGTTTGGGAATAACACACCAATGACGTTGATGTAATGAAACGATTACTGAACCTGTCCTTGTTTACATCATTCAACTCCTTAACATAAAATCTCCAATTGTTCATCCTTTTGATGGCATATGGCTACCTTGTAATGTTATATTTTCCTTTGGGCAATGGACATGTGGCGGTAATTTTGGAAATATAGTAATAATTTAATGCAATCTGGCCTCTTATGTTAGTATTTTATATAATTAATTCATAAGAAAGAATAATTTCGTTACAAAAAATGTCGGTTTTCAACCCTCAGTTGGCCTCCAGGGATAAAAAAAAATATGAAAATTCTGAAACCCTATAGCGCATCATCCAGTTACCTTCCAAAGGATGATTGTGCTACTGCATCAATTGTAAGACATTTGAACAGTAAAAAATTATAGGGGTTGGGATGACCCCGGGGTACTTGTCCATCAGAATACTCAATGCATTCTGATATCTACAACAGGAATTTCTAGGATTTATGGACCAGGATCTCAATTGTTTTAAATATATTTCAATAATTATGAAATAGGGTTTGTATGACCCCAGGGTACTTGTCCAAAAGGATACTCAATGCATCTTAATATATGCAGCAAATAATCAATATGGTATAGGGTATATTATATGGTAAACATAAACTATTGTGGCTTCTTTGCTAGTAACACAATTTAAGTGCTGGAGAGCATATCTGTGTGCGAGTATTACTGTCTTATAACAATATGTTGTTATCTTTTTTGTTATATTGTACCATAAAATCGTGCAATGAAAATGCTGTTTTCTGCTTTTAATCATGTTAAGCATTGGCCATGAAGTATATATAGCTAGAGAAATTTACACAATTTAACTTAACACAAAATTATCAAGTAAACAAAACTAGCACACAAAACAGCGTCTACTAAAAAAAAAAACTTTTGAAAGCATTTGCGCATGTAATTGTACACCAATAATTACTTTTACTATACCTTCTCAAAAGTAAAAAAAGAAAATACTTCTTATATATACTATTCAAAAAAGTAGGGGATATTGGATTTGTGAGGAGGCATCACTGTTGCCGGCAGAACAGACTTGCATGTTGTTGCTTTCACGGGGCAGTACTACTGGGACAACATCTTGGCACCCCATGTTGTGTTGTTTGCACGTCGTTATGACCGCCGTTTCATTTTTCAAGATGACAATGCCAGATGTCATAGGGCCAGGATCGTTACAGATTATCTCCAACAGCAGAATATCACCACATTACCATGGCCCGCACTCAGTGCGGACCTTTCCCCCATCAAGCATGTCTGGGACATGCTTGGGCAGTGGCTATACTGCAGCATTGCAACAGGAATGGAATAACCTTCTCCAAAATGTCCTGGGACGTCTCGTTGGGAGTATGCTACGCCGAATCCGAGCGTGTCTGGCCAACCAAGGGGCTTTTACCCGCTACTAACTCTGATTCACAATGATGGTAAATTTGCTGTGTGACCCTGTGTTGGTGTCGACCCTTATTCTGGAGAATCTTTCCTTTTCTGACTGTACGCAGGGTTTCGAATAAACTGACAAATGTTTCCATAATGTTTTTCTGTCATTTGTTTCCTACCTGACCTCATGATCTGCATTTCATTGTCCTTGTAAATCCTATATCCCTTACTTTTTTGATTTGTACATCTATAAAAATGTGTACTGCATGCTATACTTTCAGTGAGGAGCATGAACTTCTAAATCAGCAGGCATGTTTATTAAGCTATCTTACGACTACCAAACTTCTTAATGTATGCTTAAAACATTTCTAAAGTTCCGAAAGTCCTTAAGATAGTTCCTAAAAGTTAGGACAACTTGTGACATAAACACCTTTAAGCTTAAGATAATCTTAGGATGATCTTAAACTTTTCCTAACTTGTGTCTTAGGAACTTTTTATGAACAATCATAGGAAATTTTTGTAAACTTGTCTGATGATAATCTCCATTGCGAAATTTTGCTTAAACGTATTGCTATTCATGTACCTAAACACTCACATCTTTGTCACAATCACAACCTATAAAAAAAGCTTGAAACGTGGATCCACTGGTCAACTGCCTTTCACTGCATAATCTGAATAAGATCTGCAAACTAAATTAAGACCTTTCCATTAAGACACATTCAGTATAAATGCATTTTCAAATTTGCCAGTGTAAAAAAAATTTTAAAAAATGGAATTTACATGAAATATTAGGGCTTTTTTAAAGATTTCCCTTTGCATTTGACATTTTCAAGGAATCTTAGCAAAACGAAAAACAAAATTAGGATTTTAAAAAGAATTTTAGGGCGGCTGGACAACCTGATATTATCTAAAGGAAAATGAAATATCTAGTAGCTTGATAATACCTAAAGAAAGATGAAATATCTGGTAGCCTGGTAATACTTAAAGAAAGGTGAAATATCTAGTAGCCTGGTAATACCTAATGAACGATGAAATATCTAGTAGCTTGCTAATACCCAAAGAGAGGTGAAATATCTAGTAGCTTGGTAATACCTAACAAAAGGTGAAATGTCTAGTAACTTGAGATTCTATAGAGCAAGATGAAATACATGTTCCTAGTATCTTGATACTGCCTATAGGAGGAAAACATTTATAGTAACTTTTACAACGTCTTGAGAAAGGTGAAATTCCTAGTAGATTGACAACATCTAGAAGGAAATGAAATATATACGGCATGATAGATTGATAATATATAGAGTCGTGGAAGGTAAAATATCTAGTAATATAATGAAAATATCTAGAGGAAGGTGAAATATCGAATGATGTCTGACGTGTTTCATACCAACTGTTAAATTGTTCTTTACATACTCATTTGACTACGGATTACTCTATTTACCTGATCAAGTTATTGGGCTCACGCTCAACAGGAATACTTACTCCCCATCTTCGACACCTGATCCCAATTCTAGTGTGTTCAAAGGTCCTTGTTTGCCTTACCCTTAATTTTGTATTCTTTGTAGGAATTGTAACATTTATCACTGTTCGTGTTGGTTTTCTTCACTGTTTTATCTAGTAGCTTGACAATATATAGAGGAAGATGAAATATCTAGCAGCTTGACAATGTCAGGAGGTATGTAAAAAAAGTCTAGTAGCTTGAAAATATATAGAGGAAGATTAAATATCCTGTAGTTTGAGAATATATACAAGAAAACGAATTATCTAGTCGTTTGACAAAGCGAGGTCAACTACTGACAAAAAGGTTGATGTTGCAGGGTTATAACGAATCTCGTTTGAAGCCATCATTTCGCAAATTTTACGGTCGCTATAATGACCTTGTTTGCGATTACAAAGTGTCTCTGGAACATATGTTGAATGATCTGTTTCATACCCTTTGTTAGACTGTCATTTTTCATACTAACTTTGACTACGGGTAATCCCGTATACTTAATCTCGACTAAGGGCTCACGGTCGGTGTGATCGGTCAGCAGAGGATGCTTACTCCTCCATGGCACCTGATCCTACCTTCGCTTTGTCGTATATCCGTGTTGCCCTACACTCGAACTTGTATATGTCTTTGGGATTTATGATTACGATTAGCACATTGTTAACTTCACCATTCGATATATTACAATAAGAAGAATTATTTAATAGCTTGTATAACATATGAGTAATCATATTTTAATTATTATATGAAATTAGAATCTGCAGCTAGATTACCGTGCGTTGCAATTGTTATAACTCTGCTTTCTGCTACATATAAGTACAGTATGTGTGTAACGGTTGAGTTCATTAGCCAGTTGTTATAAAATTAAATATTAAATGACTCCGCAGTAAATTACTCTATCGTTTCTTCATAGAGAAGTTGAACTGAAGAGTTATATAGATTATTGGAAAACCCTTATCGCTAGGTGAATAATTTGAGGAAGTCCACGCACGTGCACAGATGTTTGAATATTCAGCAGGTGAGATTCTAGTCTCAGCCTATGAAAACTGATGTAAGGATTGGATGACATTTTGAGTCTGATATGATCCTCCACCAAGGCATTGCACTTATCACCTGTCGCTCTCTCGTATATTACCTGGTAATAACCATGTTTGTATCATAAACATCACCGTGTTATACCGAGTTCACTACAAAAGCAACGCTACAGGTAAGACAATGTTTCGAATTCCATTCCACTTTTTTCAATGTATTTAATCACATTCTTTTACAATTATGAGCTTTCTCTTTTTTCTTTTAAATACATTAATGACTTTTTGGTGAAGAAGTACATCTTTGTTACCTTAGTGAAATATTTCAGAATTTTGAAATTTCATTGGAGCATTTGTCTCGTTTTCTTTTCCATTCTCAACATTTGAACTAAAAATATGCTCTATGTTATAGTCATCTACAATCTTCTGAACGTCGTTTGAAACAGTTTTCATCTTCGCAACCACAACACGTATAGACAGAATTATTACACTGTATAAAATGCCGATTTGGTATGGAAATCCCATGGCAACAGTAAATGTATAATGCGATACATTTGCGAGCTTTTTTGGGGGGGTGGGGGGTGTTCTTTAAAAAAAAAAAAGTTTTGCTGTGGTTTAGAATTGTAAATCGCTGCACAAACAATTTGACATTGTTATGAAAATAAAATTTTGGTATACATTTTTAAAAATATTTAAGACTTCTCCACTGTGTATATGAAGATTGGGTCGAGTATGTCCTCTACTATAAAATATTTCAGAATGGGGCAACGATTGGTAGTTTTTCATCAAACTTTTAATTGGAATGAACGTTCAGAATTACCATGATATAAATTGAAGTTACCCGTTTTTTTTCATGTAACTGTGTCATTCTGATAGTACCTCATTTCAAAATAATTACAAAACACTCCGTTCCAAAGTACAGTCCCTTACACAACGAAAGGAATGCAAATACTAATGACGAGAATACTAATCATGAAAGCATTTCTTTCTATTGTTTTACGCACCATTCTAGAAGTTTTTTAGCCATGTAGACACCTCACCAAGACCCAGGATCATGTAACAAACTCAGACTGGAGTCGAACTTCAATCATCTGTAAGATGTTAATTATTTTTTAAATGAAACTCTTAGTTTGCAGACACTAGAAATTTGATGAAGTTTGAAATTTGATATTGAATAACAACTTTATTTTGGAATGATTGACTACTCAATCATTTCATCGCAATATTCAGATTTTGATTCAAGCTCAAAATGTTAATGATCCTGGGACCAGGTGAAGTGACACAGATTTTTCACGGGGCTCAGGGCCGTAGCAGTGAGGGATATCTATTGTACCAATGTCTACCGGGACACGGGACCCCCATTATCTGAAAGACTCGGGAGTTTCACCAACGCCGCGGGCGTTCTGTGAAGGAAAAGCCACTACCTATGTTAAACGTCTTCTGATTGACGCGATACCGGATTGGATTCTCAAACTGGGTGCAAAGAAAGCGCCCTAACCATTAGGTAACTGCGACCTGTGTAAAACATGTCACTTTGTTCTGTATTATAAATGGAACTAATTTCAACATAATCTAGAACAAGTATTTTCAGCAATTCCAGCTGGATATCAATCGATTTTTGCTTTAACGTTTAGATGTACAAAGTGTGTTGCTCAATTTGATTGGTTGTTGTTTTCCACGACACTCAGCAATTTTTCAGTTATCGGGTGGCGTCCAGTTTTTAATTATTGAAGGAGAGGACCCAAATACAATGTATCCGGGAAGAGAACACCGACCTTCCGAAAGTAAACTGGCAAACTTTCTCATATATATCGGCGCGAGCGAGAATCGAAACCGCGCCGACTGGAGATGAGAGGCCTTGTGATTTTGAGTCGTTGCTTGATTTGAAGAGCCCTGTAAGTGAAAGTTCTTTGAAATATATCTTTCTTCATATTGGACTGCGAACAGATATTCATCCTCTCTCTCAGATGCGGTAGTCTAAGTTCGTTTTTGTTTTGGCGGTGAAATATTAACTTTTATTAAGTTTTTTTTTACATGTAAAAAATTCCATTATTGTGAAATATTCAGAGTAAACATGAATTTGTCAGAGGTGAATTGTGCTAATTAAGAACTGGTCCTTAATATTTCAGACTTGTCCTTGTTCAATGTTCAGGTCATACACTGTATACTATATTATTCACGCCTAAAACACTTCGTTATCTTGGCTATGTCCAGAAAGAAACCATAAGTATCGAGTTTTTATGACCTTACATTTGCCGATTTTGTTTTATGATTTATACCAGGAAAAGCAAAAACTCTACCAAATAAATCAAAAAGAGAATTTAGACGCACACACTATGAATATAAAAGGTGATTTTTAATATCTAATTAGCAGGTTGACCATGAGGATTCTTTTATATGGAGTAGTGTTAGTGACCTTTGCATCAACTTTCATAAAATCACAGTGTCTTCGACGCTACGCCATCTACACAGTACGATATGGAAGCTGCAAACCAAAACGACTCCTGGTGAGAGGTTGTGTGGGAGGCTGTTTCACGCATTCCAGACCATCCCAAACATCTCCCACTGACGTTGTGCACTTCTGCCAATGTTGCCAACAAGATGATGTTCTGTACCAGAGGACACTTCTTCGCTGTCCTGCCAGAGGAAATCCTCGACGTTTTCAGTCAGTTTCTTTCCCAGTGTCTATAGCCGAGTCATGTAGATGTCGCCCTTGTTCCGTTTTGCCTGAAAACATATTGCCTTCCGAAGGTGAAATATTTCACCGTCCTGTTCGAACACAATGAAACGCACACACATGTAACTGTAATTCATTGATCATATATCATGAATAAAACAAATGCTTACTTGTATCATTATTCAATCATCCACTGTTTTAAAATATTTGTTTGAAAATATGCCACAATTCAAAATGATAGATATATAGGTACAACTATCATATACAATTCATAATTTAAATTTTTTTTAATAGGAGAGAAAATTTTCTAACATCACTGCAAAATGTGATTTTCAAATGTCTAAAACCCCGTGGGGATCCGGGTTGTTAGAATAGATCCTCAGCACCCCAAGCTTGTCGTAAGAGGCGATTAAATGGGGCGGTCCTTCGGATGAGACCGCAAAAACCGAGGTCCCGTGTCACAGCTGGTGTGGCACGATAAAGATCCCTCCCTGCTCAAAGGCCATAACCGCCGAGTATAGGCCTAAATTTTGTAGCACTTCACCGGCAATGGTGACGTTTCCATATGAGTGAAAGATTCTCGAGCGGGACGTTAAACAATACATAATCAACCAATCAATCAAATGTCTAAAACTTAATTCCTATTCGATATATGACGACTTAATCCTATGCTGTGGCATGAACCCAGAATCCAGGAATATCTGCTCACAGTCTAATATCAAGAAATACACATGTGCAATTTGAAAACCCTGTCACTAATTATTCAAAAGTTATGATCAAGATTGAAGTTCTTCAAAAGTAGGTTTACCGGTCGCGGTAGCTCAGTGGTTAGAGCGTTCGCTTCGTAACCGGGAGGTCGTTAGTTCGAGTCCCGCTTGTGCCATGGCCGCGTCAAACCTAAGACGAAAAATAGGTAGTGATTGCTCCTTCGCCAAACGCTCGGCATTTAGAAGTGAGAATCACGGGTCCTTCGGATATGACATTAAAAACGGAGGTCCCGTGTCACGGTAGGCGTTGGCACGTTAAAGAACCCTCACTGCTACTGCCCATAGGTCAAAATTTGTGGAACTTCACCTACAGCTGGTGACGTCTCAATATGAGTGAAAAATTCTCGACGGGAAGTAAAACAAACAAACAATCAATCAAAAGTAGGTCAAACACAGAGGTTAAGGTCACAAGGTAAAAATTTTGATACAAAAGAAAGTTTTGGGGTTAGGGCCCCAGGGTGGGGTAAGTTGATCATGTATTGAATATAAATCTTTTTTTCTGGACATCAAGCAGCCATATTGTTAGCATGATTATAATGATATCTATACCACAACCGTAAAATGCACGATCCCTTTGACATTTTTTTTTTACTTAAGCCGAGACGCATCATCATCTGCAAGTGTCATAGGTTTAGATATAATAATGATGAAATGCTCACTCCTGCAGGACCTTGGCAGTGAGGATTCATTATCTTGCCAATGTCTGTCGTGACATGGGTCCTCGGTTTCAAGGTCTCGTCTGAAACACTCGCTACTCTCCCTTTACAAACCGAGCATTCGGCTGCGTAGTAGTCACTACCTATTTATTACACCTTGGGATTGGCTACGCCAAAGTAATTATCTTTTACCAAAGAAAGAAATATATTTCTCTTCAATTCGTTCCTTAAACGAAAGAAATCACACGTATAAAATTGTTGCATTTTGATTGGATAAAAACTACAAAGCTTTGTCACAACTTGAAAATATTTCATATAGTCTGGCACCATTGCGTTGAATTCTTCAATCTCGGCCGATATATAAATGTCTGATATTCGGCTTCTTTTATTTCTATAAATGCATCAAAACTCATCCACTTCCATTCTCCACGTCACAATCTACAAACTCCCAGTCCATATTAATTCAGACAAACATCGACATTACTGTGAATTTTACAGTATGAACAAGACATACATGTTTATCGTCAAGAACCATCCCTCGGGTCGGTCATCCTCGCGAAATAAATTCTGTTTGAATCAGAAAAGCGTTGTAAAACTTGCTAATGACATTCAATTCATAAAATTAGCTTCATTTCTCTCATAGTTCGTCCTTGTTTATCGTGGAATGATACAAATTATTTGCAATTTCAGATAAGTCTTTATAAAATTCTAATTCAGTGTCTTGGTGGTAAAGCTGTAGTAAACGATCACGGAGAGCTTTAAATTTCGCGGTATGGCCTTTGAACTGTTGCGTACATGCGTCCTTTAAGCTCAAAGCCGCTTTTAGCACGATTTCTGTGATACTCTCAAACTCTCGCTGTGGAATGTTCTCCATATGATCGCCAATTATTTCGCAGAATCCACTTTGTGTAAGTTGATAATGAAGAGGAATTCTACAAAAAGTACAGAAAAAAAGTAGAATATTCAATTTGTGGTGATCAGGGCTTTTATGTACTTCCGATTATGAACTAAAAGGAAATTCAAAATGCTGCTACAAGATTCAAAGAAAAAAGGCACCTGCAGACAATTATCACATTACATACATACACAATATATATATATATATATATATATATATATATATATATATTTATTAGAATTACATAAAATGAAGAACAATTAAAAGAAATTTTTACGTGTATATAGCATGAAGGGCTGATAGAAATTCTTCTCTTCCCAGCTAAGATTTCCATAACAATTCCTCTTTTCAAAACTTACTTTTCATACTGTTTAAGCATTTCTGGTGTGGAAAGATGTTTGTTGTTCTTGGTTACAGATTCATGTTCTTCCATCAGATCTACAACCAATGATAGCGCCTTCTCGTTAAGTTTCGTCAAGTCATCTGTGGATCCAGACTCTGCACACAATTTTGCAAGGACACTGAACCCACCCAGTTCCCCGAATTTTGTCTGAGCATAAGGGAAATTACGAATCATTGCCGAGAGAGCAAATAAAAGCTTTCTCTTGACAGTGACTTCCACTTCCGTTGATAGAGCGCGCACAAAGTGGTGGAGTACCCCTGCCTCAATGCAATATATTTTCACTTTAGGGTTACTGAAAGTAAACATAAAAGATAGTTTAAAGTCCAAAAGGTAAATGTGAATAGTATTCAATATAAAGAACTTCCTTTTTACACTTACTTCTGGAGAGATGTTGCCAACAGTGATGATGATATGGACCTAACATCTGCATCAGAGTCATTTAGACTCTTAATGACCATTTTCATGCCACCGATGTCACAGAATAAAATAGCGTTATCAATCTGAAAAATTTGGGTATGCGTAAGATGTACTGCAATAAATGGGACAATACAACATTTTAAAAATATCCAGGCACACTTGCAACTCACCGAAGTTAACAATTCATTAAAAATAAGTAAAAGCCTGACGATAGAAGTTTGTAAAACATAATTATATAGGTCTCCTTTACAGTAAACAGCATCACACTGAAAACAAATGATGGATTTACCTATATCTCAAACAAGTTTTGCATTTATATTTATCAAAGAACAAGTTACACACTGACAACTTAAAAGTTTCGAATACGCATTTCTATCTAAACATTGAACGGATAATGCATTGTCTAACAACATTTATGGTCCTTTATTCCAACCCAATGGATTGAAATTGGACTAATATAATAAGTGCGTCATTTACATTTAACATTTCTACTTTTACATTTAACATTCTTACATTTACTTTGAAACGAATGGTGCATTTCGTATTAACAAATACAGTTATTTATTAACCCGTTGGCTTTCCATAGACAACTCCAATCCGCCAACACTAGTGATCTGTTTTCTTACGAGAGCAAAGACCTCAAGATTGTAATAGTATAGCAAATAGAATAAAGTAATAGGAAAATTCTTCAGTATACCGGTCGCGGTAGCTCAGTGGTTACAGTGTTCGCTTCGTAACCGGGAGGTCGTGAGTTCGAGCCCCGCTTGTGCCATGGCCGCGTCAAACCTAAGACGAAAAATAGGTAGTGATTGTTCCTTCGCCAAACGCTCGGCATTTAGAAGTGAGAATCACGGGTCTTTCGGATATGACCTTAAAAACGGAAGTACCGTGTCACGGTAGGCGTTAGCACGTTAAAGAACCCTCACTGCTACGGCCCTGAGCGCTAAGCATAGGTCTAAATTTGTGGAACTTCACCTATAGCTGGTGACGTCTCAATATGAGTGAAAAATTCTCGACGGGACGTAAAACAAACAAACAAAAACAAACAGTTGCTCCATAGATAGTGCATATCAACGTATACTTATTATCTTCGTTATTATGTTCCTATACGACTTCCATAGACACAGAGGTTATCAAAGTCAGAGACCAGGAAGAAGAATTAACAGGTAGGTGGAACAGAACTTTCGATTTGGAATACAGAAAAGCTTACTGTTCAAAAACTCTAAATTAACAAAAATTACGATATATATTATAGACAGGTCGATTTATGTTTAATATTTATCAATAGGGTTTAAGCTTTTGCACATGTCTTGACATGCTTGACACGGAATTTCTTTACATGTCATGATGTATTTCACCTATATTTCAGTATATGCAGTCCATTTTTTAAGTCGCTAAACATTAAGAAATTTACGTTTAATGAAATTTCACCGATTCCTTTCCTCGTCATTAACAATCAACCTTCGCCAAATTCTTGACAGTACCAATGTAAAGAATTTTTATAAAGATTTAGTGAACTGACTACTGTTACTCTTTTCTTTTTGTCATTCAAGATATCATAAATATAGAAAACTAAAGGCTATATATTTCTGCACTTATATATATATATTCTCGTCTTTGACGAAGAAGTTTTCTATATACATAAATCACCAATGGTCACTATAAACACTATAGAGTCAGCGGAAGATTCCATGGATCGTTATGTTGTTTATCTTGGTGCTTTTGGTGTGGGTGTACATTGTACATATGCACATTAACTTGAAGTTTTGTTTGTTTGTTTATAGCCGCCTGAGCAATTTTTCAGCTATCCGGCGTTAACTTGAAGTATTACAATCTTCAACTACATATATTTTTTTCGATGACAATTGTTGGTGATATGAAGGATTTTTAGCAGTAAATATGCTACCTGATGTAAGTAGTCCAGAAGGTTTTCCATAAGATCTACTCGTTCTGTTGTGTCTATAGAACTCGCGTTCAACATGGCTGAAAGTTCTATAATTGTCTCGCGGTCCGTTTTTATATCCATGTGTAACTCCTTTAGATCTTTTTTCAGTTCTTCATAACTCCTGTACTTCTTCTTCGTTTCTTCCATACTCTGAAATATTCAGAATACCCAATCACGCAATGTCTTATGATAAAAGCCCACGCCCTTAACCTGATACACAACTGTTATCTTGATCTCAGACCGGTTATATCATGTATAAATACACATTAAAAAAAAGATATGCCTCGATTTTATATCAGAGGCATAAAAATGAATGCCATTTTAACTACGCATAGGACTAAAGGATTGTCGAATACAACAGCAATAAAAGACAAGGGACCCATGGGTCACAACGCTCACCTTGGCCTGCTGTTCTTCATCAGATGATTTTAACCTCTTTAATCCCATTACAGATTTTGACCCCATATGATAACCCTCCAACCTAGTCCCATACGGTTATGATCTTGCTAAATCCTTACAACATGGTGATGCTTCAATATCATAGAAGGGAATTACCACCATAATTCTATGCATCCTTCTTGAATTCTTAATTCTAACTTTTAATTTACTGCGTGAAATTTTTAATTTGATGTTACCTTATAACATTTCAATTTCCATTCTTAATTCTAAATTTTATTTTGCTATTCCTGCCTACATTTTCAACTCTTATATTTTAAAAAGCTTTGCACTTAATTGTTCTTAATTACAACTCCTTTTGATCAGGGGTAGAAAAATATGTTCCATGAAATCAACCTTATAAAACGTCATATATTTTAAAATGCTTATTGATACAAATAAATAAACATTTGTCAAATTACATTATATTATTGAGTAAAAAATGATTAATCTTCATTTGTTATAGTTTAACCTCATTTTATGTTCTCCCCGTGAAACAAAAGACTTGGTGTAAATTTGCTAAATGACAATCTATGATACCTGCAAATTGAAATTTGTGTTTCACCGGAGAGAGAGAGAGAGAGAGAGAGAGAGAGAGAGGTTTTAAAAATATTTTATTTTCCACTGATTTTTATAATGAAGTGTGTGATTTTAACCCAAATTTGTTTTGTCAAATAAATCATCTTTTATGAAAATTCATATAAATATCTATATTGATATAAAAAAAATATTTAAAAATAACAACCTTTCAAAATTGTTCAGAAAGGTAAGCGGCGAAACAATACTATCGTTCTCAGTTAATTAGACCTATGTGTAGCGCTTATGGCCGTAGTAGTGTGGACTCTTTAACATGCCAACGTCTACCGCAACACGGGGCCTCCATTTTTTATGTCATATCCAAAGACCCGTGATTCTCACTACTAAATACTGAGCGTTTGGCAAAGGAACAATCACTACCTTTGTTTACGTCTTAGGTTTGATGCAGCCATGACACGAGTGGGGTTCGAACTCACGACCTCCCGGTTACGAAGCAAACGCTCTACCAGATTCCCTACCGGGGCCTTCCTACAACCCGGGACCATGATTTGAACAGAAATATGCACTACCCGTGGATGCTTGCATATTAATACGATTAATCAAAGAATTGTTGCTGTAGAGAAAAAGATTTTTAAAATTTTTTGCATTATATGATCCCATTAAAAAAAACCCATTGCTAGTACCCCCACCCACAACGATCTGTCTCACACAGTTAAACAAACTTGACTCTACATAACCTGATGATGCTTGCATATTGATACGATTAATCATGGCCCTGCTTTTGTTGAGATTTTTAAGATATAAAATAAAGTATTTCCAATATATCCCCATGTGAAACTTTGTTTCCCTACACTGGAGGTCCTGCCCTACCTCCCTGGGCAATGGTTTGAACACTAACAGAGAATAACTGCATATTAATATGACTAATCACCACCCTTCTGGTCTGGAGAAAATAATGTAAAACGTAATAATGTATTTCCTATATATCCCCACGTAAAACTTTGACCTCCAGTAGTAACTATTAAGGAAGCTTTCATTCAAGTTTGGTCTTTGCTGGTCCAGTGGTTCTTGAGAAAGAAGAGATCTTTCCAACGATATTTTCACTATTCTCCCATTTAAAAAGGATGTGACCCTTTATTTTAATAATTTTAAATCCACTTCATCCAAGGATGCTTTGTGGCAAGTTTGTCTGAAATAGGCCCTATGGTTCAGGAAAAATTAAAAATGGAAATGTTAAAAGTTTACAAAAAGACGGGCGCCAAACAAATGTGATCAGAAAAGATCACTTCAGCTTTCACCCAAGGCGAGATAAAAAAAAAAATAGAGCAAATCTGAAGCATGAAGGAGTACAGAGATCAGAAATTAGGACCTAATGCTTCGAACACTATATACTGCGTGTGTCAATATCCTATAAGTACAGGTATTTGATACTAATATCACTGTACAGTCCCTGACAACGTCAAACATGTAATTGCTTCCATTACTCATTAGCAGGTAAAAGAAAATATTGGCGGACGTGCCAAGACTCACGTTCTCTAATCCATTTCTTGCAAAACAACATTTGAAGCTGGTGTTTGTGCAAATAAAAGATAATCTAATGATTACCGTTGTAACATTATAATATGGTAGGGATGATCTACATATATGACGACTTCAAATTCAGAGACACAAGTGAGAGACTATATTTGCATATTAATCCACATGCCTACATAATTTTTGCAAATTAATGATTTTATTGTGGTTTTGGAGATTTTTTTTTTCAAACTATTTGTAAATTTTTGATCCTATATTGTGTCCCCCAGCCTGACCTCCGAACATCAATTCATGAAATAAATTGGAACCTGCACTATCTGAAGATGTTTGTATAATAATATCACTAATTATGTCCTTGTTGTTGTTGTTGAGAATAATTTTTAAAGATTTTTCCCTACATATTCCCGTGTTAAACTTTGATCCCCAATTGCTGTTCAATCCTCAGGAGCGTAAATTTTTGCCAGAGTCAATTGTCTTACACACGACATCTTAAAACCCTCAGATCCATTGTCGTTATAGACAGCTGTTAATTCTGTTACTATACAATTACTGCTACTACTGTTACTATACAATTACTGCTACTACTGTTGCTATACAATTACTGTTACAAATGTTACCATACAATTACTGTTAATTCTGTTTATATACAATTACTGTTACTACTGTTACTATACAATTACTGGTACTATATAATTACTGTTATTTCGGTTACTATCTAATTACTGTTAATACACAATAACTGTTACTATATAATTACTGTTACTATACAATTATTGCTACTACTGTTACTATACTTACTGTTATTTCTGTTACTATACAACTACTGTTACTTCTGTTGCTATATTTGTTTGTTTGATTGTTTTATGTCCCGTGGAGAATTTTTCACTTATATTGAGACGTCACCAGCTGTAGGTGAAGTACCACAAAATTATCTATACAATTACAGTTACAAATGTTACTATACAATTAATGTTTATATACTGTATACTTAATTCTGTTTATATACAATCACTGTTACTACTGTTACTATATAATTACTGTTAATTCTGTCACTATACAATTACTGTTAATTCTGTCACTATACAATTACTGTTACTATATAATTACTGTTACTATATAATTACTGTTACTCTATAATTACTGTTACTCTATAATTACTGTTAATACTGTTACTATACAATTACTGTAAATTCTGTCACTATACAATTAATGTTACTACTGATACTATACAATTACTGTTACTATATAATTACTGTTACTATATAATTACTGTTACTAATGTTACTATACAATTAATGCTACTATATAATTACTGTTATTTCTGTTACTATATAATTACTGTTATTTCTGTTACTATACAATTACTGTTAGTACTGTTACTACATAATTACTGTTACTATATAATTACTGTAAATTCTGTTTCTATACAATTACTGTTATTTCTATTACTATCTAATCACTGTTACTACTGTTATTAGATAATTACTGTTACTTCATTTACTATATCATTACTGTTACTTCTGTTACTATATAATTACTGTTACTACTGTTACTATACAATTAATGTTACTACTGATACTATACAATTACTGTTACTATACAATTACTGTTACTATACAATTACTGTTACAAATGTTGCTATACAATTACTGTTAATTCTGTTTATATGCAATTACTGTTACTATACAATTACTGTTAGTACTGTTACTACATAATTACTGTTACTATACAATTACTGTAAATTCTGTTTCTATACAATTACTGTTATTTCTATTACTATCTAATCACTGTTACTACTGTTATTAGATAATTACTGTTACTTCATTTACTATATCATTACTGTTACTTCTGTTACTATATAATTACTGTTACAACTGTTACTATACAATTAATGTTACTACTGATACTATACAATTACTGTTACTATCTAATTACTGTTACTTCTATTACTATATGATTACTGTTACTCATGTTACTATACAATTACTGTTACTTATGTTACTACATAATTACTGTTGCTATCTAATTATGGTTACTTCTGTTACTATACAATTACTATTACTACTGTTACTATACAATTTCTGTTAGTACTGTTACTACACAATTACTGTCAATTCTGTAACTATACAATTACTGTTACTTCTGTTACTATAAAATTACTGCTAATTCTGTTACTATATACTGTTTCTTTACAATTAGGTATACATCAATTGAATTTTTTTTTAAATTTCAGAATAAAAATTTCACATGGCACAAGAAGGGCAACAGTTTGCCATTATGTGCGACCTATGCAGCTCCAATAAAAATATTGACAATTTTTGCAAGAATTGCAGAGAAACTTTATGTGAACATTGTTGCGAGATTCACTTAAAAAGTGCAGCATCTAGAGAGCATGAGATCATTTCACGTATTCAAGCTTCAGCATACGGAATTGTGGATGACATGAAATGTTCATACCATCGTGGTAAACATTGTGAAATGTACTGCGTCACATGCGATTTGGTAGTTTGCAGAAGATGTGTGACTGACAACCATCGCGGTCACGAGTTTGATGAGCTCAATGAACTTTTCAAGAGAAAACCAAAGGAATTTGAAAAAATGTTAATTACTTTTAATGAAAAAATCACTCCGAAACATTTGAAAGAATGTGAAATTCTTGAAAAAAAGCTGTCACAAATCGATGCCAACCAAGTGGTCATGGAATCAAAAATTCACTGTCAAGCCGAGGACTTCAAGGAAGGTATACAGACTATAGAGGAAAAATTAAAAAGGATGTTGAAGGATGCCATAGATGCTGAAAGATCTCCAATACGAAAGTTGTTAATGACAAGAAAAGCAAATTATGAACAGTTACAAAAAGCCATCAACAAAATGCAAACAATATTCCAAAGCCGTCACATGACGAATCTTCCTTTATACCTTACCAACATAAAACGTAGATTAGATGCTACATTGCTGCAAGAGGATACTGTTGTTTCTTCTGAAATGGCTTCCTTTGAAAAAGGTGAAATTCCCCTAGATAAACTTGAAACTTTCTTTGGACACTTTTGTGTCGGTGAAGCAGACGACACAAGGAAAAGAATCCTTCCACCTGTCAAGACAGCAGTATCCAGTGGAAAAGTTATCGAGATGTCAATCTTACCAAAGACAGATTCTGCTGTCTCTCACATCATAATTGTCAGTGAGAAGGAGTTATTTGTTAGTTATGGCAGATTTGGCTACCTAATTAACAAAGACAAAGGTCAAGTGCTGATTGAGGTGCTAAAGAAGTATGGACTTCGGGGACCAGTAGCTGCCTTGTCTAATGGACTCCTTCTTGCTGTAGATGGACAATATCCCAAAAACATTGTACAATTCTTGTCAAACCATGCCAAAAAGGTGTACTTAGAAATTGAATTTGGAAATGTGACTGGGATGTACGTGACACGCAGAAGTGAAATCTTCTTGTCAGTGACCCAAGAGGAGGACTCTAGTGGTGAAGTTCTCAAATACAACAAATTCAATGAGATGACCATGCGAATTTATGAGAAAGAGTCTGGAGAGGCCTTGTTTGCTCACCCGACATTACTCACAGAAAATCTTAATGGAGATATATGGGTCATTGATGCCGACACCAACTCTATTGAAATTATTGACAAGTATGGAATTTACAGGTTCTCCTATAGAAACAGCGACATCCTGAAGGACTTCAAACCTCATACTCTGGCTAATGACTCTAATGCTAATATTCTGATATCAGACACTGGAAACAAGACAATTCATGTTGTAGACCGAGATGGACGGGCATTGCGATATCTGGATGTCTCTAGTCTTGGTATCAGACCCACTGGGATAGCAGTGGAGGGACCAGGACAACTCTGGGTATTGGACAGCTTCAGAAAATCTTGTTACCTCCTAAACTACTTTTGACCTCTTTAACTCTGCATTAATGCACTGAAATCTATGCTAAACAATTGTTTGAAAGTAACCTTTCACATGTTTTACATGCACATGTATTAGGTTTAACTAAGAAGAACAAGGGTTGGTTGATTGTATGTTGTTTAACGTCCCTCTTGAGAATATTTTACTCATATGTAGACGTCACCATTTCCGGCGAAAGGCTGCAAATTTAGGCCTATGTTCGGCGCTTATGGCCTTTGAGCAAGGAGGGATCTTTATCGTGCCACACCTGCTCCTGCTGTGACATGGGACCTCGCTTTTTGAGGTCTCATCCAACAACCTATTTTATAGCAATAATGATAGTAATTAGATACAAATGAATTTATAGGGCAGTTGTCAGGGATAGGGCCCTAGCTAGGCTCCCTCAAAAAATATTTCCCTACTGTGTCATGCAGGGCACATTCTATTCATTCCTATTCTATAATGTACAGTCAAGGTTATTCATCTTTGTCTATATGAATTCTATATATTGGGTATTATTTAATAATTGTTGCACACAATGAGATTTAATTTGTTGATTGTCACAATAAATAAAATTGTTGATTAGATAATTTGAGATTTGATTCATTAGAAAAGTTGTTCAAAAAGGGGGATAAATTGATATACCGCTCATGCTGCCTTACAGGGTCCACGAACGCCAAATGAGAGTCCATAAATGATACATTATTTCTGACGTAATTTAAAGACAATGGTACATTTTCTTCGAGGTCTATATAGTCCTTCTTGTTATGAATAATTTCAAAGTCTGTATAATAAAATATACAATGTGATATTATTTATTATATGTTTATCACAAAAAGTTACCAAGTTTTCTACAACATCCATGTTTAGATTATACTTACAATATTTCAAAACTTTACACCAACATAAAACTTTTTGTTTGATATGGTTCTGTACATTGTATTCCTGTTCATCCACTAGGGGAACTTATTCACCAAAAATTGTTTCATTTCAATGATACCAGCTTAGGGTGTATAACTACAAATTGTGGTCCATGCATCAAGTTTAGGACCATAGCAGTGATGATTCTATATCATGCCAATGCCTCCATTTTTATGGTCATATACAAAAGACCTATGGGATTTCACCTCTAATGTCTTGGGTTTGGTTAAGAAACAGTCACTACATGTACATGTGTTGTCTTACATTTGATGCTGCACCGGCATTGAGAATTGTACCTGGGACTTCACCACTGTGACACAAGTGTCCTTCCACTGCCCTATCATCCACTAGACAACCGCAATCAGTACATCTTAATTTATTCAAATATTCTAATTATAAACAAGACAATCATATTTTGAATAAAATATGACTAATTGAAATTAAGACATTATCACTTTGCTTTAAATTTGCAGTTTGCTCCTGATTATTTCCATGGTATTTTGTCCGTTTCCTCAAATTTTTGAATTCACAAGATTTTGTGTCCGGACTTAATCAAACTTTGTAGACAGTAATAAAGAATATATAAATCTCTATCATTCAAACACTTTGATGCTAGGTTAAACCTTTATGGTTAATAGAAAATACTTCTTAAAAATTCTTCTTCCAAAGAACTAAATTGATATCACCATAGTCACTATCTCAAGGGACTATTCATTTCAACAGTACTCAATTTGCTGTTTGATGTCCAGGAGGAAGATTTAAAAAAAAAAAAAAATAACATACTTTCATTGAAACCATAGATTTACATCTAGGGGCAACGAATTCAACCATTTCTTTACAGGGGCAATGCTCAGTGTGACCCAGGACCTCAGTTTGTGATGTTTTAACTGAAACACACTTGACTTTCTTTTCTGATGCTTGTTCTGTGAAATGACTGAAAGAGCGATATAGTGTAATAACACCAAACACCTACCTATGCTACCTCATAAATTCAAAGAATATTGTAAATTTACTCTGTCATGGAAGCAACGACACCCCCCTCCCCCCAACCCCAACCCTCACTTTCACAGTGATTTAATATTGCTAAGCATTACTTTGTTCTTTCCTTATTTTCACTCCCCCTCTCCTCTAGATCCACCCTTGTTGATGTGAAGATTTTTTTTTATTTTTTACTCCTTAATTATTACAGCAAGTGCTGTTTTCAAATTCCAAACGTTTGGCCTTCTTTCTGGTAAAAAGTGGATAACTTTTATCATTCATGTTGCATAGAAGATTCCTGTTAGTTGACAAACAATATACATATGTAGCCAAATAAAGTGTTTCATTTACAAATCTCTCAAAGGACATAAAGATACAATAAAGTTTTTTCTCACAAATTTATTTATTGTGTAAACTTAGGCTCAATAGAAAGTATTGATTTTTTTTTTTTTTCAAAATATCACGTTCGGAAAATCCACGTTTCCTCAGCCTACGACTTCCCTTGATATTATACATCCAACATTTTATATGAATTTACAGGCATTAACACTTTATACATGTTGTAAAATTCATAAAATTGTATGATTTTAAAAGTTCTTGTGAATATCACAATATATTAAATAGACTGACAATTAACTGGGGGTGGGGTGTGGGGGTGTTGCACACCATGGAGACCTATGCTTATAACTACATAATAGATCTACATACCCATATTAAGGTTTATTGTTGATATTGAGTACAATTTTGTTAATTTTTTGACAATGGTAACTATCTGAACAAATCTACAATGCGGACTATCACAGTAATTTGATTAAATGAGTAAATTTAGACCATGGATCCTCTCAATGATATTTGTAGATGGAGTGGATAGATTTGGGTGAAAGCTTTTTACAGTAAATTCAATCTAGTTACTGTTTCATCTATCTTTAATTTAGTATCAATAGCAATAAAGATGTTTCTTAAAAATATTTTTAACACAAAAATATTATATGTGAGAAAGTTTGCCAGTTTACTTTCGGAAGGTCGGTGGTCTCTTCCTGGGTACATTGTATCTGGATTCTCTCCTCCACCTACAAAAACTGGACACCACCAGATGACTGAAAAGTTGTTGAGTGTGGCAGAAAACAATAAACAATCAATCACAGATGTGAAGTTGTAGAGAAGAAAATTTTTGAAAATTGGTCAATATTTACAGTGTTTGCCCCATCCCCAAGAACTCAAATTTGCAGGAGTCCTGAAATTTATAATTTACATTCCCTTGTCCCAAAGATGCTATAACAAATTTGAGAAGAATTGAAATGGAAGATATCAATCAAGAAGTTCAAAATATTCAATTATTAACACCTTTGATCAATATGACCATTCTGGCCCCACCCTGGTACCAACACCCCTACCCAAGGGATCATGAAATTTACACTTTTGGTCAAGGACTACTACTCCTTCTAAATACCTATTTACTAGTTTCAATTTAGTATCAACAGAATTAAAAAAGATATTATTTAAATGTTTTACACATAAACACTATATACCAAGTTTGGCACCCCTTGGAGTCTGAACCTCTATCCCAGGGGTCATAAAATTTACAATTTTAGGTAGAGGCCTTCCTGCTCTACATCACTATGCATTTAGTTTTTCTTACACATGTGCAGTTGTAAAGAAGATTTTTGAATTTTTTTTTTTTTTTTTTTTTTTTTTTTTTTTTACAATTTTTGCACCACACTTAAGGTCCCATGCAGCAGAAAACTTGATATCCTCCTTTCCCAAAGATGCTTTATACCAAATTTGAAAAGAATTGAAATGATAGTTATCATTTATGCATTTTCCCTGCAATGTTTTCGATTTCAAAATTTACATATACATGAAGTATACAGTGCTTTGCTATCAATATAAGAATACTGTTCTCATTTTGTTTCTTCTGTTCAATGTGCAATTGAAATGAGAAATCTATTAAAACTACCTACAAAAAAAAAATGTGATGTTTTCTGGCAATGATTGCTGTTTTTAGAGCAATTCATATTTACAGCTGCCCAATCAAAAATGTTTTCTTATAAATAAATGCAAGATTTATCTCACCTGCAAATTTTCATCATCTATTTTGTTGACTTTGAATTCTTTGAGAGCTCTCTTCAAATCTTCTGGTGTAAAAAATTCTTTCTCTGTATTTACAACCCCTATAATACATTCAGATTACAAAATATCAATACCACTGTGTTAATGGCATGTGCCATATCAATATGAGGATTTATTTTGATGTACAAAAAATATGCCTAACTCCATTTCATTTTGTAACACACATCTCTGAGAAAAAGCCAATTCACATTCACACATTGCAATTACATGTAAATACTTACTGGTTTGGTGTTGCCAACCCACACCTGAAACTCTGGATCAGCAAGTAAGAAAATTACTTTTTTGTGGAGAGATGAAGGGAAAATACAAATAGATTTGACCCGAAAATAAAAATCAAACAAGAGGCCCATGGGCACATTGCTCACATTAATATCACTTTGGCCCTTCTTTTGTTCACCTATTGTGATTTTTAAAAGATATTTTTTGCAATCTTCATTTCCACGAAAAAATTTGACCCCATATTATGGTTCCAACCTAGCCCCATAGGGTCAGGACATAACCATGACACAACGTAAAATAAAATCATGTAAGGTTTTTCCATACGGAATCTATATACAATACATCAACCTTAAACAGTTCAGAGGGTATTGCCTATGTTAACTTTTCTTAACAGTTCAGAGGGTATTGCCTATGTTAACTTTTCTTAACAGTTCAGAGGGTATTGCCTATGTTAACTTTTCTTAACAGTTCAGAGGGTATTGCCTATGTTAACTTTTCTTAACAGTTCAGAGGATATTGCTTATGTTAACTTTTCTTAACAGTTAGTCAAAACCCAAGATCAAGGTTACAACGTCAATATCTTACAAAAAGTAGGGCATTGTCACTAGAAATTGTATATATGAAATATATATCACTCACTATTCAAAAGTAATGAGTAGGTAAAACTTTAGATTACAGTTTACAAACTTGGGTCAAACTCCAAGGTCAAGAGGTCAAACATCATGGTATTACATGAAGTTCCTTGACATCAGGAATCTTGATACAAAATATGAAATCCATACCTTAAATAGTTCAGAAGATACTGTTGAAGTTATATTTTATTAAAAGTAGGTCAAACTCAAAGGTCACAAAGTAAAAAACTTTGTAACCAAAAGAAAACTCGTGTCACAAGGATAAAATATATGAAATATGAAAGCTCTATCACTCATCATTCAAAAGTTATGACCAAGGTTCAAGTGTAAGACAGACAGGGTAAAAACAATATGCCAAGCCCCTTTCCCCATCATTCTTTAGCCACGGGGGTGTAATAAAAACTAGAATCCACAGAGCTTAGCACCATTCACATTTTGATATGATTTAGTGTGATCCTGTTAACCTTGAAAAGAGTTTGTCGTTATCAATTTCCTGTATATTTCCATATCAAACTTTGATTTATTATGCTTACATTCTACCTCTGGGCTCTCTGAATTGAACAAACTTGAATTTGCACTACCAGAAAATTCTTGTATATGAATATGTCTAAATCATGGAGATACTGTTCTTCAGAAGAACATTTTCAAAGATGTTTCCCTCTATATTCCCATTTAAAACTAATATGAGTATTCATGACCCTGTTGTTATTGAAAAGATTTACTATGATCTCCTAATGTAGCCACATTCTACCCCTAGGGACCACAATATGAACAAACTTGAATCTGCATTACCTGAGAATGCTTGCATATTAATATGATTAATCATGGCCCTGTTGTTCTAGTGAAGATATTTAACGATCTATTTTATATATCACCATGGAAATCTTTGATCCCATATTGTGGCCCCACCCTACCCTGGAGGCCATGATTTGAACAAACTTGAATCTATACTATGTCAAGTAGCATTCATATAAAATTTTCAACTTTTTTGGCCTAGTGTTTGTTCCCAATAAAGATTTTTACATGATAACACCCTATTTCCATCTTGTTTTGGTTATCTCCCCTTTGGGAGGAGCATGACACTTCATTTCCTCTTTAGCCAAGCATATTTTGTGGCTGTCAAGTTTGACTGAAATTAACCCTGTGGTTCCAGAAAAGAAGTTGGAAATGTTAAAAGTTTACTGACAGACTGTCACTGGACAAAGTGATCACAATAGTTTACTAGAGCTGAAAATCTCATATGAGCTAAAAAAAAAAAAAAAATGTGTTGTTGTCTTAACATTATTGTTTTCATTTTAAAGTTCAAACTTTCCCAGCAGAAAAGGAACACTTTAACAAACAATTATGCCATAAAAAAATTTCTTAAAACTGCTCAAAGTTTCAGTGGATGAGATTTTAAAACAAACTATACAGAATACATCTATTTTCTGACATGAAAATGGTATTCCACTAAAGTTTTCTGTCAGGTATAAAACATGAAATACTACATCTATTTAAAACCTAACTCTGAAAATCTTTCCAAGATCTGATATTCAAACAAGTGTCAGCAACACCAAACTAACAATCATTTAATCTATTTGTGGCCTTAAGTATCTGTTATGTAGCAGAATCATTCTGCATCATTGCTTTAGAATGCATCTTGCATGTTGATGAAGGTAATCCAGATTTAGTGCAGGGATCCCAAGATCTAAATGCAATTTCAGATCTTTAGAATGGATCTGGATGAAATATGTTGGATGCATCCAAATTTTATTGACTTTCTATCTCCTTTGTAATCTGTTTCGTCTATTAAATAAGTCCGCAAGAACATCTTATCAAGTAACGTCCACGTCAAACTGGAATATGCTGGTCAAAATGATACTTTCCCCATCAAGTAACACATTTGAACAAAATTCTACTTTACTTTTTCGCATGCATTGCCATGTGTTTTGTTCATAACAATGCACATGCTCATTACATTGTAGGTCACAGAAATGCTTCCAATTAAAAATGCACTAATCTTAAATGGCAGAGATAATTTGAATTGATATTGCATATTAATTAAATGTAAACATTAAAAAATTCCTGATTGATACACTGAAAAAAATAAATTATTGACGATAAAATTACTTCAGACTGCACTGATTTTATCAGCCAGCAACGCTAAACAAATAAAATTCAACATTTAGCCTTAAAAGGATTAAACTAAGTGTCATGTCAAGATCCCATCATTACAAAGCCAGGAGGAGATCGAGTATCAAGATCCCATCATTACAAAGGGGCAGACCGGTTATCAGGATTCCACTAAAAGAGGCAAACAAGGTGTGAGGATCCAACCACTACAAAGAAAAGATGTCAGTATCCCATCATTACAAAGGGCAGACCTGGTATCTGGATGCCAACATTACAAAAAGAATGGACAGGCTGTCAGGATCCCACCACTACAAGGGGCAGATCAGCTGCCAGGATCCCACCATTACAAGGGGGCAGATCAGCTGTCAGGATCCCACCATTACAAGGGGCAGATCAGCTGTCAGGATCCCACCATTACAAGAGGACAGATCAGCTGTCAGGATCCCACCATTACAAGAAGGCAGATCAGCTGTCAGGATCCCACCATTACAAGAGGACAGATCAGCTGTCAGGATCCCACCATTACAAGGGGGCAGATCAGCTGTCACGATCCCACCATTACAAGAGGGCAGATCAGCTGTCAGGATCCCACCATTACAAGGGGGTATATCAGCTGTCAGGATCCCACCATTACAAAGGGGCAGATCAGCTGTCAGGATCCCACCATTACAAGGGGGCAGATCAGCTGTCAGGATCCCACCATTACAAGGGGGTAGATCAGCTGTCAGGATGCCACTATTACAAGGGGCAGATCAGCTGTCAGGATCCCACCATTACAAGGGGGTAGATCAGCAGTCAGGATGCCACTATTACAAGGTGGCAGATCAGCTGTCAGGATCCCACCATTACAAGGGGGCAGATCAGCTGTCAGGATCCCACCATTACAAGGGGGCAGATCAGCTGTCAGGATCCCACCATTACAAAGTAGTGGACCAAGTGTCGGGATTTCATTACAAAAGAGTAAAAGATGACAGAGTCTCCCATTACAAAGGGGTGAACTGGTGTCAGGGTCACACCATTACAAAGGGGTGAACTGGTGTCAGGGTCACACCATTACAAAGGGGCAGATCAGATATCATGATTCCACCATTAAATATTTGAGACAATGTTGGTACGATTTAAGGTACAGAGGTATAAACAATAAAACAAAAAACTCCTTTAAAAATGGACCTCTTAAATGGGTTGGACTTCCTCTGTGAAAAAATATCAGAGGGATGGATCCCCTTAAAAACAAACAAAAAATACATATATCATGAGGGGGACTACAATTTTAAGACCTACTACATACTCAAAGGCCACAAGCGCCAAGCATAGGCCTAAATTTTGCAGCCCTTCACTGGCAATGGTGACGTCCTTATATGAATGAAAGATTCTTAAGAGTGACGTTAAACAATATACAATCCATTTCTTATTATATAAACTGGGTTCCTGATCATGGTGAAAACATTTATCATATGCAGAGTTTCAAATATCCATTAACCTAGTATAAACTAAGGTTAATGCTCCATACAGGCAATGAGGAGACTTTAAAAGATTGACACCATATAGAAGGAAATCACACTGTAAATCATCCTACTCCCAGCCCAATTAATTATGAATTTTTAAAGAAGATAATTGAATAAAGGTATTCCCCTTGTTGCACAAAACTGTCCACTTACTTCAAGTAATAGTTCAAGACTGAAGATTCTTATTTAAAAATGCAATTAATCATTATATTGTGGTGGGAAAACATGTGACGAAGGAGAGACAACTCTGTTAATCGCGATCATTATATCGTAGTGGGAAAACATGTGACGAAACACTGACAAATCTGTTACGAATGATCATTCACTAAATACCTTGTTTTCCATCCTTTGACCAGTACTTAAGTCCACTGTCTCCATCCATCAGCTTGGCCTCTCTCTGACCAGTCTGCATATTCAATCTCACATGCAAACCTTTAGGAATGGCTTGACCTGTCCATACAAACAGTTTTAATGTAAACTCTTATGTATTCAGTCATCCAATTAGTTCTGCACAAGGGGTAATTTTAATTTTACAGCTTTATTAGTCAATTTAGTTTCACCAGTCTGCATATATATACATGTAAATATCACAGTATTCAGTATGATGCACTTGTTCTTTTTCAATTGACAGCATAAATTTCTATGTCAAGAAAATTTTAAAATGTAAAACCAAAATCTTGTATATGAATACTTTATGAGGGCTGTTCGGAAATTATTGAAACATTCTGTTTATTTTCCTTTCTAATTGATGTTTTTGGATAAAACTTACTAAATACATTAATAAATTGTAAATAGTCAATTAATTACATGTATGAATATTTTGTTTATAAAATGATCTTTCCTTCTTTGAAAGATATGGATACCCGGAGCAGTCATAGAGCCAAATGTTGAAAAGTATCGAGAGCTGTGTAGCATGTCTCGGTATTCAAAGAAAAAGTGGGGAAAATATACAAATTTTATGTCATTTTTCATTATCATTGTGACTTAAGTTTGGGGAGGTTTTGAAAATTTTCAGTTATAAATACCGAAAAAGTGGATATTTTACATCAAGTTACGAAAAATGTTTTGCGCTGAGACAATGAATTTTGACGTGAAAGTGGAGCAGCAATCATACATAAAATTCTGTGTAGAGCTCGGTAAGATTCCCATTCAGACCAGAGACTTATCAAAGCAAACGGAGTGTGGAAGAATTGTGTCGAGGGCTTTAATTTATTGCTGGCACAAACAATTTACAGATAATGTGTTAAATGATAATGATAGGAAAGGTGCTGGACGGCAGTCAGTTATCATTGAAAAATTAACGTCAGCAGTGTTCGAGTCGTTAAGGAAAGGGAAATTGCGTTCTTGTTTGACATCGGAGTAGAGTTAACTCACAAAATTTTAACTGAAAATTTAAAAATGGAGAGAATCGGTGGGTGGCTAGGCATGAAAAATGTGTCTGTTTAAGTGGAAAATATTTTGAAAAAGAGTAATTGTGAAAAAACAGATAACGTTTACGTTACGTTACATTGATGTTGAGACAATTCTGTACGTTGCTCCGAGTCAATTGACATATGCAAATTCTCTTGTATAGTATGTATTGTGTAATTATGTTATGAAGCTGAAATTTAGCACATTTCTTTCTTATGTTCTTGGTAAAATTTTAGTGAAATTTCATAGATTTATCAGATTTTTTAAAGAAGTTGGGGGAAATGTCTCCAAACAGCCCTCATAAATCACCCATACTTCATGAAATTATTTCCACATTATTGCCTTGCAATATTTCTCTGCCAGATGTTAGATTTAGGAAATGTTTGATTTCTTCATTACAGTGCTATACAAACTTATTGAAAAAAACTTTATGCAAAAAACAAATTTAAAGTTCAGATTCATAGTAATAATAATAATAATAATAATAAATTTATTTTGTAAAGCGTAAAGTCCATACTGCTCTAAACGCTATTTAAACAACAATAAAATGAGTGAAATGAGGTATATAAAAACAGATCATAGTAGGTCCCAGATTAGTTGTAGTATTGTAAATTGTGCCATTAGTCTCTTTAGACTCCACCATGCTCTTATCCAGAAAATCAAATTCCAAAGCATATATAGAATCATAAAATTATGCACTCCTAAAATTCAAATGATTAAACTGTACTTCAGCATTATCATGAATATATTAGCAATATCTATAGGTAAGATTAAGATATTTCAACCACAAAAATCATTTAAAATATGGGTTATTTTATCTTTTTCCTATACATGCAGACTACAGCTTATTAAACATTTAAACTTTTCACACCCTCTTCATTGTGCCCCAGCAGAACATAAAAAATTCTTTAAATTTTTCTTTGTCTTGGAAGATGTGAGTTGGCCATCATTTTCATACTTCTTACTCTCATTTTTACATGAGAATAAATACTATTTGACTGTCACATTAGTGTCATTTCATAGAGTCACAGCTCAATGAATGTAAACAAAGAGTATCTGAAGAAATCCATTCATAAACATTACATATACTGTTGTGATTTGCTTTTCAGTTCGGCATCACAAGCAAAATGAGAACTTTTTCATTATCAAAAGACAATCACATTCTTCAGAGCCTAATGCTTTTACATTCCAAATGTTTTAGTCAAATATCAATGGCTTAAAGACAGTGTCATAAGCCTGAATCTTTGCTTTCTGTAAGATTTGCAAAGTGAATATTAGTTACTACTAGACAACCAATTTGGAAAAAATGGAATGAATTTTCAAAATAAAGTAAAATAAACCACCAGGAAACATGCATCTTCGCTAGCCAAGGGTGACGGTACACAATGTTTGATAGACGTATAGTCACCCTTGGCTGGTGAAGAGGGGGAACATGATACACCTGTCTGAAACTATATGTACATACTGCATATCTAGGTTTGAATGCAAGTCAAAAACTGTGATGTTGTTATCTGCAAATTCCAATATTAGACCACAGTGACCTAATTTTAGTGATACCCCTTCCCCCAAAATGCATCAATGGATGAAGTTTGATGGTCCTAGGCCTCAAAGTGCTAATGATATGATCTAACCATGATTCATATATGTACAGCCATAAAATTCCAAAATAAGGTTGCAATTCACCTTTTTCCCCCAAGATGCATCTACTGACTAAGTTTGACGGTCCTAGGTCTCAGTGTGCAAAATATAGTCCAAACATGATTTGAATATGTATAGTCATAATAAGGAGGTACAGTGACCTATTGCTGGATCACAACACATCTTTCCTCCAAGATGCATCAGCTGACCAGGTTTGATGATTCACAGTGTGAAAGATATCACCCATACACAAAAAAGCTAACAGACAGATGGACAGAGAGGTCTAACCACAATATCACCCTTCAGGTTTGGAAGCTTGTGGAATGCAAACAAACTGAAGCTTCAAAAATCTCAAGGAAATTGTTTTAATTGTCCTATAAAATATCTCTTGAAATCAATTTCTTTGTTAAAAGTGAAATTTGTCCCAGACTGACCTCTGAAGATATGGTATGTATGCTTTCTTTTGGATCTAACAGAACACACGACTTCACCAACCACAAATCTAGGAAAATTATTTCAGTATGTTACACTACTGGTTCTCAAAGTGCTACCAACTTTTTGAGCATCCCTGCTGGACCCTAACTGATTTCACAATCAACATAATCAAGTGGAGATCTTATATGGACATCAGTGTCCTGGGCTAAGGTACATCAGAATGTTGAAATCATGATTGGTTTTCTTGGTGATGAATACTTGATGTATTTGCATTCACTGTTTACCTGGCCGGACTTCTTGCCATTCTTTTGTTGGGTAGAAAACATCAAGGTTGCTGAAATCTCGCACAATTTCATCCTCTGTTGTGATTGTAGCTGAAACAAATGAATGCAATACTGTAACTCTCACGACTGTCATACTTGTGCTTAGAATAGCTCAGTCAGCTAAACAGATTACACAACAGTAGCCACACTCCCTCGGATGTCCATTTCATAATTTTAATATGCATCAGTGACATGTTTTGTTGTTGCAAGAAAAAAAAATATAAGCAAGTAAACAATTAGTCCCATGATTAAAACTAGATACTGCCAATACAAAAATATGAAATATCAGCCAACAATACATACATCATGCTACATGTACATCGGATTAAGAGATCTATTAAAAGCTCCCCACCCCCACCCCACATACTAAAGGCATTGTGATGTGTGAAAAATGACTTACTGCATTTGTTTACTACTATGAATATGGATGAGCTTTTTATAAAGACTAAAGGCAAATCTGACCCAACAGGCTTTTTTTTATTGATCCTTTGGGGCACAAGTTGTTGACAAAGTTCAAATACAAATGCATGTCTAATTCCAAAACAGATCACAATAGGCTACACAAGTTACTTAGTTACTGGTCATGGTGGCTCAGTGGTTAGTGTATGCTTTGTGACCAGGAGATCGCGGGATTGAGCCCAGCTCACACCTTGGCTGTGTCAAACCTAAGACACAAAAATAGATGGTGAATACACCCTCACCAAATGCTTAGCTTAATTTAGAAACTAGAGCCACATATCTTTTGGATAGGAACATGTTACAGCAGGCATATAAGTCTAAATTTGTGGCACTTCACCTACAGGTGATGACAGCTCTAAAAGAGTGAAAAATTCTCAAAGGTACTTAAAACAATAAACAAACTAAATTTTTTTTTTAAAAATGCTATTCTTAGAAAACATAGCTCTGACATGCATAATTGTATGTGTGACTGTGTGTATAATATTACCATCATCATCTTCATTATCAGGAACAACTGTAAGTGCACTTGTTCTGTCAGAAATGGATGATCCAGACACTTTATCTGTATTTGTATCATCTAAATGTGTGGATCCACGATCAGTTTCCTCACTTACAGCTTCCTCGCTTCTCACCATCATGTTGTAACAGCTTATAGAAAAAAGAATCAAACTGACACATGTCACGAGTCGAACACCAATCAACAGCCTCTGCATCTCATATATTGATTCTTTCCTTCCTTTATAAACGATCCAACATTATGTTCTCACTGAAAAAAAAATATATTAAAATATACGTACGCATGTCTTAAAAATTCCCAGTGGCCAAGATGTCACAATCGAGAAAATTCGAGAAAGCATGTGCCATTATTTTAACCTTCCATTTTTTCAACAGAAAATGTTACTCACTTACTAAACTTATATTTCAGAATCCCATGAATAAGCATGTATTATAATATTTCAATTCATCGGAATAACAATGGACATCAGCTGACCCAGGTCGGCGACTGCTTGGGCTACTGTTTGGACTTGCAAATACAGCACAAAGCATGTTAACACGATGTCCAGTCTTTGTACTTACCCCAAGTTGTAATGGACACTGCTTTAGTATTACAATTTTCTTTATTTTAAATAAAGGTAATTTTATTGGTCATTATTTTCATCAGAAATTCTATTTCACACCTGGCGCCTCGTAGTTGATACACGTCAGTATACTTTCTCCCACTGTAAAAAACCGAAGACTTCCGAGAACAACACAAATTCTAAAATCTGAACAAGATCCGGTTTAATGGTGCACTACGCAGGTGCTTGGGTCTTAAATATATAAGAAGTGGCCACAAACATATGAAATAAGTTAGGACATTGATTATACGATTTTTCTGAAACGAATTTACTTTTTAAAAAATATGTGTACATTTATAGTGACATATGTATCAATCTTGAGTGTACTCAGCTGGGCTCATTTAGCTCAAGCGCATGACAATTCGCCTAAAATCCTCTGTACTTACAATTAAAGTATGGTTACTAGCTGTCGAAACTAGATCAGAGCCTTGTGGTCAGCTGGCAGCCTGCCTAGCATGACTTAGGGGTTGCTTTGGGGGTTTCTTCAAGAATTTAAGGTGGTTCCATTAATTTGCCTCACTGTTCTTGGGAAGAAGGAGACGTGATAGTGAGTGAGCCCAGTCGATGAATTCCTCTGGTTGTAGGGTCCTCTGCTATGCTGGATGGTATAACAACATCAACACGGAGGACGTTGTACTTTATATGGTTATTCTTCTAGCCTGCATGATCAAATTTGTTGCCGAGACGCCCAAAGAGATTTACAGAATTACCCAAGTTAAGTTACTGAGATGGTCAAATTCATTTCTTAAATGATTTATTCCTGTCCACAACTTCATCTTTATTACAGCACCTACGAGTAATCAAAGACTTTCATATCCGTAATCACATATTTCCTAATTAGATGTTGATTAAAGTTAGTAACATGACAGTGATATATTCAAGTTCAAACTTGGCATTGGAGAAAATGTTCTCGACTGGATTATGCACTTTGATTTTTGGAGCGCTTTAATTTTCTACAAAAACAAAATCAATTAGAATTTATGCAATGTATATAAACACTGTCCAGAATACTCTTAAAACAGATTATACATATGCATAGACATGTACAAAAATAGATAAAGATACCCCCGACATGTCCCCGATTATACATTCCACCACCACCCTCTTCGAGTACGAAGACGCAGTATAAAATAAGAACCTATGTGAACGTTTTGTAAGAGTTATCGCTCTTTTCCAGTGGTGGCATTCTCATCAAACCAGATAAATTCCAGGCAATTTCTCTCGGTACAAAGTCTTATGATAAAACATAATTCTTGTGTGTGAATAGAAGCTGCTTGGTGTTAATGTAGATTTTTAGTCTAAATTTTAATTCCCATATTTCAAATATTTGCAAGAGAGCAGTTCGTCAGTTAAATGTATTAAAGCCTATAGCGGTTGGGTAAACTCACCATTTACCATTCTTTTATACTGTCAAATTTCAGTACTGTCCTCTGGAATGACACTTTGTAGTGAACATACTTGTAGAAAAATCGGGGGGAAAATTGAGAGCGAGCTCTACTATTTATATATGAAGACAATACTAATATTTACATATACAACTAACTTCTAGTTAAATTTTATCTTCCCTCACTGAAAACCAGACATATGAGAATCATGACCCTTTGAAATTTTTAAGATTATAAACAAGCAAAGTCCTTTGTTTCTGCAAGTACTGGTTCAGCTAAAATATTCTAATTACAATTTAAGATACCAAAAGACTTGGGAGCTACCTAGGCCGAGAACTACTAGGTACGGTAAACAGTCTGTCAGATATGTAGCGGCCACACTGTGGAACTCCTTACCCAACCATGTAAGGGAAATTTCCACCTTCGATCAATTTCGGGCATTTATTGACGCTTGGAAAGTGGGGCGGAGGTGGGGGGGGGGGGGGTAGATGCAGCTCCTGTCGGAGACACAGCGTTTGGCTGAATGAATGTATCATTTTTTGGGTTATGGTTTAGTTTGCAGTGTGCTTCTTAGATTTATTCAGATTATATAACCCTTCATCTGCTTTACTGCGAAGTTTTGCTTGAAAGCTTTATCATTATGTATTTTTCTTATTCTTTTCCTAACCCTTTTGCATATATGAAATTTATTTTTGTAGGTCTTTAGTCATTTTAGTCTCATTTACTTTCTTTCCTTTATTACAGCGGACTGACCCAACCCCATGACAAGACATGTTGCTATATAAAATGTCAACCTTTTATTCATACAATTTGGTGATGCTTTGCTAAATCGTTAAATTCTCATATGTTTATTTGTTTTTGTTGTTAACATTATTAGTACTTATATATTTATTATTATCTTTATTTTTATAGTAAAACTGCTATAGTGCTTCTTCACAATTTTACTGCTGTGGTTTAAATTTAGAGATTAAATTTTAAAGGCAAATGCATATGTTGATTTGTATTTAATTCTTAACTTTTGAAATGTTTATTTATATAGTATGTGTGTTCGTATGCTCATTTTTGTGATTTAGTTCGTCTGTGATAGTTGGTTAAAGAGCTCTGTAGAGCTCTTGTTACTTGTTCGTATTGTACACAGTGCCGACTCTAAATAAAATTTACTTATTTTTCCCAAACCTGGCGTTACAATGAAGACGATTATCTACAAAACATTGGTTACGCATAAGATTTAGAGTTCCTTAGTAACTCAACGAATTACTAAAAAAAAGTTACTGTATTCTAGAAAACTTAGCTGAAACAGTAATGTCAATCCTGTTGCAATACCTTGGCATTCCTGTACGTGTTCCGTATTTTCAATCCTTTTGATACGCGTAATTCTCGTTCATTTGTTTCATTGTCTTCCAACTACCTAATCAGGATTTCACTGTTGTTCTCTGACACT
This sequence comes from Ostrea denselamellosa, assembly GCA_024699665.1. Taxonomy (NCBI): domain Eukaryota; kingdom Metazoa; phylum Mollusca; class Bivalvia; order Ostreida; family Ostreidae; genus Ostrea; species Ostrea denselamellosa. Next base: position 955,004 of record JAMZEH010000052.1, read on the forward strand.
AAATCATATTATATATGACAAAAATTAATGTGATTTTCCCCATTTCTATTTATCAAGAAATTTATCAACGATTTTTATAATGCGAAATGTTTTGAGTATGTAGAGAAAGAGCTCAGAATCTTTCAGACTGACAAGACTATCAAGTTCCAAATATTTTGAAATTTCAACGATTGAATGTTCCATCTACGACATAAAAAGCACCCTACTATTCACAAGCACACGAAGTACTCATAACTTAAAAGCATATATTTATAAATTTCAGTTGCAATAACTATTTCAATCACGTGTAGCATTTTTAAGGTAAGATCAAAGTACACACACATTTACTTTTATTTTGCCCATGCATGCATTTCTTTTCTTTTCTCGGAAAATTGTAAATACTCTATAAATTCATGCTTTTAGATTTTAACATATTTGCATTTTTCCCCTGTGAAGTACATGTAATTAGTTACGCTGGCAGCTGCATGGTGCGAATGAAAGATCTTTAACGAAATACTGTCTAAAATGATGATAACAAACGCTTCTTTTAACATGATTTCCTTCATTTATTTATATTTACTACGGTAACAAATTAAAATGGAAATCGTTTAGAAACATCGGAAACGTTGAGCGTGAAACGGCAGTATACTCTGTAACCACAAACAGGCACGTTATGACAATATGGCAGCGCCCATAAATGAGGTCATAGAATTTTGTATAAACCCCGATGTGTCTCAGACAGATAGATAGATAGATACAAATATATGTAAATATATATTTATATTTCATGTCTTTAATTTCGATAGCTTAACCAACGGAAATGATAGTCATTTTCTCATGGATGTGGGCAATGGTGCATGAATTTTTATGAATATAGTGCGACTTTTTAACGGATGGGAATATTCCGACAAAAATGAAAGAAAATGTAGATATAGAAATATAAAAAATAAATTTCATTTTTTTAGTGGCATAGCTATCCTTGAAGTGAAGTGTACGCACAGTGACAAATCCAGAATAAGCTGGGGCCGTCTTAAGGCCCCCAGTGGGTCCAGGGCAAGGCCCTGGTGGGGGCCCAGGGAGCGAAGCCCCCGGAAGCTCGTGAGTTTTGAGGCTTTTTAGGTTACATTTATGGGTTTTTCTAGCTATAAAATCATGCATAATAAAATGAAAAATTAACAATAATTTTAGTGGTTGTCACATTGATGTGCACGCCTGGGCGTTTTGGCGTCAATGGCAGCTACGCCAATGTTTTGTGAACAGCAACGATTCACACCAGCATACTTTTCATAAAGCGCTAACGCTGCAGTTCGTGCCAAATATTTAAAAAAATTTATATATAAATATATTTACAGTGTATATATGATGTCAAATATGTTTTAGTACATGCAACACTTGCCAAAAATTAGACTATAAAACGTTGTATGCATATTCGAAGCCCTCCCTTTTCTAAACATGGCACATGGGTGTCAAAATGTTTGTATCGTTGGGGGTAGGTATTTGAGACCACCTAAACCAATATATAAACAGTGTGTGAAAAAGGTGTCAGAATGTTGATCCGAACCCGATCCCAAAGATCGAGTTACTTAGTTCCCAAAACCATGTGTACATTACTGTACATTTTAAAATGCCGATTGCCGATGCCTAATACTGAATTCACATTGTCATAATATTTAGAAATGAAGGTCCCAAGTTGTCATCCATCGGAGGGGGCCGCCGGCCAGGGGGTGTCGCCATTCCGCTAAAATATACACCGGGGGATTTAATACCTCTCATGAATCTCATCGAATACGACGCGGACTTTGTTCCATTTGTTTATTTTTCGTTATATGGCTCTTCAGTAAAATTTCTTTCCTTTTTAATAAGTCATTATGACTTTTTTCTCCGAGAGATAACGTGTTTGTAAATTTGATCTTCTTTCTACAAGCACGCGATTAGTTACCCGTGGTTGTATCCGATACGTGTATATGATTAAGACAGACGTCTGCAAGATCAAGAAAAAAGTAAGAGCGTGGATTAATATTGCGGAGACAACTGAAGATACCCTCTCTGTTTTGTAGCAATAACAGCTAGTAGAATGCTGCAGGGATATCAAATATATAAAATGGGATGAATTATTTCGTTATAGTGCATGTAAACTTGACATAATTTCTGTTGATTCAGGACCAATGCCAGCTAATCAATAGTGTCTATTGAACTGAATTTCTATACCTTGAATTATCAATATAGACTGGCATTATATGGTGTATCTTACATAGAATAAATGTTAAGTGTTGATGCGAACAAAGGAATTTATGATCAATCTCTGTCTTTCTGTTTTCGTTTGTATTTCGCTCTGTAGTGCTTTATGGTAGAAGGTTAAAAAGGTATTGCCCAGTACCTTCTACCTGTTTAATATTTAGTCATACAAGAACTGTTGAAAATGAATCGAAGAAACGGGAAATAAAACAGAGACGCTGTAGTTCATTTGGTTATAAAAGTTATCTCTCTTCTCATGCAGTGTGATTCAATCGAAATGGACTGATTTAAGCACTGTGTAAATCGGAAATTGGATTATTGGTAATCTAGTGAACGTTACTGGGAATTCTGAACAGAATCGTGAGTGAAGCAGACGACACAAATCCCCACAAAGTGGAATATGTCGGCAGATGAAAGGACTCAAGGTCTACGGTCTGTAGAAAAGTCACTACGTTTTGCTCCAGAAAATGTACATCAAAGTTCAAAACTGCAAAGTTTTCTTTCCAATTAATGAAGTTACGATGACGTTGTGGAAGCCTTTGGATTCATTCGAGGTCTTGAGAGCCTCTCGTTACTGCATGAAATTATAAATTCGTTTAAGTGATATCGCTTGATTGTTTCAGTGATATCAAACATTCAGTCTGATATTCAACAAATCATGTCACTTACAAGGATCAAGTGATCAATAAATCGTATAAGTAATATGTCCAAATTATTAATGATATCACTTAATAGTTTAAGCGATATCACTTACTGAAAAATTGATTAGGTGGATGATATCCCTCATTCACTTAAGCGCAATAATTTTAATGAACTCATTTAATACGTGATATTAATACGTGGATACATGATTACTTTGAATATTTACATTTCCAGTGTTTTTGACTTGATATCTTTAATTGTAATGATCGCCATTTCCTCATGAATTCGACGCATTAGTAAACAATGCGCGTATAAATCTTGATAAATATCTAGTCCGTCTGGGGATTCCGTCAGAAAAGAAAGCAGAACCTACATATAAGAAATGAATTTCATCTCTGAAAATACACGAGAGTATGAACTGTAATGCTTCCCAACGGCATACTTCATGAAGCGAGTTACAAAAATGAAATTTATTTCTTAATTGCATAGGTGATATCAATTAATGAATATATATCCTTTAATGAATATATAACATCACTTATTAGATAGGTGAACGCAGTCCCAAAATGGAGTGCTTCTGTGAATTTTTTATTCATTTTTTTTTTATTATTATTATTATTATTTATTTTATTTTTATTTTTTTAGCTGATAACATTTTTTAAAATCTTGTAGTATATCTCCGAAGACACTTTCTGTTTTAAAACCATTACTGGAGTTAATTTTGTCACTTGGCGCTAAATTCAAATCTTACAAGGACTATGATACGTAAGGGTGTTAATTTCCCTTTCTAGAGAATGCGACGTTTAAACACACACGGTAAGTTGATATAATGAAGACAAACACACACGGTAAGTTGATATAATGAAGACAAACACACACGGTAAGTTGATATAATGAAGACAAACACATACGGTAAGTTAATATAATGAAGACAAACACATACGGTAAGTTAATATAATGAAGACAAACACATACGGTAAGTTAATATAATGAAGATAAACACACACGGTAAGTTAATATAATGAAGACAAACACATACGGTAAGTTAATAAATGAAACGTGTTTTGGTTTGGTTATTTTAGTTTAGTGTTATAACAAATATTAATCCTTATATCTTCAATATCCAAAGACAATTCGAAAGAAACCAAACAGAACTCCAAATTTGAGGATTAACACTTGTTAACAACAACGTGGTTTGATTTATGATCTCACAATATACGAGAGGGGCCTCCGTGGCTGAGTGGTTAGAGCATCGGACTCAAAATCACAAAGCCTCTCACCTCTGTCGGCGCGTGTTCGAATCTCGGCCGCGGCGTTATGTGAGCAAGTTTGCCAGTTTACTTGCGGAAGGTCGGTGGTCTCTTCTCAGGTACATTGTATCTGGGTTCTCTCCTCCACCAACAAAAAACTGGACGCCACCAGATAACTGAAAAATTGTTGAGTGTGGCGGAAAGCAATAAATAATCAATCAATCAATCACAATATACGAAATGAAAGTGATCACAATCATGGTTTTCACATTTTCTGAATTTAATTGACGATATCATTGTTCACTGTTAGATTTACTGATATGTTAGGGGAATAGCATTTTGTTAACATGTGGCGGATCAAAACGGCGGGACACCTATTTCAATTTTTTTCTTGAAAAATAGCTGTTCGTAGTTCTTACCTATAAGTATATTAACTAAGTAATTATTAATTATAGGACATGTGCGTCACTACAAGCTCACACATACAAATGTATTATATATGTAATTCCCACTCGACCCAAAGGGCTTATATGTCACTTTATATATTTAAAATATCAATGCATTTAATGGGATATCTCAATAGGGACAGCAAATGGATATAAAATATATCTATAATTTATATTTAAATGCATTTTCACTTATGTATATATATATATATATATATATATATATATATATATATATATATATAGACTGAATTAATAATTTTAGCTGTTCTTAAAGGGTAGTCGTTAACCTAGAACCATCCTCATACGGTGGTTTCCCTTCCATTTCTTTTGCTACGAATATAACAATGTATGATGATAAGCTGTCAATTTTCATTGTTTTAAACTTATGTATTTATTATGTATCATTGCATGTACAGCGCCATTGATTGCATGTTTGTTTGTAAAATTGTGTGCTTTATAGATTTTGATAATAATAATATATCCAAGCCATGAATAAAAACGTCCTCACCATTCTCACGCATGCGCATTCCCTTAACTGTATGACCGGTTTTAGTAAATATCCTTAAAAATGTCCACATAATATGGAACTTAAACAATTACACATACATTTTTTCCCCTTAAAATAAAAAAGTTCATATTTTGTTGGATATGGAGTGAGCCGTGCACTTTGTATAACGATAAATAGAAATCACTCGAGAAAGATTGATATCTTCATTAACCGTCCTACAGTTGAAAAAATGCTACTCAAACTTGTCTATTGTAGTTACATAAGCTGGCAGGTAAATGCCGGTTTTTATAGATACATTAATACATGTATGGATTTGACATACTGCAAACGAATAATCACGAAAGGTCAAATTTGAAATGAGTAAACTTATTCACCTCGGAATTTGACAGTTTTAATCGAAAATTGCAGGTATAGAGACGTACATATGTATTATTGATATGTATGACAATTAAACTCATCTACTTGAAGTATCATAGAGTCGAAATGAATGGCGATTTGTGTGTGTGTGTGTGAGTTCTCATGATAACAAAATAATATTCCCATATATTGTCCAACGGCGAGTGTCATAAATCGAGGAGCGTTCGATTTAAGCGAGAAAAACTCACAGGTGGTGAATCTGTTGCCTACCCGGTGTACGTTATCATATTTCGATAAATGACACTGCAAAGAAGGGACCCATAAAAACAGCTCCCCGGGTTTGACTGTGCCAGGTAAATCAACAGCCACCTGTGACCGGTCTGTGCATGGAACGGCACATCTTACAACAAACTGAACGTGACCAAACCGACGGAATAAGGATGTGTAAAGCAGGAAACCCAGAGATCCCTGCTGATCACGAATTCCCGGATGAAGTGGTCATCGACGATTCTCATTCTTCGTTAAATTTTCTTTAAAATTTTGTCTTTGAGATAAGATATAAAGATATTAAATTTGCAGCTGATTTGGTTAAAATCCGTTAATGCTGGGTTCATCATAAAAAAGAAAGGAATCTGCAAATGGTTAATTTATTGAGTATATCATTTTCTCATATATATATATATATATATATATATATATCACAACACTTTGATCTTTGAATTTAAAATAGATTTAATATAAAGTCTGAAATGGAGAAATCAGTCTGCACGCACTTAAAATCAACAAACCCTGTTATAACAATACTGTTGATAACAATGCAAAAGGAAAGTCATGTTTATTTTCGGTCTAGGAACCATTCGTATCACAGATTCACAACAAAATGGCAATATGTGTAGCAACATAGCAGGGAATATCCCAAAACTGAGAGATACAACCGAATTATTACGAAAATTATCATTGCATGTACTTTTTAATACACGGAAGAATGCCTACACATGGGGAAACCATACCATAGCGTTTGACCTAATGGTTTGTCGCTGCACAAGACCGATTGCTTAATGAAGAAGTGAAACTTGATCAAGTCCACGGTATATCAACAGTTGTTCTCCATGTGAACTAGCTGCAGCTGTGTGAAGGGCATCTGGAGAACAATGACACAATGTTTGAATCAAATTTGGACAAGCATAACAATGTCGTCCTTTTTATCAAACTAAGCTTTATCATTGTTAACAGAATGTTAAACATATTGAATTAATTCCAAAAAATCAACACTGACAAAGATGGAGACAGTATCTCCGGTATTCTACTTTGCAACTTCGATAGCAGGCTACTTTCATAATACATGAGCTACACGCAGTACCGCATTTTCTTATTTCTGAAGGTCGATTTCAAATTAAAAACTTATCTAACATTTGCAATACTCACAGTGCGTTAATAACAAGAAACGACTTTTGGGGGGGGGGGGGGGGGGTTCGATAACCGAAAATCCATGTATTTAGTGTATGGTATTTAAACGATACAAAATTCTTTTTTATTCATTAAATATATGTAAAATTGTTTAACATGGGACATTTTCTCCAGGTTTTGTACTTTTCATTCATAAAGATTGATTTAAATATTGCACTGTATCACATATCAGCTTTAAACTATTGTATGAAATATTACATAGATATTTTAACTTTCCATCTGAATATTATCTGTATTGTTTATAAAGTCCTTGAGGGTGGGGTGGTGGAGCGGGAGTATAAATAGAAATAGCAGTCGTAAACTTACGTCACAACTGGTCATTTCTCACAAATGTCCAATTCTACATGTACACAGAGTTATAGAAGTAAGACAAACTGCGCTAATATTCAATGTCTGTCGTTCATTCGAGGTGCCATTTTTGCACTCTAATATATAAATATCTACATTGTATAAATAAATTCACAAAGAGTTTGGAGGGAAAACGTTATCGGCAAATTCCTAAAACCATAAAAGTACAAGGGGATGAGCTTAATTAAACACGTCTTCAAATTGATTTGCATACAGTAAAAGGAATGTGACATTTCCGTCTATGAAATATGCATATCGGTTCTCATGCTTAGCCACATTGGGTGCAAAACGACCACATATATAATCATTATGTGCAATCTCCAAAGCTCGAAAAATAATTATTACGTAATATAATCATATGTGACTTGGGGATTTTATTTTCTTATCTCATTATCTGAAATTGGATCGGTATACATGTAATGTTTGCTTTCAAATGGTCAGCTATCAGTATATTTTTGTCATAGTTTTCCTGCTTGTTAGAAAGGAAAGACCCATGGCTTATCAATGTCTATACGATGGAATTATTTGTCCGTTTGCGAGAGATATACTTGTCTGTGATAATGTAAAGCAGTATGTACATGTAGAAATGAACAAAAGGTAGTAAATATCAACTCGGAAGACACACCAATGTGGAACATTTCGATAAGATCAATGTATAAGAGATGTTCTTGTCGGGGTATCTGACAACGGTTAATATATATTGTTGAAGTTATTTTGTCCACAAAGTGCAGTCTTTTCGTAAGAGGAGTGAAGCCAGGATACAAACGCAACCCCGATACACTACAACTAGGGCGAAGTTCAGCAACATGGCAACACCGCTATGTTTTTTTTAAAAGAAAAGAATAAATAAGCTAAAGGCATTAATTTAACCCCATCCCGTCTCGGCGGAGTTCTGGCAGTACCCTGGATAAGATGATATGAGCCAACAGTATACTTATTTCTCCATCCATCTGCACACAGGCGACTCGGATGTCAATAGCTGGGTTTCTGGAATTTGTTTGCTGAGCTTTTGAGGTGCACATCTCGCCAACATTTAATTCAAGATATGAATGAATGTGGCAAACCCCGAGGTTGACGGTCACTGCTGTTTACAGAGGCGGATCCAGGATGTTTTGCTTCTGATGTTTGTCAGTCCACTTGTTGAGGAAAACGACAGCGGAATGAACGTTAGATTATGTAAGCCTAGACGTTCATTGTTGGAACTGTATTTATTTTTGCAGACGTTTGCAAAATGTTAGTAGTATCTGAGCCGTCTGCAGAAAGTTGGTTGTGCGAAAAGTACATATTCAAACAGTGCAAAGCCCTATATAAATCTATAAAACGGTTTGATATACTCTGTCATGTTACGATTAAATTTGATAATATATCACTATGTTTCAAATATCTGTAGAGCTCTTCCATCATGTTTGCAACATTGTTTTTCACTACAGATGACACTTTTTGCTACAATAAAAAATTGACAGTTAAGATTGACACGAAAGTTTCATACCAGGAGCACATTAAGTTGAACATAGGTGTCTTTGCAAACAATGTGACAAACATTTTCAGATCGGAGGCGTTCAATGCAGTAAATGAAACCGGTTTTGATATATTTTGAACTTGTATACCGTAAAAGAGTAAGCTGTCAGTCTAGAGTGTTTACTTAAGATTAAACAGTAGACACAGTTCGACTTCCAGTCACTTAATTACAACCACGACTCTATCACAGAGGTTCCATAGCAGCAGAAACGGGAGTGTCGCTGACGTGGGAATTACAGAGCATGTATTCTTCATTCACAAAACGCAAAAACAACTTTACATGATCTATGGTAGTATAAAATTTACACAAATGCACACCTAACAAGTTCACAATAGGGGAAATAAGCACACCCAGTTGAGCAAACAACATGAAAATTGTTTGATTCGGTTGTGTTATCAACGACTCATTTTAGTTACTTTAAGCATTTTTTAAAATTCCAGCTAGATTCTTTTCTTAATAAAGATGCACATATTGATTTGCCTTTTTGTGGATTGTTACATGCAGGGAGAAATTGTTTCGAAAACAAGGACAAGTTACATGATTTGTAACAATATCATTAGCATTTCCGAAAATGCTTTGTAATTTACTGTACCAAAATTTAAATTTACAGTCTGTGTATGTTAATAATTCTCAGAAAGCTATTTTGATACAGATGATGCAAAAAATTAAAGACACTTTTGGTAGGCAGTGTACACTTGGGTCATAAATTATTGATATACAGTTTATTTGACATCGTGACAGTGCCTGTATAATTATGGCCCTGTTTTCCAAACGTTCAAGTGACTCTGGGTCATTAAATTCAGTACCAACAGGTGTGCGCCCCCTTATAATCAGTCGTTTCCTACTACTGTTGGTACTTCTAAAACAGAAGTGTTCTTTACTCTAAATAAGGTCCCTCTGTGTGACCTTGTACAACCTGGTTCAATTGCTTGGTTTGTATCGAAAGAATAAGCTGTCAGTCAGCAACAGAATTCATTCTTTGTTTAAGTATTGGTATACTGTACATAAATTTGGATAATGAAAATCACTTTTAGTAGGGGATTTTGTCTTTTGGTTCCTTTACCTCGCATGAAAACACACAATCATTTTCAACAGAACAGCGCATTTGTAAACTAAGATTAATATTTCCTGGGTATAAGGGAATCATACAATGCTCCATTGCATCTTTTAAATTCGTGTATTCAGCATGTATTTTTAAAAACTATATAGGGTGCTTACCTGATTGATGCATGTGGCCAGTAAAAGTACGTTTTCTAAAGTAGTTGTATCTGCCCTTTCTAACAGTATATCAGCATTTTAGCAAGTAGTCCGTTAGCATACATAAATAATGTTAGCATATTGAATATTAATGAAATACAATTGTAATATCGTTTGAGATTATAAAATGACACTGTTTAATGTGAATTCACAAAACATACATCGGATCCCTATTAACTGAATCGAGCGACTCACCAAATCATAGGTACAAATTAATATATTTACAATAAATATATAATGAATTGGGACAGAGAACTTATGGAACAAAAAAAAAACCAAAACACAAAAATAAACCACCCGAATATACGTACCCAAAAAGTAAACTTCTGTCACTCCCAATGTATATTACACCTTAATTCTATAGTGATCAACTTTATCAAATTTACAATAGTTAAATACATGCATGGTTAAAATTACAATACTAAGGCCAAACAATGTAGGAAAGAACTAATCAATGATCGTCTAGTAAAAATTGATGGAGCTGATGTAATTTCGGTGTTCTCAAAGATATTCATTTTACCCACAAGCTCCTGAATATACATGTATATGATGTTACCAAATCTTGTACAACACTGAGAGAGTAGGCTCGATAGCAATATCTAGTTACAATGGTGTTTTTTTAAAGTCCCTTCACCCTAGGAAACTTAGATTTCTTTATGTTCTTTGAAAATCTATCAAGAAAAGCGTCAATGGGAACCGACTACTTCATAACTATTGTTCTTTGATGGTTTGTCACCAAATTGCTTCTGTTTGCAGTTTCTGGGTGAAAATTTTATTTAGGTGGTACGTTGTATATGTGATATCATCGTGCCTGCATTATAGCATGTCGATTTACGAATCAAATGAGCTTATCAATTGCCAAGGAGAACAGTACAAGCGACAAGATATGTCCTTGCTTTACTCCAGTTGTCAATTTAAACGGATCTGACATTTGGTTGTGGAAGGCTCGGTATTCTGGGACTGAATATTGTTGATAATCGTTGCAAGCTACGACTGAAATGTACGCTCCTCTCCCTTTTAACCCGTGGTCCTCTGCGTGAAATTTTTCTCTTTTTCTATAAATATGCATGACGCAATATGGCCAATCGCTGAGCTTCCGAACACTGGTTAGGAATTTAAACTGTTCAGAGAATGCGCGCTATTTACTCTTGACCAGTCAGAACGCTTTTTCTTCCACTTCTTCTGCAAACTAACCAAAACAGAACCCGTATGTATACAGATATGGCGATTTCGACCTTGAACAGCTAACAAATGATTTCTTGTGAAAGATAGTTTCGTTGCATAAAGCACAAGTTTTCATGGCCGCAAGCCATTACTGAGTTAAACGCGTAGGATAAGTGTGAATTCTACTGGTCAACGAATTATATCATTCTCGTCATGCATATCTATAAGAAACGACAAAATTTTCGCACAAAGAGCCAGGCGTGAAAAGGGAGAGTAGTGTACATTTCAGCTGTGGCTTGCGACGATGGATGTTGACCAGTTTCTTCGAAGTGCCGCATTGTTATGTATGCATTTCGATAGGGAGATATGATGTAGATTATCTTTCTTTTTAAAAAGGCTTCTGGTATAGCGTAGATGGTTTGGTTGCTTGTTTGTTTGTTTTACAACCCCTCCAGAATTTTCACCAATTGTGACATCACATGTTATAGATGAAGTACCACAAATTTAGACCTATCCTTAGCGCCCAGGGCCTTAGCATTGAAAGGTCTTTAACGTTCTTGCCGCGATACGGAGCCACCGTTTTTAAAGTTATATCCGGGGAAAAAAACCGTGATTCTCGATTCTCTATGCCGAGCGTTTGGCGAAGAAGTAATCACTACCTATATTTACGTATTAGGTTCTACGTGGACATGGCACGAGCGATGCTCGAAGTCACAACCTTCCGGCTACTAATCGAACGCTCTGTTACTGAGATACCGCAATGTAAGAATACAGCGAGATTGGGGCATTTTTTTTGCGCAGTAAAACGAAGGTTATTATAAGGGGTGGAACTATAGCTCTCTGGTCTGTTCCAATGTTTTCCAAGAGAGCCACAGATCTGCAGTTATATCTAGTCACACACACACACAAACACAGAGAGAGAGAGAGAGAGAGAGAGAGAGAGAGAGAGAGAGAGAGAGAGAGAGAGAGAGAGAGAGAGTAGGTACTGCTAGTCTCCTATCAACATGATGAGCGGCTGTGGACGTTGTCCCCAAGTTGAGTGTCAGCTTTTAACTCATGATTGATTGATTGTTTTATTATACATAATGAATGTTTATATTGTGTTGGAATAACTGATACTTAATATTTTGACATTATTAGGGAATGACTACGATTTCAAAAAATATCTTTATTTGGTGCAAATTAAACCTGCTTCTTTGGGGAAATCAAAGCATTTTCCACTTATTCAACAAACAAACCTTTTACTCATCAAAACAACCGTGTTCTCTTTCGTCTACATCTTCAGTCGTGACAGTTCTCGCGTGAGATGTGGATAATTACGATTGTAAACTTTATGAGTTTGAAAAAATCAAGAATATTGAGCAATTAAATGATGGTGACTTGTGTCTTAATTTGAATTAGTCATTTATAGTGCATTATTTTCAGCGATTTACAAATAATCAATATGTGGCACTTAGATCCACGCCTAATTTCTGAATGGATCTCGAAAAATACTCTCGGTCAAGGTAATTAAAAATGAAGGTGATATTTGAGTTGTAAAGTTGACATCGGAGAAAAATGACTAAAGTATGAATTAATTGTCCGAGATTTAGAGCGCTTTGAGTCTTAAATACAAACAAATAAATGACACTTAAGTTTGTGATCTGGAGGATTGACAATCGCGGTTTTCTTGAAGAAAAAAAAATTCACAACCGCAGTTAAACCACAGTCAAGACCACTTATTTTGTTCTTACCCCCACCCCACTCTAGTATGTGAAAAATCAGGGGCACCATATTGTTTGGTCGTTGCTACAGCGTCAGTTGAAGATGTGCTTGTCGGTTTTGTGCCACCGTCTACTAGCCATAAGGTACAAAGCCTTAGATCAACGATCTCTGAAAAACTCACAATTTTCAGGTCTAATACCGAGTGTTCAGAGTAAAAAATCTCCCACCCACGATGTGAAGCATCTCACTAAATGATAATGCTAGCATTTTTGTTTTTGTTTAGCATTACATTATTGTCAAAAAAAGTTTCAGAAAGGATTGAGTTGACCGTCATCTTTGAGATATTCTTCCTTTGCTCTCTGTGAAATATTTCTTCCTAGTAATGTAAATATCTAATTAAAAGACTGTCGTTACACATCCGTACCGTGCCGTGGACAATTAACGTCATAAAGTACAATAATTGGGAAACAAACGACTCTGAAATTAATCAACATACTTAACAGAAAATGAAAGTCGGTCAGTTCAGTTCGGTTTATTCATTCAAACCAGAACATGGAAAAACATATTTACAAACACATACAGTAGACTGTGACATTTCAAAGTATTTTTTTGCAAGAAATGTACTCTTTAGTTACTAAAATACAATTACATTTAACATTAATTCACAAGCCTTATGTGTTGAGTTTCGAAAAACGGTCTCATATTCCTTAACATTTGACAAGGAGTCGAAACTCGTTTTTTCTTTCTTCCATTTTTAAACAGCGGGTGAATAATTTCTTTAAAATCCACATATATGTAACTTCTAGAATACAGAAATGTCCGATCTGACCACTGTTACATATACTAGAACTGCATAATTTTGTGGAGGATTTTGTGGGATGGATGAATCTATCCCTCCATTGTGACAATGCTAACACATGTAAACCTTCCCAGGTAAGAAAACTTGACAGCAAAATGGGCATGTGTTGATAAGTGAAATTTTATGCAGCATTTTCTAAACCATGATGGATATAGTTTTTTTTTCAATGCATGGTTCATCAATGGAAATACTTTTTCATTTTTAATGACACTGAAAGCGTGACGACAAAAAAATGTAACGATGCGGAAATGATTCTCCGCAAATATACGCATACCAAAGTATATTTTGTGGGAGGTATTTCTAATAATATCAATAATCCGATCCACCGCCCTATTGCGTTTCCTCTCGTATTTCCTCATCTACGTTACCGTGTAAATTAGACCCAGTCATCTTCTTTCCATTTACCTTTCAATAAAGTTCAAGATCGTGTGCAAAATGCGTAGAAAATATTGCTGATTTCGATTAAAACAGGAGTTCCGGAAAGTCATGTATCCCCTCGCAATATGACATTTTGCCAAAAATTATATATTTTGTTTATTTGAATGTTTTACGTCTCATTCGGGAATTTTTTACTCTAACAGAAACGTCTTCAGCTTTAAGTGAAGTGCCACAAATTTTGTCCTACGTATGACGCTCAAGGTCGTAGCAGCGGAGGGTCTTTATCACACCAACGCTTACCATGATACATAACCTTCATTAGAAACACTCGTGACTTTCATTTCCAATGTCAGGAGCTTGGCGATGAAAGTTGCTACATATTTTAAATGCCCCACTTTTACGCAGTGCCGGGATCAAGAATTCAACCTGGGACATCCCAGTTGCGAAGTGAATGCTGTGATTACGATCGACAATGTCTTCTACAATGCAACTGGAACCAGTTATCAATGCATAACAATCTTGAACGCAAGACATTGAACTCTGTTTTTCATATCACCTCACAAGAGAAATTGAAATCAGAGATCACTCCAAATCTGATACACGAGGAATTAAAAAAAACACTCCAGCGACATTTCATATTTTAAAATACTGAAAACAAATAGATCATTAAGCAAAGTACCATTTCTTAAAGTTCTAATCAAATCTAATAAGAAATGTAATTTAATGACGTTAAAAGAAATTTACTCATGTGTAACCTTGGAATGCAGTATCAACCAAAATCTTCAATCTACCTACCATTCCTGGAAGTTTGACAAATATAGAAAAGACGAAGATAACGAACAGTGATAAATCTCAAAATTCCCACATGGAATACAAATTAGAGATTGAGCAAACACTGACCCCTGGCTATACATACCATAGGTGGTATCAGGTGCCTAAGAGGAGTAATCATTCTCTGTCGATCGGTCACACCCGCCGCGAGCCCTATTTCTCGATCAGGTAAACGGAGTAATCCGCAGTCAAAATCAGTGTGCTAAGAACGGCCAAACAATTCGTATGAAATAGGATTTGACCCAAGGATAAGTTGTATCAGCAAACTAGATCGTTATAACGACCATAGAATTTACAAAATGCTGACTTTAAACAATACTGTTGAAACCCATGTAACATCAACTTGTTTTTCAGTAGTCTGCATCGATTTAAAAACTTATCATACTCAGAACAAGCTCTTGCGTATCGAATCAGTCGATAGATGTAAACACCATATGCAGGTGATGATAGAATATTGCTACATTTCAAGAAGTCATTGAAAACACATTTTTTTTTCCATCAGATTTTCAGTAACTAGTCTCCATCAAGTTGAGATTGGGTTTTTTATATATGTTTTAATTCATTCACACAAAAAAAATCTCATGAACATTATCTCATCATCTTTACTTTTATGTCCTGAAGCTGATGTTTAAAACTTATTTAGCATACGCATTGTATCTTATGCTTATAGCATTTTATTGCAATGTTTTATTTAATTGTTTTATGTATTGCAAAGCACCTTTGAGCATACAAATGTATGAAAAGGGTGCTATATAAATATGGTATTATCAATTAATTACTTACATAAAAATGGGGTGCCGCCCGCGTGGCGCAGTGGTTAGAGCGTCGGGCTCAAAGATCTGATGATCCTTGAGTCGGGGGTTCGAATCCCACTGTGGGACGTGGGGTGCCGGTCTTTCGGATGAGACCGTATAAACCGAGGTCCCGTGTCGCAGTAGGTGTGGCACGATAAAGATCCCTCCCTGTTCAAAGGCCCTGAGTGCCGAGCATAGGCCTAAATTTGCAGCCCTGTCACCGGTAATGGTGACAGCCGCCGGATAGCTGAAAAATTGCTCAGGCGGCTATAAACAAACAAACAAAACATAAAAATGGGAAGTTGACGATGGAGAAGCTGAATTATCATAAAGTTGAATTGTTGATTGAATGATTGATTGATTGATTAAATATTGTTTAACGTCCCGCTCGAGAATCTTTCACTCATATGGAGACGTCACCATTGCCGGTGAAGGGCTGCAAATTTAGACCTCGGCGCTTATGGCCTTTGAGCAGGGAGGTATCTTTTCGTGCCACACCTGCTGTGACACGGGACCTCAGTTTTTGCCGTCCCATCCGAAGGACCGCCCGATTTAGTCGCCTTTTACCCGGATCCCCACGGGATGGTTGAATTGTTAGTTTGCCGTTAAATGTCTACGACGTAAATAAAAGTTTGGCCTTTTAACTTATCGTGAGGAATGTTCGTGTAAAGTGCTGAAAAGTCATATTTGCTATTTCAAATTTACTAAAAGTTCTTTTGAATATTTTTAGAATATACATTTGATTTGCACTACTTCTGGCACATACTGTGGCATACGTTTTGAAGTTTCTCCTTAACAGTTGTTAACATTTTCGAGAGGGGCAAACATAAGGGCTTTATTTTGATGTAGCTTAATTACTGTACACTGAAAATTCCACAGCTTCCTCCAAAATAATTTCACCTTCACCAATGACTTTAAACAGATAGGAACCAAGTTACCACTCCTCCAAGTTTGATAAAAATCGGATAAGAAATGTGATTAAAATCTTTTACACAAGAACGAAGGTATACACATGCAAACGAACGAACTAGTTACATTATCCCTCGGCAACTCTCACAAAGAGATGATAAAGATTTTTTTTCCAAAATAAAATATCCAAGATGTTTATAAAGGAAAATTTTGAAGAAATTTTATAACATAAATTAATTTAAATTTTCCTGTAAATTTTTTTTTACAAGTTCAGTATGGTGCTCTTGTATTCAAATTTACAAATGTATGACGCGCCTTGCTAGCTATCAAACGTTTTTTATTGCTCACGATACTGCTAAATTCATAGAGATATATATCATTGTCCTTTCATTCTCCCCAGTCGCTACTTCCTCTAGATTTAAAAGGAAATCTGAGAGGTGTCTATAAAAATCTGGAAATCACTGCATGAATTGAACTTTATCATCAGTCAATGGTGAGAATTTACTAAATATACCTTATATGCATTTCCCCGGACTACTAATTGTTTTTATGAATGGAATTCCGCTGCGTGTATTTGACTTCATAATGCGCCTCATATAGCACCGCTGTAGGATTTCCCTAAAATGGTCCACCCACACGCATACCGACAAAGTACACACACGTGATGGTTAATTATACATTATAAATTATACATAACAGTTTCAGTTGATGATAAATAGTGTCTAGGTTTTGAAAACAAGGCTTCTAACTTCATTATTTCAATCATGCACTCTTTAAACTTGGTTTGTTTCAACCATATTCTAACGAACATACGGGGAGTCTTTGTTTCATAGTTACTTATATAATGTGTAACATGATCTGGAGTATTTTTGTGGTTAAGCTGGAAAGTTCAAAAACCAGAATCTTTCATAAATGATAATATTTAATTGTGTATATCTTGATTATATTAGACAATTTAACAGATTAGTGTCCCCGACCTGAAAATGATAGCGTGGTAATATAAACAAAGGAAATTTCTCCATTTGTTTTCTCACATCGAGGACGAGACACAGTCTAGACATGATTTTTCTTCTTGAAGATCCGTATCAGCGTATGTATACGATGGAATTAGTCGATAGGTCTTAAAGCGATCAGACTACGTTTGTGACAATTAGGTTAATATTAGTAATAATTCACCACGTGACAGTACAGGGTTGTGATTGGTAATGCCGGGAGCTAGAAATTATTGAGTAATAATTAATTATTGGGTTTTCTGCGTTCTGTCAAAAAGTTTTGAAGATATTCATAAGTTTGGTTCTTTTATTTTCCTTATTCCTGGTATTGAGTATGCAAGCCAGTGTTTGGTTATTACGTAGGAAAATTAAGGTAGAAATCGAACTGGAAACGGTTTGATGTAATAAATAATAAATTAGCAAGACATTATTTTACATATGAATTTCAAAGTACAGCTATTTTTTAATACAGAAAATAAGTTTGTATGAATTTGTACATGTGTGTCTGCACTGGCTGATTTAGATGAAGGACAGCCCCCCCCCCCTTTTTTTTTTCTCCACAAATTTACAAAATAATGTAGTAAAACTCAAAATGGCCTCAGCATTTTGACTTATACTTGACTTTCACATGTGTCCCTCTCCTTTTGTTTTTTGAAATCCTGAATCAGCCACTGGTTTGTCTGTGTGTCTGTGTCAATAGTAGCAAAAGAAACTTGAACATTACAGCATATTCATTTAACATTGTACATTCTATCTAAGATGTAATAATTGAGAAGTGTAGTTCATACAATACATATTACTGACAATATTGAGTAATTAACGTGTACTATACTGAGTAATTAACGTGTACTATACTGAGTAATTAACGTGTACTATACTGAGTAATTAACGTGTACTATACTGAGTAATTAACGTGTACTATACTGAGTAATTAACGTGTACTCTTTATACTCGTTAATTATAGAAGGCAGAAATACCCCTAATTTACCGGGTGGCAGTAAATACAAAATTTACAATGTGACTGTTGTCCTGTTGTAAGTTTCGTATTTACTGCCACGTGGTAAATTCAAAATTTACAATGTGACAACTGTTGTCATGCTGTAAGTTTTGTATTTAATGCCACGTGGTAAATTGAAAATTTACAATATCACACAGCTGTGTGAAATAAACGAGAGGTCATCCAAGCGTACTTGTTTTGCATGAGATATAAAGAAGTAAATTCAGTGAACTTAAATTTACATTTTGACCTTCAACCTTCGCAAGTGCGAACAAAGGTGAAATATTATGAATTAAGTTTAGAGTACAAAATGAGAGGATTGATAAATGCAATGAAATCTTATTCGTTTGAATTATTATATTAATACAGCAACATCTCTCGAGGGTCGATGAAAAATCCTAATTTAGGCATAAACGCAGTTTATAAGCCTTGGAGACTGTATACATTCAGGTAAACTACGTCCACCAGACCAAGTTTGTCGAGTCACCCCCTCTCAAATTCAACTCGAGAATTTTTCTGTGCATAAGAATATAAAAATTACACATTATCACTCTTCATTTTCAACGTCTAGAGACGAATTTAGATTCTGATATTTATATATTGACAACCACAGAGAGGGATCCACAACGGGGTAGTATCTCAGATATGGACATTTTCTGCTCCAAAATAGTGATAACCATCCCTCATTATAACACTCAGTAGTCTCTCCTCATTATAACACTCAGTAGTCTCTCCTCATTATAACACTCAGTAGTCTCTCCTCATTATAACACTCAGTAGTCTCTCCTCATTATAACACTCAGTAGCCTCTCCTCATTATAACACTCAGTAGTCTCTCCTCATTATAACACTCAGTAGTTTCTCCTCATTATAACACTCAGTAGTTTCTCCTCATTATAACAATCAGTAGCCTCTCCTCATTATAACACTCAGTAGCCTCTCCTCATTATAACACTCAGTAGTCTCTCCTCATTATAACACTCAGTAGCCTCTCCTCATTATAACACTCAGTAGTCTCTCCTCATTATAACACTCAGTAGCCTCTCCTCATTATAACACTCAGTAGCCTCTCCTCATTATAACACTCAGTAGTCTCTCCTCATTATAACACTCAGTAGTCTCTCCTCATTATAACACTCAGTAGCCTCTCCTCATTATAACACTCAGTAGCCTCTCCTCATTATAACACTCAGTAGCCTCTCCTCATTATAACACTCAGTAGCCTCTCCTCATTATAACACTCAGTAGCCTCTCCTCATTATAACACTCAGTAGTCTCTCCTCATTATAACACTCAGTAGCCTCTCCTCATTATAACACTCAGTAGTCTCTCCTCATTATAACACTCAGTAGCCTCTCCTCATTATAACACTCAGTAGTCTCTCCTCATTATAACACTCAGTAGCCTCTCCTCATTATACCACTCAGTAGTCTCTCCTCATTATAACACTCAGTAGCCTCTCCTCATTATAACACTCAGTAGCCTCTCCTCATTATAACACTCAGTAGCCTCTCCTCATTATAACACTCAGTAGTCTCTCCTCATTATAACACTCAGTAGTCTCTCCTCATTATAACACTCATTAGTCTCTCCTCATTATAACACTCAGTAGTCTCTCCTCATTATAACACTCAGTAGCCTCTCCTCATTATAACACTCAGTAGTCTCTCCTCATTATAACACTCAGTAGCCTCTCCTCATTATAACACTCAGTAGCCTCTCCTCATTATAACACTCAGTAGTCTTTCCTCATTATAACACTCAGTAGTCTCTCCTCATTATAACACTCAGTAGTCTCTCCTCATTATAACACTCAGTAGCCTCTCCTCATTATAACACTCAGTAGTCCCTCTAAACGTTAGGATTTTCAAACCAGTGTACATATGTACATTTCGAGAGAGAAGGGAGGTAGGGGTGCAACTCCTGTTACCCATCTAAATCGCCCACTTCATTGTATCTTCTGCAATCACTGGGAAATTGGGGGGGGGGGGTTATTAACTAGACATACAGTTACAAGGTCCTTATTCTTACAATGCGTAGAATTTTATAAGTTCCAAATCATAATGGAGTAACACCTGGAAAAGTTGACACTCAACGAACTCTTCCTGTCAAATTTCATTGCAATATATCATATAGGACTGGTGACCTTTACCTTTTGACCTCAATACTATAGGGGTCATTCTTATGATATTGAGACTTTTTATGTGAAGTTCTATTGTCAAAGCGCTAATATATTATAGCATTTGAGATATCTGGAAATCAGTTTTTAATACGTATGGGCTAGTGACACTGAACTTAAGCTCCAAAAGAATAGGGGCTATCCGTTTGTAATTAAGTATTTTTATGTCAAGTTCAGTTCCATTAGAATATACTATTTGAAATATCACATAGAAATCACGATTTATTATTATGATCATGTAACCTTAACCCTTAAACAACAGATCTTTCTTCAGTCACGGTGACATTTCATATAAAGCTTCAATGCTAAAACTCAAATACTATCCGAGATATATTTCGGAAACCATTCCATAATAAAATTACGTGACCTTGTCCTTTCACCCTGAAAATATAAGGAGTCATCATTTTAAGATAGAAACTCTTCGTGAAAAGTGTCGAGCTCAAACAGTGTTTCAGATAGAAATCGGAAACTCCTACATGCAGTATTATGTATTATTTCTTACTAAATTTGTGATTATGATCGTTGATATATGATTTGGAAACCAAGTTGTTACTCGGAAGTCAAGTTGCTACAGACATACAAATGGACGAATATACCCCAATTAATATTACCCGCTTACTCTAATGCGGGGAACAACTGTTCCTCACGTTCACATCAAGCACTCCTGTTGCATTCCCTTTCAAACATAGGAGTATATGACATAGACAAGCTTTGTCTTCCTTTTGTTCCTGGCTGTCATCGGGTCAAATGCTGTCTTATGTGTTTCATATCAATTGTCAAGCTGTTCTTTACATACTGATTCTGACTATGGATTTCTCCGTTTACCTGATGAAACTAGAGGGTTCACGTAGGTATGACAGGCCAACAGGTGATGCTAACTTCTCCTTGGCACCTGATTCCACTTCTGGTCTGTCTAGGGGTTGCCCAACTCTTAATATTGTATTCCTTATGGGAATTACGAGATTGATCACTGTTCGTTATCTTCAATTTTTCACTTAATTGTTCATTCATTTGATTGGGAATTTCTTGGTTACGGTGTACTTGAGATATTAAGTCTCCCACCTTTAAATGAAAATAAATGATTAAACATTAAATAAATAAAAAACATATATGTCTCATCCTGTCCCAAAACAGCGATGGGAGGTTTATGATTTGAAGATTAATGTACACTGCCATACAATGCTTACATTTCACAGATTGGGTCCTTGCTTTCATGTCCTGGCCTAGTTACTCCTGGTGTAAAGTAGGCTAAAGCTAGACTATATAAAGTGGCACCACACATATTCATCATATTTGTCAGATCAGAGAACTGAAGTGTTATGAAAAAAGAACAATCACTAAATTGAAATAATTAACAATCCTTAAGTTTTATGTGACATAACAGAAACTAATTATATTACAAACTCACGGTTAATTAGAACTGTCAAAATGCCAAAGAGTTAATTTACTCGGTGAAAATGAGTTTTAATCTCTTGGTCTTACACACCGATGACAAGGTGAAATGACTTCTTCAAGAAATGTCAACAAAACTAAACCTTCCTTGATCCTTCCCTAGATTTTATAATCCGTCTCCAGATTTAATAATCTGGAAAGTTTATTATAAAATACACTGGAATTTTGTTACATCTAATGAAGTAGTTTTAAAAATATTGGAGAAAAATCCACAATGACAAAATATTATCGATGTAGAGTTCTAGAGAAAGTCTACTAACTAAAACAATTACGCCAATTACATTTTATCTCCATTATATTTTCTAACATGCATAGCAAAGGTTTTTAAGGAATCGTTCCTACACTAAACAAGTCATAATATATCTAATTAAAAGTATTTCTGTAAGCGTCATCTACTTACTGATTAACAACAATCAATGGGAAGATAGAAAACGAAATCACATTGTTGACTTTTGAATGGCAATCATATACATACATAATCTCTTGTGTGTGTGTGTGTGTGTGTGTGTGTGTGTGTGTGTGTGTGTGTGTGTGTGTGCGCGCGCGCGCCAAAAATGTAAATAAATCATTTACTTCATGAATTAACAAATTACTGTAATGATAAAAAAAAAACCATCAAAAACACAAAAAGTAAACATGTTATGCAGTTACCAAAATTGTCATCTACTTGGTAAATTCCTTTGGTTAAATCGGACTAGAAAGCCTTTTAGAGATTTGTGGGGGGGAATTTTAGACAAGAACTTGCCCATTTATTATGCAGATCACAGAGGACTGTGTGCATTGAACGATGCACCTTTTTGTGTTGATGGAAATTTAAGACACATTTTGATAATATACACTTTAAGTGTTAATTATTGTTCTGATATCTTTTTTCAAAACTGTAACATAACACTGAATGGTCAATTTGCATTTACTTTAACTATCGAGCTACATATCCCGAACATTTGATGAAAGTGAGACAAGACAAGAGAAGAGTGTTCCTTTACAGCTACCGCGTACGAGAAAATGCAGCACTTCATAAAAATTGTGTTTTATTACCGTTTAATGCTGTAGCCATTTAGAAAGGTCTTTTGTGCTCATGAGACAGGTGGAATAAAATTGTGAATTTATGAAACATTTTTCTGCAATAAACAAGAAGTAGGCATGGAAAGATATGACAGAATTAAAAAAAGGTCGGGCTCGGGATTAGCTCCTGAATTATTTTGAGGCTCGTGTTAACATGGAGGAACTGAATTAAATATCTGAGTAGAATAATGGCCGTCAAAAGCAGGATATCATAAACTGTTTTATACGCTCTTAATAAATAACGATATATGCAACTTCTTTTTTATCACTACGACAGCGTTATCAGATACTAAACCATACAAATTAAGATTAAACTCACAAACTCGCTTTTTGTGATACTTATCTTGATAAGAACTGTACGCATGTTGAAAGGTTTAAATGTATGTCATTTGCCAGGCTGGAAACTAGCATGATATAACTTCTGTTACATCAGAGTTGCTCGTTAAAGCAGCACATGTGTTTTCCTTGTTTTAGACAGTTCATTCCATCGATGAGTTTTCAAAGTATGAATTTATACCTGTACATGTTAATAAACCCGGAAGATCAGTTGCCTTTCGTAAAACTAGAGCAGCTAGACAGACATTCTTGTACTTATCTTTCAACCATTACGCTTTTCCAGTCTTTTGCTTATGATATTGTCTCAGACTTAAGAATCAAAACAATAGCAGCCAACAAAATGACTATTACATATTAAGGAAATACAGAGTGTAGACATGACTTTGAAATATGCCGGAAAACAAGACAGAATGTTTCAATGAAAGATGTTGCTTATGCTGACGGCGTCTGTTCCTTTGTTAGTGACTTTGAGTTTAAGGAACTGGCGGTATGACTCGGAAGGAATATCACCCATAACCCACGGTGGTTTAAAGAGACTGTGATGGGCAGTATCCATAACCATAGAATTCAGTCTATATTCTGGTGCTGAAAAATCCACGTATGGACTAGCTTTGGTTTCGTCCAATATCATATTCAAATCTCTCACTGGAACTGAGTAAAATTTTGTGCGAATTTGATTTGGACCCAATTGTCTGTTGACGCAAGGTAAAAGCGAATCAAGTGTGACATCGTGTATATTTGTTCTTTTATATGAATGATGTCCACGGCTACGTTTACGTCTTTGTGTGCTTGGGAAAAAATTCCATTAAATTCACGTTATTTCCTCATGGACTTGTCAAAACCCCTATGTTGTATACGTTGTCATATACTCTACATTTTGCGTTTAGTGAAATCCCCGATCAACTATTTCTAGTCATTTTCTACAGACTTTGTTCAACTTCGTTATTTTATGCCATTTTTTCTTACTTAGTGATTCATTTTCAGTGAATAAATTAGCTCAGTTACAGCGCTATGTACACATACAAGCTCGAACTAGCTGCGGTAAAGGTATAATAGTTCCTTCCCTGTGCATTCGATGGCCCGGGGTGGTTCTGATTATAAAATTATTTAATACCTTACAGTGAGTGCATCGAGTGGCCCGAAGGAGCGAGCTCAAATTGTAACACGCGTATAAGAGAAAATTAGTTCCAAATCCAAATCCAAATCACTGTTCGTTATCTACAGCTTGCACGATGGCAATCCCATTGAGAGCTAAATTGGAAAAAACAAGGAAGTTTTTAACATCCATTTCAATGACCTTGACCTTATATTTGAATTGAAAACCATCAGAACGTAAGATAGAATCCTTTTTAGTGCCTTTGAAATCAATTACAAACTACACAAAAGACTAGTTTACTAAGAAACTATCATTCCATATTACCTTGACTTTTTACACTTCTGAGGTTTCCAATTTCTTCATTCAGCCGATTTCAACCACATTTGATGATAAGCATCGTTGAGTGAAATTCAATGGGCCATGATTTCTTAGTGGGGGGATAACGAAAATAGGCGGGGTCATTAAAAATACTTTCTGGAACAACAGAACCAAATTGATAAAATGTTATATCTTTCTTATATCCATAAATGTTGATTTAGTTCGGTTCAAAACATAGTTCCTGGGGCTAAAATTTGCGCCAATTTTTACATACGAGTTTGTAAGAAATTTTTTCTTAAAGGGAAGATTTCAATTTGTCAAACAAGCATCCTCATGGTTCAAACTGTAGCTCCGGGGCCAGTTTGTTATACAAAACTAATGCAAAAATCTGAAGCAGGAATATACAAATACTGTGGTTTTAACAACCAAATTTCGTTGTCATGTCACGAAATCAAGTGATCAACGGAATAAAATTATTGCTCATTAAGGAAAAGGTGGAGTAACTTTCCACGGAATTGTGTATCAAATAAGCTATATGTTTCGTCAAATCAACTAGCATCAACAAACTTTAAGGCCCTCTAAATTTGATACAACAACAGTATATGAGAAATCTCTTTAAAAATCTTCTCGTCTTACCTGATCATGATACAGGACTCACGGCGGATGTGACCGGTCGACAGGGGATGTTTGCTCCTCCTAGGCACATGATCCCACCTCTGGTATATCCAGGGGGTTCGTGTTTGCTCAACTCTTAATTTTGTGTTCCTTATAGGAGTTATGAGATTTATCACTGTTCGTTATCTTCATCTTTTCAAAACAACGAGGCTAAAATGATAGATGCTGGTTGATATAGTCTTATGTAGTGTATCTGTACGATTATCCAAATTACACCCACCGGGACAGTAAGACACCACAATGGAAGCGTGGGTTTTATGTAATTGATTGATTGTATGTTTGTTTTACGTCCCGTCGAGAATTTTTCACTCATATTGAGACGTCACCAGCTGTAGATGAAGTACCACAAATTTAGACCTATGCTCAGCGCTCAGGGCCGTAGCAGTGAGGGTTCTTTAACCTGCCAACCCCTACCGTGACACGGGACCTCCTTTTTTAAAGACCCGTGTTTCTCAATTCTAAATGCCGAGCGTTTGGCGAAGGAGCAATCAGTACCTACTTTTACGTCTTAGGTTTGACGCGGCCATGACATGAGCGGGCTCGAACTCACGATCTTCCGGTTACGAAGCGAACGCTCTATCAACTGAGCTATCGCGACCGGTTTTATGTATTCATTCATTTCATTTATTTCTCTTAACCAACTAAATGGTACAGAGAACAAATATACATAATATAGATACAATACAATAGTATGTAAGAATATTTATCACACACAAGACTAGTACAAGCGTCATCACGTGTACTAAGTACAATGGAAAGTTGATATGTATGTGTAACACTCCCTTGTGTCAAAATTTCACCTTTACAAGTCACAGAATTTGGATCTAGTCCTGGTGTGATGTATGGGTTCAGAGCTCACACCCCTTTTTAAGTGTCATGTAAGAAAAAGATGGCTTAGGTGAAGCATTGTCACACTTGGACGTCCATTTTAAATAAGTTATGGTGCTTTTCGTGGTCTACTACAATCACAACTACCTCAATGTGAATATCATCGAAAGGACTCAAAACAGCAATTTGTTATCTCGGACAATAAAAGCATAGGATGAAAATGAAACGTTGGGGTCTAGTTACTTACAATTCTCTCTGGCCATCATTGAAAACATATAATAGTTCTTATATTATGAAAAAACGACAATACATGCATAGGCAATAAATAATAGTTCATAATAGTACTAGTATATTGCAACTGTACGGAAACCTATTTAAAACCTATCAAAATATTTTTGCTTTTGAAATAAAAATTCCAGAATATTCGTTATTACAATTCTTTATGATAGATTAAATTTGTTATTACAAAATTGTTACGATAAATTCAAAATTTGTGTTAAAGAGACACTACATCGTATTTTGCTAAAAAATCATGAAATGACAATTTTCCCAGAGCTTTCTCAAGTTTGTTGCATAGTTGAATGTATGAGCTTTGCGAAAATAATACATTTCCAATGTTGAACATTCTCGTTTTAACGCCAAAAGTAATACTTTTGACGGCCCATGCATAAAAATAATAATTAAAAAACCTTTGATTATTCTCCTGAAGTACCACAAATTTAGACCTATGTTAATGTTTAGAACTGAAGGCCGTAGAAGTTAGGGTTCTTTAACGTGCCAAAGACTGTCGCGAAAAGGGACCCGTGATTCTCACTTCTAAATGCCGAGCGTTTGGCGAAGGAGCAATCACTAACTATGTTTACGTCTTAGCTTTGATGCGGGCATAGATCGAGCGGAACTTGAACTCACGACCTCCCGGTTACGAGGGCGAACGCTCTAACCACTGAGCTACGCGACCGGTGGTACAATGGTTGGAATTTTAAGATTCTGCGCGAAAAGAGGTAAAATTAGAACGAGATAACTCATATTTAGTTTGGGGATCAGAATGGTCATTAGATAAACCAAAATAAAAAAATAAAGCAGGCCTAGCGATGACTGCTTTAAAAGTAAGTGCTATTTTTATCTAAACGCGTTTAAAAACAATGCTTGGTCAATAGGGATATAGAAGGGTTTCCGTTATAAAATGATTTATAATTACTTAAATTGAATGATCCCATACTTGAAAAGCGGTATGGATCCATTACAGGGTATTTAAACAAGTTTCTACACAGCACTTTTGCTGTCATTCTAAATCGTGTGATGTAAAAATGCATTTGCAAGTCCGAGTGATCATGAAGAATCCTTTGAATTTTGTATGATCTTCAAAGCGCAGCTAAGAGCAAATTGATGCATTCAAATTGTTCAAAATTGTTAGTATCTATATGATTTTTATCATTTTATCGATACGTGTTGAAAAAAATCACTCTATTTAAATGTGAAAATGAGCTGTAGTGTCTCTTTAACGAATTGATTTTGAATACACGAATTTTAGGAATGGTTATATCAAATTCGATATAAAGGTTTAAAAATGGGGCGATCCTTCGGATGAGACCGCAAAAGCCGAGGCCCCAAGTCATAGCATAGCACGATAAATATCCCTTCCAAAGGTGCAGTCCTTCACCGGTAATGGTGACGTGTCCATTTCAGTGAAAAATTCTCGAGCGGAACGTTAAACAATATACCAGGATAAAGTTGCTGACTGCAAGAAGAAAGACAAACAATATTTCTTCCTGTTTTCGATTTCTGGGTGCATATAGTACATTCACACGATAATAAGGAAATGCACAAGACTGTAACAAAAATGTCTAGGATGAGAAATAGAATTTTTAGTGGGTAGTAATGTACATATTTTTTTCTTCATTTAAGCTTAATAAATCCACATTATTCTAGTTGAAGTAAAATAGGCTTTTCATTGTAATTAATTATTTTTTTTAATCACTTGCTTATGAAATTCACTGCAATTTGCAGAAATTAATTACACAAAGACCTTGAACTACATAGCATACTTATTTCCAGGAAGTAAATTCCCTGACTGCACAAGAGTGCATTATTTTCTCGTCAAGGACCTCGGCTTTTATTTTATTTTTAGTCGATTTCATTTTGTTTTTCGTAGTTAAAATTAAGCAATACCATTAAACTCCATCCTCATTTATCTAATATCTTGTAATTCTTAAATTTAAATGCAGGTAGTAGTGAATTCAACGCGAGGCCCATAAGCCACAATGCTCATCTGCGCCATTTAAAAAATTTCACTCCCAGTTATGGTACCACACAGATCATGGTGAGAACAATCTTGAATCTGCTCTAAACGTATTGTACATTTATATAGCGCCTTATCTAATCCACACAATTACCCTAAGGCGCTTTACATCCTCGCATAACAGTTTGACACATTGTATCCTAGCGGTTTTAGAAAAGAAAATTCTCAGAATTTTTCATATGTTAATACATGCATTCCCATTTCAATTGTTAAATTACTAATGACTGTAAATCTGCTTTACACCCAGGGGCCATGGAGTAAGCAAACATCAATCTACATCATATGAGGATGCTTGCATATAAATTAGACATATTGTAGCTTTACGGTTCTTGTGAAGATATTATAGCAAGGATACTTTGTGGTCAGCATATTTAAGATGGCCCAGTTGTCGAATATATAAGACGTTAACAGGTGAGAGAGGTCGGATGAGCCAGAAATTGCAAATTTGTTATTCTTGAAAGGGATTCCTAGAAATTCTTCTTTAAATCTTTTAAAATCCTCTTGCTGTCCCGTACTGACCTGTGATCATGGTTAGTTGTATATTGTTTAGCGTCCCGATCGTTTGGAGACTTCACCACCGGTGACGGGCTGCAAAATTTAGACCTATTCTCGGCGCTTACGGGCTTTGAACAGTGAGGTATCTTTATCGTGTCACACCTGCTATGACAAGTGGCCTCGGTTTTTGCGGTAGCTCTCTCTAGAAAAAGGCAGATAAAAAAATCGGAGAGGGCTACATTATTGCAGCTAAGACTTCCTTAACGCGATGTTTTATTATAGGACTATTCTTACCAGATACCTAAAGGTCCGAGACACGTGAAATACTATTAATTAAACCGCGAATTCCTTGGGAATATGTATGAAAATGACCAACAATCAATTAATAATATTAAAAGTTATTGACAATTAATTGGGGTTGGGTTTCTTTTGCGTGTCAATATCGAAGGAATTTTTCACCAAAGTTTTAACTTTTTCTGGTTCAGAGGTTCTTGAGAAGATTTATTTTTAATTTCCACTTTTACTTAATCGTGTCCACGTGGAGAGAGGAGGCGTGACCCTTCATTTAATGAAATTGAATTCCTTTTCAATGATGTTTTGTTGTAAATTTGGATGAAATTGAGCTAGTTGTTCTTAAGTCGAAAATGTGAAAAGCTGACAAACAGGCACGAGACAGTCAAATTTCGACCAGAAAAAACTCACTTAAGCTTTTAGTGCACCCCAGGTGAGCTAACAATTGCGTGACATTAGTACATCAATACAATTTCTTTCAAACGACCATGTAATTCTTACGATTTGTGAGATATAGTGTGATTTAATTAATTAAACGACGAATATTACAGTCGTTGTTATGGAGATTCGGGGTCATGTGCAAAAAATACAAGACTACAAGAATCCCCCCTCATAACCTAAAACATTACAAATTATCAAAATTTTTCCTACCTAGTTATGACCCTACCGGTCTCAAGTCGGCCTGCCCACAGGTCAACAAAGACATATATAAGTGACATCCTACATGTCAAGTTATCATTAACCCATTATCATACATTTAGCCAATAGCAACCAGAACGACAGTGCCTTTTGCGGACCTGCAGTGTATACAGTTTTGAGTAATGTGTTGGCAATGTGGGTTGTAAGCTGAGGAAGAAGTTGGGCGCCTCGAGTTTGATGGAAAATTAATAAAACCAAGAACCAGTAACATTGAGAGTCACAGATTCAGTCATTTTGTTACAGTTCTAACAGGGGAAAAAATCAACAAGCCCGTTCTGATGGAGATTAATGTTTAGGTGTCAAGTGCAATAATTTCTCCGGAGCCGATGGTGACCAAAGCCGGGGACAGCATCAAAATATCACTAAGTATTGCTGTACTTTAACAGTTTGTTTGTTTATTACGATACTTCTGATTACTTGTAATGCTCTATTTAATCTAAACTTTATGATATTGTCAAAATATTCAAAAACCTGATGACAAAAATAAGTATACGCTGTTCTGGTTCCTGTGAAGTTTTATTGTTACGTATAATTTATCAGTCTCGATGAAAAATTCAATAAAAGGCGACTGAGACTGATAGCTTGATTTAAAGACCCACGGATATAATTATTTTCTATATCATAACACAAACACAATATCTCTCTTGCTTGTTGTCGAACGAAATTCACATATTGTACTCTAATATTATGCACGTTGCACGGGTACACAATCAAGACCGCTGGAAGGCCCCAGATAAGAACTTTGATCTCAACGTTTTTGTTCAGGATTTCATTCAATTTTGTGACAGTTTTTGGACCGTGGGTATATATTGAGTTTTGTGAGATTTATGAATGGGTGAAACCTACTTTTAACACCTGGTGCCTAGCATTTTGTCGTTGACGGGGATAGTTTGGTTGACTACGAATTAGTAGCATGGATCTATGTGAAAGATATCTATAATCCTTCATATATATTAGCGATCTTTATCAATGGTGAGATTGTGTTGGGGTAACAATGCCACCTAAGTTTAGGGGTTTGAATAAACTTACAAAGAAAAACTTACACAGGACATATGCTACAAACCGAAACTGAATAATTCTCCAGTTCATTTTCAAATAAAAATATCGTACTGATTCAGCGTTTTGCAAATATGCTTTCAAGTAAATTCACCATATATTACTTAAACCAATCCTTTGATATCGTTGATTAATTAAAAAATATACCATTCCAGTAAAGGTCATTAATAATTTTATTAACTAATATAAATTGCATTACACCAATAACCCTTAAGTGCACAAACCACAAATATTCCTCAAATTCATCATTTGGTAAATTTAAAAAGAAATTGAAGTAGGGAGTTGTACTAGGTAACAGGCATTTGCGTTTTCTGCAGAACCTGATGCAGTTTATGTTGCCTTGCACGACACAAGAGGAATTTAATAAACTTATAATCATTATCACCTAAACCACACGCTAAGCAGTTCTTAATTTGTCACTTTCAATATATCGATAAAATGCATGTACATTATGCTGCACAATTTGACGAATATTTTGTATACAGTAATCCAATATTATTCGTATTTGACACCGTTTAGGACATGTGTACGCGATAACCACAATGTCTCCACACAACCATTTTCAATTTGTTCCTTGAAAATGACATCTGAACCATGCAATACATAGCGTACTTGTGATGGAAATAAAATTCCTGTATTATTTGATTTCTATCCGTGGATTATCAAAAATATTCAGTCAAACATTTATTTCCTTCGGGGTCCTGCATCAAAAAGGTATATAACCCTACTGCGTAGCTACTTGAAAATGCGTCACCGTTGAGCATACACATCAGACCTATTTGTCAATAACTAAATTTTCATGTCCTAATCCATTTTAAAATACCTCAATTACACTTTACTTATTTTGACTTGTTAATCCTGTTCCCATCAGCTTAGAGATGATATCTTGGTTTAACGTGTGTCAAGCAATAGTCGGAATGCAGAAGGGCACATGACACTGTACTTTGACCAATCAATGAAAATAGTCAACAAATTGCACGGAAGTCGCTTCAGTTTGTAAACACCTGTACAATATACTCCTAGCATGTTAGTGCGGAAACCCATCCGTTTGCACTTCAGTGTATAACATGTAAATCTGTAGGAACTGTTCTCAGCGATGGAATTCAGAGGAAAAGATTTCGTAAACAGTTCTGAATTATACCCCAGTAGGGCAGTGCATGCTTAATTCTACCTAC
Organism: Ostrea denselamellosa; assembly: GCA_024699665.1. NCBI lineage: Eukaryota > Metazoa > Mollusca > Bivalvia > Ostreida > Ostreidae > Ostrea > Ostrea denselamellosa. Next base: position 987,607 of record JAMZEH010000052.1, read on the forward strand.
AAAGACACGTATGATGTGCTCATTCTGCAGCAAGTGTTGTTTGGGCTAGCATTAAGATCCAAATATTCTACATGTTGATACATCGTGTAACCATATTGAAAATGCTTTCTAGAATCTTCTAAAGGCCTCCGTGGCCGAGTGGTTAGCATCGCGCTCAAAATCACAAGGCCTCTCAGTTCTAGTCGGCGCGAGATCGATTCTCGTTCGCGCCGATATATGTGAGAGAGTTTGACTGTTTACTTTCAGAAGGTCGATGGTCTCTTCCCGGGTACATTGTATCTGGGTTTTCTTTTCCACCAATAAAAATCTGGACGATACCAGATAACTGAAAAATTGTTGAGTGTGGCGGAAAACAACAACCATTCAATGTATGTAGTATCTTCATGAATGTCCTATGCCTTTTTAGATACATATCCACAAATTATAGTTAATTTATCAAAAGTGAAAAAAAAAGTAATTCGGTATTTTCTGGCTGGATCATTGAAGAAATTTAAAGATTTTCAAACTATACAAGATGTGCAGTAATCGGTCAAAGTTCATTTAACAAAGTGCCCCGTTGGGATCCGGGTTGTTAGAATAGATCCTCAGTACCCCTTGCTTGTCGTAAGAGGCGACTAAATGGGGCGGTCCTTCGGATGAGACCGTAAAAACCGAGGCCCCATGTCACAGTAGGTGTGGCACGATAAAGATCCCTCCCTGCTCAAAGGCCCTGAGCACCGAGCATAGGCCTAAATATTGCAGCCCTTCACCGGCAATAGTGTCGTCTCCATATGAGTGACATATTCTCGAGCGGGACGTTAAACAATATATAATCAATCAATCATTTAACAAAGTCAAGGTCAAATCTGTCACAACTGTAGGTAGCCACAGTCAGGAGCATGAAGTTTCACGTACACATCTTGTTTCTTTCTACTTATATACCCATATGTTTAATATTGATCAAGGGGGAGGGTTTAAAGTGGCTTAGTACTCCTATCGAACCCTTACAATTTCATAGAATAAAGTAAGATTCTAACTACTTCATTTGTTTTAAACTGTCATGACTGGAGCTGCCGACATGGGCTGATTGTTTGATCATGGGCACTTGTCAACTTTGCCTCATTATGAATCATTTATGTAAAATACTGCCATGGGTTCCGTGAGGATCCGGGTTAGAATAGGTCCTCAGTGTTTATTGCTTGTCACAAGATGCGACTAAATGGTGCGGTCCTTCGAACGAGACCGCAAAAACCGAGGCCCCCGTATCACAGGAGGTGTGTGGCATGAAAAAGACCCATCTCTGCTCAAAGGTCGTAAGTGCTGACTCGGAGTATAGATCTAAATTTTGCGACCCTTCACTGGCAATGATGAAGTCTCCATTTGAGTGAAAAATTTTCGAGCGGGACGTTAAACAATACACAACCAAACCAACCATTTCAATGTACCGTCTCGCCAAAATAAGGTCGCGGTAGCCTACGCTTTATAGGGCGCTCGCATTGCAACTTTGAGGAATAGAGCCCGATCCGTGATCCGGGCACCGCGCCGAACCTATGTTTGACATGAATAATGAGCGTTCCTTTGCCGACACCAAGCTTTAAAAGTGGAAGTTACCGGTTGCTTTCATTTGACTTTAAATTGGATGGTCTTCTATCATGGTAAAGGTTGTCTCGATGAAAAAAACTTCACTGCTACGATGTAAACGTCCAATTTGTGGCACTTCACCTGAATCTGAGTACGTACATATACCTACATAAGTGAAAAACTCTAGAATAGGGTGCAAAAAACGAGAACTCGCAACACATTGTTAATTTCGTCATTCTGTGAAATCCATGGCCCCCTGGCTGGAGGTTGTAGTGTTAAGAAGGGACTCTACAGCACATATAGTAAAATGCGTCTATAAAAAAATAAAACACACTAATTCGAGTGCATAGTGATGCACCAAAAAATTAATTGTGAAATTCTTCATGACCGAGTCAGTGGTTTTGGTTCTTCTGTAGATAACTTTGATAATATATTTAAAAAACTTGAAAAGATGTCTTGTAGTCTTATAGTTTACTCTTAAAAATACATTATCAATAAACTGAGTACAATTTGTTTTACGTCCTTATAAGAATTTTTCATTCATATTGTGAAGTAACATAAATCTAGACCTATGCTTAGCGCGACATGTGACCTCCGTTTTTATCCAAACGACCCGTGATTCTCTTTTCTAAATTTCGATCGTTTGGCGAAGGAGCAATCACTAACTATGTTTACGTATTAGGTTTGACGCGGTCATGGATCGAGCGGGGCTTGAGCTCACGCCCTCCCGGTTACGAAGCGAACGCTCTCACCACTGAGTTACCGCGACCGGTAAACTGGGTGCATAGTTATTATCACGTGAAAAGACCAAGACAGCGAACAGTGATCGTTTTCACATGAAAAGGCCAAAACAACGAACAGTGATCATTCTCATAATTCCTATAAAAAATACAAATCAGACATGGACAAACACGGATCCCTGTACATACCAGAGGTAGGATCAGATGCGTAGGAGTAAGCATCCCCGGTGACACCCGCCGTGAGCCTTGATCAGTTTAACGGAGTAATCCGCAGTCAGTATCAGTGTGCCGAAACGGCCCAACAATTGGCATGAAACACGCCAGACAGCATTTGACCGAATGGAATGTTTTACTGGCAAACTAAATCGTTATAATAACATACATAAATTAGGTGCAGAGTTGCAATGCACTGAAAATATTGTCATCCATGGATTTCAGACCCTAATCCTCCTGGGGTGGTCATATGGAACAGATATAATGAATATGCATTCATTTAAACAATAAAATGCTTTCAATAGCAAGCAGTGCAGAAAAAAATGATAACCCGCGTTAACGTGTTGTGCAAATTTTTCTGCACTGATTACTACCTTCATCAGCAAATGCGTAAATGCATGTTTAAGAGTAAAAATATGTATTTTTAAAGAGATAAACTAGATTACGTACTTTTTTTGTCCCTTCGAAAATTTTGTTTTCTCATATTTATCGGTCGCGGTAGTTCAGTGGTTAGAGCGTTTGCTTCGTAACTGGGAGATTGAACCCCGCTCGTGGCGTGGCCGCTTCCAAACTAAGACGTAAACATAGTTGGTGATTGCTCCTTCGCCAAACGCTCGGCACTTAGAATAAGAATCACGTCTTCCGGATATAACCTTAAACACGAAGGTTCCGTATCACGGCAGGCGTCGGCATTCAATGCTACGGCCCTGAGTACTAAGCATATGTACTTCACCTACAGCTGGTGACATCTCAATACGTGTGAAAAATTTTCGATGGAACGTAAAACGAACAATTAATAAACCATAAATTTAGAACAATGCTTAGGGCTCAGGGCCGTAGCAATGAAAGTTCTTTAACGAGCCAACGCCTGTTGCGATACCGGGACTCCATTTTCAAGGTGATATCCGAAAGACCCGTGATTCTCACTTCTATATACCGAGCATTTGGCACAGACTTGACGCGACCATGGCAAAAGTACAGCTGGAACTCGCAAAAGTGAAAACTATAACTGAACTACGACGACCGATAGTAAAATTACTTGAAATATTTTTACACATTTACATATAGTAAGTAAACTAGGTGCGTAGTTATTGGCACTGCAAGCAAATAAATTAAAACTCGTATGTCCATCTTGTTTTCATCCATTTTACTTGAAAGTCATTACTAAAGGAAGATTATTCTAAACCAATATCTAGTAGTGAAGAGCCTGAATCGAAATAACTTGCTAAGGATTAAGATCATTACCGAAACTCATCTGGGCCACAATTATGTAATGATTAATTAGCTGTTTAATGTCGCTTTAAAATAAATTTCATTCATATACATACGTAACCCACATGAAGTGGAGTATGTTCGAATTAAACCTTTGTTAGACAACCTGGGATGTTTAGCAGTTGGGGTTCGGTAGGTTATCATGCCAACACTTACCTTAAACTGGACCTTAGTTTAAAAGAGTCTCATCTATAAGACTGAATACTTTTTAATTCTAATGCAAGCCCTTTAAAGAGACTATAAAACATCATGCTAGGCACAAATGTGGCACACGGTGTGTTGACCCGGAACCAAGATAATTTTGTTTTGATAAAATTGTTAGATATAGATTTGTAAAAGCAAGATATTAGAATGTCATATATCGATGGCTTTGAACCAAGGTCATTTGATCACAATCTCATGGAAATGTAAACTCCGCACATGGTACAACAGTTGCTTATGTTGAGATGGTGGACCATAACCAGTAAGGTCAACAGTCCAAGGTCACCGATATAAATGTCCCAATATGAGTGAATATGTTCAACGGGATGTAAAACAAACAATTAATCATGAATATTATAAATGTCTATTTTTGCAATAGCTCATCATGTGGCCAAGATCAAGGTCATTCATAAAAAGGTGGGGAGGGGGAGTATCAGTTAAAAGCCTAAGATAATTGACGAATTCCAACTAGAATCAGAAGGATGGACTTGTGCAACACTTGCAATTTTAAACTTTTTGTGTGATATTCAGGTGACCGTTAAGGACTATAGGCCTTAAACCCATTACGAAATGCAATCTATATATCGACCTCCCATTTCTTCAAACTGTGAGCCTTAGCAGGTAAAAAGAACAAATAGTCAGAATCAGAGTTTCAGACTGTCATATTTCATTAGGCCTGAATTGTATAATATTTACGAACAACTCTTAAGTTGTCGTGCTGCAGTCAGTGTGGAATCGCAAAGAAAGAAAACTTCATTAGCTGTCAATAACGAAAATCTTGAAAATATGGTAAGTCGATTCACATGAAAATGAAATATTACGATGTAATATTCTGTGTTCCTGTACATGTATTATGTAGCTTTAGTGAGATTTGAATTGCATCAGTTGTTCTGTCAAGATCGATTAGACCACACGCGGACTGCAGAAAAAAAATCCCTCACTTTCAATGTAATCCCAATATATTGATTAATATACTATTTTCCCAGTAACTAGGCGGTTCAGAGCACTATTTATTACGTTTTCAAGGCCACGGGGTTTATTGAAACAATTAAGACGCTATATGATTAACCCACATCTCCTTGAGGTACCCCACTACTGGAATGACCACGTGCTCGGAACACGTTCCATGTCGGAAATTGATTTTTTAATCCAAATTGCTGCAAGTACAGGGAACACAGATATAATTTTACAAAAATAGTGATTGGCACAGAGGTCTCTATTACACGATATTATTTCACCTATAAAACACATAGTGGATTACACAACATTTGATAGGTATATATTTGATATTTTATTTACGTAAATGCTCATTCTACCCGGCAAAACATACCCCACCAAGCCTTGTTAATTTCCACTTGGGATCAGTATTCAAACAGAAGATAAAACATTCAAAAAGTTAATATCGGATGACTATCAAAGGACATACATATCAGAATATCTATCTGCCTCGTTGACAGAAAGTTCCTGAATATTTGTCACCTTGCAGCATCAGGTGACACCTCAAGGCCTTCCTGTCACGTCACAGATATATATATATATATATATATATAGAGAGAGAGAGAGAGAGAGAGAGAGAGAGAGAAGAAAACCGCGCTTCATGAAAAATATGCCGTGCTGAATCTTATCTGCGATTCAAAATATCTCTGTAAAAATTGGATCAAAAAGCAAAGGAAAAAATAATGTTCGTAAATCATATTAGACCCATTCCCCAAACTAAATAAGAGAAAATATGGTGACTTTTTGACTTGGTAAATCTATATGGGTCATTTCCTAGTCGTAATCAACCTGCCGTTGAGTTTTGATGACCATCGGGCAAAGTTTTATATATTTTTTGTTTGGTTTGTTTGGTTTGGTTGTAGTTGTAGTTGTTTGTTGGTTTTTTTTCTTTCTTTTTTTCTTTTTTGCGTCCCGTCGAGAATTTTTCACCAGTTGTAGGTGAAGTACCACGAATTTAGACCTATGCTTGGCGCTCAGGGCCGTAGCAGTGACAGTCCTTTAACGTGCCAACTTGCGCGACACGGGGCCTCCGTTTTTAAGGTCATATCCGAAAGATCCGTGATTCTCACTTCTTAATGCCGAGCGTTTGGCGAAGGAGTAATCACTACCTATTGTAACGTCTTAGGTTTGAGTGTTCTTTACTTACAGGCCGGGAAATGCTGTATGCATGCTGTTAAGTGCCGTGACCTTTGCCTTTTCATCTTTAATCCAACAGGGGTCCTACCCTGTGAACAACCTAACTATGAAATTGGATCACCATCGGACAACATATTTTAGTTATCGATAGGACAGCTATTGCTCAATGCATGATACAAAGTCCCATGATCGTTGATCTTTTTGACTTGAAAATCAATAGGGCTGTTGATCCTGCGAGACAACTATTGCTGTGGACATGCTTGAAAGCCCATAACCTTTGCCCTAAAAATCAAGGAACCATGACCAACCTGATCATAAATTGCGATAACTGTCAGATAAAGTGTTCTCTAGCTAAAAAAAAAACACTCTGTGATATCTTACCTCTCCATCTGAAAGTCATTAGGAGGCATCTACTAGTCATGGCAAACATGTTCAACAAGCAAAGGCTTCTCAAGATACTGAATGGACAACACATAATTATATTCAGTGATATTTGACCTGTGATCTTTGACCTTATGTCTTAAACCTTAATAGGGGTTGTGACCAATCTGTATATTAAGTTTAGTCAAACAAAGGGTTCTCAAAATACTGAGTGGAGAACACATAATCAACCGACCGACTTACAGGGGGAACAAATAAGATCACTCTTCTTCAAATGGGGCAAAGAAACAAACGGAACATGTGGAATATTTATTTAGATGGACCCACTACAATATACACCTATAATGTATTTATCTCAGTCTGGATTATGTTCGTGGTAAGAAATGATCTATACGCCGAAATACAACAATTATTTCCTAAATGTAGCATTAAACCACAATTCAAAATAAAATAAAATGATAAAATTTAATAAAGATAATTGTAATTTACTTTTATGGTAAAAATGATATGGTACTAAACTAAACAAGTTATAACTGTGTTGGGATGTCAGATGTTCCCAACCACCACACACACACACACACACACACACACACACACCCGTGTCGGAAATAATGGCAGCAAAATTTTTGATGCCAGAAATGGACTCGGGATCCTCAATTCGCCCTATTAGCTAAATTTGGTTGAAATCCAACAAACTTGAATTTTGACGGTCATTTTGAAACATTTGAAATTTGAATGGAAAGAAATACTGATGTTTGAAATGAACTCAATTGACCCCAGAACCGAAATGTTGTAGAGATTTTAACACTTTGAATAATTTCTATATTGCAGTCATTTTGAAAATGGCGACACGCACAAAAAAAAATGATGCTGAAAATGAACTCGGGGTCATCAAATTACCGTAAATATAAACTTTGGTTGAAATCCGACAACCCTGATTTTGTAATGTTTTGGCATCAATTTTGAAAAGTGATTGCACTTCTTCTCATGACCCCATATCAGTCCTTAAAGTCTGAATTGGATCTGCTGAAGCTCTTTCGGACACGTTCAGCACTAAAGACCAAGAATAATAAGAAACAGAGTAAAAACACTATGTTCCCGACACTACCCAATAAAACAACAGTTGGTTAGGAAAATAAGTTGAACAATTTTGAACTTTAAATATAAATGAATATATGTATTTGTATAGCTTGTCCGGCTTTATATCTCCATTATATACTCCTAAATATTAGGAAAAGTACATACTATGTCTCGTACCAGACACACTAGAGACAGTGGGATGCAGAGAATTTTATCAGGTTAAAACGCTTTTCCTTACACTCCCTTTTTTTTGTACCGCCATAATTGTCTGTAGCCTTTAGGGATTTGTTTGTTTAATATGCATCTTAAAATTATTTAACCAAGATTTCATCTCTTGGGGACAATCATGAGGCTTAATGGAAGATTACATTCTTACAGCTGCAGTATGAATACTTCCTGAATGTACTACATTCGATTCTCGTGTGCTTGATAACAGGAAACTGTACAACGAACACTACTTCGCAGCTTCTACAATTCAGAGGAGGACGAGACGTTTAAAGAGGTCTATTTTTTCTTCAAAAGTACGTAATTATAAAGAGATCTTCCTTACAAGACCTTGACAAAAAATCTATTAATTTAAAAGTACAAAGAAGACAAAAGTATGTGCGGTACATTAACAACAGGATCCACTCGCATGGCAGATCACGTGGTAGGACGCTCACTGTGAGAGTTCGGAATTCGTATGTCTAAAGCTGTCTGTGTTTGCCGAGGATTACCGAACGTTTCCCAAAGAATGTCACAAATGAAGAGTTTATCCCCGCGGTCATAATGTTGAAATGACGGGTAAATAGACGGAAACCTTCCAGCAATGGCACCCTTGAACCTTGTCACAAAAGGTTGCAAAATATGTGGATAGCCACGTGGCTTTAATACTTTTTGTACCCACAAATCATGAAACAAACTAAATTTCTTACTATCTAAGGTAATAGAGTATTGCAAACCTTTGTCTTTTTGACATATGTGACAAAGTCAATGCCTTCTACTGGAGCTAGAATAATTTATATTTGACCTTTTAGGGATAGGAGCGCATCATCAAAAGATCAGTAAACAAATTCCGCTTTTCATTGTCAACAACTCAGTATCTAATAAACACTATATTTCCAACATAAACAATTTCTTATTAGTTTTCAATTACCTATTTTACGTTTAAGAAACTGGCGGAATTAATTTAGTGTGTACCCTTACTTTGATTTTGATTTTTCATAAAAATGGTAAAGTAATTTGTAGCCATTTACCCCGAACAATAACAAACATGGTTCTTTCACGTTACCATCATCTATCGCGATTTATGCTGTAATTCTGAAGACGCCCGCGCTTTGAAATACCATTCCTGATAAAATGATTTTGCGATTTACAAGCCTCTATTATCCATTTTCTTCCAATTCATTTACTGATCAGAGCGGCCTCCCTTTTTTTTTTATCAAACTTAAGACCCACACGAAGAATTGTTTCTCAGCAAATAAACGGTGTTTGTTTACTGTTGCAGTGCATCTCGGAGGCCCCAGGCTACCGCTTAGTAGTCGCCCGGATGGAGACTAGAGAGAATCCTCCTTCGAGTACCACACGGGAGGGTTCACGCGGGTCATTCACACGGAGAAGGGGAGAGTGACCCGCCATTGACCATGGCGATAAGCAGAACTGGGGGAGGACATTGCTGTGATAAGACTCGTCATAGCCCATCGATATCACTGGCACTTGATAAGACTTCGCATGGGTATCGCGGAAGCTAAGCTTTGGGTTGTTTGTCACTGGAGAAACCTTGAATTTAAACCTTATGCTTGTTTTTCGTCGAAATGTTTCTTCTGTAGGTTAATCTAGAAAGGTATTGTCTTTCTGGGAATATTTTTATTTCTAGGACCGCTGTTACAATCAAACAGTTCTGATTTACGTGATTTGTAATTTATGGTTCCATTCTGTTATATATGTCTCTGTTCTGAACGACTTGAAAGATGGAAGTAGTTCTGCAACAATGATCGTACACGCTACTGTATTTTGATTATTATTTTGATCAGTTACTATCGCGTAGGATATGTATGACAAAACAGTAAAAGTAAACTGCTACAACGAACAACATTCTCTCTCTCTCTCTCTCTCTCTCTCTCTCTCTATATATATATATATATATATATATATATATATATATATATATATTCTCAGTGTACGGTCTCTATGCATCGAAATAAAAAATAAAAGGAAACACGAAAGTATAACGTTAGTTAGTATTAAGTTATCATTAAGATCTTCACACTTTTTACAAAACAAAACTCTTTTCGTTTTTATATGGCTGGGGATCGAACTCGCAACATCAAAATAAAGCTCAAAATTACTATATCTTTATAACGTTCAGTTCAGATTGTAGGAAAAGCGCATGGGCAAGGTAAATCGATTCACTGTCAATATATCAAAACAAAATATATGGCAAATACTCACATGGAGATTAAAATTCTAAAAATTATTTCTAAATTTTAATTACGATTTCCAATAGAAAAAAAAAATTGTATCGTTTTTACTGCACGTCTTCCTGTTAATAGATTTTTCGTCTGCCAGACAACAGAATGATCAGGATATGAAGATAATGTGCGGATATATACAAGGAAAGATGGAGTAAAAACTGTAGAAATTCTGTTAAATACATTGGTTTCGACTATTTGCGTGGAACAAAATAATTTAACTTCTACTTGCACACAATTGATAAAACGCAATTTGCTCTTATTACAATTATCACCGTCAACGAGCAAGATATATCCTGCAATCTGAAGTCTTGAGGTAAACTATGAAAAGTCATGATTTATACAATTTTGATTTGCTATATTAACTTTTTTATAGGTTTATTTTAAATTTTATATATATATATATATATATATATATATATATATACTAAAATTATAAAACGTTCAGATCTAGATAAGATCCAGTAATGAGAATGAGATGATGTCCCTGACATTTTCTACATCCTACTTTTCAGATATCAGGGGCTTAAGGACGCTTTAAATCGGGTCAATGCACGCAGACGCTTCATCTGATAAGGCGGGCATTACAACTGGGTATCTGTCGACATCTTACTACAAACTACTACAAACCGATCGACACGTGAAAAATATGCTTGATTATTGGTACAAAACAATACAAACACCCTGTCGTTTAATCTTTGTTTACATTTTCTGAGATCAATACACATTTAATTAACGATTGGTCTCTAGGAGATGAGGTAATTAGCACTAATTTCTCCATTAGGAGACTACTTGATCTGACTTTTGTCACCCGACAGGGAATTTGTGATTTTGGAATGGGGAAGCGGGGTTTTGAAACGTGTGATGTAACGTAACAATTCTCTACAATGATATACAACCAGTACGATTTCCTGTAACATAGACATGTCATCTGCCAGGTAAGTTTTGATTTAAATTCATGATGTTTGAATTAAAATCAATATACGCAAGATTTGAAATTGAAAATAAATTTTAAAAAATGGAGTCATGTTTAAAGATGAATTGTATAATATTATAGCTACGAACAGTACGTCTACAAAAATATGTAAGAGGACACTATGATAATAAGTAAATAAAATAAGCTACAACTAGGGGTTTGATTGTATTTTCACTTCTTCGTCGAAGTTTTGTGATTTTTTGTTCTTTTTTATGTCTGTCTTTAACTTTATACTGTAAGTTTGAATTCATGGGATCAGACGAAAACCAAATCTGTTTTCATAGGATCAGACAAAAACAAAATCTGACTTCATGGGATCAGCCAAAAACAAAATCTGACTTCATAGGATCAGACAAAAACAAAATCTGATTTCATAGGATCAGACAAAAACAAAAGTTGACTTCATAGGATCAGACAAAAAGCAAATCTGACTTCATAGGATCAGACAAAAACCAAACCTGGTTTCATAGGATCAGACAAAAACCAAACCTGACTTCAGAGGATCAAACGTAAACAAACTGTTTTAATTTGATGAAGGTTGCACTAAATTACCAAGGAAAAAGTCATGATTGCTTTAAATTCGCCGCACAGTATTGTAAGTTGACAATGGAAAAAAAAATCTCATGACAAAAATAATTTTTGCACTTGTGATCAAATGAAATTTTTCAGTCGCTGTCGTTCAAAATATCCATTGTCAGTTTTAGAAAACAACTAACTCACGACGAAGTATCATCTGCAATATGCATTTATATCCATCTGAAAGTAATTAAAGAATTTTAAACAGATGCGAAAAAAAATTGATGTTGGCCATAAACTTTAAAATATGTTGACGGTGTTACTGTTAGAGCGTGCATAACTACAAATACATGTCTATGCGCGTTTCCAGATTTTTTTTCCCAAGAGATGTGGGTTCCACACCGTGGAATTTTTGGAGGCCAAATTGAAATTAAGGACTAGGTTTTAGTATTTTAGATGTTCAGTGCATAAAATAAGCAAGTATATTTATTTTTTATCAGACTCAGGGTGTTAGGGTAGGACCGTTAAACCATCCCCCATACATGCATACCTGACATGACACATATGCGTGACCTTTACCACTGGAATCAAAATATTTACGAGCAGAAATGTGTAGTATAATGAAAATAGCATAATAGGATAATAAAATTCTTTTAAAGAATCTCTATTTAATAGGAAGGCGGCGATTATCTTCAAAATTTATATAATAGTACCCACCTAGCGATGACTTTTTATGCATAAAAAAATAAAGGTTATTAGGCCAATATTGCTCTGGATATGACTGCAATCACAAGGGACGAAATTGCGTAAGTTTAGAATTTCGGGTCAATGCGATGTTACTCTGCGAGATAGAAAAAGGACGGTCGTTAGGATTATGGAAGATATCAAAGTTTTCTCCAGTGACCTTGACCGTTCACCTTGAGTAAAGTAGCAGCCTTCTTGGAAGTTTGATGACTGACGATTCAGAAGACGATATGCATGCTACGCATGTACTCTACGTTTTTCAACTACAACGGGAGTCCTGCTTCCATTATCCAAGTAATTAAATGTGACGAACTATGGTATCCACTATGCTATATCGAAGGACTAATCAAGTTTGACATAAGACTCAATATTCACCGAAGTATTTCCGTTATAGTTGTTTAAACTGCAATTGCATCCATGCAGTTTCCGGGACGGAAGTTTTTAGCACTGAAAGCCCAAAGCGCTCATAAAACCGATGAAATTCCACGCATTCTTCATTGGGCTGCTTAAGTCATTTGCTTGTATTGTTTTCGTGCTCAGCGACACTAGTTGGTGCGCTTTTATTGGTGATTTGAAAAAAAAAATATCTTGACAATCGGAGTTAATAGAGGGAAACATATTTTTATGTGATTGGAATGCAGCCTTGTGTTGGGAGTGGAGATAGAGCAGCATCAGTTGATTGCTTTCACCGTATTCGAGGAGTTTGACGAAGGCGTTGTCTTTAACTGTGCTTCTGCAGAACTATCATCATAGTGTCATCAAATTAACAATAGCTCCTAAAAATTGACCAAAACAACTTTGTTTTAAAATGTCGATTACAAATTTGATTTTTTTTTAGATATGTGGCGTAAACATAGTCTGTGAAGAAAGAGGTTGTCTGTTTATTTGTTTAATATTAATGACTTTGACAAAGACCTGCAGCGTACATGAAATACAGAGGGATTCTTTGAAGACTAACTGATAAGAATAGCAAATTAGGTTCATTATATATATATATATATATATATATATATATATATATATCTGTGTGTGTGTGTGTGTGTGTATGTGTGTGTGTGTGTGTGTGTGTGTGTGTGTGTGTGTGTGTGTGTGTGTGTGTGTGTGTGTGTGTGATATACCCGGGGTTGAACTCACGACCTGCACAACGAAACAAAAACGAAAAAAAAAAAACGAGAGAGAGAGAGAGCAAATTCGGTTCGGTTCAATATAAAAGAATTAAATGTGTATGAATTATCTATGCATTTCATTTACCTTTTCAACATCGCCTCTGGTCTCTGATTGGCTGGAAAACGTCCAATCAACACTTAGGTCACTAAACCAAACAAAATGGAGAAGTATAATGACAAGCCAGTGCTGAAAGATCCCCCTATATCGCTTAAATCCAAAGAGTGGGAGTATTTTGATTTTAGATAGGTAGTTTTGATTATTCCCAATGATTTGTTGTAATCTAGTAAGGAGTGTCATTGAGTGTTTAAACAACTTCAAACTAGCATTGTATAAGATTACGATTTACATGTTATATATCTTAAGTTCTACAATTTTCTCTAAGTCGTTACGTAAATAGTTACATAAATTTATGTAAATTTAATCTAATCAAGAATATTTAAAATTGGGGAGGGGATTTTAATGATTAAAATTTCAATAAAATGTGGACTTGATATTATCTGTAGCGTCTCTATGATGATTGTAATTGAAAATAAATGTTGAATAACCAAGTTACTATTCAAATATAGTGAGCTTGTACATCGAATCGAAAAGACTCTCACCTCTGTCGGCGCGTGTTCGAATCTCGGCCGCGGCGTTATGTGAGCAAGTTTGCCAGTTTACTTGCGAAAGGTCGGTGGTCTCTTCCCAGGTACATTGTATCTGGGTTCTCTCCTCCACCAACAAAAACTGGACGCCACCAGATAACTGAAAAATTGTTGAGTGTGGCGGAAAGCAATAAATAATCAATCAATCAATCGAAAAGAACCGTTTCGAATGGTCGAAATAGTGTGTGTGTGTGTGTGTGTGTGTGTGTGTGTGTGTGTGTGTGTGTGTGTGTGTGTGTGTGTGTGTGTGTGTGTGTGTGTGATATACCCGGGGTTGAACTCACGACCTGCACAACGAAACAAAACTCCTGACAGCGTGCTAGACCGTTCAACCATCTAGTAAAGATATATAACTTGCTTTTCATGACGATGGGATTCCAAATAAATTAAAGAGGCTCATTTGCAATGTTTTATAAACTCAGAAATTGACTCTTAACTAAACATAGCTGCCTTACATAAATTCATGTGAATCTTGTCTAACTTCGAGCACCTTATCCGCCGAGTACCCAAACTACATTCACCGACTGCGGTATCCTGGTGGTTATTTGACGCTTGCTTCATACCTTGGACGCTCTTGACGCTGCGTCAGACCTAAGACGTTTAACATAGGTAGTGGTCGTTTCATTGCCAAGCGTCTTCACTGGCAATGGTGACTTCTCCATATGAGTGACAAAATCTCGAGAGGGATTTTAAACAATATTTTTGTGAAATAGGTATGAACGAAGCTGTCTTCGTCAATCGAATTAGTACTTGCCTCGTATTTCGTAAGCAATTTGCCAAAAAACATCACATACCATTATACTGTAAATCTGCTTACATTTTGCATAACTTTTAGCTCACCTAAGCTGTAAGCTTTTCTGTTCACCTGTTGTCTGGTGTCCGTCTCTGAAAACTTTACCTCATATTCTCGACTTCTTCTCTATAATCAATGGGAAAATTTCAACTGGAAAGTATGAAAAGATGAAGATAGCGAAAAGTGATCAATCTCGTAACTACTATAAAGAATACAAAATTCAGAGTTGGACAAAACACGGATTCCTGGACATACCAAGGGTGGGATCAGGTGTATAGAAGGAGTAAATATCCCCTGTTGACCGGTCACACCCACCGTTGACCCTATATCTCGTTCGGGCTAACTAATTAATATGAAGTAAACATCAGTGTGCAAAGGACTGCCTCATTTGGTATGACACATGTCAGACAGCATTTTAACCAATGACAGGTTGTAGTGGTAAATTAGATCGTTATAACGACCATAAAATTTGCGAAATGCTGACTTTAGACGAGACTGTACAAACCCATGTAACATCAACTTCTTTGTCAGTAGCCTGCTTCGATTTAAAAACTGATCATATGCAGAACAAGCTCTTGCGTATCGAATCAGTTGAGAGATATAAACACTATATGCAGGTGATGATGGAATATTGCCACATAGATAAAGGGGAAGTTGACGATGTAGAAATTGAAATTATCCCGTTTGACATAAAATTGAGTTGTTAGTTTACCGCCAGCATCTATTAATATCAATAATTACCAATAGTGACATATTCTCGTATAGAATATTTCTAAAGATTTTTCCAATGAATCCTCACATAAAACTTTTATCCCATATTGTAGCCCATATTACCCCTAAAGCCATGGATTGAACAAACTTGAATCTGACTATCTGTTGATGCTTGCATATTAATATGACTAATCATGACACTGTTGCTCTTGAAAAAGATTTTAAAAGTTTTCCCTGTACATTCACATAAAAGAATTGCTTCCCCAAATGTTGCCCCACCCTACCACACCGGGTCATGATTTTTAACAAATTTGAATCTTTCATATAGGTTTTGTCTATTCTGGTCCAGTGGTACTTAAGAAGATTTTTAAAGACGCCACCAAATTTTTACAATTCCTTAATTATCTCCCCTTTGTAATGGACGTGTCCGTTTATTTGAATAAATTTGAATCCCTTTACCAAAAGTTACTGGAGTTCCTCATTGACATTATCTTCGTAGTGGCTTACAAGTTTGTTGGAATACCTATGGGCACGATTGTGCTCCCTTTATTCTTGCGAGGCAAAATCTATTCAAAAGCTTATGCATGAAAAGAAAAAATCTCTTTTTGTGGCTTTCAACTCGGCATTTAGAGATATCGACGTTTTATCTATTAACAATTATCATTTTCATTCATAAGTCGATTCGAAATATCCCGGTGAACTAGAAATATAGACGTTGACAGCAAACTTAACTCAACGTAATGACAGACGGGATGACTTCAGCTTCTCCGTCGTCAGTTTCTCATACTGTCTGACGTGTTTCAAACCAATTGTTAGGCCGTTCGTAAACACTACTTTTGTCTACGAATTACTCAGTTTACATGATTCAAATATAGAGCTCACTGCGGTTTGGTGTGACCAGTCGAAATGGGGTGTTATTTGGTTCACGGTGGGTGTGACCGATCGACAAGTGAAGCTTTTTCCGTGAGAATAAATAAGAAATTTGAATATATATATATATATATATATCTGTGTGTGTGTGTGTGTGTGTGTGTGTGTGTGTGTGTGTGTGTGTGTGTGTGTGTGTGTGTGTATATATATATATGTGTGTGTGTGTGTGTGTGTGTGTGTGTGTGTGTGTGTGTGTGTGTGTGTGTGTGTGTGTGTGTGTGTGTGTGTGTGTATTCAAAGGTAGCAGAAAGGAAATCTTGATACTGAGGCATCCCATATTGTATGGATTCAAATGCAGTTAAGTCACAGCCGAATAGGGCTAGATTGGGATTATATTATGAGGTAAAAATTTGTCATGGGATTAAAGAGGGTGGAGGCGTTTTAAAAATCTTCTGAAGAACAGCATGACCAGATTGACTCAAGAGACGTTTTAAAAATCTTCTGAAGAACAGCAGGACCAGATTGACTCAGGTGAGCGCTTTGATCCATGGGCCTCTGGTTTAAACATAACAATTTCCATCTCTAGTTCCGCTGGTGTCATGTCAAATCTAAGATGTAAACATAGATAGTAATTGCTACTTCGTCAATTTAGAAGTCAGAATCACAGGTCTTTCGGATATGACATTAAAAACGGACGTCGCTTGTCGCTTGTCGGTAACTGCTAAGCATAGGTCTAAGTTTGTGATACTTCACTTTCAACTGGTGACGTCTCTACATAAAAACTGGACGCCACCAGATAACTGAAAAATTGTTGAGTGTGGCGGAAAACAACACTCAATCAATCAATCACTACATGAGTGAAAAAATTCTCGATGGAACGTAAAACAAACAGTTTGAGGACATTTTAAAGGTTTAATTGGATGGTACCTTCAAATTAAATAGTCGATGACACAATCAAGAACTTCACAACTACGGCATTGAGTATCATGCATAGGTCAAAATTTATGGCACTTCACTTAAATCTAGTGACATTAATTTACGGATAAAATGAAACATTATTGAATTGTGCCTATTGTTTTAACGCGCAACAACCCGAGATAGAGACAGTTCGCTTACATTTTCGATAGCAGACAAACAAAATCATCGAGTTGTGTAAACAAATATGACATTACATTACAATTGAGCTACATTTACGGTTCGGATATTTATGGTCAGTAAATGCCCAGGTACCCTCTATAGAATATATATAAAACATGTGCCATCCTCATACCATTTCAGCACTCTCTATTTAATAACAGCCGCTTTTAATGACCCAGTTCAGGAAATGATCTTCTGTACTGAAATCGGTTTGATCTGTGCACATCGGACTATCATTTCAAGGTCATCAAGATTACAAAACAACTTTTCGGAAAGCTCTGTGTGTGGTATTGGTGATAGTGGAAGTTTATATGCAGAATTTCCGGGAACTTTACCAATACTTCCATTATTTTATAACTTTGATGATTGAATATTGCCATTCCCAGCGTAGAAATTATCAGTTAGATTAATGATATATCATCAAAAGACTCATATAATGTGCGAAACTAGGTCAATGAATAAAATCATTTTTTATTGGTATACCGGGTGATGATGTCATGAACTTTAAATAGCAATTTCACCTTTATATTTTTCATTAAACAAGTATATTTGTAAACCGCTGTCCGCAAGAGTGATCACTCGCTATCGATGGTCAATTTGACCCTGACTTTATGGATGACATTGACCTTATTTGTCACATAACCTTGTCCTTTTATATTATCAGTATGATTGATTGATTATATATTATTTAACGTCCCTCTAGAGAGTCTTTCACTCATATGGAGACGTCACAGTTGACGGTGAAGGACTACAAAAATTAAAGACTATGCTTGGCTCTTATGGCCTTTGTTATAAGTTTATAGTAAAATGACTTTGTATGGGAAAATATGATGACCTTTTTGTCACAATAGGTCCAAGTCATTTCACGTCTGTGATCTTTCATACTTCGTAAGGCACAAATACGTGGGTTTCTGATACACAATTGCATCACCTGATTTTGATTCATACATAGACCATTTTTAAAGTAAAAGACAGTCAGGTAATTTAAAGAAACATTATACAGTCTGATACGATGACACTGCAGTGCTACCCTTAAGGCTCAGCTAATCAGCAGATTCAGGATTTTTTCGTAATTTCTATTGGATTTCTTCCCATGGGGATCCGGGTTACATTAGCTCATCAGTAACCCTTGTCCATTGAATGATTCCACTAAAACAGATGCCCCGTGTCATAGCAGGTGTGGATCCATAAAGACCCCTCCCTGCTCAAAAGCCGTAAGCGCCGAGCATAGACCTGAATTTTGTAGCCCTTCACCGACAATGGTGACATCTACATATGAATGAAAGATTTTTGAGCGGGACGTTAAACAATATACAACCAGTTGCATTTCTGAAGACTTGCTTGTTTCTGTATAATAAACAATTTACTGCATGAATGTTCGGGAGGTATCCAAGACAAATCGTATTCTTTGAGGGGGTTGTCGTGAGGGAGTATGATTTATCTTGCGTGAGTAGATCTTATATCTCCCTCACTGCCACACAATAAATGTATAATGTCCCCTGATCTCCTATCTCTAGAGTATAGAAAAGAATCGCGTATCGTCGATACGTAGTGATTTTTCTCGTCATAATATGATGAAGCACTATATCGTTTGATGAATTAGCTGGTTCCCTTCCCATAAGCAACCGATCCGTGTCCCCCGGACTAAAGGCAAACGCTACATGTACATTTCGCTTTGTGTTTAATGACTATTATTACTGGATTGTGTGGGTGATACACTTGTAAGTGAGAATATTGTATAACTGTTGGAGGTGTGAATTAAACTAGTGATTGATGGAAGGCTGATTTCATGTGGTCAACTCTCTCATCAGAAGAACGCAAACATTTGCGATGGTTACTTTTAACTTTTGTAAAAGATTATACTCTCACCTACAGTGACATCATATCACTTTCTTTAATTTGCTCCCCGTAGGGATCCGGATTAGAATAGATCCTCAGTACCCCTTGCTTGTCGTAAGAGGCGACTAAATGAGGCGGTCCTTCGGACCAGACCTTAAAAACCGAGGCCCCGTGTCACAACAGGTGTAGCACGATAAAGATCCCCCTACTCAAAAAGCCATTAGCGCCGAGCATATGCCTAAATTTTGCAGCCCTTCACCGACAATGGTGACGTCTCCATATGAGTGAAAAATTATCGAGAGGGACGTTAAACAATATATAATCAATCTTGAACTTCCAAAAAGCAGTCAACGATTTCATAAAACGTCAATAATGAATTTAAACGCTTATCTTCGTATTTTGACGGTAATAATTATATCTTTAAAGTCATACGGTATGTACACTTCTGTATACGTAAATGTAGACATACGTGTAAACTTCTGTCGACATAACTATTTACCCAACGTGTATTGTGTGTGCCATGATAACAGCGTCCGCCAAGTTTGATCACCTGTCACAATGACTTTCTGATTACAGATTAAAAGTTGATATTATCAGATTAGTCCCATCAATATTGGATACTAAGTAAATTGTGTACCTGCAGATAAAATCTATACCGCCATATCGCCTCATTGTCACTGACCATACATCCGACAGATAAGTTCTGTTTATTTACAGATCTATTATTAACACTTACAATGTTGTTGGGTAATATTATAATGGAATTCCCCCATCTCGTCATCTTTTTTATCATAAATAGTTTTAAATCTCTCGATTCGGAAGAAGTCGATTGAGTAACGCATATCCGTTTCCTTATCGTGACCAGACGATTTGCGATAGCAGGGATCTGCACGTGTACCTTGGCGAAACAGAAGTTCTACCCAGCCAATCGTATGAAAGAAGTTATTCACATCTCTTTTAT
The DNA here is from genome assembly GCA_024699665.1 of Ostrea denselamellosa. Lineage (NCBI taxonomy): Eukaryota > Metazoa > Mollusca > Bivalvia > Ostreida > Ostreidae > Ostrea > Ostrea denselamellosa. The sequence continues at coordinate 1,007,995 of JAMZEH010000052.1, forward strand.
ATGTAATAGTTATCATAAGTTCTTCTATCCATAGTTCAATGAATATCACACCTGTTGCTTTTATGATTGCCCTGAGGCCTAAGAATATTTTGAATTCCTTAAGTAATAGGATTAAATTTCATAAAAATCTAATAAAAATATCAATAATACACATCTTTTCTTGCAGTGACAGTAAAGATTGAAAGGAGTTACATTTGTCGTTCTGCTGATGGAAGATATTAAAAAAAATTATGGTCCACGATTTTTTGTTAGGGCAATTGGTGTCTCGCAAAAAGTCATCGTCTTTTATTTCTCTCATTTAAGGAGATATGATTAAAAACCAGCTGCAAAAGTGTCTGGGTAACATCTGAAGAGCGAAAGTTTATCGCTGTCCATTTGGAAGACTGCGATGAGATTCAAATGAACAGACACTGAACAAACAAAATCTATCAAACTTATTGTTTCTTTTAGCAGATTTTTTTTTTGCGATTAGGTTTCCCCGCTTTAGTGGGAGTATTTCCCCTAAACTTTACAAACGTATGTTTTTGGTTTCTGTCAAGTGTACTTGTCCTGTTGTCAAACAAATGTGATGCAACTTTGAACTTCCTGTTATTTTTTATCCAGTTAACTCATAAAACGGTCATGAGAAAAACAAACTTTCATAGATTGTTTATTAAATAAATAGTGTTTTGAGTTCTGTAAGAGAAAGCCGCTGACACCCAGAGAAAGTTGTAAGAAGACATTTTTGGAGGGAAGGGATTGGTGAACATTACTGTTAAGATCCTTAACGATCCGTCTGCATTGCAACAATTCAAGGAAGTAGGGCACCCGCCTGCAAAAAGACCTGCTTTGTCAATCAGTCAGAAAAAAGATGTTCTATGTTCATTTGTAGAGTAAATAAACAATTTGCAATTGTAAGGAATAAATATATGGATTGTTTTTATTAGGGTAGATATAAAACTATGAATAATGCAGAAATCACCTCATAATTGTTTTTCATTAAAATCAAACTAAGTTCTCCAACTTCTGGAGGTTTTTTTAATTGGAAAAAAGTAAATGACAATACATGTATATATATTCGTTTATATATATTCGTGTAATTATTTTGATTTTAATAATGAATTAACAATCAGTAAACTACAAAACAAACAACGTAGACGTCAATTTCTCATATCCTGGTCTCATTGTACTTACTTTGTTTCTTCTTTCTAACAAAAAATTGTCCCGTATATGATTTTATTGTACGATTGCTGTGCGATAGCTGAGAAATAAAATACATTGTATAACACAGGATGACTTAGTATGTATGTAAAGATGATATAACCCCCAAACAAAGTTACAAAATTAATACATTCATACTAGGTGAGATTTTTAAATCGATCATGAATCACCATTAATACTTAGAGTTTTAAGAACAAGTGACCATTCGTTCCTAAGTTGCACACTTTATCTTGTAGACATGAGGGAAATAGGGATAAGAGGCATACCTTCTTTTATACTCCTCGATGTTTTGCACTTGAAGGAGCGCCGGACACTCCAAGTGCAATTCGTGTCTTCATTCCGTGGCCCGGAATGAGGGGATACAAAAAATGGGATGATAATATCGCCATTTTCCTTAATCAAGGAAGAATTACAGAGCAACGCGGATAAGGGCGATTATAATTGTCTCATATACACTTAAACGTCAATTTTCTCACACAACAAGCTTAGGAATGTAATGATTGGGCAATTAGATGATCGGACTGGATTAAATTTCGTTAACTTCTTAAAAATGTGAATATCTTCTATCAGAGTATTATCAATAGTCAGGTATAAAACAAATAGTCTTGAAAATTCAAAATATTCCTGAACGTCAGGAATAAGATTTCGCGGAACTAGGGTAGGTCAGGAACAAACAAACCGATCAAAGCTACACTGAAAACGAAAATAACACACTATACAAACTTAAAAACATTACAATGTTTGAACAAATATGAAACTAGGATTATTGCTTATAATCGAAAAGACCTTTATACAATCTCAGAAAATATAAACTTTGGTGCCAAGATGTGCGAGCATTTCTGAGTTGGTGGGTTTCCTTTCCGACAAACCATTTTGAGCTTCATCCCGTGTAACATTTTAAAATTGTCAAAATAAGTGATTGCAGAAAATGAAATTTCACATGAGGCAATTGATGCTGTGCGAATTTCTCTGGGAATTGTGATAATGATCTTGTAATTATACTCATGAAGAGCGTACCTGGTTTTTCCTATTATTCAATAATTGCCAAAATTAACGCTAAATTATAATTCTCTATAGTAAGTGTTATTTACTGTAGAATCTAACTTTGCTTTTGTCTATCAAGCACAAAGTGTGGAGGCATACCTGTGACATTAAATGTAAAGTTTACCAAAGTGTGGACGCATACTTGTGTCATTAAATGTAAAGTTTACCAAAGTGTGGACGCATACTTGTGTCATTAAATGTAAAGTTTACCAAAGTGTGGACGCATACTTGTGTCATTAAATGTAAAGTTTACCAAAGTGTGGACGCATACTTGTGTCATTTACCGATCTCTGTAGCTCAGTGGTTAGAGCGTTCGCTTCGTAACCGGGAGGTCGTGAGTTCGAGCCCCGCTCGTGCCATGACCGCGTCAAACCTAAGACGAAAAATAGGTAGTGGTTGCTCCTTCGCCAAACGCTCGGCATTTAGAAGTGAGAATCACGGGTCTTTCGGATATGACCTTAAAAACGGAGGTCCCGTGTCACGGTAGGTGTTGGCACGTTAAAGAACCCTCACTGCTACGGCCTTGAGCGCTAAGCATAGGTCTAAATTTGTGGTACTTCACCTACAGCTGGTGACGTCTCAATATGAGTGAAAAATTCTCGACGGGACGTAAAACAAACAATCAAACTTGTGTCATTAAATGTAAAGTTTACCAAAGTGTGGAGGCATACTTGTGACATTAAATGTAAAGTTTACCAAAGTGTGGACGCATACTTGTGACATTAAATGTAAAGTTTACCAAAGTGTGGACGCATACTTGTGACATTAAATGTAAAGTTTACCAAAGTGTGGACGCATACTTGTGACATTAAATGTAAAGTTTACCAAAGTTTGAGATTAAAATGCATAGACGTGTCACGCTGACGCGAACATAGTTAAACACCTATAATGCACGATAACCTTGTTAATGTCATCACATTTTCAGAAGTCTTTATTTATTATTTTTCTTTAAAAAGATGTTAATTTGACGATAAGCTGTTTGCTTTTTATAGAACACTTTCAAACTGTAGCGTTGTTACATCTGCATCCGCGTGTTCTGTTGTAGCATGCGCTGCTCTTTCCAAGTACATGTATTTCATATTGTCAATAGCAATAACCGCCACCTGTAGTTTTTGAGCGAAATTATTTTGTGCATATTCTGTCGAGTAACGGCTCGAGGTTTAGGTAATGTGTGCAGGTGTTGTGGAGTACCACCACACTTCCTTTTCCGGTCTTGTGATACTAGATTTTTTTTTTCTAGCTATTCGTATAAACTAGGCATTTATATAAGTCCTCCTTTCACATTTGTCGTCTCCATTACACCCACCCAAAATCACTGAATGTTATTTGTAAAGAACATTACCTATATAAACATGTAGGAACATCATCTAACATCCCGAATGTGCGACACGCGTGTAGGTGGATTGTATTTCATCTGAAAGATTATAAAACTCGCGTTTATTTAATTACGTTGTTGCAGTAGATAACATTGTACCACACAGAACAGAATTTTTCTATTTGAAACGAAAATACCCAGATGTTTGTTTATTTATACCCAAGTCCTCAAAAAATTACGATCAGGGAGAGCGGAAGTTGACATATTTACTTCCCCACCATGACTAGCACGTACCCCAAGTTGGAGAGCATAGAATTTGCTATTAAGATAGAGCTTTTTAGTACTTAATTGTTGGAGGGGGAGAACGGTCCATCTGATGTTTATTTTTCTAGGGTATCTCTGTGATTTACGACTCCGGGCATGAGTACCTGTGGGCAGGTGTTCCTTAACAGAGGGAGACTCTCACGGGGGGCCGTTAGCACTTACACGATTATCAGAACTATATCCTTTAATCTTTTTGGTGCAGTTAGATTGAAGTTTGGGTCTGTTTTCGTTGGAGATATTTCACTACCTTTACTGTTAAAAGTCATTGAAGTTCTATATATAGTTTTGATCTTGTTCGACAGTTTGATTGACATACTATATCTATGTAATCACAAAGTCGTGTCATTGCTGTGTGTTTTATTTACATAGCTAGAGTCGAGCATCCGAAAAGAGCCGCTGTGAACTTTTGATACCAACAATCGCGGGACTTGAAGCAGAAGGCAACTCCATCACACATGCGCCTCTGCAGCTTCCTGTGGGTCCATTATGTGTGGTAACTTTCATGATAACGACCCTCTCATACGCCAAGGGCCCCATCCCAACATTTTAATTTAGAATATTGATTAATAATTCGTCTTTTTTCCTTGAAGTCCCCTATCTGGAGATAACCAATAGCGATTAACAGCCAGTCTGATTGTCACATGATCTTTATGGTTTGAACTTCTATCCGAATTTCTCAATTAATCCACCTGTATGTATCAAGTCAGGTATGTCTGGTATTTCGTTCATGCTTGGGATTTCCGATGCGTTGAACTTCAGTCACATCCGAATCATTCATGATTGTCCTCAACTTCAGTTCTTACGATTCATAAAATTATAAACGTTTATTCCGGAGACACTGATGGTTTTTGAATTAAGGTAATTGTTGTTATTTGCATATGAAGTCTATCAATCTGGGGAAAAAATGCTGATATTGATTTATTAGGGAAGAATTCTAAGGTTAACCACCAAAGCTATTGTATTATGTTATTAGTTGAAATACAGTATGACCTTTGCCTGTTTGTCTGTAGGGGTCTATAAATTACCGCCATTCTTGTAATTCGTATGCAGAAAGATGACAAACGATGCTGCTCTGAATATATACATACAAAAAAGAATGATATATAACAGATTTAATTATACTAAAGAGTTAATTTTAAACATAGAATATATTGGGTAACGAAGGACGAAATATAAATATTTCTGATTAATCGTGAACAGGATAAAAAAAATATCAAAGACTAGGGTCGAAAGAGTCGATTTGGCCAACTTAAAAATGAATGTTCTCTAGCTTTTTGCTTTTTTATTTTGGTTCTTTGAACGTGTGACAGGGAATTCATTTTCGTTCTATTAGAATATATGCAAGCGATCATTAACATTTTATAAACTTATGATGATTTCCATAATAAAAAGTATTTAGTATCTTTTAAACATCTGAACATTGAAAGTGTGACGGACGCATTCAATAAACATGATGATATAATCTTCTGTCATGACTTAAGCGGATTCCATTAAGTTTTAGGAATGTTTTTAACAGATGTAATAGGAACACAACTCCATTGTGGGTTTACTTTGTCCGAGACGCGTACGGTATAGTGACTTTGAGAAAGATAGGAACATAAAAACGTGTAAAATGGGCTAATTATCAATATGCCGGATTTTTATTGGAGATTCTTATCAAACTAGGGTATACAAATTGATGTTTGCGGTTTTTGGAAACAGAAGTTCTGACTGCAGATAGTTTTCACTTTTCACTGTCTTTAATATTTATTTTAAAGAATGTTGGAAAAGCAAAGATGCGATAAATTCACGCTGCTATAATACGCTTTCTTTACGAATAGGACAGGCAGTGCAGCATCCACATTTTTTTTTTTACGACATAACGTTACTTCTAAAAAAAATGACATAATAAATTAATATACATTTGAATTTTAATAAATCGAACTGGCAGAGAGGATCAAACGGATGTATTTTTTTTTCTTGAGGTTAGGTCGAGACTGCCATAAATAATTAATGTGATGTAAGTTTACAGAAAATTTAATAAGATGCAGTATGTTAGTGAATACATATTCGTACACAATACTGCAATTTAAATAATCCCACGTTTGTTCACTGTTTGAATTTTTCTTGGTTGGAGAAGGAAAAGACGTTTTCTTGGTGTGTAACAATTTTTGTGGCAGCCATTAATTTACCTGTTTTTCTTAATTTTTCACAGACTTGTTTAATATTGCTTTTGGAAACTATTAAAAGAATGTTTTACATGACATATATATGAGAGGGGAAACGCCCTTTGCATCTTTGGTTCCGGCTGACTGAAATACATGCATTTTCCTGCAGAACTTAAACGGGTTGTCGTTCTTGCAATAATTTTATCCAAACCTGCTTCATGGAGTACATTCCAGTAACTATATGGTTAACGTCCCTTTGTAAGGTTTTAGAGTCAATGTAAGATTTTTTAAAATAAAAGAGACACCCGTGATAGGGCAAAGCTGGTTACTTCAAAAAGATTAGACCAGTACAAACAATATCCATGTACCGCAAGCGCAAACTCCAAAGTATCAAAGGCCTTTATAAATCTGTCATTGTGGTTGAACTTCATATATCTACCAGTGTATCTATTCATTAAAATACAATCTTCTTCGAGGTGGTCATCGCTAATAAACGGAATCCCTATCAAATACCTGAATTTTTTAAAAAAAAAAATCTGGAGAGTAACAGATTAAATACGAAAAAAGACTCATTATACAGTCCATGAGACGAACTTTATCAAAACGGAAATTCGAATTTTATTAGAGCCACATAAATTTTAAGATTATCACCGACTTTATTTGATCCTGATTTCGACTTGAAAGTTTTCCTGGTGTCCCATATTAAGCAGTACATCAAATCCCGACATTGTACCACTTTCTTCTTCTGTCCCATCAATTAGAATAAATTGTCAGGTCACTATAAAATAACAGTTATATACAGAAGTCCCGGCATACTTCTCCACCACCGAGCTCCTGTGACCTTTAATTAACTACTACTCAATTACAGGATAGTTAAAACAGTAAACAGCGAATATTAGAAATATGGTATTTTTTTATTAAATTTGTTTGATCGGAAGCCAATGAGATTTACTATATTACCTCTTTGTTGATAAAATTAATGTAGGAAATCAGTAAATCATTACTAGTATTTGAATTTCGTAATATTTATGGACAAAAGAATTCATTTCACACACATTCTTATCATGCCGTAGAACCGTACCCAAAATTTATGAAATTCACAAATGATGTACCACCGTTTCTGATTTTGATATGCTTTTAATTCTAAATATTTTCCAATCATGCAAAATGTAACATTGATATGAAAGAAGGAATACTTTATTTGAAACATATATTTAAAATAGTGAAGAACATTCGTTATTCTTGTAATATTACCTATCAGATAATCAATGATTTTGGTAAGATCGGTAACTTTTTTTTTTTGGTGTGTATTATCGCTGAGTTTCTTGCCGTCCAATCAGAGCGGCCGCCCTATTTTAAATCGCACCAGGTATTCTAGAGAGCTTATATAGACAGGTAGAGTATAACGACACACGTACTGTATGACAAGTCTGCTTAACTAAACAGCTATTCGTTTTCACTTTTCCCCCTCTCTATTTGGGATTAACGGATTAATGGATTAATTGCTCTACTTCTTCTGATGAAGCTAAATCAACAAATTTTTTTTACAATTCAACCGGTGTGATACACTGTTGTGGAGAATACCGAATTATTGCATGTGATATTCATTTTTTTTTTTTTGGTATACATTTTACATGTATATGTAAAAGAGAAAGGGGAAAGTATGCCATAGATCTTTTTTTCTGAAGAATACCCACTAAATATTTTTGAAAGAGTTCGTCGAAACTGTGACAACAATTGTTCTTAATGGAATTATAAAGGACAACTGTATGGAGAGGTACGTTCAAGTGATGAATTGTGAAATGAATCTGTGGAGTGGCAATACCTAAGAATCAATATTGCAAAAATTTTATTTTTGTGTGTGATATTTGAGACCACTGTATTTATGAAAGCCCCCGAATCTCCTCTATGGCCACTTGACGTTGGTGTAACATGGCCGGGAGGGGAACCCAGGATTGGTCCCTGCCCGCAGTATGAGGAAAAGTGCCCACTCGTTTAGCTTTATATACAGGTAAATCTAATAGTTTTCAAATATATCTTTCCATTCCGATTTCTTTGCAATTGCTGATCTTTATTCAAAATCACATACAAATCTGAATACAATTTTTGAAATTCATTTGTTTATAAATTGACTGTTATTGGCTTGGAATATCGTCGTTTAAACTCTAAAATTTCCTTCGGTATACCTGGAAGAACTGCCAAATATCCGCTTTCTGTCCCACTTATATTCTATTTACATAGTGCAAATCATCCTTTACATTAAAAAAAAACACCTTTGCTAAATTGGTGATCACCTTCATTCAACAAAAATGTAATGATATAATTTTTTTTTTTAATTTCGACTTGTGTGTAATTATAGAATCCTGTACAATAAATGTAAACATGTTACGGAGTGACAGGCCGCTATCATGCCGTATTATCGGCGACACAATTTAAATGCAGTTTTTGTCAGTTCGTCTGTATACACGCTTTCTGTTCGCATTTACAGTGATATGCAGTTACAAATTGCTGAGGTGCATGCCAGCAGTCCTCGGCATTATCCAGCACTGTGTGTGCAGTCTGGGTGATTTCCCCTGCTAGTTACATATAAAATTTCGCTTGTTATAAACCACGTTTACCTAGAAGTTATGATATAATTGAGAGGAACGTTATGAAAGCAAAATATATGAAAATTGCCTTAAATTAGGATGGGTTTTACCTTAGATCAGCGCTGGAGTTTTTGTAATATTTTTATGAACTTTACAGTATATGAGATTTTAATCACATGGCGTAAACACAAGATTAGGTATACAAACTTTATCTTATCACAAAACCGTGAAATTCTTAAAATTCAATTAACCTTAGAAATGGAAAACTAATAAAGTACTCCAGGGGTATCCTTAAGTGAAGAATAAGTTGTGAAAAGGGTTATGGGATTAGATAAAGGATATTCAATATCGCCTAATATAGTTTTGTCTTAAGCCTTTCCTCTTGAAATCAATGTCACCTGCAAATAAAAGAAAACCACGTGGTGAGGTAATTCACAATTCTGTCACAGGTTCGGCAAGCCAAAATAAAACCTCTTAATACACACAAAATTACATCCAAAAGAGGCGATTAATTCCGAGCTTTTCACATTGGAGAAAACGGAGCGAGAATTTTGAATATAAAGAATGGGGTGTAGTCGGTGCACTTTGTCGCCAAATACATTTCAGCGGGAATAATTAACAAATATGCAAATTATATTCATACGGTGTTTATTTCATATCTTACTTTAACCTGTTGAACATGCAAAAATGCAACTGGCCTCATTTCAGAATTATCAAGGTCTGTTTAAGTTAACAAACTGTAAAAATGGGAATTTATTTTGAGGAATTCCAACCAATGATGGAGTCTGTAGCGTTGTCCTTTTCGGGCTAAAGAAATAAGAGACCACGTTGAGAGCTTTGAAATGCCTGGAGTCCCTTCTATGCTTGAATTAGCGGGGAATCACTAGA